>JBBFKN010000047.1:0-600000 GCA_039654755.1 Calcarius lapponicus | reverse complement strand
ACAAAGTACTGATGTTTAATTTAAGGATTTCATTAGTCTCCTAGCTGTGTATAGAGCCATCAGACTGGACTTTGGAATTAAGCAGCACAGTCTGATTGACTCTAGTACTATAAAGGGGCATTTAGAATTATAATACATTACATTTTAAGATATGAACATTAGTCTTAGCTGCCATGGGAAAGTGTAGTCTGTGGAATGCAGAGGTAAGGAGTTAGATTTCATTTTGAAAGGCTGTGATGCTGGGCATATGCAGACTCTTTGTCATCTGTTTCATACCTTAATGGAAAGGCAGTATTTCCCAGAAGTTTTTATCTGTGCACGTGCATGACAAACGTGGGCTGGGAGAGACTTTACAGAAATAGCATGCTTCATGTGGTACCTAATATAAAATTAGTAACATACATTGATTTGTTTTGATGTTTGCAGGGATTCTTCCTGACAGTGTCACCAGAAGCAGTATTAAAAGTGGCTGCTCAGGCTTCTGCCAACAACAAGATCTTCAGCTTGAATCTTTCTGCGCCATTTATAAGCCAGTTCTACAAAGAGCCGATGATGAAGGTCATGCCTTACGTGGATGTTCTCTTTGGAAATGAAACGGTGAGTCTTGAGAGAGTGATGGAAATATTTGTATCTCATGCCCTTTGGGGTTTGTGTCTCAGAGCCTGCTTCCCCAGGACATAGCCTCAGGCTGGGCCAGAGGAGGTTCAGGTTTGATATCAGGAAGAATTTCTTCTCTGAAAGAAGGGTTGTCAAGAACCAACTGCCCAGGGAGGTGGTGGAGTCAGCATCCCTGGAGGTGTTCAGGAAAAGCCTGGATGAGGCACTTAGTGCTGCAGATCCAGTGATGGGGTGATGGCCAAAGGTTAGACTTGATGATGTTGAAGTTCTTTTCCAACCTTGAGGATTCATGGTCCTTCTTTTTTTATAGAGGGAATCTGACCATGTGATGTATCACTAGAAAGTTAAATCTGTGGTCACTGGACTGGGATATTTCAGTAGATGCCAAAGATGTCACTTGATCTGTTAGAGGTTTTCAGCTTGCTCATTCTAGCAGGAAACACCCAACACATTGGTGCTTTGTAATAACTGTCCATGTGCATGATGGTCCTCAACCTGAGTTTAACTCTGCTGCAAGAATACATATGAAGGGCTGCCACTGAGCTCCTGTAACTCGATTCCTTACCCATAGTGCTGCTATTAGTAGCATTTTCTCTGATGAAGATCACTCTTTGGGGAGAAGTGTGAGGAGAAAACTAAGAAATAGAGAGTTGGTTTAAAAGGTTCTCATTGATTTTATGGTGGATGGACTGGCAGCCCATCAGAGGAAGGCTTAGCTTTGCTGTGTAAGTTGGCAAACATATTGCACGAAATTCTGCCTGGAAATATATGTTAATAGACCAAATTAATTCAGATTTCCCTCATCATTTTTGATTTTTTTTTCACTTTAGAAAGTGTTCTTAAATATTTATTAGTTTTTTCAGCAGGAAAAGGTTGAAAAAAGCCTTGAAATATGTGACACACCTAAATGAAATGTCAGTTTGTCACTCAAGATAACTACAGGAGTACAGGAAAATGATGGAAAAGCAACTTACTCCTGTGAGTGGTTATTCCTGATTGTGACAAAGGGACTTGCACCAGCACAAGTCAGTCTTTAAACTATTGTCCACATGTCCACATAGAGGCTAACATTATTATAGATACTTAAATACTGTATAGATATAGATAGGACTTTAAAAAATTAAAATACTTCTTTTTAAAACAAAGAAAATCGCAGAGCTAAGGGAAACCCTTTTAACTAAAGTTAATTGTACAGAAAAAGTATTTTCCAGACATGTTCTTGCTATTTCCAACTGTTACCTTTGTACATCTTTCTTGATACAGTCCTCACAAAGATGGTTTTGAGTATTTTTATTAAATAGCAGTGTAATATCAACAGAAAATCCTGTCAGACTTCACAGATTATGTAATACCAAGTCTAGATAATTTTAGAAAAGAGTTTCACAGAAATTTCTAGACTTAAAACTTGAGGGTCTTTTATATAAATATTGCTACACTGACCTATTAGGATAATTCAGATCAGAGTGGTTCATTAAGTGCTATTTTTCATAGGTTGTTGCTTTTTTTGCATTTGTGTGTTATATAAGCAGTAGCCCATGATACAGGTGACACTCCCATTTCAGAAATTTTATTCAGACTAGGTTATTTTCCTCTGTCATTTCAGTTTGTTATGGTATTATTCACCTGCTGTCAAAAATATTGTGTAGTACTGTTGTGTTTGTTAAAGTTGAAAGACTCCCTGCAATTTCTGTATATAATTTCTGGAGCATTTTGATGTGTTTCAGGATAAAATATTATAATTTAAACTTTAGTGATCATCCTTAAACTTGGCAGTACAATATATATAAACACTTCAGAGTACCAGCCTCTTTGTTCCTTACACTAGTCATGAAACCCTGGTCACTTTTTACTCTCAGCTTCCTGCTGGGTATTGCTGCTTTGGAGTTGTTGAAATGCTGCTTGCAGCGGTTTATTGTCTTGCCTTTCTGTGTGACTTGAAGCCGTGCCTTTGGCATGATGTACTTTAGTTTTGAGTAGCTTCTGTGTCTTCTCATTGTCAGTAATTCTGCTCTCTGTGTATGGTTTTAGATAAAGAGTACTTGCAAAACTCAAATCTCAGTCTGACATGTTCTGCCTTTGTAGATTCCACCCTTGGTTTTGGTGCGTTTTCTTTCCTCCCATATGAATTTCAGCTACAAGCACATTCAGGATTTTTTTTGTGTCTTGTATATCTTGATGGGCCATGAACCACTTCAGCTAGCCAACACCACGTTTTTGTCCATTTGGTGTGATTTCCTTTTGCTTTATGCTACATTTTTCATCAGCGTAAGTGCGTAAGTTAACAAATAAGCAAGGCATACTAAGTTGTGTGTTGTTACTTCATTAGTACAAACAATACTCTTAGACACAATTTTATTCTTCCCTATATTTATCTTCACATTACAGTCCAATAAAATTCTATTGTTAAGCACTGAGCTGTTTATTTTTTGAATAATATGAAAACATCCAAGTGCAGCAAAATTCCAAATTGCTGCCATTCTTAACTAAAAACAATTGGCAAAGTGATTTTAAATTATATCTTCTACTTAAAAATTTACATCTGAATGGAGATTGGTTATTTCAAGTTTCAGCCAGATGGTAATTAAAATGGGCAAGTTATAAACCTCTCAGAATAAATATTCTAGTTTTGAATGTAAATGCCAGCATAGCCTTAACTGCAGTTTAGACACCGAATGCTGTGGTAACAGCTCAGTATATGTATCAATTTCAGTGTATTGATTCTGTGACCACTGGTGTTTTGATAATTTATTTAAATCTCATTTATAACCTACCTAAACATCTTGTCTTGAATTTTTTGTATTTATTAACAGTACTTCATATAACAAATTTAGTACAGAACATTCAGAAAAGGAATAATTATATGGTCATTGCAGTTAACCAAGTAGGGCCATTCTGCAGTCATTATCTAGCAATACATGACTGAAGAACTTGATTATTGTCATTGCTTTTAATTTTTATTAAATTAAGGTTTTTTCAATAGTGTCATTTTGCAAATGGTTCTTAGCAGTAATACCTTCCAAGCTACCATAATCACTGGATAATTAACCTGCCAGGATTAAGCACACTCTACTTTGCCTCAGGATGCTTAACTCTCAAATAAGGTCAATTATCTCCTGATGATAACTGCTTTGTCGCAAGTTGCTGCTTAATTCGGCTGTAAAAGCTCACCTTAGCATACATATTTTACAACTCAGAGTAACCTCTAGTAACAGGATGGTCAAAAGAGTGAAAGCTTTGAAAGCAACACCTTCGCACAGAGTTGTAGAAAGTTTCCTACACAGCAATTATTCTAGGCAAGTAAAGCAGAATAAATTTGTATGTATCACTTTCTATTTTCCTGGTTAGGGCTAAATGGTGATGTATATTAAATACTTGACCCATCAAAGTCCATAATGGACACAGGAATCTGAATTAAATTTCCAGTCACCCCAAAAGATGTGAGTTACAATGGCATCTCCTCAGGGAAGGAGCTACCCTGGGGGAACAGTCTGTATATTTTTGCATGTGCACCTGGCTAGCAGTTTCTTCAGGATTTAAGGGAGACTGCAAGGTTTTCATATGATTGATCTTCACATCTGGCAGCAGTTCATGACTCAAAGGAATATTTGTTGATATTGATGTGATAAAGATCTTCTGGGTTCTCTTGCTATGTGTAGGCAGTGCATCACTGAAAAATTTTAAAATTTAGAAACTTTGCAGTTATAGACACGTTGAACTTTTCATCTGGTGCTTTGCAACAAAAACAATAAACCAATGATATAACTGGTAGTATTCAGTGTACAGCGATCCATAGAGGTTGAGGAGGTTATGTAGAAGAGAAATCATGAAATTTTTTTGTAATACAAAATAATAAAGAAAACAAAGATAAAAATTATTCTTTAAAAATTGATCCTCTTTGTCTCTAGCGTAAAGAGCTGTTACTTCTAAACACTCAGTCTCTGAACAAATTAATTACAGGATTATAAGCTGAAGTTTTGCAAAGACAGAGCATCTGTGAGCCCATTGGGAAGTTGCTGCTTGTGTGACAGCAAATGTGCTGAAAAGAAAGCAGGTTGTATACAAGACTTGTACATTTTAAGAAGCGATGACAATAGGTTGAGTAGTGGTTCTAGGGTTAGAAATCCTGAGCTTGAAAAAGATAAATGCCTTTGGAATAAGATAGTAAATGGGTCTTGTCATCATTTCCTCTTCACAATTACACTGGGATGGTACATTGTGCCTCCATTGTTTAAAGTATTTTCAGTTGAGGTATCAAATACTAACAGAAAGATCCCTACAAATGTAGGTGGTTTGGACAGCAACCTTTAATACCCTTTTTAAGTCCTTATAAAGACAAGTTTCTTGAAATACATGGAAAATTCTCTTCAATGGTGATGAAAAACAGTTAATATAAAACTGAGGAGTTGGTGGGATTTTGGTGAGATTATGGTGAGATTAATGAACTCCTTATTTTGAACTTGCAGGCAGTCTGTAGTTTTGTGCTTGTTTTAGCTGAGGGAGGGAATGGAAATACTGGTAAGTTTTCTGGCATAATCTGTGTTCACTACACGAGGATTTACACCCAAATGGCAGTTTCCAAACAAATTTGTCTGTTCTCTTGCTGTGAACTCTCGCTCCACATAATTTGATATATTACATTAAGACATGACACTGAGAACAACCTTCAGTTCCACCTGCAAATTCCCTCTGCTGCATTATTACCTGGGATCAGATTGATACCTGCAGGCTTAGGAATCTGCCCACAGCCCAGAAAAATCTTGAATGAGACATAATAACTGCTGTAAGATAAATGAGCTTCATGGTGATTCTCTTCAAATTAGTGTGCATTCGTAATGGCATAACTGAATTGATTTGAATTTACACAGTGCAATTCCTACTGTTTCTAGACCCAGCACGTAGCTTTCCACTACCATGAGAGTCCTTTTACACTGGTGAGTTGTCTGACTTTTAGGAAACAATTAAGAAGTAGGAGTCAGGAGAAAATCAGATGGCAGATGTAATTTGGTATAGGGAAGAAGGGAAATACAGTTTGACTTTCAATAAATAATGAAAGAGAGACCAACATTTCAGTCTGTTCTTCAGTATCAGATGGGGCTAAGAAGTGAGGAACATAGCAAAGAATCGCTGGTCATGCCATAAATGTCCCTAAGTTGATGTTTCTGTTTGAAGTATTTTCAAGTAAGCATTTATAATTATTATTGAAAGGCAAATAAAAGATGGTATTTCAAACAGGGTATCTTGAAGAGACTCATTTTAATACTGATGACTTGCATGTATGCTATGTAAAGAGCCCTTAAGAAACATTTTCTTCTTGTCTTACTGGACCTGGTCTGTATTGAGAGGTTATTTTCAGTCACTGGTTGTTGGCAAGCTATCATCCTAAAGAGTTCAGCCTTTACCTTCTACATCTCTGGTAACTTGGAATTAAATTTTCAGAAACAGTAATGATCTTAAATGGCATTAAGTTGGGTGTTAGTGTTTTGCATTTCAGTTTATATACTGATATTTTCCTTTTTGTTGTGCTTTCAGTTCTCAGAAACTTGCCCCACAGGTGAGGATAATTATCTTCAGTTCCTAGGCTGGGTGAGAGACTGAGGTTTGCACAGTTCCCATCAGGGAGTCTGTGCTTCAGTTAAAAAATCGTAGTCAGATATTCTGACCCAGTTTATTAAATACACATGGGAAAAAATTTTGTAAGGAGACATCTCATCTTCACTTCTATTTTAGCAGGTAGAGGTTTTTAAGGTCAGCTGCTGCTGGTGTTTGCTTTTCCAAACTGCAGTAAACAGATAGTATTTCTTTTTATAAATCTTACACTTAAGATTTCTGCAAAGCCTTATTAAAAATTGTAATTCTGAATGGAGGAAAAATAAATACTATTTTTATTTGATGTCTTTTTAGAATTTTGATGCCCTTTCTCTGTGATAGATGTTGTGTTTTCAATTACAGGACAGCTATGGTGTTGTAATATTGCTCCTTAATTCATAGAATTAACTTTCTCAGTAGTGGAATATCTAATAAATTGTGGCCATCTGAAAAATGAGAGGGTCTCTAGTACAAGGGAGGTTGATAATGTCAGTGGTGTGTTGTAAAGATGTGCTGTGGGAAGGATGCTGAAACAGCCCAAGGCTATTTCAGCTGCAGACACTGAATCTGCTGCTTCTTTTCTCCTCTTTTTTTTTCCCTCCCATGTGAACTGCAGTGGCTCTCTAAGATAAAATGCTTTTAAATCATTTCCCAACCTTGCAGCCGTTTTTTATAAAAGCCCTGTTATCTAAAATTATACGAATCACTGTGGAGTTAACCATACCTTTTACAACAACATATTTTGTTGTGATTCATTCTGTCTCAATTAATCATCTTATTTATCTATATTGTCTCAGCTGCTGCACTGAAATTCATGAGTAATAAGCAAGTAATTATTTTAGTATAGTTTACCTAGTACATCATGAATGAAAGGAAAATTGAGAGCCAAGTATTTAAATTTATATTTAGTGCTGCTTTCAGCTAATGTCTAGCTATTTAAGCAATTTAGTAAGCCTATCTCAAAAAATGTCTCTCTTGTTTCCTGTTATGGGAAACAAGCAGGTATTTAGAAGCAAAGCTTATACTTTCCAACAGACTTCATTTCTTAAAACTAAAAATATTTTCTGGTAGTCTCTCAGAATGCTTAGGGATGTTTATCCTTCCTTATGCTATGCAGTGCTGAGATACTTTTAAGACTGTGAATACTGGAGAACATACAGCACAAGACAGAATGTCCTTTGAGAGAGGAAAGCAGATTCCACGGTTTTTCAGCAGCTTGTGTTTTACTGACAATGATTGATAACCCTTTTCACTTTGTAGCACTTCCCAGAGCATCTCATAACACTTCATAAACATTAAAGCTCAGAATAAACCAATAAGGTGGGTGTGTAGTCTTGACTGTTTTACAGGTGGACAATTGAAAGGTTATTTGCCCAAGGTCATGCAGCAAGAGCAGAGCCAGGAACAAGCAAAATTGAATTCTAACTTTTTTCTTCAGTTAAGTGTCCTGAAATGTGTTCAGCTGCTTAATACATCTTGGACAAAACTCACCTGTCTGGAGGAAAGAACGTGCAGAATCTGGCTTTCTGTTTTCACTTTAATATTAACGTATGTCTCTGAAAGCCTTTCAAAGGTAAACTACATATGACTTTTAATACTCAGATCACTAGGGCAAAAATGTATAATATATAATATCTAATATATAATTTAAGAACTGCAAAAATAAGAGTATGAATAAAATTGAGTTACGCAGTTGATATGAACAAGAAGAAGAGAAGCTGAAATGTTCACAAATGCTTCATTAAATCAGTGTAAATTCAGAACTTTTCAATTTCACAGAGATATTTGCAGATAACAATGCAGGTGAAAAATAGTTTACAATAAAGCTTTGTTTTCCAATCTAGCTAAGGTTAATTTGATGCCTCCGCATTTTAAGCCCGGTTTGGGGCAGATATAGTGAGTTTCTGATTCAGAAGATTAGGTTATGCTAAAGCCTCTTATGGCAACATGTGCTGGAGATTCTCCCCTGTTATAGATAGTCCTTGCAATGGATTGCCAAGCTGCCGTGCCATGTTATCCCCATGGATAGCATCTAAGTGTGAACTAATGCAGTCCTCTCTCACCTGCCCTTATCACATGATGTCATCTGCCCCCTTTACTCAGATTAACAATTTTACATCCAAAGCAAGAGTGAGTTCTGTGGGCCAGACTGCTGTTAATCACTGAGCTGGTCCAGCTTTCTTAAACAACACAATCACTAGATCTGATTAGATGAGAGGGTAATGCATGGTGGTACAAAGGACTTTGAAAGAGAAAACATGATAACCTCTCTGTTTCATCAGATATAAGCAGCCACTGCTGTTAGGGTCTCCCAGGCAATGCAGCAAAGAAAATTATTGACTGACTTAAATGTTATTATGAATGGATAAGTTGTAAATTAGCTGTAAATGTTCTTGGATAGAGGTTTGTATATAAAAGAGCCAGTTTTTACCTAAAGAGTATGTATTGATGCTTCCTGTGCTTATAAATTTGAGTCTGAACAAAGGTTCTTGAAAGGGGAGAAAAGGGAAGGATAGTTGAGGAGACAGTAGTAGGTCCATGCCGATGTTCAGAATCTTGAAAACATGGTTTGGGGGTTTTGGAATAGAATTGGCAATATCATTATTATGTTAACCTATTTTTCTGTACTATTGCATTGCACTATTTTTTCAAAACTGCAGTTTCAGCCTTGTTCTTTTTCTCATGTTATCTTTCTCTGTCAACACCTTCCTTCCCTCTGTTTATATAGCTCATATAATATTTTTATTCCCTCAAGAGAGTTTCATGTCTCATTATAAATCTATTAGCTAGTTTCATTTTTCTGGCTTGCTTCAACAAAGAGCAAAATTAGGCATTAGAACCCTCTCTTCTTTCCAATTAGCTATAGAGTCTTCTGTTACCAGGATTCCTTCTGTAGATTTTATAAGAATAAATTTAATCCACTGATATTGCCTTAAGACTATTGGAAAGTTGCTATGTATAAGTAAATTAATGAAGAGAGATTTTTCCTTCTTGTGATGACATAAACACTGAAGGTATTTAGAATGGACATATGCTAAACTATTACTGATTCAAATCTGTATTTTTTTTAATTATAATTTAGACTTTAGGCAAAGATGTTAAATTGAAAACTAATTGTGCATATTATGAAGCACATGCAATGGGGCATAAACATATGTAAGGGTTGCAAAAATATTTTGCTAATTTTAATTTTTTTTCAGAGTTTTCCTAAAAGCAGGAAATAAGCTTGGAAAAAAAATTAGAAAAAGTATATTGCAGCATACCTGATACATTTAAAGGATAGATAAAAGCATCCATGGTTTTCCCAAAGGCATTAACTGATCTCTAAAACCTTGCCTTAATTATAAACTTAAGCCACCCTCTTTATAATAGCCTTTGGGTGATAATTTTGCAGCCATATTGAAGTGTGTCCTTAAGCTGTATTTTTAGATTCAATGGTCATATTCTGACTTAAAAAAACATTTGTTTAATTACTGACCTATTGGGGAAAAAATGTGGAGAAGTTGCTTTGCTGTATAAGTTTTTTCTTTTAAGCTAACAGAACTTATCCCTCCTAGTCATTGCATTTGGGTCTTTTTTAATTCTCCAGAGAAATGATCCATTAAACCTGTCCTTTAGTAAAACTACTGCTAATCTACATGTGATAAGTAACATTGTCAAAATATTGCTCTTTAAGTCCTCAAACCCTCCTTTGACTCCTCATATTCTGTGTCAAAACCAGCAGCATATGCAATCACTTCAGGGAAACAAGCATCCACGGGTCAGTTTGCTTTCCCTGCTGAAGTGGTCTCCAGGTACAGGAGCTTCCCTCTAAAGGACAGAATTGTAGCAGTTTCATGACTGGGACAGTAGAACTTTTGAAATACAGAAACCCTCTGTTTGTTGGTTATGTTTCTAGTGGTGTAGAGGGGAGCCCCCTACTCTGAACTTGAAATTCTATGAACAGTTGTGTCCATCATCTTCAATTTATGTTATTTGAAGGCTATAATTTCACAAGTAGAAAGTTTTTTTTCTTCCCCCACAGCTAAGGAGTAGGACTTCCTCTCCACCCTTGCCATCAGCATCTGCTTCGGGTCCCACCAAATGAGCTGGGTTGCAGCTCAGCCCCAGCTGGGCTGTGCTTTCAACAGGCAAAACCTTTAGCATTGGAGAAACTCACCTGAAGGCAATGGCAAGGTGCTACACATTCCAGATGAAGACCCTTAGAATCCCCAAGCAGCCTGTCCTTTGTGATACCTCTCAAGCTGTTTTGCTATCGTCAAGGTATAGCCTTGCTAGTTGAATAAGCTCTTTGAAGATGTCCCAGGTATTTCTGGAGTTAGGAATTCTATTTTAAATTTTTCTGATGCTAGAAACTCATGGATCTCCATTCAAGGGAAATTCACTATCTTTTTTTCAGGACTTGAGAAATTCTGCTTCTTCATCTTGCCGTTATTGTCCTGTGAGTCTAGGCCAGTCTGCAGGCACCAATCAAAAGCATTTCTGTTCATTTCTCTTTGTCTGTGGCTGCCCTTCTGTAGGATTGTGTTTTGAGAATCTGAGAGGCCAAGCTATGGACAGTATTTTTGACCCTAGGTTCTCTTTAGGATCTCTTTTAATAAAGCATATTTCTGCTCCAGATTCCTCTGAGAAACCAGGGCATGTTTAACTTGTCTGTCAGACTGTTGACCTCTCCAGGGTTTGCAACAGTCCTTTAAATAAAAAAAGAACTAGAATCTTCATGAAAAATTAAGTGGTAGCCATAAAATGTGTTGTTGTGGTAGTCGCAAGGAGGACCTCCCTGCAACTGGAAAAATATCTGCATTTTCATGGAAGCACAGGTATCCTTTACCATCAGTTTACCTGGTTTTTCTTAACCTCTTTTGAAACATGGATGGGTAGTCAGATGGTCTTAACACACAATATTTGCTCTATGTGTGTTATTTTGGAGCAGCTATGATTAACATGTCTTTTTCCTCTTGTTGGAATTTCTACTGGAGCAGGAGAAATACATCTGTGAGTGGTCTTGGACGCATACCAGTTTCAGATAAATGGATCAGTCAATTTAAATTCTGCATATATAGTTGCCAAACACTATGCATTTGATTTGAACATCAAAGTAAATGCCAGATTTGGATGGAGCTGCATCTTGGTATATGTGAATTACGATAATGAGTCAAACTACTGAATCTCACTGCTCAAAAAAGAACACTCATCATCTGGAACCAAATTTCTTTCTTCTAGAATCTAAAGTCATGAAAAGAGCTGAAGAAGTACATAGCCTTATGTTGCTATGTACTTAGCAACTCAGAGATGAGTTGTAACCCATCTCTGAACAAGCATTACCTGAGAGGTGGGGGGACAGGCTTAGGAGCATTCTAAAGTGTGGAATGGTTGGAGGTTGGACCCATTATTTAGACCTCATGAACCCTATGTTTCAGGAGACTATACTAGCTTTACTTGCAGATGAGTTTCTTTAATATTTCAAACAAGAACTCTGTGTCCCAGGATGAGTGGTGCATGGATGTATTTCAGGTGGAACAAGCTAAAATCAGGACCAAAATGTTAAGGGTGTTAACATAATCTTCAGCAGTGTTCTTGGGATAGTTTTTAAGTCTGCAAGGAAGTGACAACATAACCTATTCCAAACTTATCTTTTCATTTATGGTAAAGATATCAAGTATTTTAGGAGAGGGTCTTCATTGTAACAGACTTTATTCAGGCCATAGGGATTCATTTTGTACTTCTTCCATTGGAGTTGGGTTTTTTTAGGAACTTAAATGTCAATTATAGCATTTTAACCTCTGCTACTCTTAAACAAGTTTCTCTTTATTGTTACTTGAATTTGAAAAATGCATTGTGTAAAATATTGCAAAATAAATTAACAGAAGTTACCTACTTTGGAGGACATTTGCATAGATTTAGTGGGGAGAGAGCAGGTAATAAATTATTGAACAATGTTATTAGACCAGGAAAATGCTTAATTCAGGGGTAAGCTATACAGACATTCTGTCTCGTGGATGCTATTCAAGGTAACAACTTTAGAATTGTGTTTCATGTAATGAAACACAAAGCCAACCCCCTAATTTTTCTATTTTACAATCTTGTACATTCAATGATAATGTAATGATTTTGAGACTTAAGTGGATGCAGAGAATTGGGTAACTTATATAATATGTAGAAATGTTTCAAATTAATTCTTTAACTAGATTAGAAAAACATTTTCAGTGCTACTGTTTTTTATTTGTTAGTAAGGTCTTCTGCAATAAATCCTTGTTCAGGATCACAAGGAAGAAAAATTATTCTTCATGTAAATAAAATTCACAAAAGGAGATTTGAAATATAACCAATTGATCCTGAAAACTATTTGAGGTGTAACTAATTTCGTCTATGCTAGGTTGCCCAAACCCTGTTACTAATTTAAATTGACATCGGAGCAAGTTGCAATGCTTACCTTTTCATAACGTTTCCTAATATATATCTATACTGTGCAAAATAGAGTAAGAGGCACGCCTTGTCCTGAGAAATTTAGATTTTAAATAGAGATAAAGAAAATGAATAAAGAGAAGTTATGACCAGAGAGAGGTGAAATCTCATAACATTGATGATGCACTTGTTCAGTGCCATTACAAAATGTAGCTAAGGTTCTTCCTCCATAATCTCATATATCAATTTTTAAAATTAATGCAGGAATGGAAAAGAAAAAAAGTAATGATGGTGTGTGCTAAAGTTGGATATACAAGTCCTTTTATATGGCTTATTTAGGAATTCTCTTCCATGGTAGTTTTTTTTTGGGTTGGTTTTTTTTTTTGGGTTTTTTTTTTTTTGTTTGCTTTCAGTCTTAAATGTCATGCAGAATTAAAGCAGTTCATGATCAGTTAAAATTTCAAATATTTAAGACAGCAGTTTTTAAGATTAACTGTTTTCCATTTACTGACTGTTACTTGGAACCAAAAGAATCTTGTATTTTTGTAAGCATAGTAAGCTGCACTGTTTTTCTTTAAACTTTAGGGTATGAATTATATTCCTATAATGACAGCTGCAGGGTGGAATGTTTTAACACACTGGAGTGAGATATATCTTGGACACATTCTTGGTACCTTAAGTTCAACATGCTCCATATGGTGCCACTGAGCCAGTGATTTTGAAGAAAACAGTTAAAGACTGCTGAAACAGCGTAAAATACAAATTAGTCTTTGCTATATAAGTAAAAAAATTCACTGTCAATCTTTTCAGCTTCCTGCATGAATACTTCCAGCAACTTTCAGTAGTAGTCCCCATGTTTTAAAACAACTGTTGAATTCTAGCAGAACAGAGTGAAAGCTTGTGGGCTAAGAATACATTAACTAAATTATGCCTAACTCTTATGCAGGGGAGCAAAGGGAAAGGAGATTGGGCTTCCCTGCATTTCCACATTAGTTTTTAATGTGACAGCAGGGTTTGTGTGATGCAAGATCTGTGAGAAGTAGCTGGCTCTTTGTTAACTTGGTCTTCTGTCAGCACAAGAGCACCCTGAAGGAGCTGTGTGTTGGGAAGGTGTCTCAGTCCTACTGTCGAGAGTACTAATGATACAGTATCCTGTAGTAAAACTGCAGAATAATTGTTGTTACTACTAAATATTTTAGTGTTTGGAGAAGTAAATTAGCTGGGAATTACGTTTTCAGAACATTGGACTTTTTTCATTTATGTTTTCATTCGTGGTATCAAGACCAGCAGGAGTTAATTTATGAGTACTTTGCTTGTCTATCATTTACCTCAGTTTAGTTGATTTTTTTTCAGTATCAGCCTAACCTGGGTTTCCTGAATTTACATTCAAGCTGTGGATTGTAAAATTCTTACAGCATACTTGCAGTTCTTAATACTGAAGTTATCAGTTCATACCCTGATTTTTACTGATATTGACTTGATGCAAATTTTCATCCTGGATTATTGTTATTATTGTCCTTATTATTATTAATAGTAGTGCTGGTTTTGTTATCATCATTATCATTATGGCTTTTTAAAAGCATCATAGATGAACTCCAAAGAAAAGACCAAAGATTAAACAACAATGCAAAAATTCTATTCTTCTCAAGTGGTAGCAACCTTAAATTGTTTTGTATCAGTGTTGACTCATAAGAACAGATTTCCAAATGTAACAGAGCACGAGACAAACAGCCACAGTGCACCAGCCTGTTAACCTGTACTTGGGTACCTTCTGGATCAGCAAAACAGGACAATGAAGTGAGAGCACCTCTGGTGAATGAAGCCTGTGAGGGGGTGATTTGCAGTTACATTAGTGTGAAGTTGCACATTGCAGCCTGAGTTGATCTACGAATTTACTGCTTGAGGAATATGAGAACTTGCTCTCTGTTGTCCCTTTCCAGACTTGTAGTTTCTGTCTCAGGTTCCCTCTGTAGCTAAGGCAGCAGAGACATGGGGGATTATTTTTAAGAAAAGAGGATGTGGCCATATGATTTGCTTGATTAGGGATGTAGTTAATTAGAGACAGTCCATCTAAAAGTAAGAAACAAAAAAACAGTCCTTGAGCTTCTTTCCCATAGATAAATTGTTACAGTCTATAGAATCCTGAGGCAAGGACTGATAACTACCATTTCAGCGATCCCGTGTTAGAGCTACTGGCACTGTTTTAGTCCTTCTAGATATAATTAGGTAAAGTCATCTTGAATAGTTTGTGTATAAATTTCCATCTTTGAATATAGCCTGAATGTCAAATTTCAAATGATAATTACTTATGATATTTGGTAAACCTTTTGGGATACAGCCAGTGAGTATCTATGGTAAAGGACATAGTTGTCAAAGGATTCATAAATTAAGTTCTTGTACACTCAGAAAATACATTTAAAGCATGTAAGGTTATGATACAGTGTATGTCACAGCAAACAGAGGTCAAATATCTGCTTTAAGTGAAAAACAGGACATAATATTGGCATTAGATAGATGACCAGAACATCAACGATGCATTCAAGTGGATGCTTTCTCATCATACATAAAATTAGCACCTTTTCTCTTTTTTTCTTGCAGCAGCAGGATTCTCTAGTTTAAAAGGGTGTCTGTTGATATTTGTCCAGTCACTGAGCATATGTTGGTATATATTCTGTAAAAGGCTCATTCAGCTGTACTTCCCTCATCACTGATAGCTGGCTGGGCCTTCCAGTCTCCATGGCCATCCTAATCCATTTGATATGATGATATAATGCAGCTGTCACAGAACACTGTTTGCTTTGTTTCTGAAGTGCAAGACTTCCAAGCCATACATGTAATGTAAGCCAAGGAAATGATCCCAAGGGATCCACTTGACCTATCAGTGCCTGCCTTCATTCTGTGCTGTGGGCAGACCAGCAGAGTTACAGTCCTGCTCTAAATTGGAAGACAACTGTGCTTCCTTTCTCTGAGTATCAGTTCATTGTCACTATGTGTGAGAAGCTTGGGTTAAGCTATGTGTTAAGCTTGTGCTTCGCTGCTCCAAAACAAGTTTGTGTATGAAAGACATAACAATGTTGTTATATTGCTCTGCTGGGACAAAAGGGGGACCAAACCCTTTTTCTGCACATTACTGCTGTTTGCTGAAGGAGGCAGGGTCCAGCCTGTCTTTTACATTCCACATCTCAGCCATCGGTGGATAATTTAAGGAGAGAAGGATATAAAGAATAAGGGAAAGACTTGAGAAGATCCAGTGGAGGTCTCTGCCTGGAAATGGGTGAAATGGGTCTGTATTTCCCAGTGATGGAGAAATTGCCTTAGCATTTTATACCCATAACAGCTCAGTCTTTCCTGAGTGCAAACCTGGAAGTGGTTTTCTTTATTCAGGCCAGCAGCATGTTCATACTTTGCTACTTACAGGCCAATAAATTACTTCTTCAGAAAGTTCCTATTTTGATAAATTGATGTGCTTGTGTGTTTGCACTATATTATGTATGAGGAGCCTTGTCATCTTATTGAAATTATAGGACATTGAGAGATACCAAGTATTTATGGCTAGATTTAACGATTTTAAAGGAAGGAAATTATTGCAGCCCCAGGGCAACAGTAACTTATATAGTGACAACTTATGCATGTTTTATGTACCTACTTACTTCAGTGTTTACTACAAAAGTATAGTTACCATAGCAATGACCATGTCACCAGACTTCTTTGCTAGTTCTGAAATGCAAAATACCGAAATGCCACCTGAACTGTGAATATTCTCTGCACAAGTTTTGAAAGTAGAAGTTGAGAGTGTCACACACTTTTCTAAACAAACAGCAACACACTGATTTACAGAACATTTTATGTTGCAAATGGATGTTGGGTTGTTAGCATCCCTAGTACTGTAAATTCTTTGCCACTAAGCTGCAAGAAAAGCTTGACTGGCTCCTATCAGAAGAGACTTCACTAGTATATACTTAACCTGTAGTCTTCTGTGGAATATTGGTACTTACCTTCAATGTTTCAAGAAAATAATGTGTACTATTCAGGAAGACACTTTATCTGATTTTAAGTGTTAACTAAATAAAACTGTCCTTTGGCTATTTAGAGATTGTTAGTATTATATAAAATAGCATCACAGAAAGTGGTGTGATTTTTACCTGCTGCTTCTTTTATTTTAGAAATGGCAAATTTATGAAGAATTTAGGTGGCAACTTCTAAACCTTGGCATGCAGCTCACTAACCAGTAGAATTGAGAAGCCAGGTACTGGATTTCCCAAGTCAGCAGTAACCACTGGGCAGTAGTGCATTACCTCAGTATGACTTGTGGGCAAGTAAAAGGTGAAAACTCTTACCACACACACAGACCTCTCCTTTTCATAGCTAGATTTTCCCATGTGTAGGCAGTGTGAGTTAGCCTGAGTACATATAACAAACAGTTTGCAGGACTGCAGACTTAATCCACCATATCAGTAATTTTCCTTTAATAAAGACTGGTCTACAAGGAAACATTAGTCTGAACTGAGAGAGCACATCATTTTAAGCACAACAGCTTTAAATCAGATTTGTATTGTGTCCACTTGTGGGCAAGCTTATGCTGGAACAGAAGTGGGGTTTTTTTTCTTGTTTAACTGAGGAGAAGCATGGCACATGAATTACTGAGCAAACATGTTAACACTTGGAGCCAGCCTTTAGCAATTCCATGTGAAAATGTGAAAGTAAAATTGATCTACATTCATGTAATGGTTGATCTTTTCTTCCTTGCATTGTTTAGTGTCAGAATTCTCACTGAATACCCTACGTTGCTGGGTAGGGATGTGGACATGGTGCTGTTAGGTATTACATTTATCTGTAGGACTTTTAGAGAAGAGTAAGGAAATCACTTTAGCTGGGAAGTTTGATCCAGCCTCCCTAAGTCCTGGCAGTGAACATGTGGACCAGGTGGTTCAGATTCCAGCTTTATATAGCAGTGCTGTTGTTTAGACTCTTTAACCTGATCAGAGGACCCCAAAGGAAAATGAAGTCTTAAGTTAGAAAGAAGGAAGGAAGCTTTTTTTCACAGCTTTAGTGTTGACTGAGAATTGTAAAAGGATGCAAAAAAGCCTCTTACGTGGTTTTGTAATTCTTAACCATTAAGAAGTCATTTCAGCTACTTCAGTTTTTGTTTGGATTCTTTCCATTCTCCTATGTTTCTTTCTCAGGAAAAAAAAAACCCTCAGTGTTTTTATATTTATCTAGGCAGCAAGTGGAATTTACAACTAATCCTTGAAGTGTATAGGTGTACTCCTCAACCAGTGACACTTGAACTGACCCAGGACAGGCAACCTGCAAAACTAGATGATTCAATTTGCTGGTGCTTCAAAAGTACCTTCAGCTGTGTGACTGTGCATGAATTACCAGCTCAGCCTGGTAGCTGAGGCAGTTCTGAGACCTCTGTGATGCTCCACTGCCTGCTACAAACATGCCCAGAGACTCACATTGTGCCTGATCCTTGCAGAGCCATCCAGCCACTCATTTCCCAGCTAGCCTTTGGCAGTGACCTGTCCGTGGGGAAGGAAAGATCTGGCAAATCAATGGACTGTGACCACCCAGCTTTACACTGATGGGCAGGTGTGGGGGAAACTCTGTCCAGAGAGCCCCTCATCCCTGCAGCTGATGGGCTGTGTGATGGATTAGGTCACTCTGTCTATGTCACCTCCTTTACCACATACTGCTTTCATAGTCAGAGGTGTGTTTGTTCCAGCTGTGATGTTAAAAAGTGTAACTCTGTTTACATCTACAGGGAGGGTCTGGCCAGAGCATTATTTATCATTACTGCCAAATACACTCAGTACAGACTGAAGCACATGCATCTTGTGTATGGTTGAAAGTGTAACATACACTCATTGTTGACACTGCAACAGGCTTAGGAATAAATCTGCTTTATTTTGTGGGTGAAGGCTGCCTTTCTCCTGCTAAAATCTGACATCCAGTTCTTGTTCTGCAGCTAGTCAAGTATTGTATTTCTTCTCTGTTCTCTTGCTGGTGCAGCCACCTGGTGTGGGGTGGATTCCATGTGTGTGATGCTCACACACATGCTGCTCTGCTGCCAGGAGCAGAGGACCTAATCTTTTGTGACATGAAAAGAAACTTGCTGGTACAGTACATTACTAAATGCTACAGCCTGACTTCATGAAATGGGAACACCGCAGGGGAATCTGGCAAGGAAGATGTGTTTATGTAACTGAATTGAGTGTTGCAACTGCCATCACTTAGTTCCCTTGGCTGCAGTGAGCGATTTGTGAGAGAAAAACAATCCAAACAGAGATCTTCAGATGCTAAGGGCAGCTCTAATTACATACAAATAATTAATAAAAATGAAGTGCAATATTGTCAGAAAATACAAATAACATTAATTTTCTTCCATGATCGTGTGTACTAAGATCGTTGGTAGGGACAGAAACACTCAGGCTTTTGCACTTTTATTTGAAGTATATATTGCTTGAGTGTCTTCAGCACATTCTGATATCCCAGAGAGATTCATGACACAAGAGTAATTGCACATAACATAAACAAGATCTGCATTAGTTGGCTCTTTTACTCAGAATCCTTTTCCAAGTCCAGATGTGTGATGTGTAAATGTTAGGAGAACAGAGTCCTTATGAAGTAGCTTTATCAAATGCAGCTAGTCTTCCAGCAAAATGGAGAAAATATAAATTAGCATTCAAGACCTTGGTCAAATCTGGTGCATAAAATTTTACGGTTATATTTACGTTCCATATGTGCTTTGGACAAGTGCCATGTTTGTAAAGAGCTGCTTCAATATTATTTTTTTAAAGTGACACTTTTAGCACAGTATCCTCTGCAAACTGTTCACTGCTTGCCATGTAAGCCATCCAGGCTCCAAATAAACTGTTCATTTTCATGGTCTAAACCTGAGATCAAAATGCCTTTTTAGAGCATGGTGATTTTCAAAACATGGCATGGTAGATATATGTGGCTTCTTTAAGCACTGTTCAGAAGAGCTGATTAACGTGACTGAAAGAGGAGCATGCGTGATTTAAAAATCTGACAAGAGGTAAGGAATTAGGAAGTTGTAGTATACATGTTTGCTAGTGCTGAATATCTGTTCTGAATTGTTTATACTGTAATTAGATTTTAGTACATTATGTGAGCACTACATTTCTTGTAGCTCTTTGGAAAAGAAAATAAACCTCAAACCAAGGAGATTCTACAAATTTGTGCCACTTTTCAGAGGCCCCAGCCTATTTTTTCTTCATTTCCCTAAATCCATAAATAACTGTCTTTAAAAGAAAAAAAAAAAAAAACTCCAATGCAGCATCTGGTGTGCTGTTATTGCCACTACTTCTATTCTGAGAGGATAGCACTACTGCTTTAGAATGTTCTCATTCACTTGTTATCTGGTATTTGGCCAAAAAGATTATTACCAATGTAAGAGAAAGAAGTAAATTTCTAGAGCCCAAATCAGAATGCAGTCTGAACAAAAGAACAGCACTGAACTGACCCTACAGGTCTTTTCAAATTTTGCATAAAATGGAAGAGACACAGCATCTTGGAAAAAAATCACAGGAATCCTTTGTGTTGGAAAGTGTGAGTCAAACTAAATAGCTTGAAATAACTTCTGTTATATTTAAACACAAATGTAATGCTAGAGGCAGAGGAAAAAATAGATTATTTATACTTCGAAACACTCAGAGGTGTGAGAAATCTGCAGTGAAGGGCTTGAGCAAGTACATAGCTAAAAATAACCTGTCCAAACTGAATTACTACTACTATTACTATGACTACTAATTTCAGCTTCAGAATAATTTGTAGTCTTCCACTTGTCATGTGTAAAGGAAGAAAGGTATCAGGTGCAATTGCAGGCTCATTTGCTTACGTCTACTAAGCATACAGAATATATATAATGTATACTAAAATTTAATGTCAGTCTGTTATCTCAGTAATTAAAAATAGTTGGGAGACAAATCCTCAGATAAATGTAGCATTTTGAAGTAATAGAATTAGAGGTGAAATGGTAGCTGTTCTGAAGTGTAGCTAGGCATAAAAAAAAATTTCCTTGAGTCTGGAAGTATGTGGAGAATGCACATATGGTGGAATCAGAAATGGTAATTTTTTTGTATCGTTCTGTACCAAGTTTATAAAACTTTATTGATTGAAAAATATAATAGATTTTTAGGATCCTTTAGAATATGCAATTGGTTCCACTAGAATGGTGTCCTTGCTTAAGAGAGATTTAGAGAACTGTTCTTGTAAAAATAGCACAGTTGAAACTCAGAATTTTCTTTTATTCAGATGTTGACCAAATCTTTCATTTCTCTGTGTGGACTGAGTCCAAATTTTATTTCTCAGCTTGGCTTTAAAAGTTATCTATGAGAGTTTATGAACATAGCAAATTGTGCAGCAACTTCAGTCGGTATGCTGAAAGAAAAATGTATTTATCATTTAATATTTTATAATTAGTAAATATATCAAATGATATCTTGAAGGGGGAACAGATAATAAGTGATTGCAACTATATTAACAAGGTAAAATAACTTCATAGTAACAAAAATATCTATCAGTACTATTTAATATGAATGGTGCTATAACCAGTGTATCTCAAATCATAGCTGTAGTTCTTCATAACCTTCCAGTGCTCAGAAAAGGTGAGGGTGCCAATAAATTGTTATATTTTACTGGGTTGGATTCCATTGCAGAGATCTTGTTTTTCCCTAGCTGGAGGTCTAGTGAATATAATTTCTTATGAAAACCACTAATTTAACAAGGAAGGGCTTGGAAAATGAGTGCCTATGGAAAACTGAAACATAGGAAGTTTTAGATAGGGAGCTCACATTTGTTTTGTCATGATCTATATATGCATTTGTAAAAGTCATGTATGTGTATGTTTATGTATGTGTGTACATAAAGTTGGTTTAACAGGGAAGGCAAATACCCAGCAGGCAAAACCACTGTGAATTCAGCATATCAGTATTACTACTGCATACCCAGTGCATCTTGGGGCAAATGGTCACACTGAAAGAAAGGGATCTGCATACAGTTATCCATGGAGTAATGCATTGCTAAACTATGCACTTTTGACAAGTAAGTTGTTTTTATAATTATGTTGTTATGTATTAGGTGAAAGATTACTGATCTTCAATGCAGGAATATGATTTTCCATAATTACAGTATCTGTTTTTTTCCTATAGGAATTAATGCATACTTATACACCATTTTATTATTTTATAGTTTTACCTCTTACTTTTTGTAATTTTCTTCATTTTCCTTTTCTTTAAGTGTGATGTCTTAAAAGTAAAATGGAACGCTCAGTATGCTTGTAGTTTCATTTGTCATAGGAATTCTGAACCCCGCTTCTTCAAGAAAAATCACAGTATAATATCAAATTTCAAAGACCCTGACAGAGGGAAGAAATGGCTTGATGGGAATCTCATGAAGTTCAGCAAATGGAAATGGGAGGTTCTCTTATCTAGGGAGGAATGTTAGTCCCAAGACAGGCTAGGAACCACTTGGGTAGAAAGCAGCTTTGCAAAAGAGGACCTCAGAATACTGGGGTCGTGCCACCAAAGGGCCACAAAGATGTGTGAGGGTTGGAGCATCTGTTGTATGAGGAGGGGAGAGTGAGGGCCTGAAGAAGAGGAGGTCAGGGAGATGTTATCAAGGCACACTAGCAAGAGATAGTAAATAAAATGGAGGCAGGCTCTTTACAGTGGTGGGACAACAGGTGCACATTCAGGTACTGGAGATTTCATTTAAGCTTAAGAAAAAAGCTCTGCTGTGATGGTGGTCAAGTGTTGAAACAGATTTTCCAGAAAGGCTGTGGAGACTCCATCCTTGGAAATATTCAAAACGGGGGGGTCCTGGGCAGCCTGCTTTAGCAGACCCTGTTTGAGGAGTAGGGTTGGACTCTGGAGATGATGTGCAGAGGCCCCTCCCAAACTCAACCACTGCATGTCTTTTTAATACCATTTTAAAATATCTTGGAATCATATCCCTTTAATTTCATTATCTGACTATTCTTTTGATCTCTGATCTGTTTGAGCCTGTCTCAAGTTGAGAATGGCTTCTAATAGAAAAATAAACTTTACCAAGCTCCCTCATCCATAAATACTTAATGGTCAAAAGCAGTTAAATTCTTACTTCTATGGATTTTTTAAAAATTGATCCAAGAAATTAGCAACTTGTCCAAGATGATAAATAGTGCCCTAGTCACATCTGGAATTAGAACTTGTGTTCTTCACTCAGGACACAGTGATCTAACTGTGGTCAGATTGAAATGTTGTTTTTCTGTGCAATGACCATATTGTGAGAGAGCACTGCTGGTACAGACTGAGAACTAGGTTTTTCCTTCCATAAAATAGCTGCAGTAAGGTAAAACTGAAAATTTCAGAAAACAAAATTCATCTTGGGTATTTGTATCTTGAATACAGATAAATGCATCATTGAATTTGCATTAAACAGCACAAGAAACTCCAGTAAGAATCCTAAAGTCAACTGGGTTTGAAATTCATTGAAAGGGTAAAATATGTAATTTGAAGATCAATTTAAAAGACATTCTTATTGCTGAAGATTGCAGTGAGCAACTTTATTTTTTTGCCAGAGTTAACCAGCAAAGCAAGCCCAGCACATGAAGAGTGTGACACAATGATTGCTTTTTACAGAGTTCCCAATGCCACAGCCTCAGTTATAATTCTAAATGGCTGTGCATGACATCACACTAAACAAAGTATATAAAACAACTCAATTTCACTGCTAAAAATACATTAACCTTTTACCAGGACTAGAGAGAATCCAGCTAGATCCTAGCACTTTTAGCAGAGTGTCTGATTATTCTCTTCATCTGAAATTGCTAGATGAGAATGTCTAGTCTGATTTCAGGCTAGTTTAAGTGGTTACAATCACAGAAGGCCTTATTGAAAATGATGCAAGCTTTTATTTCTGTTTGTCACCCTCCAGCCAGAAAAGTAGCACTGGGAGCATTCAATGAGCAGGATTAAAGATTTCAAAAGACCCCACACATCTTCTATTTTTATATACAAATAAAACTCTTATCTTCTAGCTATTAATATTTTTGTTTTAATTTTTATTATGTTCTCCTGATTTAATGATATTTAAGGAAGGGGTGTCTTTTTTTTCTTCTTTCTCAGTTCTGATGATGATGCATTTATTTTTAAGGTAGAAACAGACATATTTGTATAGAGAAATGGTGTAAACAAATATTGCTCACTAATTTGATGCTTGTAATATGTGAGGAGAGAGACACATACAGAGTCATAAGAAGTTCAGATCTTTAGGTAAGGATGTAAGATAGAGATGTAAGTAATAGCATTTTATCCATCATAAAATTTCAAAATGGCTCAGAGGCACATCCCTGCTGCAGCCGTTGCAGACCCTGTAATGGCATTAAGCTCTGACTCAGGGTGATTCTTTCCACAGAAGATTCTGGCAGGAGCTATAGTTCTGGTAGTAACCTGAATAGGAGGATAAATAGCTTGAATATTAATGAATTGTATGTGATACAAACACTCCAGGGTGAACCCAAGCAGGACAGGAAATATGTTTCTTTCTCAATTCTTTTCACACTAGGCTTTTTCAGACAAAACCCTCTGGTACTCTGCCAGAACCCCCTCTGAAGATAACTTTAACCCCATATGGTATTTATACTTATTCTGATTATTCACCTGAACTGATTCTTAGTATTTTATATTTTCAGCTGCTGGGTGAAGGCAGTGTACATATATTTGCCAGTGTCTTTAGTATTTCTGGAGAAAGCTGAAATGTTTTTTTAGGATATTATATGAATTCTCACTATCTATCCTTCATGGAAAAAAATAAAATTGGGGTCTAGTACTGCTCATAAGAAAAAGAAAGTGGGGTAAAAAAACCCTTAGTGTTCCTTTATGATAATCTGCTCATCCAATTGATGCTGGCTGTGTTTTTTCCAGTAATATCTAGGGAGGGGTGGATACTTGCTGGTTCTCAGTGTTGATTCTCAAGCTTTGTGCGTGGTCTGTCCATTCTCTGACCACTTTCACTGGCCTTCTCTGAAACATGAACAGATTTACACTACTGACTGAATCAAGGATTAGGCCTCTGTGTTGTCAAACAAAAATAACACTGAAGCATTACATCCGTGTAGCACATCCCCACGTGTATCACAAACTTCCTCAGCTGTAGCAGAATTTCACCATGTGTTTCAGAAAATACATTGAGTAGTTCTTTTGTCTTCTGTTCTCAAACTCTTATTATTGACCCATATTAAAGCAGCTATCTCTGAGGAAAAGAAAAAAAAGAAAAGCATGAAATTACATTTACCTTTGAGCCCTTAATGCCTTTATAAATGGTCATTTTTTAATAAAGGCACATGAGCTTGTATTGCCTTTATACAATGAAATGTATTAATAGTTGACCTTAAAAGCCTGTCTAAATCCAACTACAATGACATTACAGGCTAGATAGGACTATCTACAGTGTTTTGAGTAACCACTGATAGCTCTTTAGCACTGATTGAAGATGAACACGTGTATCTTACCACTGACTACAATAAATGTACCGTTGGCACTAAAGGTTAGTGATCCAGCTGGAACTGTGTCCTGTAGACTTTTCATCCATTCATTTTAAGTAGCAGAATAATAGCAGCCGCTTGTTGAAATCATGTTTTCAACTGATCAGCAGAGTCTTTAGTGGAATCCACCTCTAATTCCTTGGGGAGGTCATGATTATCATTACCACAGCTTTGACATCACCCCTATTTGCATTGCATGAAAGTACTTGTAGTTCTTGTATGCTGTTAATTCACCATGTTAAGAACTGTGGATTTGCTGTGATATCTCTCTGTGTGTGTATGTATATGAATCTATTACTTTCCTAGAATTGGGACAGGGAATAAAATCATATTTACCTTAGTTTGGCTTTGTGAATATACAGGAACAAGTGGTATAAAGACAGATCATAGTGCTGCATGTTCATGGGCTGCATTAAATAACTGATGATTTGATAGAACACCCCACCAACTCTGCTGTGAAGTTAGTGGATGTATTTATGACATCTTTGTTATAATTCAAAGGCAGCAATTGAAAATCCATTGTCGTCTCAGTGCCTAAAGTCCCATTTCCAGGGTCATATTTAGTATAAACTGGCCTGGAGCTGGAAGAGTAGAAAACATGGTGTGGCACAGCTCACTAGGTCTCTTTCTCAAAAACTAGTTGATCTCCTGCACTGTGACAAGTTTTTTAGGAAGAAAATACCAAAAGGAGGGCACCTGTTATTTCATTCTTCATTACTTATCTTCCAAGAAAATAAGAAGGGAGATTTTAGCAAAAGAGAGTATCTTTGTTTTGGCTCATACTCAGATTTACAGGGCACAACAGATACCACTGAAATCAGAGGTTCTCAGTACCTATGATGTATATAAAAAAAGGATATAGCTCTAAAAACACAGAATTGTATAAGAAACCTCTTTGTTAGGGACTGGGGAAGATGGTAGAAGGGACAGACAGATAGAAGGATAAATGTGCCTACTTAAGGGAAGGTGAACGACAAGTCTTAGTAATTGCATTACAATAAAGACTCGTGTCTATAGTGCAGAGAGACAGATAATACATTTTTTTTGTTTGTTTGTTTTGGTTGGTTTTGGTTTTTTGTTTTACAAGTCTGCTGTCCTTTAGGAAAACATGTATAAAAATGTCTGTTTCAGAAATATGAATCTTCAGCATCTACCTCTAAGAAAGGAGATTATCAATCTAAGCCAACCTTGATGATTTGAGTCTGTCTTCTACAGAATGAAGTTGTGGATATCAGTGGGCATCACTTCTACAAAAATCTTCCCTGTATCTTCTTGTCAGCCATTCCTTTTAGATAACAAGGTTTTAATGTTAAAGTTGTGGAAGTAACTTTGTTGCCACAAACAGTACAATCGGTAGGAAAGCAAGGGAGGATACAAAGAACACAACTTTACACCAGGACTGGAGATGAACTCAGGAGTGGGATGAACGGTAGTAAATGATTATACTGAAAGAAAGGGAATTACCTGAGTGAGAAAATCATAGCATTCAGTGTGTTCAAGGAAACAATGTAAATAGAAGAAAACTAACAATCCCTACTTCTGAAATGTAAAAAAGGAAGAAAATGTTTAAGAGTAATTTTTAGAAGATTTTAGCGGTCTAGAAAGGCGTATAAGGTACAGTGTTGGAAGTACTATTCAAATTACATTCAAACATGGTTGTTACCAGTAGGAATTGCCCCATCAAACACAGACATAAAGTATATGGCCCTCATGGTCATTTATTATTTCTCATTGAGTGAGTTTGCTTTTTTATTTCTTTTTGTTGTTATGCACTCTGCTCTGCTCTGGGCTGCAAGGAGCTTCCTCTGCAGTTCCACATGCTCTGTGTGAGTGCAGGCTTGAGGCTGCATTGATTCACGGGCTGGGCTGAGCCCTCTGCGTCACTGACTGGCTGTGCACAGAAAAGAGGATGGTATTCCTGGAAATGTGAATAGGGTATATTTTGGGCAAGTCGGGAAGTTCACAGTTAATGAAGTAGGAACTCCCTCAAAACCTGTCAGTAATCTCCCAATTAAAAACAGTAAATCCAGGGGGTAGTACTGTAATATGTGAGTTGAGGTTATTCTGTGAGATGTTTTCCCTACCAAGAAGGATGGCAGGGGAGGGATTATCTTCAGCGTCCCCCGCATTTGCTTTTTTGTGCAATTATGGGAAATGCATTCAGTGTGCAAGGGTATCATTGCTGTCCTGCTGTTTTATCATTTCTTTATGAGATAATGTTGATTTCAGCAATGAAATGCAAATTTAGTTTTCAGTGCTCCTTTTTTTTTCCATACAAAGGTTAAAATGCATATTGTAGATAATAATGTTGCTGGTGTTTTTGAAACAACCTTTGTCAGCTAATTTTGGCAATACGTGGTTTCAAATGCTGTTCAGTGCAATTGTGTGAGTTTTATGTTGGCCTACATAAATTAATTTTAACCCACTATGCATATTGTTATCATTTTGGCTGTAATTTGATCAAGTAATCATAAAACCTTGGTACCAACAAAAAAAATTTGGATGTGTCAAGAATATTCAATATATGATGGGCCTTCTGTGTCTCATGGCAAACTGAACATGCAACTATTGAAGTTGAGCCATTTTAACTCTATAATCATAAAAGTATTCTAACACAGGGGGCTAGCATAGGATTATATGTTACTCCTAGGATTGCAGAGGCTGATGGATTCTGTTTGGAGGGTATGTTTCTGTTTACTTATAAACAAATAGTTTGTACTGGCTGTGATAAAAGGGCTCAAGATTTTAACAAGTCCTGTTAAAATTAGCCTGTGTGTAGATTGTAAACAGTTCCTTTTACTGAGTGCTGGGGCTCAGACAGCAATAAAATACATGCAAGAATGGAAATAGTTTTCAGCTGTGACTCCAACAGCAGTAAAATACATGCAAGAATGGAAATAGTTTTCAGCTAGCAAGCAAATTCTAACATAACAGCAAGGCCAGCACTAACGGAAGCTGTCTTTTTTATTGTTATCTCCTTAATTAATCTCGCTTTCCTGTGTAAACTGCTCACTATTGTGTAAAGAGAGGGTGTGTGTTAACTTTGGTGACATTGTGTTACTCCCATTAAGTGGCATTGCACACAGGTTTCGTCAGCTTGAGTGTACTTAGGATTTTTTTTCCCCTAAACAGCATGAGCCAAATGACATTTCACAACTAAAAACAAATCTCATTTCTACTTTAGATGGTGCAACAATAAATTTGCTGTCACAGTAAGTAAAAAGGTTATATAGAAAAAGGAGTGTGAGTTTTTAATATATTTAGTATGAAACAGTGATAAGATGGGGAGAGGATTTTATTAAATGTTCTGTAGGCAGTAACAGAAAACAGTTATGAAAATGCTGAGTTGGAGTAATGAATGAATAATGTGTAAAGTTTATCAAAACTGAAAGAAGTCCTGATGTGAAATGAAGCCTCCTAAGAAAATTCTGTTCTGTCGCTGTTTTGCTCTGCTGTTGTCGCATGTCACGCATGAATGAAAATGCTGCATTCTCTGGGGAGCGGTAAAGCTTCTGTGTGGGTTGTTTATTTCCTTAATCCCTCCTTCTTCGTGATTTTCAGTGTCAGATATAAAATGGAAAGCCTGTAAATATAGTGATTATCATACTGATTATCACCTGCACCAGGGAACGCCCCGGCTGGCCGCTGTAACCCAAGCAGTCTCCACATGTTACATCCACTTAGACTTTAACCTGACTACTTTATTAGAGACGTGAAGCTCAGTATGAGGTGCCCTAGGGCTGCACAGATGGGTTCTGCTTGTTTCCTGTTCTCACTGTTATTGTGAATAGATACTAAAAGGTTCTCATCGCTTTTATCTGGTTAATTTACTTTGAACTGTCCCTGGCAATCAGAGCCTGCCTCACATTTCTCAGCGTTTCACAAGCACTAAACTCTACAGTCCAAATGTGTGGTTTGAGCTTTATTAATTTTTTTTTTTTTTACTGGAAAGGCCTTAATTCTTAAAGGGATCTCGTTCTGAGAGAGGCTGGTTTTTAGGGGACTGTAGGCACAATCCTTACTGAAATAAGCTGCTCAGGAGTCATTCTGAGGTTCAGTTGATAGGAGAGAAAAAAATTAAGATTGCTGTTGTTCTTTGGCATGCTCAGGCACCCTTAGATTAGAGGTCAACTGCAGGAAAATCTATGATTTTATGCTGGCTGCCATTATTCATGTAGCTGGGCAGCAGACCAGGCTAAAAGATGACGCTCTTACAGGAGAATCTGAAGATGAGATACTTTTTAACAAATGTGCAATCATTTATCCTTTCTTGTGGAAGGGCCAGGTCTTCCAAAACACATGTGCTATGCATGGGTGCCCCAGTACAGAAAATTAAGATGAATTCTCTCAAAGTCTCCCACACAAGAAAGCACCACTTCACTGGAACAGTTTTTATTTCATGTACCGGTGTCCAATTTCCTGGCCAGACAATAGTTTAACACAGATGTTAATGTCCTGCTGTATTGGGACTTTAAAGAAATCCCTTAGGACAGATCAGTGTAACTTCCGATTCCAATTGCATGACCAAAAACCTGAGGTTAAAGAAATTATTTGGCTACAAGACATAATTTTTAGTCAATTTTCTTATTCTCTTCCCCCTTATCGCTCCCATATTTCTCCTATTTTATTTTTTCTTCTGTGTCAGGGTCCCATTTGAGGCTTTCTTGATTGTGCTGCAGTTCATTGTAAGTGCATCACTACAGAGTGGAAGCTTGCAAGGCTCCTTTTTTCATATGAGCATAGGCTTTGTTAATCACATGCTGGTTTAGGAAAACACTGCGTGATATCTTTGAACCCTACACTCCTTCTTGACAGCCAGGCTAGCAAATGTCATTGACTGTGTGATGTACAAGAAGGGATTCAATTGTAAGTAAATTGTCAAAGTGGCTAACCTTGCCCGCACCCAATTGTCAGGACCATGATTCAGTTTTTCTGTCAACATCAGCTAAGGGTAACCCGGTCAGCCTTATGTTTCTGCAGTGAAGCAGCCTGAGGAGTTGTGCTTTTCAGCTTATCACATTTTATTAACCTCAACTTACTGTTGTTATAATCAATTGTACCCACTTCAAATTCTTCTATTGCCCCCAAATTGACGGATCATGTAGGTCCACAACTATGTGTTTTCTGAAGCATTAAAACCTCTCGTAGGCACACTGGATCGGTTTGGTACAGTAGTTTTTTCTGTTTAGTTAGATCAACTCACCATTTTGGCTCAAGATTATCCCTCTATTAATATTACTTGGCAAAGATAATCTGGAAGAATGCAAGTTAAAACATAGACTTCAAGAGTTTTCTGCAGTATTTCCAATGTTAAGATGGAGAGTAAGTAAGGGAAAAACATTGCTATTGTCTTCCATTGCCTTGCTTTTATTTCAAAACAGATTTTTAGTTGCACCAATTAATATAAATAAGACATGGGGACATACTGATACCATGATGTTTCCTCTGTTCTTTCAGGAAAAGAACATAGTTAAATTGCTTAAAGCCGTGATTAAGACATCAGAATATTTTTAAATGTTAATCTGATTCTACCACAAGGGTCTTTAGTGATCCTGATTTTTTAATGCACTGTAGATGACAAATGATTTTTTTTAATGGCTTGATAGCATGTATCCCATGAAATGCCAATAATAAATGGAGATGTGATACAATTTCAATTAAAAATATGTCTGAGGGATGTTTCCCAGTTCAAGTCCTATCTGCAGAAGTAACTTTCCTCGCTTGGAAAAAAACATATTGTACCTTCCTTATTTGAACTTGTGAAATGTGTTGCCATTGTACTGTTGTTGGGCTTGAGGGAAGAGGGAGAAGCTTTTGGTGCGACTATCAGAATTGCACAACTGTACATGGCTATATTGAGATAATCGTGTAGAAGGAAAACTGGCTGAATGAGTTTCAAAATGTGTTATTTCTTCATTATCTAGCACTTTATAATTAACTGTTCTTTTTTTATTATTTCAGGAAGCTGCCACTTTTGCTAGAGAGCAAGGCTTTGAGGTGAGTTAACCCACAATTGCACACTAAACAGATCCTAAAGGTTTTTTTCTTGCTGATAATGAAGTTCTTTTGGACAATGATTGATGTGCTATTATACTCTCCAAGCCTCGCAGCGGTTGCCATGGAAACTTGGCAGTCGTCATGGTTTCTTTGTTCTGCCAGCTCAGTGTTATGACGCACTCTGCTAGGTCTGCACCCAACATCGCCTACAGATGTTATTTATTGAATTTTGAAAAGCCTCTTGGGAAGCCGAGAGGTTGGGCACGGTTTCAAGCTGCCTCTGCAGATATGGGACCTGTCAGTTTGTTCAGTTAAAAAGCTACCTCATTAGCTGCATTACACTCCAGAAGGATTCACTGCTAAAGCAGTGGTGAAGCAACACTAAATAGTGAAATATAACACCGCTTAAATAACTTAAACCCTGCCATATGCGGATTATCATTATGCAAATGAATTTTAGAAAGGTTGTATATAAAATTGTTAGGTACTGATTAATGTAAACCATGCTTTTTACAAACAGCTGCTTTTTAGAAAAGGTAGTGTGGAAATTGTTTCAAAACATATTCGAGTCGATGTTTTCTATCTGAGCTCTAAAAATGTCTGATCCTCTACTTTTTGAAGTAAATACTGTTGATTTTACAGTGATTTTCAGAGCTTTTGATTTCATCTTCTCAAGATATTTATTTCACTAGTACCTCCCATTGGCTACATTCAGATAGCTTAATCTGGAGAACCATCAGCTATTGGTCTCTAACCAATTCAAACAGGCAATTTTTAAATACTGTAATTAATGTGACAAGGCTTGTGCTAATTTTGCAGATAGTAAGTGATCTTACTGAAATCTAAATTGCAGAACCGAACACACATAAATCCTTTTACATGTTGCTTTTTCACTGGAATAAGACCCACCTTAATTGATTTGTTTGCAGTGTAAAAGAATAGAAAGGAGTTTGACTGCTCAACACCCATTTTGCATAAATAATAGAAGCCGCGCAATTCAAACCACATCGCTTCCAGAGCGTGCCACTTCTGTGTGTGATTGGTTGCATAGAAAAAAAGAGGGAAAGACTGACAGCTTTTGTTCTACAATTTAGACTTCTTTAGAACCATACACCAGCAGGTACATCAATGCCATCACTGTTTTAGCTATTAAAACTGTGGGCTGTCCCATTTCATCTTATGTTTCCCAAATTCACGTGGCTGCTTTGTAGAAATCAAGACTTTTTATCACTGTCAGTTTTCATTTGTATAATCTGTATTGTTAGGCATAAAAATACACTTTGAGTTTATGCTAATGAACGAATTTCACAGATGCCTCCAAAATATGAAGCAATATATTATTGGTACCCTCTGGTAGCTAGACAATAAAAGGAAAGGAAGTAGTGTATTAAGTCTACCCATTCTATATTTTTATTGCCCCCTTGAGCTAAAGACTTTGAATGTGCCTGGTTTAAATTCAGCTCTAGTGACAAACTGCTTTTGCTGGTATCTGCTAACTACCATCATATTAACCTTTCCATTAGTGCATGCTTAGAGATTTTAGCACAGTTCCTCCTGAACATCCTAAATCTGCCACATTTGATTACAGCATATCAGTAAAGTGCTCAATGATTATGATCTTATCTCTTATTACTCCCTTGCTTGGCAACGATTCACATGTCAAGTTTGCTGACAGAGATGAGTAAAACTTGATAGTGTCCACAGTTTTGTTTTCCTTTTGTGCTGTGGAGGCAAAAAAAAAAAAAAATCACACTGATAATAAAGCATCTTATGAAAAACTTGAAGAGCTTCAATTAGCCTTTCAATTAAAACCAAGAAAAATTCCCAGCAACTCTCAAAAGCTTGATTTTTATATTGAGAATAGAAAACTGGTAAAGCATGGCAAATTAAAGGAAAGGACTTGATTGACCAGGGCAAAAATCAAGAGGATGTTTTTCATAGAAGGGATTAAAAGTTGCTGGTGGCTGCATTTGAATTGCCACCTGGAAAGACTTTTATTTTTTAATCTGAAATCTTTTAGCATAGAAAATCAGTTTGTGACCAGCTTCTTTTGTTTAGTTGTTTGTTTGTTTATGGTTTTTTGTTCTACCTCACAGTATTTCCTGCAGTTTTGTATAGTAAGTTTATCTTTTACACATGAAATGAGTTCAACGTATCTGAAACAGTTATTGAAAAAAAAGAGAAGTTACAATTAAGAGAACTTCAGGAAAATAGACACCTTTTCTGAAGAAATGAAATCTTGTTATAGGTGAGAGACAACACCTCCATGACACAAATCTGTTTATTTCTTTGTAAGGGAAATTCCATTCAAAGGCATTTTAATTTTTATGCTACACCATTCCCACAGTTAGTTTTCCATTGTACTTTGCTGAAATACAAAGTATTTTTGTAAAATCAGTCACGATATTTGAAGACCATTATTTCCTTCACTTTATCCCCTGACCAATGCTCATCTGTAATAATCAAAAATAGGACATTACTTCTGATGTTGTCTCTTTCTGAGCATCACTGTGGTGTTGGGTTTTTTTGTGAATTTTATGTTCTATGGCATTTTAAAACTATATATATGTAACTTCTACATAGAAGTTAGGAAAACAAAATACTACTTTAAACATGAAATTTAGGGTTCAGTTCTGTCTGTCCACCCAAGAAGCAAACTGAAATGAATGGGACAGTAAATATCTAAGGGGTTAGTAGCAGCTGCCATGCAAAATAGGTTTTCTTGTTAGAGGTCTCCTCCAAGTCCATATTCATTGGGGAACCATATTAGAGGGAGTTTTGTTACCCTGGACCAGCTTCAGGTTTTTAAGTTAATGAGGTACACTGCACAAGTGCACTGTTTTGGAAGGATTTATGTCTGTTTAGGTCAGGGCTATGGCCGTCCCAGCTATTGGGGGTCTGTTCAGAGGCAGGGCTTAGAAGACAAGGTTTGGTAGTAGTTCTGACTGGTTGCAGTTTGGCACATGCCCTTGTCTGATCCTGGGGTACCTGGCATGGTTCCTTCATGTGCCTCTATCCCACTGACCTGCTGCTGTGAATGCCAGCTACAAGGTTCTTCAGGTGCAGCATCAACAGGCAAATCATGCTTCAGTGAGATTTGTATGTCAGCTTCGTTAAATCAGGTTCAGGTATGTAAGTGGGTATGTGGGAGTATCCTGTGAATTTGGGGAGTGTCTAGAGGCTTTAAACCACAAACCAATGTAGTCTTATCATTCAGCCACGTCCAGAGGCACAGGATGTGTAAGAAAGACTCAGTAAATGGGCAGGTAAAAATCACTGCAAAACAAATATTACACATTTTGGCTATTTATTCTGAACAGAAATCAGAGATGCCAGCATTTGATGATGTTTGCCTGACAATAAAATGAGAGGCATTAGTACCTCTGCATTCTTCAGCTGTAAGTAGTCACATATTGTAAAATGTCACAATCGTACCTTCAAAAAAAAACCTGTGCAAAAGTTAAAGCCTCCTCAACACTCACATTGAAGCTCTTCCTTTGAAAAGAATTAATACGGGAACTAATTTTGGTGAAAAATGGTCAAGTTACTTTTCACAGAAGACACTGTTCAGCTGTTTCTAAAGTCTGCAAAATCAGAAGTGTCCAAGCCTCTCTGTCTTGAAATTTCTGCTTTTTGAAAAAAGTTACCTTTTTGATCTAAATACTTTCCTTCTACTGTTACATGCTTATTAGAGATTTAATTTTTCCTGAAAACTTATGTGCTTTTGACTTTTTTTCCTTGTATACATTATTTCATCCTTACCATCACTCTTCACAATCTCTTTCCTTGGGGGTCCTCTTTTCTTCATCTAAGTTAGTCTTTATTCTTCCTTAAGCTGAAGAAATCATCTCTTGATCATGCCATTTTCTCCTATTATAACTTCATAATTTTCCTTTTAAAATTCATTGTGCCCGTAAATACATTGTACAAATATTTTCAAGCTCTTTGATTTCTGTGCCTGCTTTGCTCCACTGAAAATGTGCCTAATAAAGTCACTAGTAGCCACTTCCTACTTAGCAAAAACCTAACTCCTCTCCCCTGTTTCCTTTGATCTTTGTGATGCTTTATTGTGCTTAAGTTTGTGGATCTCTTAATTCCCAGGGCCTGAGGTAGCTCAGAATTGAGGTTAACCTTCCTGTGGCAAGGCTTTGCAAGCCAGTGTATTACCAGGCTGAGGTCTGCATTCTCCATCCATCTCATATTCAACAGCTTGTGCCACCACCTGATACCTGTTGTTCATAAACCTCTTAAAAAACATTTCAAAACAGAAGAGCAATAATTTCAATTTTTTTTCTCTGGCATCTTTAAGAGGCTCCTTGCCTTCTGAGAATTAGTGGGAAGATGGCCCCTGTTACTGCCCTCAGTTCTTCTCTTCTCTGGTAGCAGAAATTGCCTTCTAAAAGCATTATTAGCTGTCTAAGCAGGAGGAAGGAGGAAATAACACAAGTGAGTGTATCATATATGGAAATGAAAAACAGGAGAGAATTTTAAAAAGAGGTGAAGAGACCAATAAATAAAAAGAAACTATTTTCATGTTTGCCACATGTATATAAATGAATGGGTTCACAGACTACACAAAGTTAGGGAAGAAATTAGAGGGAGGCTGAAAGTGTTGCAGAAAAGGTAGGTATTTTCACATAAAGGGGTGCTGGTAAATATATTAACCCAGGCATATTCTCTGTCTGTAGTAGTAATCGTGTCAAGTGATTTTGGATTCATAACAAACAGTACACAAAGCAATGCAGAAAGTATCGTTATGTTGTCATGTATTCAAGGCTAGGCCATTGCTATGTTTCACTACAGTTCCTTCTACAAAGAAGAAACTGGGGGAAAAAATACAGCTTTATTTAATACAGATGTTAACAAAGTGGGACACAGTAAATAGCACGGTTATTAGTTACAGTCATACATAGTCCTTTCCTAATGTTAGAAAAATAAAAGAAAAAGCTATATATATATATCAATTATGGCAAGAAATAGATTACACCAAAGTTAATTTGTAGAACTTACTGACTTGAGTTAAAAATCTGAGAACAAAAGTTTCCCATATAGCATTATAAAAGGGTTTGATGTTAATACAAATAACAGAAATACCTATTATAGATTAGCTTGAAAACCAAGTCAATTAGAAATTCAAACCCTTTTGTTTCGATCATAGGGCAATGGTGAGAATAGAAATTATAATATTCTAATGACAAGTGGTGTTGTTAGTGTTTACTGCACTAATTTAAACATTCCAAACTTGAAGATGTGTAAGACACTGGATGAATGAGAGGTTTGGTTCAGTCTGCCAGGTTCTCTGCTCCTACCTACATGCAGAATGAAATACAATATCCTTTTAAAGCAAAGATTTCTGAAACTTTTGCAGATGAGCCTTCCTTCAGAAAATTGGTTATGTTCTGTGCCCCACTGGATATTCCTTTTGCCCCTTGCTTCCCTGTGTCTCATTTATACAACCAGCTGCTGGGAGCTGGGCTGCACACCCTCTCAGGGGTAGAGTGCACAGTTTGCTTGATGGGATCAGTTACTCTAGGGAAGTTAGAGAAAGTATTTGTAAGTGTGCTAAAGTCAGAGGTGTGACAATAGTATAAAACCTGGCTAAATTGGATGAAAATTTTATTTTTAATTTTATGATAGGTATGGTTAGAATCCAGTCAGCAGCAGAGAAACCCACTAATTGCTCATTATGAAATGTTCTGTAATTCCTTTGTTAGCTTTGCAGTATTGCAGTGGTTGGAATAGCTGAACTATCATTATCAAGATTAAAAACAATAGTCTCATAGTACTACATAAGCCCTTAGGAGAATGCCCTTTTTACTTTTAAAAGTCTTCTTCTTCTGACAGTAAAGTCTATTTTACACCTAGCTGTAAGAAAATAAATCTTTGATCTGCTAATAAAGTTCCCACCACTCCAGTATGCTGTGACAAGAATTTTCTTTCTCTCTCTTAATAGACTGAAGACATTAAAGAGATAGCCCGGAAGACACAAGCCCTGCCGAAGGTGAACACTAAAAGGCAGCGAATTGTAGTCTTCACCCAAGGCAAAGATGATACTGTATTGGCTACAGGTATGTTTTTCAAATCTCCATTGTCACTCACAGTAAATATTCCTGCTAATCAATTACAAGTTGAGGTTTTACAATTTTCAAATGGTAGTCAGAGCATTTGGCTTTTGATGTTACTCCATGTTTCTCATCTTTTATGCTTTTAATTGTTTCAAGAGTCTGAATTTAAGAAGCTATTATTTCACAAGAATGCCTGAGAATTTAGTTCTGAACATTTTTATAACATAGATTTAAAATATTGATGCAGTTGGTTTTACTCAGATTTTTATGACTTGAGATTTTATCTGTGTAGCCATCTTTGCTGCAAACAAGAATACACTGTGCCTGCTGAGAACAGCTGTGCAACAGTGTAGTATATTTAAACATTTGCAAAGAGGAGGAAGTGAAATCCAGTACTAAGTGAATTTCCAGGCTTTTTTTGCTTTGAGCAGAAAGTCTCGCTTTAGCTTTTCTCAGCCGTCTGCTCTTCAATTCTCAAAAGAGTACGTGGGAAAAAGGTGTTTTAGCAGGATTCAAGCAGTTTCTGCTGTCTAAATTAATGATGTACGACACACAGATTTAAGCATTATAAACATGACTGCCTACCTTTTGACAGTCTCTTTAATTCTGTCCACCTATGCTTCTAGACTAAATAAAGCTATTAAAAACATGTGCTGCGGTGAGCCATTTTAGTAGCTCATTCCTTCACAAGGTGAGTTATTAGGCTGGGCTGAATTCCTCCTTTGGAAATCAAGTGAAGTAGAGGAAGCTTTGCACCTGGGGGACTGGTGCTTACTCATACAATATTTGCCTCAAAATCAGAATTGGCTTCAGGGCTAGGCACTAAGCAGGTATGTCACTGCTATAAAGATCGTTCCTAGCAGCAGTTGGAATTATTTCTTCAACAGTTTGCTCCTTCCCCTATTTTGTTAGCTACAAACTGTTTTAAAGGGAATAGATACTGGTCACTGAGAGTTGGGTATGTGTATTGCACTGATGATGATGGAAGTGTTCCTTCCAGAAAGTTACTGCCTGTTGTGAATGGCCCATGTGGAGGCACTCCACTTGAGTATTGTACACTTGACTGAAAAATAGCAGCATAAAAATGTTTTTATACATGAGCTAGTAATAATGTAGTAAACCTAAATCTTATGTGTAACCCTTCTGTGCTCTTATTTAATTTTCACTGAGTACTTTTTTTATTCTTCAAACTGGAGTTGTTAACAAATCCATTAATCCCTTCTTTGATATTTTTACAACCGGGAGCTTATTTGAGGACTGACACTTGCTAATCTTAGCTGTTTGTTCACTATGAAATGAACTTAAATTAGAGAATGCACTTTATATGCATGATAAATGTGAGATGGATAGAGACTGTATGCAATGGTGTCAGCTACAAAAGCAAACATGATAAATGTTAAGGCAGTTTTGAGCCGTGGGATAAGCTATTCAGTGCACAAGCATAGCTGAATCTCTTTGCTATGTTGTTATTCATGGCAGCCAAATAAATGTCAATAATAAAAGAGAATTAAAGATTTTCATTTCCCAGAGGCAGTCCTCTAATACAGCTTGATCTTTCATTTCATTTGTAATTCGTTCTTGTGTCAGGATGCAATCATTCGCCAGGCTCTGTGTGTCATGTTAAGTCATTTAATAATGATTAAGAACATAAAAATCTTTGGCCTGTGGGGCAATTCTCGAAAGAGATATCAATTTGTTATTGTTTTCCCCCTTTTCCTTTGGTGTGGACCATCTTTTCCCCACCTCCTCACATTAAAATAATAATGGAAGAAGGAAAACGTGTCCCTTAGTTTAGCATGTGATGATGCCATAGAAGGGCATAGAGTGCTGCTTACACACTTATTTCAGAGCTAACTAGGTCTACACTTACAACCTTCTGTGGAATGTATAAAAGTTTATAAATGATCTTTAAAAGAATTACTACATTTATTAGTTACCAGCATAAAATTATTATCTTTTTTCTAATACACGAGAGTATGTTTTTTGAAAAAGCAGGCTGTGTGTACTTGTTTATCTTGCCTTTCTGAGGGAACAGTAAAGTCTCAAAGAGCTTGTGCCTAGATTAAAATAGTATTTGCACAGTCAGCTATGGATTTGGGTATGTTTGTTCATACCTTCTGCTGTATATTTTGTCCAGGTTAACAATAATAAGAACAACATGTTTGTTATGTTGAACATATTTATGCAGAGACCTTGACAGATTGCAGAGAGACCTTGACAAATTAGAGAAATGGGCAATCACCAATTGTATGAAGTTTAACGAGGGCAAGTGCTAGATTCTGCACTCTGCACACAGGGATGGGGCAGCCCTGGCTGTGTGTACAGATGGGGGAAGGAGAGGCTGGAGAGGAGCACTGTGGAAAGGGACCTGAAGGTCCTGGCCAGTGGCAAGGTGGATATGAGTCAGCAGTGCCCTGGCAACCAGGAGGGCCAACTGTATCTGGCTTGGATCAGGCTGTGCTCTATGAAGAGTCACAGCCAGATGGCCATCCCCATCCTCCTTCCCTTTCCCCTGCCCCATGCATGGCAAAATGAGACAGGCAGCCAGAGGCTGTGAGGACATCTGTAGCAGAGCTCTGTTTGCTCCATCAAAGGCTCTGCTAAGGATGTCCCAAACCAAGGCAGCCATGGGGTTGGGTTGCAAGAGGAGGGTGTGCTTCTTTGAAGAGTTATCTGTGGGTCAAATGAGGATCAGGTTATGGAATTATGAGGGGAAATTCTTGGATACAGTTCTGGCTGGAAGGAGAGGAAATAAGATGGATAAAAGGGGTTGTCGCAGATTGCTGGGCCATTCATGAAGGGACACAGAATGCTGAAAATTTGACCTGGACTTTCTAGGGCACTGTAGAGGTGTGTGTGATATGAAGAAGTGCAGATACAGCTGGTCATTACATGTGGAGAGGACTGTGGCAACAGTTCTTCATTCCTGAGAATGGAAGTATCAACAGGTATTTTAGGAGCGGAGCATAGGGCAGAAGGGCACAGCTTATTACCAAAAGAAAAGATTGATCAAACAGATTGGAAGATATAGTTCTTGCATGTGAGAGAGGGAGCTTAGACTGAGACAGCTGAAAAAACCACCTTCCTCCAAAAATCTGGCCTAGCCATACTGCAGAGGTTTTGTCGTCTTACGAATTGCTGCAATTTATACAACATTGTTTTAATGTCAACCAAAAATACTGGTGGCTTACCTCAAACAGACCACAAACTGTAGGAAGTCAGGTATGGATTGACAGACAGCTTAGAGGTCCATGCAGCTGGAGCAGATCAATGAAACAGTAAGAATAAAAAACTACATCAGCAGTCTCAATCTAAGCCATTCCCATTTGTCAATCCACTTTCTTTGGCTGTCAGAATTATTTGTGTTTTCAGAGGGAAAATTTGTCTCTCTTTATCCTGGAGTGCATTGGGTCTTTCTGCTGTCTGTTCATATCTGCTCCATCACAGTACTCCAGCCCCAAGGCCCGTTTTCTCTCCCCTTCCTTCCTGTTCTCTGTCATTGCAAGGAAGAGGCAAGCTCAAATTCAATCTGAGTGTGATCAGTGTTTTTTAGAGGGAAGGAAAGGAGTGTTTAGGATTGGCATACAGGAGCTGTGACAGATGAAGTGTTGACTTAATTAACTGTCACCTTCTAATAAGACTCTACAGAGCACAAAAAAACAATTGTGGTGTGAGGTTTTCCTCTCCATGTCATAGAATTGTAGAATGGTTTGGGTTGGAAGGAGCCTTTAAAGGTCACCTAGTCCTACCCCCCACAATGGGAAAGGACATCTTCAACTGGAACAAGTTGTTCAAAACCCTGTCCAGCCTGACCTTGAATGCTTTCAGGGCTGGGAATATCTGCAACACCTCTGGGCAGCCAGAGATGCATTTTTTGGTGATGTTGAATTTTATCTTTTTAACTGAAAAACTTGGAGGTGCTGGACATTCTCTGTGACCTTAGAATGAGCATAGACAAAAAGATTGTAATTTTCTCTATCACTGATCCCCAACATGACTGAATTTTAATAGAACTCTTTTGGAAAAACCAGCCTGTGAGAGACCCCTGTGACAAAAGCTTTCAGCACAGAGGTTTATGCTTAGGGAAAGGGACTGGTAACTGTAAATGGGATCTATGGACTTGCTCAAAACAAGTTGATTTGAGGACCAGTTTTGGGTTAATTTCTTGCACAGATGCTCCTCAGCTGTCCTGGGAATTACTTGGCTATCAAGACTCTGATCCCACTACCACAGCCTTGTTCCATGATATCCCTCTTAGCCGGCCTGAGAGTCCAGATTTGACTGAGTTTTGAGGTTTGACTGGCTTATGGGATACATTTCAAGACTTTCTTCTATAACCACAAGAAATACATAAGTAGAGAGAACAGGGGAAGTTAATGAACATATGCAGTCTCCTGATTTCAGCAGCTGGAGCTTTTAAGAAATGCACCAAAAATCACAAGCTCTGGTAGGAACATATATGTCCTATCTATATGTGCCTCTAATGTTTGTCAGAGTTGCTCATAACAGTTTTAAACAAATTACTTTTAGTAAGATATATTTTATGACTGGTCTTGGCTCAAAAGGAAGTCTTCAGAAAGTCTGAACAAAATCAGTTCAGCAATGGAAAATGCTTTTATATTTAAATATTTGCATAATTCAAGACCAGCTGAAGCTACAAACTTTAAACTTGGCTTGTTTTATAGCTTTAATAGAGGAAAGAAAAACAATCCAAATTTAAAGAAAATTACTTCAGCATTTTTCAAGTTATGAATGATGAAATTTGGCATGTTCAGGGGTGAACATAGAATTTTCCATTCTTTTTTCCCCCTGATGTTTGCAGGACCACCTCTATTTAAGGGCATGTTTGTAATAACCTCATCTGCTAGACTATGGCAGTGAAAATGGATTTTTCTAAGGATTTAAGCATTAAAGCCAGCTCAGGTTGGGCTTACTAACTACTCAAATCTTCATTTTTTGGGACATATTGAGGTATTTCAGGAAATCTATTAGCAGTCCGGACAAATGTGGTAAAAAAAGAGAGGTTCATCTTAAAACTTCATTAGTGCACTTACCACACAGTGCATGCAGAAACAGTTCTGTAGATTTTTGTGTTATCACTGTTGTTTGATCTAGTCCATAAATTAAAGTCAGTGCAGTGTAGCCAAGTTAATATGTCACAATAAAATTGCAATGTTACCAAATTTTGGAGCCTGCCTACCAAGCTCTTGCTGTTGAAGAAATAGTAGGCATTTCTCTATGTGTTATCTGAAACAGAAAACTGAGCTGTATGGGTGTTGGTGTCACCCAGTACAGCTGTTCTTGTGGTAATATACGCAGATATGCTCACAAATTTAAATTTTCTATGTTTGAATAGAACTAAAACCTGATCTTAATTGAAATAATGACAAATGATAGTATGTTTTGTGAATTATGAAACTCCTGTTTACTTTGTAAGTATATGTTAGATCTCAAGTATTTTAGGAGATTTTTTAAAACCCTTCCTTTAAGAAGGTGTATCACATTCTGGGTACAGAATGAGAGATTTTAAGAGCCATTCTTAGATCACAATAGCATGATGGGGTATGCTTTTTGAGGGGGATAAAGAGGGCTGATGTTCAAGCATGTAGCTCACTCTAAACAGAGGTCAGTAGGTTTTCTTTGTCAGGTTGTGCTGCAATCCCAGACCAACATGTTGCCCTGTAAGCCTACCTGTATAACAGAGAAGTATTTAATACTGTTGACACTGCTGACATTTTATGGTGGGTCTGTTTGCAGCTCCTCTTCTGTAAGTTCCTGAGTATAATGTGTTCTTCTCTAAGAAGCAAGAAAAGATATTTTTTTTCCTTGCTTACAGCTTTCATGCTTGGCTTCCAGACAGGAAAACCTTGACTTGCCCTTTTTTTTATCAGCTAGGCTTCCTATGCATTTATACACACCAGAGTAGTACCTTGGACCCAGGGAAACAGCAGCTGAGTTTTATTACCATGTGCTCTCTTTTTCACACAATTACACACTTTCACTCTTCCCTATACGTTTATACTCACAAATATAGAAAGGATAATTTCAGAAACAAAAGTGGGTTTAGAAAAAAAAAGGACATTTTAGTCCCCTAATGGCTTAACAAGTGAGCCAGAAAGCCCAAAATAATCAGCTTTTTTGTGTCTTATGAAACCAAAAAAATCTAAATTGATAATTAGCATTTGTTGGTAGGGATTAATGAATAGCAAAGCTGGTAATACCTTTTTGTAACTGAGACCATTTATGCTGTGTGGGAGTGGAAGAGCATTTTATTGGAGAGGTGAAACACATTATTAAAACCTAAATTCCTGGATACAGGTATCTTGACTGGACTTAAAAGTGTACCAAGTGTTGCACCTCAAAGAACGTGTATGCACATATGTAAATAGGCACCTGTGTGTGTTTCAGTAATTTCATATTGATTTAACAAAAGGATTCTTCTCTGGTCTACCGTGTCAATGCACCAATTTAGCCCAGAAATTGAGAGTAAGATGGGAAATCCCTTATTCATGTATAATTACCAGGAGTAAGGAGTATCAAACCTAGCTCCATTTTCAGGTGCTACAATGAGTTTACATTCTACAGTTCTGAGGAAAAATTACCCCTTTAGGCTGTGGAAAAATGCATGTTGTTAAATGACAATAAATATGGGCCCCTACTCCATTCCTTAGAACTAGGCTGTATTTATTCTTTCAAGGAAGATTTTCTGTATTTGTTTCTCAGATACTGATACACAGATTTAGGAATTCAGTTTTTATACTGTAATTCTAAAAAGGATTCTTGGAGACATAACTATTAATAGCTAAATCCACTGCTTAGGTAGTAGAAATTATATGATATTGGAGTGGCAATACAGAGTGAAAGAGTAGAAACAAGACTGAGGCAGATCAAAGATTTATCTCTAATGTGATGTTTGTAAGTGTACAGCAGTGGGAACTTGGGAAAGAGGATAAAACCAGAGCAAATCTGGAGTAATAGTTCCATGTTACACTCCAGCAAAATGTTGCTAGGGGATTTGTGAACTAGAGATGTTGTCTTTGTGCTGAATAGGCCAGAATAGGATTTTATTATACATGTCTTGTGATAAGGAGTGTCACAGAGACTGTTATGTAAAGAAATACATCCTGCTTGGCCAGTCCATAACCGTTTCATGTACAGTGTCTTTTTACTTTTGATTTTGAAGAAGTCTTGCTTACCTCCCCTGGACTAGTCTTTTTTCCAGACTCTTTTTGTATTCTGTTTACTTGTTCTGCGTTTGATCCATAATTCTGACACTCTGAGCCACCCTTCACTGCACCTTTTTGCAGGTCTGCTTTTTCCTTGTGAGTGGGGGACCAGAATGTTCAACTTGCAAGTTCCTGAGGAATTTACAAAGTGGCTTAATTTTGTTTTCTTTTTGCTGTATTCCTCTCTTAACAGTTCCTAACTGTTTACTTGCTTTTCTGGCTGCCACTTATGATTGATCTGACATTTTCATAGAATTATCTGTTATAACTTCAAATTTTCTTTGGTGTGGTAATTTGTGGTTTAGAGCCCATCATTGTGTATTTAAAGCTAGATCATTTTTTAAATGGGCACCTTTTTTGCACTGATTGACAAAGAATTCTACAGCCCTTTAATCTTGGACATTTTCACAATTCTTCACACTCAGCTTTTGTTTTTACTATCCCAAATTAATTTAAATATCTCACAAGAAGATAGTGCCTGCTGCACTGCTCCCTCAGGAATGGTATATCTAGGCAGGAGATGTACCCCAGAGCAGGTACACACAGCATTGAAACTGGACTTAGGCAGGGGGATTTTGTTAAGGCAACCCCTTAAATCACTTCAGGCCATTCTTGCTTGACTCTGGAGAGCAAAATTGAAGGAATTTACAGTAACATACTGATTCAGGGGCCATTGAATCCCAAATAAGCATTCTCCTCCTGGAAAGAAAGTACCTCTAAACTGCAGTGGTTTTGGGGGGGGAATGAGGCATTAAACATGGGGCTTTGTTTTGAATTTCCATCTAGCAACAAAGACTCAAGTTCCAAAGTTGGAATAGAAGTAGCTTCAACATTGTCTGATAATGCTGTAGAATGATGTCTGCAAAGCAAAAAGCAAAGAATACAGGGACAGGGCCACAGAAGGAAAACAAACTCTATTATCTCTTATGCTGAAAACCACCAATTTTATTGTAGAACTCAACTGGAAAGGATGGTGAAACAGCAGAATCAGTAACTGTGAAGCACTTGAAGTGGAACAGCCTTCCAAGTTTAAATTGTGCTTTTCACATATACATGCAATTGATGCAACTTTGTGAAGGTTATCCCTGTTTTCTGAAAATAACACCTACCTACCCACCTACCTACCTACCTGCCCACCCATCTCCCTGTACACCAAACAGGGAATTCTGGTGATTTTTGGTGTTTCAGCAACTGTCCCTGAATCTACAATGTTATGTTAGTCTAAATATATCTTTCTGAGTTTTTGAAAAAATTGAAGAAAATCCAAATCTATAGTATTCCGTTTCATAGAAAATAATAATCCTAGACACTTTTAATTAAATGTATGCTTTAAGTTTAAAGTTCACCACTGTAGTTTTCTGTGCAGTCATTCGATGTTCCTGCAATATTCAGTGTTGGACACTTGCCATTTCTCCTTAAGAACATGTGCTTTAATGAGTTGAAATCTGAAACCTGTGCTTTAAAGGTTTACAGTGCTTACACTTCTCACCTCCCAACATTTTAGGGTTGAATCATACTAACAGGATGTCTGTTTTATGAAATTAATCCAATAGTATTTTTTTACCAATAGTTTTTTAGAAATAGATTTTCTCAGTATCCTAATTTGGTGTGATTATTTTTTTCATTGTAAGAAATTAAATGTATGGCTTGTTCAGCAGGTCTCATAATAGATCAATAATTTGTTGGCTTAAGTTTTTTTTTTCCTGTGGAGATGTGGGGAGATCAATGTCTGTAGTGCCCTAGGTCAGGATCAATAGTTTTAATAAAACTTCTGTTTTTTGTTGTTTTGGGGTTGTTGGTTTTTTTTGTTTTGCCTTTGTACCTTTGTAAGGTTTTGCTTTTATTAATGAGCTTTTCCTTTAGTTTCAGACCATTAATAGTTTTCAGATAATGTCACACTGCCCAAGGTCAAGGCCAGTTTGAACTAAAAACTCTACTTTCCAATCTTCAAATATATTGGATGGGCTTGCATCTGTTAGAAGACATAAGAGTTAGAATCACTGCTTTCCAGGGACCAAAGTTAAAGCAAAACAAAATCTCAACCTTTTGGGAGGATGACACATTCAGGCCTTTTTTGTGTTTCCTTAAATAAATAACAGATCTTATTTATGGATCTCATACTGGCATTAACAACATGGGTAACTGCTGTGGCCTTGACTGCTCTTCAGTTAAAGATACTAAATGCTCCATATGGACCTTTATAATGGTATATTGCTCATTCCAGAAAACCGCTTTGAAATAAGATAGCATCTCTTGTTTATTCCTGAAATTCTGGGTGGGAAGAGGCAAATTATCAAAGTGTATGTTATCAGCTGGAGTGCTTGAGAGAACATGATGTTGCTGTCTCTGAGGCTCAAGCCTGTGTCTTCTGAAATCAATGGAAAGATCTCATTAACTTCATTGGCTATTGATTATGGTCATGGAGAACTTAAAACATTCCTGAATATTAATGGGTTATACTGATTCATGTGTCTTTTATGTGTGTTGTACCTTGTCTGGAATCTGTGATTCAATTTTTGTAGTTTACCTAGAGGTTATAGAGAAAGCAAACTTCATGTAAGCTGAAAGATTTGATAACACATTTTACCTGGAGGTCTTTGTGTGGTATAAGTGAGGGGCACAAAGAACTGCACCCTTTGACAACTGGAACCTAGGCAGATTATCTCCTGTAGGAGATATTTTCTCCATTATTTTGGCGGTGTTAGCCTGTTTTTTACTTGGCAGCAGTTCGCTTCATAACAAATCATCAAAGAGGAGTTTGAACAGCAGAATCTGTACTCAGAAGGTGCCCTACAGACTCTGGTAGCCCATCATCTTTAATTTAGAGATTTTATTTCCCATCTTGTGATTACAGTTGAATGAACATAGTAGAAAAGTTTAAATTGTAGCTATCTGTGTCATGCTTTTGCCATAAATGATGGAACTTACGTTTTCAAGCCTCTAATCTTCACCTGCTCAAATAGTCTCTATATAATAATTGCATAGAATGGAAGGAGAGTAAAATGTGGGTATGTATGGTATCCTTGGATGAAAATTAACTGCAGGAACTGACCCTTTGATTAGAAGTTTCTCTGCTGTAGCATCCAATTTCAGACAATGAAAGTTGTGGGAAGTAGATGGCTGAGTGGAAGACAAATCCTTAGCTCCAGAAGGGACAGAGCCAGAGATCCTCAACAGTGGAAAAAGCAGACAGAGGTGATTTGAATGGGTCCTGCTTTGCCTGACTTTGGGGACTTGGAATTTATTTTGTGCAAGATGACAAAATGTCTAGAATGAACTTTGAGGGCATGTGGGAAGCTAATTGGAGTACTTTGAAATGGTTAATTATCTAAAGGTGGAATTGTGAGATTTTATGATCTCTTTGGCTCAGTGATTTCCACAGTAGGTTTTAGAGATAATGGAAAGTGGAAATTATTTAAATGCCATATGTGAAACGTAGGCTGTGCTTGTCAGTCTGATACCAATGACCTGGCCTTGACACACCTGAGCATATTACAGACTGTGAAGTGGCAGTTAGGATATAAACCTCTGGATGCCAAAAATAATGTTTATGTAGTTATGTAGTTGATCCCGTGTGAATTAAAGTAGCTCTGTCTTATTTTCAACCTAACTGTTTTCTTTGTTATGAATAATAAAGACAGTAAAGTAATCAGACCTGGCATAGAGTATATACAGACAGCAGATTAAGTGAATAGGGTAAACATGGACTGGTTTTAGATTGTTATGTTTTGGCTATACCTACTGAATGATATAACACTAATGTTTCTTCAAAAAGAATGCACAGAGTAGTCTGACAGCAGATTTAAAGTTTGGGAGGCTGCATACATGGATTTTGTTTGCTGTAGTTCACTACCCTGTGCCCCCCACTGCCTTCCTAATCCGTCCTGATTCTTCTGCCTGCCCCAGGGATTAGCAGTCAAAACTAAATCAGAGAGGAGTCTATGGAACCAAATATTTATGTCACTTGTAATGTGACACTGTGATACTGTACTGTGAACCTGAAAAGATGCCAGGCCATGCGTTGTGTCTAATAGCAATTGATCAAGAATGGAACTGCAGAACTGTACTCCAAATTGTTGGCTGTATAAATTCGATAATGAGTTCATTTCTTGATAGAATACAACAGTGCAGCAAAGTGTGCATGCTCTCTCTTCCCTCCGCACCTGTCCAAGTGCAGAATGCTGTTTGTACAGTACATTGTCCTCGCTGACAACTGAATAAGAATTTTTAGGAGCAGTTGGCTATCAAGTGATGGCAAATTTAAAGGTTATGCAAATTGTGCCAGTACAGCCCAGCTTGTTTCAGACCTCTTTTCTCTATTATCATATCAATTGAGTCAGCTCATAGTAGACAAAGCAAGGTTATGGGAACCACCTAGAGCATCATGCACCATTAAACATCAATGCAGCACACATGAACATCTGCAACAACGATCTTATTAGCAGAGGGTAGAACGGAAGGCAATAAACAGCTTTCTCAGTCACCTAATTGTAAAAAATTTAATAACGTAAAACTTGCATTATTTATCAACAGCAATTTGGTCAAAAATTACAATTCCAGTGGATTAGATTACAATACCTATTGTCTGCTGTAAATTGGTACAAAAATATGAAAATCCCTTTGTGAGAAATAAAACACTTTAGTTAGTAGAATGCTAAAAATGCAATTTCTTTCAATTTCTGGCACATCATGAAATGCAAGTACCTGCCTTTTGCACTGACATGTTTATACTTGGCTAAAACCAAATATTATAAAAGAACCTAAGAATAGTTTTTGATTTCCTGCTTGTCTAGATAGCTTGAACATTTCAAAAATCAGGGCGCAGTTGTTTTGTTGTGAAAAGTAACATAAAGAAAACATTAAATGGTCTTGTATGTGTGCAGTCAAAACAGATGTTTGGAAAGACAAAGTAAAGCATATTAGATGTCCATACTGGATATGTGTTGTGTGTTAGCTTCTGGAGGAGACACTGCACTGCTTTAGAAGATGAGAGTGTGAAGCTGTGCTCTCAAATAGCTGAGAGAAATGTATGCAAAAATTAAAGTGTGTTAGAAGTAGATAAAAAAGAGAAAGGAGGTTTGGCTCTCTAAGGCCAAGCCAAACTCTAGGAAAAGGTTAGGCTTAAAGCTCACCCTTTGCTGGAGTCAGATACATGGGTGGGGAGGGACAGCCCCCTCTCCATGGAGGGGGGCACTGCTGGACTCCCTGGGAACCAGAGGCTGCTCGGAAAGCTCAGAGCTGCAGGAGGAGAGCACCACTCTTCCTCTTTTATCTTGAATGTGCAAATGCACAGGTAGTTAAGAATTAAAGCAGAAAGGAAATTAGAGACTGGCTGAATAAATAAATACAGGCTCAAAAGTTGAGTTTGACAAGCGCATTCAGCAGAGAATCCTGCTCCAAACATTAGTCTGCTTCCAAGCAGCTTTGTTCCTTCCTGGCACCGTCTGCTCCCGACTTTTGCCACTGAGTAGCAGCAACCAGATCAGATTTGTATTTATGTGGAAGAAGAATGTTTGTGTTAATGTAAAAATCCAAATTGTGCCAGGATCACTGGCTACAATTAGCCTCCTGGTCAGCAGTAGACACCTCAGTCATTGCTTTAATCAACAAGAATCAACAGGTGGTGGTGAAGGATGTGGGGAAAGAGGAAAAGTGATTAGACAAAGATGAGTAGAAGCTTGGTAAAAGGATGAATTTGGCAGGTTGAGAGTTTCAGGCATTATATTTGTTACCACAGAGAAAGGAAAGTTTTTCTTTAAAAATGTTAACATCTTTCCTTTTTAATCTGGTTTTATTTCCTCTAGGAAAAGATGGCAAAAAAAGCAGTGAAACTGTCTAAATAGCCATTAAGTGTATGTTTTCTACTGAAATGCTTCAAGAAGTAATAAGTAACAAATATTTTCCATTTTTTTCCGCATTTTTGAGTTGCAATTCAAATTATCTCACTCTGTAGGCTAACCAGAATTTTTTCCTGCATATCTCTGCAGTTTTTTAAAGCAGTATCTGCTTCTTGCCTTTCTTCATAACTTTTTATAACTTAATTGTATCAGCAGACTGTCCATATTTTTCTTATACACATCTATTTACTTGCTCACCAACCTTGCTTTTCAGATTGGAAACTTTTCAGAGCAGGATTCTTTTACTTCTAAAACATATCTTGGTGGTCACCTTGACAGTACAAGAATAACACATATTACAGAGATGATGAGTTGGACTCACCTGTATGCACCAACTGAAGTTTGTTTAATCTTAAAATGTTTTATTGCTTCTAAAAAGATAAGTGTGTCATTTTGGGCATTATTTTGGAATCACTTAAATTTGAATTATTCAGCAAATTAATACTACACAAATAATACTTTAAGGAAAAGTATCCAGGAGTGACAGGCGGTGATAGGAGTCTGCCAATGTTCTGCAGAGAGAGAGGCTGGACAATTCTGATTTTTTCCTAGGTTACTTATATTGCTTTTGTCAAGCAGCCTGACTTTAAAGCATTAGGGTTTATAATCAATGACAGTGCATGTCCTGTAAAGCCTGTTGGGTTACCTTTGTGGGTGCACATATGGGACTGCAGTGCTTTAAAGGCCTTCATACACAAACATATGATCCAAGAGCTCTTGCCAGAAACTCTTTGTCGAAGCTGATATTACAGTAACTGTGTGGAAATTAATTTAATCCACTGTGTAGTCAATAACTGTAAAAATTATGGGGTGCATAATTTACATCAAAATGTGTGGGATGTTATTTTTAAAAGGTGATAGATTTACCATCCTGCTTATGTCAATAGTTAAACTGGTAACATGATACCACAGAGATCATAGTTTGGGGTATTTAATTATCTAAGAAATTATCTGCAACTAATGTAGGGGAAAAATAAGCTCCTTTATTTTGGGCCAGATTTTTATCTTAGGCTGGTATAACCCTTAAAGAATTCCATTAAAAACAGCAGAATTTCTCGGTTTCAACTGGCATTTTAAGGGTAGGATATTTCCTCATTGACCTTAGAACAAATTTTGGCCTCCATTGCAGTAACATCTTCTAAATAGATTTAAAACCTGCTAAAGTCTGATAAAATTCATTTAGTAAGCATGTTTTATTCTTCAAAAGCAAACAAGTAGTCTTGGGAGATCTTAATTAAAGGCAACATGGAGCTTACAAATACAGAATGAGAAGAAAAAAATTGTAAAATTCTAGAGCTGAGCTCTGAGATAAAAGGGTGAAAAATTGAAATCTCTACATGTAATCTAAATTTTTAATGGCAGTGCTGTAGAGTTTCTGTGGTATAGCTACCTCATCAACGTTCAGCTAGTAACAATTTTTTTTTTCAAGGAGAAACAGATATATACATTAACTTATTTTTAGTAATATATCTAGGGAAGGCTGTCTCTCTCATTCCAATGGACTGATCTTATTTATGAAACTAAATATAAATTCTCCCAGAAGAAAAATCTCCTTCAGAGCTGCTCTGTAGTGACCTAATGCTCACTCCTTCTCTTTTCAGTCTTACTGATGCTCAAGTGAAATGGAAGTGCCTTGGGCCCATTTCTGCCTCCACTGACAACCCATGCTTCTCAGATTATCGTGTAGCATAAAAAAAGCTGTCATGTAACATGGCATTTATTTAAATGATGTGATTTCTGTGTTCACCACTCTGAAACTGAGGTATAGCTAAGAAAGCTTGCAAGTTTTGACAGGTGTGTTTACCCCGCTAGGGCAATATGCTTAATGTATAAAAAACGTGAGGCAGAATACAGTTTTTGTCCTACTCAAAATCAAATTATAATGTGTTTTTCTCTCTCTTACTTTGGTTTGGTTTTGTTTTGTTTTTAGCCAATGCCCTGATAAGTGTTTGAGTAGGAATTGCATTGACATGATTTATAGGTTGGTACATGTGAGAAGATTCTCCCATAGGACAGTGTTTTGGTGGCCTAGCTGTGCAGTGGTTTAAAATGCAACTGTAGAATACCACAAAGTGAAGTGCAAGCATAAGTGTTTCCTCTTGGTGTGTTGGTCAGTGAATGCACACATGGTCTGGTTTCTGAGCTGAGATGCTTCATTTTTGCACAGTCCTCATAGCCACGCTTTAGAAGGCTGAAGAGTGCATGTGAGCAAAGCATGTGTCCCTGGAACCCAGACACACCTTTGGGATAGGTTCCTTACACTGGACATTGACATTCCAGCTCTCATCATGTGTGTGTTCATGAGTCTTGGCTACCTATTTACAAATAGAAATAGATTTGTTTTTTGTTGTATTTCTAATTCCTATATAAAGCTCAAAAAAATAATGGTGGAGTTGTATGGCTTGGTTTTTTACATGTGAGGATCAACTAAGATGTACAGTGCCCAAAGCAATGCATGTAGGATTTACAGTGCAGGGAGAGATACTTACATTTGTTAATATCCAAGGCCAGATGTGGCTTTGTGCTCACTGGCGTGGCTCAGCTCACTGTGATAGAGCTTGCTCTTCATAGAGACCAGGATCATACAATTTATGGGCTTTGTTTATTGTAACCCATCTCTTCTGTCTTCAGGACTGATTTTGATCTGAGCTCTTCGTAGTACTTCCAGACAGTCATTGTGTTGTAGCAGTGAAATAAATACCTGCAGAACCTTTTCTTGATTTTGTTGCCTGTGACTTCACGCCCCTTGCCTTTCCTGACTCCTCAAGCCCTTTGTGAGCCCAGACAGAAGGCAGAGGAGAGGCTGGAGCTCTGAGCAGGACCTTATGTCTCCAGCAGCCATGCTGAGCTAGAGCAGTGCAGTCCTGGCAGTTCAGTGGGCGCAGTTTCAGCTGCCTCTGAAATCAGTGCCTGCCGGGCAAATGGCAATACTCCTGTGTGCTCAAAAGGCTTTTTCAACGGAGTTCATTGCCATTCTAAACCTTAAACATTGTGACACATGCCAGAAAAATTCTGCAGTTTGTTCTTTAGGGCAGTTTTTCCATATATATGTATGCACATGTATATTTTTAAAAAATGTTTTATTAGCAGCAAACTGAAGCAGAAGTAGTATTTTCTGTTGACCTCTTTCTTCTCCATCTTTTAAGCAAAGTACTATGTTTACTTGTACTAAAAATTATTTAATATGAGGAATAAAGTAGAGATTCAACTGGCAGTGATGATATAGAAAATAATGACATTTAAGTGTGCCCCACACCTTCAATAAAGTAAAAAAAACAAATTTTGCCCATAGATGTTCATGAGCCATTAGTCAATGCTATTACATTTCTTACAATTGCTGTAACTATATACAGAGTTCTGAGGCCAGTCTTGTGCTGATATAAATCAAGAGTTATTTTAAAGGAGTGATGTTGAATTAACAGGATTGCAGACAGAATTGGGTGTAGGTTCAGAGGATACATGCTGCGTGCAAAAATAGTGTTTAATTTTACATCATTGCTAATGGTTGATGTGTATGAGTGTACAAGTTGATTCAGATGAACCTTCCCCTATTAGCTCTAATCTTATGAATCACACTTCAGTGAGAGGCTACAAATACTGCTTCTGAATCAAAATGCTCTTGACCAGATAATGGTACAATTTGTATGTCTGAGGAGAGCTATAAGAGGAAGACAAGTCTCATTTACCTCCTAGGACAGAGGAAAATGGGGTCTGCACACTATCATTTCCCCTACGGGTATCTATGGGACTATGACTAGAGCCACAGGAGATTTGAAGTCTTTGGCATCATATTCTTTTTCTGTTTCTACTGAAAATGAACTAGCTGTCTCTGAGGGACAGCACTTTGCATCCTGATCAACACTTTTGCTTAGCAAACTGCAAAGAGAATTTTAGCTCCATTGCTAAAGAGACCCATTAATTGGGGTTTTTATTATGGAAATCAATTAATATTTGTATTACTTGTATCATACCACAGACATACTAAAGCATTATAAATGACAACTGCTCTGTAACTTGATTAGGGTTATTTATTTATTATAGCAATAAAGAATAAACAACTTCTGCATTACTAGTTATAAAGATTTCTTGGATATGTATAGGATTCAGTAGAATACAGCATCATTTGTTGTGTACCTTTAAACTACTAGATAGAAAGATCCCAAAGCATGGGCTGACTTGAATCTTGCTTGTCATGCTGTAACTCTATTGAATGGCACAAAGAGATTCCCTCTTTTTCTGACAAGCCTACATAGCTACAACACCAGGCCCACTAGCTGGTGGAGGGAGGAAGTGTTGATGTGCAAAGCAAGGTTAGCTCAACACACACCCACAAAGTGCCAGAGCACCAGAGTGGCCGTCCAGAACTGGCTCTTGGAAATCCCAGCCTGCAAATGCAGATCTCCTTCTGTTTGCTTAGAAGGGACAGGCTGCATCAGCTGGGCTGGGTTTGGAGCACATCTTCACTGCAAGTGTGAGGGATTCCTAGCTAGGGGTCAGTGCCCTGCCCCACATTGCATCTGGCTTTGGCCAGGGCTGTGTTGATGGGGTGGGGGAGCTGCAGTGTCTCTTTGATGGACATTAGCAAGCGTGGTGTCATTGTGTGAAGGACAGCACAGCATTATTTTACTGTTGAACAAAACAGGAGAAAGTATTGCTGTACTGAAGGTTTTTGAAGATGTATTGATGTGCTGAAGAAGATATAGAGACTTAGAGCCTGTAGCCTTTTGGGGTTTACCTTCTGGAGACAGGTGAGAACTAAAAATCATCCTAAGCAATATGGTCTGGTTTCAAATACTTTTCTCATTACTTCTTACCTTACAGCTGCCCAGAGACATTTATAGGTTTTGAGTTCAGGTTTCTATGTTCTGTTAAGTTCTTCCTGTCTCTTTTTTTTTTCTTTTCATCTCTTTTTTTTTTTTTTTTTTTTGGCCCCTGATCTAAAGAAAGTTAGAGAGGGTGGAGGTGGGGAGGGGACAGGACAGAATTCTGTTTCACAGTTGTTCCTTTATTTTACAAGTTAAAGCTCACAAAAGAAACATGAATGTGACTCCATCTTGTAAGCATCTGTACTACCACTACCAACCCATGGATCAAAAGATTATTTGAGGAAATAGCTAGACCTTTTTTGTATGTATTTTAGGTCTACCTTCTTCCTTTCATTTTATTTTAAAACAAAATTAAGGACACTGCAACATGTTGCCCGTAAGAGTTCTGTTACAGGTAATTAAATGTAAGTTTACACATTTAATCTACTTTTAAGAGCAAGAGAGACTGGTAAATGACCCAGTTAAGGAAAGTACTCAGCCTAATTGGATGTAACGATTGCTTGCTGGTGTTTATTACTGTACTAAGAGTAGACATGTAGTCTGTGATTCTAATTTGGTTTAGAGACAGACCTGTAGTATTTGCACCTATCATCAGAGTTCAGTTGTTCCTGCTAACATTGTGAAATAAGCTTGTATTCATTTGGGAGCTTAAGAGTATTAGAATGGAAGGAGCACTGTGTTTTTTCAGTTACTATTGCTGTCCAGTTATTATCTCTCCAGACTGTTTTACCTACAATAGTATGTTAAACTGGATATGCTAGCATATATTTTTGCCTAGGAAATTAAATAGAGATTTCACCTCTTTATATATGTAACATGAGAGATTAACAAGAACTAAATTAACCAATGACCTGTATCCTTCTGACTTACCTGTGAACTGACCTTGTCTTCAGCCTATGAAGTCACATTAATGTCTGGGTTTGATTATTTCTATGTCATTTTGCAAGAGTTGAGTTCTGACAAATGTAAAGTCACTGAAAGTTGAATCAAAGCCCCAAAATTTTAGATTTCATTAATGCTTATTTTCTAAAATTTCCCTAATTGCAGACACCTTGTTGCAATTTGCACTCACAATTTTGGACTTCCAGGAAATTATATCCAAGTGCAATATGTTGTATCATAGAAGATATTTGTTACATAAAAATAGAACACTGGATTTTATGCCCAGAGCAGCAGCACTTGGACTTCAAAACACTTATGTAATTATTCTTTATTTCATAAGCTCTCAGAATGATGAATGAAATCAGAATTGACTTTGAAAAGCAAGGCCACTGACGACCGGTGCACTTAGCCAAGGTGTCTCAGTGTCCGCTATGATGGATTTGAGAGTTTTATAACACAATGGATCAAAAATGAAGTTAAAGCAATATTAAATTGACAAAAAATAAAAAAGGATACTCAGAATGGAGACTTCTGCTTCATCGTGATTCATCTTGTTGCGTTTAGTTGCTACAAAACACAGATCAGTAAGAGAAATTAGCTCTTTTGGTGCTATTACGCAGACATAGCAATGTAATTTAATGGCAGCTTTAATTCTAAGTTATTTCATTTATTGTAAAAGAAAGGAATAAAACCCCCGAACTTTGGCATTCTTTTGTTGATCTTACAGTATATATTATTGTCAGCTGTAGTTTAGTTGATTCTACTATGCTAGAATCAACCAAAGATAAGGTTAAAGAAAGATAATTTGCCTATTGGATATATGCAGATGGTAATATTTTGTAATTCAGTATGTGCTCCAAAGCCATGCTGGCTCCTTCTTAAACTTTGGTACTTGAAAAGATGAGATTATTGCTCTGCTTGAAAATATATAGGAAGTTGCAGAAAGAAAATGTATTACCCACGCAGACAAGGAAAACTGTGACCAGAAAAACAAAAAATTTTAAAATTTGACTTTCCTAATATATTTGGGGTTTTAGACTAATTCAGTTACTTATAATTGTATCTACTACAGAAAGAATAAAATAGAAGCTCCTAGTGCAATACTTACCTGCACATACTAGAGGGAGCTGAGGGAGGGAGTCAAGACAGAAGAAAAGAAAGGCAAAAGATGATGAGAACTTTCATTTGTGCTCGTTTGCCTGAATAGAATCTTATTTGATGCCATACCCCATTTACAGCTTTCAAAATACAGTGTGCATTATTCACTCTGTGTGCCCAAACACAGACATTTGTATGCATATGCAATTGTCTGCTGTGCATTTAGCATGGAACATCTGTGTGTGCCCATGCTCACTTGGGAAGGAGCAGGTTAGTTTATTACAATGTGTCTTCAACAGACTTAGCACATTGTTCATTGTTTTAGTATTATCTAGAGCAAATCAATATACCTTCTTGTGAAATGGATGAATACACTCTGCTTGTCTGGCAGAGTTTAATGTAAGACCTCTCTTTCATGATTTCCAATTCAAATGAATGCTGTTAAAATTACTAAAAAACATTACTCTTGAAGACTTATCTTAAGAGCACAACACAGCATTGAAGCAGGTTTCTAAATAGCTTTCTTAACAGAGTAGAGAGTAGGATGCCCTGAGAACTGACTGAAACCTGTTCTTTAATTGGAATATTCATCTTATGTTTTTCATTACCCTTTTTCCTTTGCCTCTCATGGATGGTTGTTGCTAATGCTCCCCTCCCCTCCTGGTGGGCCAGCCAACAGTTCCCTCTGGAGGCAGCATCATTATATCTGCCTGGTTCACTTAGTAGCAGATGGTGAAGAGCAGTAGAGCTGATACACTGCATTTCACAGAAACCAGGATCCTTCTGGTACCTCTGCAGCATACACAGACTTGCCTGAGACTGTGAATTCTTTATGTGCCTTCCAAACTAGGTTTCCTTGTTTGCTACTGTGTATGTCAGTGTAAGAGTGATTTTTATGATCTGCTCTGTTGCTGGACAGTGAAGAAACTACTCATCTTCAGGTTTCAGCTACTGGAAGCTCTGTTTTCCATTTTATTTCTATTTTTACCAAAAATTAAAAGAAAACAGCTCTGATGGTTTTTCTTTTCACTGGTTGACAGGCTTTTCTTCCCCCTCCCCTTTTTGTAATTCCTGCTGTCTGCCAAAGGACAATCTGTTTGCTCTGAGACAGTTTAATGCATACTGACTACCAGAGGCAGAACTTCCATTGGCTCTGTTACAGGGGTAATTTACACTTTAACAAGGTATTGTGACAAGGTGGTAATTATATTTTTATCACGTCATTATGACATTACCACCTGGAAAGCCATAGCTGATTAATTAGTGGCATATATTAAATTTATAACCCTGGAACTCTAAAGTTATCATACCTAAGTGGTGTAATTATGCTGAACTGTGGTGTGGCAGTGAATTGGAGGTGAAGATGCTGAGTATCCACCTATTGCAATACATTTAATGAGTGCCAGTAGAGGGCAGGGAGCTGAAGGAAATAGTTGGGGTTTTTAAAATAAATACTAAGGAAGAGAGTGAAATCATTGAAATCTTGAAACCAAGTCTAGTCAGATGGCAAGTTCCAAGGCTTCTTACATATATGGATTTTTTTAAAGGTATAATTTGAAAGAACTTTGATTTACACTTGTTTTTGCTTTTTATTTCACAGCTTTATTTCAGTTAATTCACATCAATTATGGTTTTAACAATGCAGTAGTTTCAGTTATCTTTTGGAGGCTTGTACTGGCCATTCTGGAGGCTATCTCACCTTCCTGCAACTAGTAGAAAGCACTGGTTTTGGGAAGATGGGTTTTTCTCAGTTTTGTGAATATGCCCAGGTGTTTTATGTTGTTCCTTCTGATTTATTTTTTTTCTTTTACTCTTTTCCTTACTCTTTTTCTCTTGTCCTTAGTATTAGGAGGTAGAGGAAATAAATGAGGCTGGAAGTAAATAATGAAAATGCCCACAACTTAGGGCTTTTTTGAATGTGTTCCCATATTCCTACGAAGTAAATACAGACAGAATTATAAACCAAATCTATTTTTACCCAAATCATCATGCTAAAGGTCATCGTTTTGAATTGTTTTGATTTTCCCTGTTTGTTGTGCATTTCAAAGTCAGATTGCCAAGTAACTCATGTTTTATTCTTCCCTTTCTCTACAGAAAATGAAGTGACTACTTTCCCTGTGTTGGTGAGTGACCAGAGTGAAATTGTGGACACCAATGGAGCTGGAGATGCATTTGTTGGAGGTATTTCTTACTTCTTTCTGTTGTTTGGAGATTATCTTATTATTCTCTCTATAGAAAATTTACTGTTTTTTCACTCAGCTGTCCTTCAGAACAAGCTTCATTCTTTTACAGCTTTTCTCTGCATCCTGAAGTTATATGATTTAATTACGTTCTGACTTCCAAAAGGAAAGTTCTGTTCTGTTACTTCAGAAATAATGTGCCTTTATGCTGTACTCTGGTCGTTTTCATGAGATTAATTGTATCTGTCAGACTGTTGCATAAACAAGCTGCATCAAGTACTATATAGTGTACAGAAATCCCTCCTGGCTTAAATGTTAACACATTGTTGTTCTTTAAAACAGGTTGTAGTGAATATTAAACAGTATGTTAATAAGTGAGCATAATGTCTCTGATCATGTAAATTTTGGTAGAACATCTGCTTCCGATACAATTATTTGGACATCAGAAAAGAATGCAAAGGGTTAATTTGTTAAAACAAACCCTGAAAATATCTGGCATTGCTTAATATCCATTTGCAAACTTACTATTTTTTTTGGCTCAAGCTCTAAGGAAAAAAGAGGATGTTATGTCTGTGCCTGTTTAAAAAAATTATTCTATATAAGCCAAAACTCAATCTAATCCAAGATTTCTGTCATTCATTGTAACCTTCATCCATGTAGTTCTGTGATGCACTATTGCATCCTGAAGGCTCTGATATCCAGTCTGTGGTAGCTGTAAGGAGCTCCATTAGTCACTAATTTACTGGAAATATTACAAAAGAGACTTTATAAATAGAATTGCAGGGCTCAGTCTTGTAGCTACGCAGGGGATAGCAAGAAGTGTGTTACCAAATTAAAGCTTCAGAAATGTGTCCCACTTCAACAAAATATTCAACATAAGCTTAATCTTAAGCACATGAGTAATTCCTTCCTTACTTAATACACCATTTAAACCAAAGATAAATGTTCAGTATATACTTAAATCTGTCTGAGAATAGTAATGTTTTTACTCATTACTTCAGTGCTTTCATGAATCAAAAAGGACAGAAATAGAGGGAAACACATTAGGTCATATTATTCATACACCTTTTAGGGCATGCTTGTCGCTGTCTATTATTCCTAAATCACAAACAAGACTAAATTTGAACGAGTAGGTAACAGTGACTATAATATAAATAAGATGATCTTCAAGTGCTTGTCCTTGTATGCATTTGCTCTGTTTATCAGCTGTGCCTGATAGCTGCTGTTCTTGTGGGGGGGAGGAAGAGAGAATAGGTCTTGCCTATTTTATTTTCATGTGTCTGCCATGTTTATCTGAGGTTGTATTTATTTTCCGTTCTTCAGTTTTAGGCCTCTTGAAATCAGGACTTTTGTTTTAATAATCCTAATTTTTTTCTTTCCTATGTTAGCTGCACGAAGAATATTGTAACTAAATCAGGGCTTTAAGAACTGTTTTATAATATAATAGATCAAATTTAAAAATTGAACTCTCAAAAGCCTTCCTCTTTAAATTACATCCTTTTCCCTGGTACAGCCATAGCTGCTGATTTTCTGTAGAAGGGCTAAAACATTTACTTTAATCAGAATATCCTGAATGGAAAGACTGATATAAACCAGTTCAGTCTCCATTCCAAACTACTGCCTTCCACCAGCAGTGTAAGGAGTTGGGGCACATCCTGTCAGGCTGGTCTTGGACCAGTTGTGAGATTCCTTTCTCAAAGGGGAAAAATTATGTGGACAATGCTCAGCTGTGCAAGAGAGGGATGAAGGGACATATTCTAAAAGATTAACTCTCCCCTATCATTCTAAGTGTTAAGATACAGCAAGATCCTGTATATTTGGGATAATCTTAACAAAAGTTCTGTATCACAGCTTAAGGATGTATATTATCTTCAGTTGCCCCACAAACACCTGAGGCATCAGATGCTTTTTCATTGGGCACAAGTGCAGTGCAGTCCAGTGCATTGTACAGTTCTCCCTCGCTGTCAGGGAAAGGACCACAGCTGGTTTTCCCTCTGTAATGGAAATCAGCTCAGCCATGGCAGATCTGTCTGAGCTGTCCTTGCAGTGAGACACTTACCTGAGCATGGGTGTGTGAGCTCAGCCTCTTGTTGCACCATGCTTCTCTCTCCTGTGACTCAAAGCAACACAAGCTTTAGGATATCCATCCAGAGTTCTTCCATTGGTTTCTGGGATATCTCAGTTCTCCTCTGGCACTCCATAAATAATAAATTGATCATTTATTCTCCTCAGAAAATAGATTTTCCTGAGTTTAGTCCAGATGGGAGAATTGGGACTTGCAACAGACTAGCTACACAGTGGTCCTCTTCTTCAACGGGTCACTTAATTTTCCTTCCCATATGTAGGAAATAGGATACTGGACTGGATAGGCTTTGATTTGGTCTGTGTTTCATTTGAGGGAAATGTCTGTATTTTATCTGTGGCACACTTGCTGTGTATTTTCAAAATGTGTATTTGGAACACATTTGGAGAAGTTCTTGAATGTCTCCTTAGGAGCAAGCCCTGTGCAGTAGTGTAGGTAATACTGCCCAAGATGCAAATCTTCTGGCATTGGGTCTAGCACTGAGCCAGCTGCAGTGTTACTGTCCTGACAGAATTTTTACAACAGGAAAGTTATATTCTCTTCAGTGCTTTTCTGCTTCTTTCTTTGATTGAGGTTTTTATCAGTTGTTACTACCTAGGCAACAGTACATGTAATGTTTTGATTTCAGTGTCCTTGTAGTAAAATGTTTCAAAATTAATCCCTTAACTAAAAAATTCACTCAGTGTGACAATATCCCCTCCTGGAAACCTAGTTCTTTTATTCAAACAGCAGAGAACAAGACTCCCATGGCAAAGTTTCCCATACTTCTCTGGAACCAGTATATTAATACGACTGAATAGTGGTTTTTCTGGAGCAGGTGTCTTGGCTGAGAGGGGAATGTGGGTTATAATGAGAACTAACCCCATCACACAGGATTTATTTTGCATTACGGGGTCAGGTTTGTTGGACTCTATCTTATTTTGAAAGGTCTTTTACAGAGGCACTCTCTTCCAGAAGTATAACTCACAGATCATCGGGAAATTCCTTCTCAATAATTATGCCAACTTGGCAAATCACCCCTCATATGTTTCTCCATGTAAAAGTTGAAAAAAAAGAAAACCGTGTGGGTTTTTTTACTAGAACCAGTCTAACTACTGAAGCTCTTGAGACCTTAAAGTCAAGAAAAAATTTAAAGACACAAAGTTTCTGGGCACTTGTAACTCTGAGTTGATTCATGAGTTCAGCATTTCTGAAGCTGCCAGCCTCCAAGGAGAACTAGCTCACCCCAACAGCTAGCAGCAAGAAATAAACCACATTCTTCAGTTGAAACGTGGTTTTATTAAGTTGGCACCAGGAATATCTCTGAATTTCTTGCTTCTTACTGCAGGCATCAAGTCATCTGCCACTCAGGCTGGTGCAGTGCATGAATGAGAAACTGGGTTTTAAAATTGCTGCAGGTATCTTTATGCTAAAAACACTTCTCTAAACAACACTAACACAGTTCTGCTTTTATTGCTTACCAGCAACACTGCTACCTTTTACAAGTTTAAGCAATAATGGTTTGCTTTGTAGCATCTCAGCACCTCTTGTGGTTTTCAGGAGTACCACAGATAGTTGGTTATAAATCCCTGAAATACCCATAAATTGAAATTGCAATTCCACCTCCAGATTCTTATGACATTGAAAAATCATTTGAGCTTTGCTGGCATGGCTTATGCCACAAGAGTCCTCTTAATGGAATTACAGCCTTAGTTTGTACAGTTTGGGGAGATCATTAAATTAACATTTATTTATTACTGGTCAGCCCCAGTTTGAACCACTGCAGTAATGATAATCAAAGTGATAATGGCAATAAATATGAGCAGTTTGACCATCATATGCTTTCCTTTGTGCCATCCTGCTCTCTTCAGCCAGAGTAGGCTTGCCTTCTGTTTGAACTCCCCTTTGTCATTGCCACCGTAACTAATGAGAACAATCAGCATCTGTTCTGATAGTTGCTGCCATTGTTCCCTGCAAAATCTCTCCCCTAGAATCTGTCTACTCACTGGAACTGAGTACAGAGTTCATAACAAATGAATAGGAGAAGGTGTAAAATCGATGTTTCTTCAGGTTCCATCAATATAAATATATTGACTTCATAATCTGCTATGATTTAGTCATATACTACATGGAAAGTACTAGAGTATGAAATGGAACCACAAATCATTTTCAAGTAGCATGATAAGGCAGTGACAGAATGATTGCAGCAAGTGTGTATTACTTATCACCATGCTATAAAGATGTTATACCATTCTCAAGGAAAAGGAATCCCAGGGTAGAAGGAGCTCTTCATTAAGCATTATACAGTGCCAGATAGGAGCTGATAGCAATTTGCCTCTGTCAGGATCAAAGGGGAGGTCAATGGCTCAAACCACCAGTCAATTTAAAAATCGCAATGGCAGCTTTCATGTGCTGGGGAATCTCATAAAGCTGCTAGCTAGAGTTTGAAAGCTACAGCCACAATTCTGTGGTGCATGTTTTTCCAGAATAAGCAGTTCTCTCTCTTTCTCTTTCTTCTGAAGCCCAGCATGAGCCTTATGAGATGGTCAACTCCTGTCTCAGCTATCAGAGGACTACTCTGATAGAGATAGGGAGAGCAGCAAAAGAGGAGTCATCCTCTTTTATATGTCCTTTTGTGAGTGGGCCTCATGGCATACTTATCTCCTCTTTAGGGACCGCAGCCCTTACTGAAGATACATCCGTCTTTCTGATTCTGTTTGAGCCAAACTATCTCAGTAAAGCCATTTCCTCATCTTTAACAGAGAGGTTAATTCCAAGCATTATTTTTCCATCTTAATCTAAATGTCTCAACAAATTAAATACAGACCTTGGACTTGTAGGAGTTTGCCTAAAGGTTCTCACACTGTTCAAATTTTAGCCTCTGTTCATATGGTAAATGCAAGTAATTTTCAATAGAGTGACATCCAGCTTTGATTTCAGAACTAACTAATATTTGATATACTTCTACATTATTGAAATATTGAAATACTATATTTAGTGTGGAACATTCTTGGAATATGTTATGCATATACAGCTACGTGTATCTATAAAACCACAGTACAAGAAATAAAAATACAGGTTCACAAAGAATACAGAGTGCACAGAATAATTGGCCATCATTACTCCTCTACTATTAAGTGTTCAATTCAGAAACCTCTTTTAATAAAGGTCTGGTTCTGTTTTCTGAACATACTAGTTTTGCTTTGGATTTCCTTGGCTGAAGCTGGTGGATTTAAACAAGTGTAATATTGATAAAATGGAAACATAATTAAAACCAGCATAATAATTCTTATGCTGTTGCTCTGTAGCACCCATCATCAATGGAAGGGATCCAGTGATTTTTTAAATTAAAAAATCATCTTGATGGGATTTGATATCATCTGAGCTGACCCTGCCTTAAGCCAGGGGCTGGAGCAAGTCACCTAAAGAGGTCTCTTCCCACCAAAATTGTGTTATGATCCTATGAATTTTAATCCTATTGGTATTAAGTTCCCAGGTGCCAGTTCTTGCTCCTCTGGAAATCCAGACTCAGTCATCTTCAGGGGGCAATGTTGGTGACTCCAGAGTAGGAGCTGCCCGAATTAAAAAATGAAGCTCAAAGAGTGGGAATTCCATCTTTTTGCAATAAATCTCTTCTAGGGCAAAAGGGGACTGTACTTATGACTCTGTCTAATAAGTCCCTTATGTATTTCTTTGTGCAAGCATTGTGGAGATAGAGGCATGTGCACATGTGAGAAATGAGCTCTTATGAATAGTTCCTATATGGCTATTCCAGGAGTGCTAAACATGCAAAAAGATCTGATAATGCCTTCAGCAGAGGCAGATTTGAATGTTTTTTTCAGAATACTAATTTATCAGTAAGCTTGTGACTATACTAAAAAGAAAGCTACTTAATAGATTTCTAGGGCTCTTGAACACTGGGGAAGAATTTGTTTACACTAAACGCGAATATTTCTCTTATTTATTGTATTTTCCTCTCTGTATAAATCTGTGCTGTAAGGGCTGCTCTCCCTCCAGCATTCACCACCGCTAGAACATTCTAGATTCATTGAAATAGGAGTAGGAGGAGCTAGGAACAGTTCTTAACTGAACAGCAGGAGCGTGATATCAGAAGCTACTTGATCCACTTATAGTGGTCTTTAATTTTTATAAGGTTTTTATACTTGTGTGAAATACCTTGGGAAATTGCCATCATTTTTTAATCACATTCAATAGAGGGAAATGCAGTGGACAAAATGTCACTGCTGTGAAGTACTCCCTTCTGATAACACCAGAGCTCTGAGATGCAGAGCTACTTGCCAGCTGGGAGCAAGGGATAATTTTTTCGTGATTTCAATTAAATATGTGTGTGCATGGAACTTGTAATGGCTGATATTTGCTACAAAATTTATCTTCACCAGCAAAGAGAGAGGGGATACTACTTTGAATCATTCTGGCTTTTCTTTGAAGTAAAGATAACTGTTATAACAGAAAGCAGCACTCTCTTAGTTTTCATTTGTACAGCATTGGTGCCTAATTGCCTCTGAGCAATCCTGTTGTTACTGAGATCATGGTGGGTGAGATAGGAAGCTTTGAAATAAAAATACTCACTTAGTGTCATCAGCACTTTGACTGACAGCCCATTTTTCCCATCTTTACTACTCCTGGTTTATAAACAGCATACAGGAGTATAATAGCTGAGCTGCAGAGAGGGCATCAATCTTTGCTTGCTAGGGGATAACCTGTCAACATGTCCATGACTTACCACCCCTGTGTTCTGATGGCATTCGGAACTCTGTCAGATAAACATCCCACATAAACCCAGGCTATTAGAGGACCACGTTAGCTCTGTAACTGACCTTCTACAAACTAGAAAATGACCAGATTATATGTTCCAGTTGATTTTTTCTCAGTCTCAGCTAGAGGCACATCATTATTCTGATCAATAGTGTAGCCAGTTGCTAGTAATTTCAACATTAGTATTGGCTCATTTTCAAAATTTGCCACACTTTGAATTGCAGCTACTTAAACAAAACCATAAAAATAGATATCACTCAGAAAAATACATGGAATATTTCTGTTTTCTTTTTAATTCCCTACTTCTTTGTTTACCAATTTCCATTCAAAATTATTTCTTTGCAAAGAATACCCTCTTCTGTGCTGATATTATATGTAAACCTGTTTGCATGTGTTGTCCAAGTATAACTGTGATTATACTGCTTTCGTTGTTTTAATTGCTACCCTTCTCTTGGTCTCTAACTTTTCCTCCTAATTTCATTACATATGTATTCTTATAACACAGTAATGTAAATATAGTAATTCACATTTTCACCTGTTCCATTTAAAGGCAATTTAGAAAAAGACGTAGTAGAATAAAAGTAAGGCAAAACATATTATACTTGCTGTCATTTCTTAAATAACATGTAGAAGCAAAAGATCCACTTAAAAGGATCAGTGTATGGAATTAAAAAACCCTCAGAAGTTTCTAATTAGACTGAAGCAGGACTTGATTCCTTTAGCCTCTGTGTCTCTCTTCCTGTCAGTGACACCTCAGTGTTAAGGGAGCCTCAGTACATAGCAAGAGGATTAATATTTTGCAAAATTGGTTTTTAAAAGGCCTAATTTACCTCACCATAAATTCAGTGGCATTCTGGACAGGTTTTGTGAAAAATAAACATCAAATATATTGGTCGTGTACACTTTAAAAAACAAACCTACTCTGTTAAAAATAGATTTTCAAAACCAATTACAAAGTTCCAATTTTTGCTGTAATAGCTATGGGACAATTACAAATTGACTTAACGCCTCAAAGCAAGTCATCACCGTTTAAAATACTTTGTCATGCCTACTATGCCTACCCTCATAACATTTCATTTTATGTTAATGTGTCATGTGTTAGAAAATCATGTAATGATAAAGAAAATGTTCATGTGGAAGGTTAGAAATTACTTTAATGAGTTACTATTACCTTGCTTGCAGACTGTTGGCAATATTTTTGTGTTATTTTAATGTATTCTGAATAGAGACAGAGGCACTCGTCAGATTGGATCATCAAGAACATTCCCCTGGGAATCAGGGCAGGATATAGTCCCCTAAGAAATGATGTGTCAGATTAAGCTGATGCTGTATTCGCAGGAGATAAAACACCGCACAATGAAGTACAAAACCACACTGAAAGATGTTGTCTGTTTGACATCTCACATGCCTCAGTGGGTGCTAAGGACAGGGACACAATGACCATAAGGACACTTCTCAGGCCGTGAGGTTCACAGGCTGGGTCCTGTCTCACTTACAGCTCCTCTGTTATGCAACAGCATGGTAAAGTCCTGAATTCGTTCACTTCCCCCACACTGCAATGGGCTCATACTTGAAGTGGGAAGATGGCAAGATTTGCAGTAAAAAGGAATTAGAAGAAAGAATGTGGTCGCAGTTAAGAGCAGTGGTAGTAACAGTGCTTGTATGTTGATTTGACACTGATCTCTGACCCAGTGGAAAGGGATGTTACTGTTATTGGTAATCAGTACATTTTTGCTATCAATCCAGAACTCTAACAGATATTTAAAGAGGCAAAAGATATTGTGTCCCTGTATTAAAATAGGAGCATTATGAATATAATGCTAGGGTAGGCTCTTTCAGCCCACAAAAGTCAGGAAATTCACAGGCTGCGTAACTCCCATATTCCCTCTGCCCTGGGTGTCACTTTCTGATTCTCCTTACATACTGCTGGCTTGGCTGTGTGGAAGCACACCTGCAAATAAAACTCCTGAGACTCATGCATATGAATCTTGGCTATGAATTTACATTCGTGTAACCTTTTTGCTCTTGAGTATATGTTAAAAACTGAGTAGAGGATAGGACATACTATTCCATTTTATTATCTTTAGAACTTGATTGTATCTACAGTAAATTAGTGCAGTTCTCTTCCTTTTATTCCAAGTAGTAGGTGTAATAATCGACACCATTTAGTGTCAATACAACAGGTTTGAGGCTCAGAAACTTTCCACAGGTACTAATAAAAGAAAGCTTATTTCACTCTTCTGTCTCAAAAAATTCTAAAAAATTTAGATTTTGCAGAATGCTTCTGGGAAATGCTTTTAGGAAAAACAAAGATAAAGATCAGCCCGAAACGTATTCTTTTCAAATAGAGAAGATACTTGCAATGAAAATATCTGTTTCTGGTTTGGCACACGCAGCTCCTTGTAAGCTTGGAGGGGGTTTTTTTAATCAAATGTTTTCCCCTAGAGGCTGCCAGAGACAAGCCTAAGGCAACCAGATCCTGATCTTAAGGGAAATTTCCCAAAGCTCATCATGTGGACTTAAAAATGAAAAATAGGACCAAACCATGAGAAGCTATAACTTTGTTAGCATTTTCCTCTTTCACATTATTCTTGGAGCACATTATAGACCAAAATGGTTCTTTTCTTGGACAGTAAGATGCACTGGGGAATTTGATAGAAGTGATATGCAACAGGTTATAGAGTCCACTGAGGATGTTTAATGTGGAAGGATGTCAGAGTATAAAATACTGCTTATATTTATAACAAAATATAACAAAGCTCCAGCTTTGAGCTATTCCCTCTCAGAAGGTGGACAGTATGCAGTCAAGGCACAGGGCAGTGATAGAAAATCTCACATCAATCTAAGTAGACTTCACCTCAGGGTCTATTTTCTCAATCCATGGCACAGCCTTCAGGAACAAACCACAACAGAGCAGCATACACCATTCCTACTTGATAGCATCAGAGAAATGAGACTGCTGATTTTCCTTGGAGGGAGTTTCTGGTGGGCCTGAGCACATACAGGCCTGGGGAACTATGGTGACACCTTGTTCTCTGAGCTGCAGTGAGCTGGCCCAGTAAAGCCAAACAGTGGCAATCATGTGCAATGCAATGAAATTATTCAGCCTTGAGTAACTGACTCCTAATGGAATAAAATGAAGTTTTATTTCATTTTTTTTATTGTCACATTTCTGCAGCAATCTTTCATTAACATTTTCCACATGTAGTGCTTTAAAGCTTTAGACACTGTGTTCTTTTTTTTTGTTTTGTGTATTCAACACCTCCTCTCCATTCCAGGAAAAGGCTGCTAAACTGAAAACACTCCTTTCACTTATTCATAGTTGTCTAGTAAATGCAAAGTTGTATTATTTCCATGTGTCCATAAATGACTGTATAACCTCAGACTGAAAAATATGTACACCCATCTGAGTGATCCTTACAGAAACTCAATGCATTGAAAATGTATCCATAAATCAGAAGAAAACAAGAGGGATAGGCATAGTGATAGCAATATCACTGCATTTCTTAGAACATGCTTGGTTTAGTATTCATGCTGCTGATTATAAAATAAGAAGTTTCTTGTACAAAGGCAGTGAAATGCTTTTAGCACTTGACCATTTTATAAATAAATATAGACTTCTGAAACATTTTAGTTGTGATCTCATGGTTTTGTAATTCTCTGGAAGTAAAAATATTGACATTTACCAAGCTGTTTGTTCCAGCTTTCTGGTCTCCTGCAGTTTATTTATATAACAACCTTATCGATGAGCCTCTTACTCAGCTCTCTAGGTTTAACTGAGTTGAGTCGATTTGCTACCACAGCTTCAAGTCGCTGTTACAGAACAAGCAAGACATCCTAATAAAGCTGTAAACGTGTTTACTCAAACATGGTATTGATTTTACTTGGAGAGGGAGAAGCTGGTGCTTAGCATGGTGTCAGGGAGGATGAATTTAACTGCAGTTTTTCATTGTCATCTGTCATGGTTGTGAAACACTAAGTGAAGCCACAAGAGGATAATTAGAATTGCCAGAAATTTAGCCCCTAAAATCAGTTAACCACTTGAGATTTTTGTAGTTTAATTAGTTTTTATTAAAACTTTCCTCCAGTGGTATAGTCAGGAAGGATTTTCTAATGTTCTTTCCAGTGAGAGATTTCAAGGTTGCCACTTGTTAGATATACATCTTAAATGACCATTTTTACGGAAGGGTTGGTAACCTTTTTTCTCTCAATTGTAATTAGCCTGGCACCACAGTCCTGTAAAAGCACAGAGCCATTTCATTTTAAAGGAGAGAAAAAGACACATGTTTCTATGCATATACATTTGTAGTTAATAACATATATATGCATGTATGGCATCATTTTTACAATAAATTCTGTGAAAGTGCTAGAGTGCTTAAAGGTTGAAAGAAATATAGAGTGTTTGAGGATACTTACATTTAATTTGTCTTATATACTTTAAGTCTGATGTGTCAGACCACAGTGCCAAAAGACATGAAAACAGAAGCCAAATCCCACCCTTAATCAAAAACGTTTCCATTTAGAATAGCCAACATTTGGTTTGATAGCAATGGGCAGGGCCTCTGGCTTACCACAGTTCTTGGCTGTAATATCCACCATCTGCCACAAAATTAAAAAAGGAGAAACCTCAGCATGTTGATGTACGGTCATTCAGTGACTGTATTGCAGAATCCACTGATGCCAACATCTTTTACAAAATCTAGGGTGGCTGCTTGGCTCTTGGCAGCAGCATTGCCTACCGCCCGATTACTACTGACCAGGCTCCTGCTACAACATTAGCCCGCTCCAGCAGTGCTAAAAGACCTCAAAAAAGCCCCAATCATATCAGCCACAAGGCATTGACTGGGTAATGTTTCTTGAAAACTGCATCTTCCCACACTCCTGGCCTGGAAATGTAGGGGGATCACATAAAAATAGATGAGCATCCCAGCAACTGTGATAAATTCTGTACGTGAACAAGAGTATGAAAAGGTGCTTGCAACTGTCCCCATGGTGGAATAACACCATTTTTAAAAGTGCAGTTTACAAATTAAGCAGTACAAACTTTAAATACAAAAAAGAGGAGTCAGCTAAGCTGGTCAGGATCCTTTTTGTGGCTGGGACAATTTTGATGGTGCATGGCCTGGCTAGCATAGGTTATATACTTCAGGGTTCATCTGGAAGCAGAATTGTCTGGGAACATCACATAGCAAAAAGGTTTGAGGGGCTCTGACACAGGGTCAGCCTGTAGTTGTTTATAATTGATGCATTTGATAATTGGATTTTTTCAGCTTTTATCTCTTGCATTAAAAAAAAAATAATAATTTTGCCGTGGGCCTTTTATAAAGGTTGGAAGTGTGAGAAAAACTGCAGAAAGACAAGTAGTGGGGAGCTGGGTGTCAGAGGCTATAAATGGATTTTCAGCCAGCCTTAGTAATTAACAGTCATTAAAATTAATTGTCAAGTGTACAATTTGAAATGAAATATTTGGCTTCAATATGAGCTGTTTTTAAGTGTTGTTAAACCATTACTGAAGCAGACCAGAACTGTTTTAAATCTCCACTATCGGACTCCCACATTCCTGCCCAACTGCACTAGTTCTAAGTGTTCATACAGAATTACCACTAATAATCTGGAAATAAAAATTTCAAATAAATCATTGATTCAGTGAAATTGCCTCTGAAATATCTGTTTTCTAGAAAATCAACTTGGTTCTCCTTTAATGATGTTTAAGTTCTACTCAACTCTAAGGAGTAACAAAGTGAACAGAACACCTTTTGTGTCAGTCAGTGGACTGTCTTGCTGTGTTTTTTCAAACTTATACTGACATCCCCAAAGAGATTTGAGCTGGTCCCAGTGAGAACCTTGGTTTGGGTCTGGCACCGCTTCTGGCACTTGGCCTATAGGGCTTTGATTTGGTGGGGAGCACAAAAAGGAACAAAGCAACTTCACTTTTCCATCCCTCATTCTGTTTGTAGACCTAACAATTACAAAGGTTGTCTTTGAGAATATGTAATAGGGAAGCTGGAGGTAATAAAGATTAACTCTCAGTTATTTCAGCAAACTTTTTAGAGCAAAGTGATTCCAGAGTCACTTTTTTTTCTCCCGAGCAGAAAAGAAATAATTAAGGGCCAAAAATAACTATTGGTGTGTCGTAATCACTTCTATCATCTGAGAATGCAAATACATTTTGTACTACTCCAAGGTTTAAAACAACTTTTGAAGCAAAGTTGTCTTTTTTCTAGGAAGCTAAGTGGGATGAATTGGACCCAGTTCCAAAGAAGTTCTCACCATTAGTGGGTGCAAGGTGGTTACTTGGCTATCCATGCCTGTGAAGGGCAAAAGGCATCCCAGTCTACTCTGAAAGCTTACCTAGATGGCTCATTACATCAAGGTGGCTTGCTAGACATCCTGCAACTGCATTTTCCCTTCTTCCACAAACAGTTGGCATGTTGGATAACAGGGCAGGAGGCAGACAAGAAAGCCTGGAGCTGGTGTGACGAGAGTGGTGCACAGCGCTTGCAGCTCCATCCACAGCTCCAGCAGCGCAGAAATGCTCCTGCTCAACAGCTGCAGTTAGAACATGGTAAACAATACTGCTTTCTGCACTCCATTCCAGTGATAGCCAGGGACCAGTTCAGACCACAAAGAAATGAAGGTAGATGCTGAGCTACCTTAGTATGTGCTGGGATGATCTAGGTCTGTGATCCCAGGCCTGTGATACAGGATCAGAGTTCAATCCTGCCCTTTTGGTCTCTGAAGTTGTAGGAGGAGTGTGAAGTAAGTCTGAAGCCATGTTCACTTATCTTCTTGCATTTCCAATCATGGCACCATAAGAGATTACAGCCTTCAACTGCTTCTCATTTTCCCTCCCCTGCCCTGCTTGCTGGTTGGGCTGAGTGCTCACTAACCCACTTCAGTTTCAATCAGCTGTGTTAGCAAAGATCCCCTGCTCAACAGCTACTGTTTAAACTGATCTGGCTCCTTTTGACAGGGTATCAGGTTATAGCAGCAGCAAAGCAGCATGGTGAAAAACAGATGGGGGAGTAACTTCTTCAGCTGGAACTCAGATCTGAATCAATGCCTTGAGAGTATGACTCATGGGGTTTGCATCACCGTGCCTTATACACTGGGGGAGGCAAACTCTGAATTATATTCTGACCATGTTGCTTTTTACTGCATTAACTGAAAAGAACATTCTGCAGCTAAGGCAGCCAACCTGATAGAGCTCTTTGCTTCTCTGCTCAAACAGCACTGCTTTCTGGTGTTCCCTCGGGGTCTGCTTTGCCAACTGCCTAGTCTTACTGTGTGATGTAGTTCTGTTTGTGATATGTGTGTTTGTATTGTCATTCGATGCAGTATTGTGTCAGATACTGCTATTTCCATTTCATCTATGAAACACATACCTTTTAAGAGAAACTCAGCAGACAAGAGAATGGTTTGAGGGCAAACTCCCCACTGCAGTTTCTACATATGTCATTTATGACAGCTGTACTTAATGTCATTTCTGCAACACTCTTAAATCACAGAGATCTCTCATTTCTATCCCCAATTAGAACAAGATGTTTTTTCACCTGACTCTGCTTTCACTTAGATCAGAATAAATAAGAAGTAGCTTCACTGAAGACAAAATACTCATACTAACTTGAAACTACAATGAGCCTGGGAGATGATGACAGTGTCAGTCTAGTTGGTATTGAAAAGTAATTCATGTTTTATGGTCCTTTGCTCTGTGGATTTTCTCATCTTCATGTATGTTTGATGCCTTGATCATAAATGTAGGGGATAGTTGTTCTTTCTTGTATAAACCTCTCTCTGAATTCATGCTCTGCACTAAACCTAGCCCCATGTTTGCCTTTGGAGACCTGCCCAGTGCATCTTCATACTTACTGAGTCAGAAATGGACTGTCTTAACAGCCTCATTTTACATATGGTTACAACTTGCTCTCAAGTTTTAACCACCCAGAAGCACACTGGCAAGCTCCTGCCTCCCAGGCAGTTTAAATTTAATGATTGACACCCTCCACATATCCAAGAAAGTTTCTCCTAAGAATGCATGTTAATTTAATGGAGAGCAGACCATTTTCATCTTGTTATTCAGAAATGATCTGATTTCTGCCAGGCATGCTGTTTGAATTTCTCAACTGTTACCCAACTATTGCAGCTGGACCATCCTGCCACAGTTGTGTTGTCTGTCATCCCTGACTGCCATCAGTGATAGCACTCACAGCACAATTTCTTCCTGTTTCAGATTCTTATCTTTGTATATTGATAACTCCTGTCTTCTTCACTTGTGCTTATGGACTTACCCTTTGTTGGTGAAAGAGTCATTTTTTCTCAGCCAGTGTCAGTCAATATCTGGGAAATTCCAGCCAATACATAGTTCTCTAGAAAAGTATTGCCGTCAGAAACATATGAGTTTTCTCTTTTTTTAACTAATCTGCTTACTCTCTATGGCCTCCCTATTCCAATGAAAAGTGTTTGATTTATAGATTTTGCAGTTTCAAACTCTTCTCCAATTTGGTGCAGTTTAAAGAAGACTGTACATCAATTAGGCTTCTTTTCACTATCAGTCATGACCAAGAAGCCAAGATAGATATTGGTAATTGATGGAAACAGGTATTTTGCTCACCAGTATTATCCTTCATTAATCTAACCTTCTTTTTCTTGTTTTACATTATATTTAAGGGAGCAAACATCATTGCATAGGATGAAATATTTTTATTATCTTCTGAAATTATGCTGTAGTGTATCACCAAAGGAAATATTTAGAAACAGAGCACAGGTTAAATGACAGCATCACAATATAATGTGGAACCTTTTCCCAATAGTAAACCAGATGAACAGAGAAAGTGAATATGAGAGCAAGCTAGCAAAAACATATCAGCTTAGAATCAAAATTTGTAATATGTCAGAAGTTGATACTTAGGAGTTTTACACAGTACTTAGCAGAGACATGGTTTCAAGACTACATTTGTACTGTCAAGGCACAAAGCCTGAGCATGACAGAAACTTGAAATGGTGGATGAAATCTTTAAAAAGAACATCTTTCAGCTTGCTAGAATTCTGATTTTCTTGGGCAAGTCTCACTTTCCTTCTGTGATTGGACAAGAAAGAGAGATACATCTGAAACATATTAAAAACAGGATAAAAGTGAATAAAATATTACCTCTAGAATGAGAGCAGAGTTTTAAATTATAAGATACTAAGTTTACTTCTCACATCTTGAAAGCCTCTTCCAAATTTAAAATACATATTTTACCTCTGCCATAAGTTCTATCATGCTTTTGATCACAATAGCTTCAGCCAAGACAAAATGCTTCAGAAATGAGGGACTCAATCCATAAAGTTTCTGGTGCTGCTTGTACTAAACTTCTCCAAGTACCTTTTTAGGACTGCCTACTCTGTTCATTTAGGAGGTGCTCGGGTTTTCAAAGCACTCAGCTCAGGTGATTCCTGAATTTCCAAGCTGTGCATGCCAGGCTGTGGCAGCTGAAGCCCCGATCCTGAGAGGAGCCTGGTTCTCTGCACAGTTTGCTGTTCAGGGGGGGTATCTGCACATGCAGGGGGGTATCTGTACCTGCTGTTGCTGAAGTTTTAGATTAAATGTCCCATTGTCAAAGGCAGTAAATGTCATCTAATTTTCCTCATCAGTTTAAAATTTTTCACCTTCTTTGCACTGTGAGAACCCGTAATTCTGAATATAATGTTCCTCTATTACATGTCTTTCTCTTTTTTGGAGAAAAGCTTGCACACTGTTGTGTTGGGGCTATAGCTGTAGCCAGTAAGAGCAGAAAGAAGTCTCTTCAGCAGGGAAAACTTCTTTGTTTTTAAAATGTTCTTTGAGGAATCAGGGGTTGTCTCTATAAAGAAGAGAACGGGAATTCTGTTAAAATCATTTTGAGAACACTTATAATGATCAGTCTTGATAATCTTTAATTTACTGGAAGCTACCAAATGGAGACTTCATGAAGAAATAGCAGCCCCACCATTCCAGCCCTGCAGTTCACTCAAGAGCGATTCTCAATTTAAACTGGCTGGGCTGCAGGGGTACATACAGACAGGCCAGTAGTTCAGTGCTTTGACCTGTAACAAACTGATACACTCAAAAAACTAATCTGACCATGTTCTTGCTTCTCTCTCTCTCCCACTGTGTCCCATAGGCTTTCTGTCCCAGCTCGTCTATGACCGGCCGGTGACTGAGTGCATCCGGGGCCGGGCATTATGCAGCCAGCGTCATTATCAAGCGTTCAGGTTGCACCTTCCCAGAGAAGCCTGACTTCCACTGATAGTGGTGAATTGGAGGGATCAAGAGTAACTTCTGTGTTGCCAGGGGATTGCTGCCTAAATTTTTCCTCCTTCCTTCTCCTTACCTTTCCAGTACCTGCATCAACGCTTCTGTACTTCTGTTCATTGTATTCTAAACAAAATATATATTTCTATGGTGTTTTCCATTTCATACATCTACCAACATTCTCAGTAGTCTTAACTTTTGGGAACAGTGCTAAGTGAAGCTTATTATCTCATCCATCAGGAAAAAGTGTTCTATTTACACAGTTTCCAAGGAAGTCCCATTTAATGACGCTGCTGATTAACAACATTAAAATACTTCTGTTGAATTATCTAGTTTGTATCCAGCTGTGGCCAAATCCTATTCAACTTACATGAAATCAAACAGGACCTGACTTTATTCATAACTTAACCTTATAAGCAGGGAGTTGTTCTATCTATCTAGTAGAGTCAGACCTGTGTAAAGGGTGGTGTAAATGTCCCAGGAATTTCCATACATATTGGAGTGTACAAGATCTGGCCATCAGATAGTCCAGCTTCCATGAAAGTACATCACTGTTTTGTCAGTAATTTAAAGGCCTGATCCACAGTTGTGGTATCTTGCGTTCAGCCATCTTGCACTGATGGCAGTAGCTTTGGGGTCTGGCCACTTTTATCTCTCAGTACATCTCTAGGTCTATAGGTACAGTCACTTTTATCTGTCAGGTGAGCTAGCAGATAGGTACTTTCCAGTGATTTCAGGGCAGATGGCATGAGTTGGTGATGAAAATATACATACAGATAGGTCCTATCTCCTCCATGTGTGTTTTCTAGAGGCTGCATTAAGGTACACATAATGAAAATGAGGTACAGAAATATTTATGCAGGATACATTGACAGGGATATGCCAAATGGAATCTCTGAAACGCACATTTTTAAACTTTTAATTTACTTTGGATAATTAAGCAATATGGTGGATTTTGTTTGTATTTACAGTATTCAAAAAGGTGATCCTGACACTGCATTCATTACTTTGCTATGTAATTTGATACTGATAAATAAAAAATTGTCATACAGTAACTCCTGGTTTTGTTTTGGTATATGTCTGTCTTTTTTCTGTGGTATTCTGCCGAAATGAGAACAAGAAATGGGTGCTTAACCACATGCATGCTAAATCTGAATGTTTTATACATGACTTTTCAGTGTCCAGGTGGGTGTTGAAGGGTGAGGCTCAGCAGTAAGGAAGAGAAGGAACATCAAATTGGTGTTTGTACCACAGAAGAGATGAAAAATTAAAGGCTAGGGTTCACCAAAGAATGTTAAGTGAGTGCAGGGTTCACACTTTGCTGCCCTGGATGGAACAAAGGACACACAGAGATTGAATGCTGTTATTGCAGTTTATCTATTGCAAAGAGCATGGGGAGGAATCAAGGCTGAGATCCCAATTCTCTGGTTGGTCACTGTCCAGTCTGACACATTGTGGACAGCAGGCTCTGTCATCGTGGAGGTCACCATGTGTGGGACTCCTGCAAGTACATCAACCAGCGACTTCTCCCAGGTCCGGGGAACTGCAGCGCCGCAAGCACAGGGCACACTCGGTGAGTCCCTCCCTTCTGCAGGCCTCTGGCTCACTCTGGCTACCTGAGAATGGCTCCATGTACACCCCTTGTCTCTCTGCCAACACTACAGCTTTGTGCAAGAAAGACTGCTCTGGTTTCATCATAGTGCCACTCTCAAAAGAGCTTTAGGCTGTACATTTCTCATGTTCAAGCATAGGTGAGAGAAAGAAATGAATATGTTGGAGTGAAAATAGAATGGCAAACAAAACTAAGAGTCTGCAATGTGGTCTTCAGGCTTTATGGGTTGATCAGAAAAATACGATTTTTTTTTATATCTCATAGTTAATTTCTAATTTCTTAACTTGATGTATCCATGTGATATGTTTTAATCAAGAAAAACTGACAGGCTGAAGATGGATGTGTTGCAGTCCCTGCTTTTAATATATGGTCACATATGCCACACCACTCTTACTGCATGAATTTGCCTATCAGAAAGGAAAACCCCAATGGTTTGGTGGGTTAAATTTGCTGTTCCTCTTGCTCTATACCCATGACACTTTCCATCCCTTTTGAAAAAACTTTACAAATGTCCTGGCCTGATAATTATGGCTGATTTAAAATGAATATAAATATGTAAACATTGTTTATCTTGCCAATGAAACTGCAAGACACTTGTATACTATGAAGAAAAGGAGGATATGTAAAGGCAAGTAGTCATAACATTTCCTTCCTTCCTTCCTTCCTTCCTGCCTTCCTGCCTTCCTTCCTTCCTTCCTGCCTTCCTGCCTTCCTGCCTTCCTCCTTCCCTCCCTCCCTCCCTCCCCTCCCTTCTTTATTTTCAGTTCAGGATGCAAGAGTCAAGTCAGAGGTTGTGTTCTGAGCTTTTCCATTGATCTGTTCAATGAGCTTGGGCTCCTGACTCATTTGGCTTTGAGTGTCAGCTACAAAGCATAATTTGAAGCCAGTGAGAGCAGCTGAGGAATAAACTACTACCCAATTCATAGAAGGGCATCAGAGTCTGACCTGCTCTATTTAGCCATTCGTTATTTCTCCAATATCTGTCAATGGATATTTTGGATGCTATATAGATACTTAGAAACATATTGCTAACTCATCCTAAATAATTTCAAGTTGTGCTGTCAGATTGCATGACAGTTTAATTCTGGAATTTTTGCAGGATCTGTATTCCTTTCCTCTTCTTTCTGCTGAAGGGGGGGGGGGGGGGTTTATCTATATAATCCATAATGTTTTTACCCTTGATATTCTCTCTCACAAATAGTCTTCCTCTGTCTTCCAGCTTATGGTGTGTTAGAAAACTGGGCTTTCTGAAAAACATCATTGAAAGAGTTGTCTGCCAGTGATGTGTGCCACTTCTCAAATCCCAGATGGGATAACAGAAGTGGCTCTGTCACTGAACTTGAACCATTATTCAAACAGCGTTTTTACCTGGGTTACTCTCAGGAAAACAAATATTGGAAATCCACTTCCCACTAGCCAACGGCTAAAGCATCCCTCACTTGTATAAGACTTTCCTTTTGCCGGAAATAGAACTGCATCTCCTGAGCCCAGCACTGGGCATTTTAAGCTTGTTTTAATACCAAGTGGGTAGCAATGCTGCTCAGATTAGCAGGCAAGGAAACAGGCCCAGTATTCCGAAAGCCACATGCTAAATAGCTGAACAGAATGATGAGCTGGGAATCAGGAAGTAAAGGCTGTGCTTCTGTTTCTGCAGGTGAACCACTGTGTAACTTTGGGCAAATCACTTTCTCAACCTCTTTCTATATGCAAAGATGATAAGCTCAATTAGATGGTAAACTTGAGAAGTGAAAGTGGTAAGAATAATTCAAGTAGGGCGGTATCAGCCACATCTCTGCCTGTGTTCATTGCTGGTTTTTTTAATATTTGAATGCTCTGTTTTGTGTGTGACTTAATATAGGGCTAATTGTTTACCCTTGAAAAATAGTGCTAGCTGTTACTACTTGTGTGAGGGTTAAGACAGGAGAGGCAAAGGAGGGGAAAGGGGAAGTAAAAAGCTTTACTGATATGAAAATGAAATAAAATATGCTACACGAAAATGTCAATAGAAATGCACACTGTTTTAAGATGACAAGTCTGGGAACAATCTTTAATTTAAAGGGTCTTATCCACAGTTTTCATAAAGAAATGTTAATTAAAAGTGTGATGACATGTTTGGGATTTAAAGGAAATCATTCTGCAAAGGATTTATAGCAATCACAGCTCCAGAGCATTAGGATTACAGATCCTTGTGCTGTTCCTTTTCAGTGATCATGTGATTGGCCTGCTGTTAAATATAGCTCCCATTTAGTGAATTGAGACAGGCATGGGAAAGGTAGGGAGAGTTTCCCTTTAACCACCGGGATTTCAGAGGTGTTGGAGATTATACAATTCATTAGTTTTTACATAAGATCAAAGGGAAAGAGGAAGTCTTAATTTGGGCACCAACTGCTGCTGTCTGAAAGTCTTGCAGATTAGCTGAGAAGAGAACATGTGCAGTGCTAACTGCTTGTGTTAGAGCATGAGACTATTGTTTTATATCTCACTAACTCATTGTTCTCTTCCCAGAGATAATTCTCACACTTAAGACCTTCAGAGATAGTTATGTCTATTGTGAATAGTTCAGCAACCAGCTGGCTCAGAGGTTATTGCCTAAGCATCTTTCCCTTGGTCTAATCCCCTGCAAGGTTTTTTTTCTGGGCAGTGTTATTAATCTAAAATGACTGCTAACTGACTCCTGTGTCAAACATTATTCATTATGTGCTTTAAATGCTTCCTGCAGAGGCCAAAATAAATTTTGCTTTTTTAAAAGCAGACCACAAGGAGTGCCTATGTAGGATATTTCCTAAAAGATTAGACTCAAAATGGCAGTTTAGACAAGGAGGGGAAAAAAAGTCTTCAAAACAAAGCTTCATAATTTACCAGGGACATACAAAATGGACAAACCTCAGTTACCAAAACCCACTTTTCATATAGAATTATCTGTAAGTTGCTGCTGTGAAAGAAAACATGGAGCCTTGCAAGGCAGGAGAAATACTTTTATGAAGACATGGAATAAGTGACCTTATTATATTTATTGGTCTTAGACCTTATATATTGGTTTTAGAGAAAGAAGACCAAATAAGCAAAATTCTTAAAAGCCAGTAATTCTTTTGTGTCTGGGTTTTTTTTTCAGGTGTCACTGGTGTTGGTATAAAGCATGAGAGGTTTTTTGTGTCAGTGACACTGACGAGCCTTGCATGTGTAATGGCAGTATGGGAAGAGAGAGGGATAGATTTGAATAGCAATAAGGTGGGTTTTCTTCCAGTGTGAAAGCAGCACGGGATTCATGTGTGCTGAGATGAAGTATAGCCTTGCTGCACAGTGCAAATATTTAATGCTGTTCTAACTACCCCCTGGTTATTGGAGTGTGACAGTTAATAGCTGTCAGCTGCCAAATGCAAAAGTTAAAAAATGAAGCCAAGTCAAACTCAAAACCCGCAAATCATAAATGTGCTGTAGCTTAGCAGGCAGATCATCTCCAAAGTTTAGAGTCATGTTGACCTGAGCTGCCTCTCAAGCGAGAGAAGGATGGAGTGCATCTGTCTTCAGGTCCTCACTTTACCAGATACTCACAGGCAAGTTTTGGCTGGGCTTTCTGCGTCCCAAGGCACTGGCACTCCCGAGTGACATTTGTAAAGGAGGTTGAGTAAGGGCTGTAATGAAGAAAAGCAAAGCATTATCATTATTCTGGATCAAATATCTCAAGTCAGTGGTGCAGTGCAAATGCATTAAAAAATGGAAGAGCTCCTAAACTGAGTGTGAGAGAAATTGTGGGCTTAGAAAGCCTCCCTGTCTGTGATGCCATGGAGATGGTAACATTGGTGTAAAATATTGCCCTAAAAGAAGCATTACTGTGGAATAATAACAGCATATGAGAGAATATTTCAAAAAAAGTTCAGCTTGAAAATCACCTCTCATTCTACCTATTATTTTTCATATCCATGCTACAAGTAAGACTTCACTGTACTTTAAAATTGCTCTGCTTGGAACATACCTAGTTTTTGGGTCCCTGGGAATAGTTACATTCCCTGATCCCCTCTATATTTGCTGGCTGTTCCTCTGTGGTGATAATTATCAAATGTATGTGATTAGAAGGCTATGCTGCTCTGGCTACATAGTGTCCCTCCAGAGGACAAGGCAGAGTTCAAACACACCTCCTGCCCCAGTTAGCTTTATAAAAAGAGTAGGTTTGGGGGTTTTTAAGAGGTGAGGCAGTTACTAATCACAATAGCTTTTTTCAAAAAATTAGATTGTTGTCAATCTGTGGATTGGTGAATTATAAATTAAATCTAACTTTGGGATTAATTTTCAGAGATATTACTTATTTTGGGGTCTATTAATGGCGCTCAACTTGCAGAATTTCCAGGGTTCTTCTGTCAGCCTCACACGAACAGACCTATTTTAGTCTGGCCTGTCCTAAAGCATAGCCAGCTGCTGTGGCTGTCTTGCAGGGTAAGGACAAAGCTTCCCTATTTGTCTCCCAAGGTCAGTACAATAACAAACACATTTTATGTCTGATAGTAAAAAGCATTTGTCAGTGCAACTTTTGCATTCTGTAAATGGTGACAGATTTCACAAGATGAACACTCTGGATTTGGGGACGGCTGTGCTCCAGATACAGAGTGTTTTGCATGTAACTTGAATATGTACGTAATATATTTCATTGCCTGAAATTAGCAGTAAAACAGCCTTTTGAGACTTGATGTTTATTATGCACCACAACGTTTCAGGACAAAGCAAGAAACAAGATTTTAGCACATAACCCAGTAAATTCAGCTTGGGAAAGAAAGAAATTAATTTGGAATGACTTGTCATAGTGTGTTTACTATAGAAATTTATGTGAGCTCAGAAGTTAGCCCTTCTACCCTGCAGCAGCAGCAGCAGCTTAAATTGGGCCATGGGAGTCTCATGGAATAGAAAGTTATTTGGGTTTCCCTGAGGCTCAGAGTTCTGCCCTGAAGAAAGCTTTGCATATTGTTGTTTCAAAGAAAAAAGATAATTGTGGTGTGCTTGGGTATTAACTTGCACACTATCAGCTGCAGCTTTGCAGTTTCTGTTGACATACAGAAGTACTGTGTCATCCTGAGCATGACAGATCTGCTCACCTCTTCCTCACACAGTGCTTGCTTGTCCTTCTTCAACCTACCTACAAAGTCATAAGGAGTATGTTTTATTTATTCTAGATGAGGAACTTTTTCCTAATGACCTCATTTTTCTAAAAAAAAAAAAAAGAGATAAAAGATGGGGCAGTGGGGAGGACATCTCCCGTATCACAGGAGAGAAAATCTGAGAAAATCAGCTTCCCTGAAGACTCATTCACTCTTTGATGAACTGAGGACAGAAGAACTAGTCTGTGCTAAAAAGGCCAATGAGATTTCTAACAATCCATTGTTTCTTATGTCTCTTCCTATATTTCACACAGTAGTGAGAAATCAGCTCTGTTACATCAGCAGGGAGCCTTAGGATTGGCCTCTTTGATTTAATTTGCTTTAATTCTTGTTCTTTAATTTTCCATGGATATAACCTGCCCATCCCAATGCTGTGATACGGAGTGGGAGCAGAGCACAGGGCACTTGCCATTGCAGCCCCAATCACAGCAGAGTTGTGCAGCTGCTGGGTTGCACACAGGGCAGAAAGGATCACTAGGGGTCTTGGTTTACTTCGCCTCCAAACATCACTGGCAAAAAGAAAACAGACACAAATGCCTGTTGCACAGACCTCTTGCCTCTCAATTCTGCTCATTTCACAATTCTGTTTGGCTGCCCCTTTCCTTCCAAATCCTAGCTGTGAATGCTCAACTTTAAAAGGAAAGTGCTGTAGAAGGGGCCTTCATGCAGGACTCCCACCGGCTGCCACTCCTGCTGAAATAAAAAGATTGCAAGGAGCAAGAATTTGAATGAAGGACAAACGTCACATATGCTGTGTGCTCTGGAGGACAAATGCTGCATACAAAATATGTTTAATTGCTGAGTTAATTATCCCACTAAAGTCTAAATGTTGGTTTTTGGCACTCCCCCCCCCCCCTCCCCTCAGTTGTTTACTTTTATCAGCTAGAAAATAAAAAATCAATGTCATGAAAAACATAATTATATTCCTACTAATCTGGAGTGTTTTCTCATTTGAGTACTGCAGTCTGATGCATTTTATCACTTTCCATCAGATTATAGCAGTGGAAATTGCCAGCTGAAAGCTATGGCTTGAGAGCAAAAAGGTGGAATAAGCAAACCCGCCCCAAAGCCATGTGCCTTGCCAATCAAATCTTATTCCTAATGACAAAGCTTCTGTGATTTCCTTTTTGACAATACATGAATAGCTAGTGAATAATTGGTTCAACAGGAGCTTCATTACAGTCCAAAAGAGAAAGCAGGATATTTCATGTGAATAATTTGGAATGATTGGTAAAGATGAGGCATTATTATAGGATTGCCTTCTGCTTCACAGTCAGAAACATGCAGCCTCTTCCTTGTTGAAGTATGAAAGCATTTTGTAAATAGTTCTGGATACTCCCAAGTGGTGGATGATCTTGCTACTCAATGAAATGACTTTTGGGTTGTTACTGTTTATGGATTAAACGCACTCATTCTTTACACAAATGGAACGTAATTGAGCTTTGTTTGGAGAGCGCAGCTGTGGACACATCCTCCCACTCCCAGAGCAGGTTTTGGTGTAAGCTTTGGGTGCTTCTCCTCCACTGCAGCACACAGGGTGGTGATGCTGACCTGCAGAAACCCAGGTCATCTGCCTGTGTCTTGGCTCCCCCCACCACACTGCTTCACTCTGTGCTGTCCAGTCTGGGCTGGAGAGGACAAACAAGTGAAGAGCCTCAGGCTGTCCTCAAGGGCTCTGCCACTACAGGCTTCCAGCTGGACAAAAGCAATGTAGAAAACTCAGCCTGGTCAGCAGAGTGAGCATTGCCCAGCAGAGTGACCTGAGGGCATTCAGCAGAGTGGAAGAACCTGTGTCAAACACTTGCCTAACCAACCTGCTCCTCACCCCAGCTCCCCTGCCCTGACCCCCACATAGCAGGGCAGTGCTGTCCAGTAGGGTTCTACCAAATAAACCATGCAGATACTCACACCACACTCCTGTCAAGGTGGGGAAAGGCAAAAGGAGCAAAGATGAGCTTTCAGGAATTTCAGCCCTGGGACTGGGAGCTGACACCCTGTAAATACAGGCCTTTATTTTGAATTGCCCCTCTGGACTCCCTCCCTTGTGATGAGAGCCCAGTCCTGCCAGCCCCAATATGTCTGACTAGAGCCAATAAACCTTATAGCCTTGCTTGGGGTTTTCATATGCTCCTAGATTTGCCCTGTGGCATCCTAAACTCTACATATATCTCAGATTTTAACAACCCCCCATTTTTTAAAAGAAAGGGCCAGTTAATATCTTTACCCTGCAATAAAAGATGCTTCACTTCAATGAAAAATCATTCAGTCATTCTGGAAGCCCCTAAATTGAGTTGCCTGATTCCAGCCATCTTGGATGAATGTGAGTTCGTGAGTTCAACATGGGAAACTCAGCAGTGGAGCAGCTGTCTCCTTGTCTGTACTCCTGAGGATAACGAAGCCTTCTCCAGCACATAATCCCAAGACATCATCTGTGAAGCTTTTAAACAGTCAGTGAATGCATTAAAATATCACTTTAAAGATAACCTCATAAGGTCATTCAGTCTTGAGGCAGTGCTTTGTTAGTGATGCACAGTGTCGGGGTGTAGGAGTTCAGAGTTTCTTGCTGTCTGTTGAGTCCTTTTTAGGTTGAGTCAAAGAGGGCCTTGAGAAGCACCAGTAAGGCTCTCAGAACCCTAAGGAAGCAAACCCACATCCCAGCTGGACCCTTTCCTCAGAGGTTCAGCAGTCTGTGCCACAGCAGGACCATGGTGAGAAGGCAGGAACTGAGCAGAGCATATTGGGGGAGCATCTGGTGAGAGTGTCCATATGTGTGCCAGTGGACACACATGCCCTCCTGCTCTGGCCTCTGCCTGTTTTGACAGGAGCCAAAAACCAGGGAATTGATTTTTCACCCAGTGTACCCACTATAGCACAGCACAGTTATGCTGATGTACAGAGACATACGCTACCTGCCAGAATCTGGCTAATTCCTGCCAAATTCATGACTGTAATAAATAACAACAGCAACGTTGAACACGATCCTACTCCTCTAGGCAGTGAATAAAACAGCCTTCCCAAATCAGAGGCTGTGGCCCGATGTCAAGTGGCTGCAACCCAGCCAACTCAGAGCAGCTGAGGAGCTATGTGTACCAGAGGAGATTCACTGCAGGGTCACTTACAGCGGGGGAGGCAGCTCTCATTTGCTGGGAGTGCCCATTGGCATGGATAACAGTTAATCTGAGCTGTCCCTTTACCGTGCTGAGGCTCCTCACCCCATGTGTGCTTCAAATGTGGAGCTCCACACTATCCCTGCAGGACTGAGAAGCTCCAGAGGGTCCGGAGCCTTGGCAGACCATCGTCTGCAAGTTCTGAGTTTACAGGCAATGCCCACGTTCATTTCCATATCCTTTCAGCCTGCTTTTTTAAACATTTACCCCATCTCTTTCTCTTTTTACAGGTCTTCAGGTAGCTGTTCAGCCAAGTGTGTATTGCTGGCATTAAATAGCCCTGCCTGAGATGGGAACTCGTAGCATCAGGATTGATATGTGAAAAGCATCAACAAATTCAGGACATGCAGCAACAGTGAGCAGGATTTCTGTGAACAGTTTGGCCATTCATTAACAAAAAGAAAATATTTGTCATCACTTTTCTCCAGAATGTTTTTACAATGGCAGCTGCTACCTGAGCTGGTATTTGTGTTGCTGAGCAAGTGAGCAGCATCCTAAGGAAATAAACACACGGGCAGGTGTGCAACCATGCTCATTTGCTGCTTTTTGAGGGCAGGAGAAGGGTGATGTAATTAGCAGACACATGTTTAAATTTTTAATTAAGAGTTTTAATGGATTATTCACTGCCTACCAGAACACACATGCTCTTACTTTCTCACTTTTTCAGTCTGGGTTCCTAAGGAAACCAGGCTTAGTCAGTCATGCTGCCTGCCTGCCAGCCAGCCTTCCTTCCTAATCAGTGTTGAACTCTTTCGGGTTCATGGCAGGCAAACACCACTTTTCTGGCAAAATCATGACTGCATCACAACACAGTGGTAGGAAAAGGTCTGAGCAGCTGCTGCAGAGTTTAGCAGTAGGCACAAATAGATGTTTTCCAGGAATGGGGCTGAACCTCCAGGAAAATCAACAGGGGCAGAGGAGGAAGGCATGAGAGGAAAGAATGGGAAGAAGAAAAGAAGATCCTGATGGGTTGACCACAGCTTCTTCAGACCCCCTCTGTCTTACTGTTCAAAGAGCAATTTTTAAACATTTTTTTAGTCTCATGCCATTTGCTGGAGCAGTGATACTCTTTATGGCACCTGTGTGATACAAGTTGCAATGTTGGGCTGAAGGGCACAAAACTGAACTATGCACTGGACTCCAAGAGTTCTAAGTGCCACTGCTCTCACAAGTTATTTTCTTCTGCCTGTGAATTCATGGCATTATTTCCAGGACACCTCTATACTCTGTGTATAGAAAGGCTGGAGGTCTAAGAAAAAGAGTTCTCAAACTGTCCAGAGCAGCATTCTTATCCCTGGGACAGTGGAAACAATGTAAGACTATTCATTTTCTCCTTCCATGGTTCAGTATCATTAGTGTAGGTTTGATTCCTGGATGAATCCACCATTTCTGCTCTTCTGTGAAGGAAAATGGGTTAACATTTTTGCTGAGATCATCAGTCTTTAAAAGCTGTGGAGATTTTGAGAGGAACAGCAAGAGCTGGCTCTCTGCAAGGAGAGGTGAGCTGGAAGCTGAGCACACCAACGCAGCTGGCAGGGCAGGAGTCTCAGCAGTGCCACAGCTCCCCAGTGAGCCAAGCAAGGCAGGTCCAGTGTGGGGAGCAAGGATCAGGCACAGCCTGTGAACACCAGGCAGGTTCCTGGTGAAAAGGCAGGTCTGAGACCAGGCTGGAAGTCAGCTCCAGGTCAGGGGCTAGGTCCAGAGCAATGGTCCAAAGGCAGGGGCAGGCATGGCTGCAACACAGCAGGAGCTTTAGCTCACATGGGGCCTGATGGAAGGGGCTTAGCTTAAAAGCAGGTCCCACAGGAAGGGTTTTCAGCCGTGGCTGTGTCCAAGGCCAGCAAAGGAGTGGGCAGCTCTCAGCTCTGCAAGCTCCAGGCTGGCCTTGAGCCCACGCAGCCATACAGCCAGGAGGGGACCTGCTCTCAGGGCCCTCACACGGGGCCCTCATCTCTCTGTTTGCCCTTGCTGAAGCATGGAATAAGTCAGAAAGTTGCTTTGTGGTGTGGAATGGTCCCTGATGGCTTTAAATCCCATAATTTTCCCTTTTGGATTTAGGCTTGCCAGATGTAATTGCTGCTTGTTGCCTGGTGGTCCAGCAAATGATTTTTCCAGACCTATGGGGTCTGACAAAATCATGAGGCTACTCAGCACCTGCTGGTGAACCTTCTGGTGGATATGGGGTGGAGAGGACCCTCTGTTTGTGCTTGATGTGAGATGGATGACCACCTGGGGAGTCCAACTGCAGAGTCATCAATATTAAAGCACAGAAGCTGATCAGCCAGAAATTAAGCACATTGTTACAGCCAAACAAAAATAAAAACTAAAAATAGGAAAACAAAAAAGAAATCAAACCCAAACTAAACACCAATGTCTTTCTATACGTGCACAGTTTAAGTGGGGAAAGTGATTCCACTTCATTCATACAGCCCCTGTGCCCTCAAGGCTACACAAACACACCTGGCAGCTGGACTGGGGTCTTACTTGGGATCTGATCTCTCAGACAGTCCCAGCACAGTATAAAAAACCTGAATGTTGCAAATCAAACTGGCAGTGAACTCCTAGCACCACAATGCAAGAAGATTCTTGTCCCATAATTGGGATCTGCACATTTGTCTTGATTGTTTTGCTGCAAAATACCTCAGTGAAACTACAAAGTATACATGAGACACCTATAGCTGACAGACCGTTTCTACACCACTTACCAAAGCAATGTTTTGTGTGCCTTCTGTTCTCTTTGCTACGAGAATTATCCATGCATTCACACAGCACACAATCACTTTCATTTTCATTGCTGTTGCACTCCCACCTCATGGGTGAGGTTGTTTATTAATTCCTTGCCCCGAGGTGCCTGGAGGTAACCCTGTGTTCTGCACTGGCACCGTCCTGTCCTGCCAGCCTGCAGGACAGCTGAGCTGGGAGCAGCAGGGTCCCTCCTGTTTGCTCCATTCCGGGGTGGCAGAGGGAGGGATGAGTGCTTGACCTGGGCTGTTGGTTTATATCAGAGCTTCTGCTTAAATTCCAGGGCACGACAGATGCCTAAAGGCCTGTCCCACACTGGTGTCTCTCTGTCAGAGCTGCTGTTTGGAGGGATGCAGGAGTTTCTCATTTGGACTCGGTGAAAGGTGCGCTTACCCTGTGGCCAAACCAGACCCAGCCTCAATCTGCCTGGAGAAACAATCTGGGAGCCTTAGGATCTCTCCCTGTCCCCCAGATCCCTTTTGAAGATAAAGCATTGAACACAAATGCTGCCAGAGCAGAGAGAAATTACTGATGTTATGACTCTTCTCAACCTACTTAAAGAATACAACTGGAATCTTAAACTTGTTGCTGCACGTTTTGCTGGTAATCTGCTTTGTTTAGATTGTGTACATTATTTAATGGCCTGTATATAAACCATATATCATTTCACCAAAAATATGTGTGCATATGCATGTATGAGCATGTCTCTACAATTGTATAGAGATATGAAGTCATTTGGTTTTTAATATAAATGTTCTCTTCTTAGATTTTTACATGTGGTGCCAGCTTTTCAAGGTCCTGGCTTAAAATAATTGTATTAATTTATTAATGTAGGAATAAGATTGCATTAGACTTACAAGAGAATTTTAAGACAAAATAGAAAATACAACACAGAATTGAAAATATAAGATACGTTTTGCCTTCTTCTGTCCATTTAAAAACCTATAAAATAGAAAAAAAAAGAATCTTAAAAAAAAAAGAAGACAACAACAAAAGCCACAAAAAAACCACCAACAACCCAAATGAACAAACACCAAATTTGGAAATCAGCAGCTCGTAGGGGGAAAAAAAACTTCTTCCAGGCTTCCTTTCTACAGGAAAGCATATATCAAGGGCTGAAGTGAAAGAGAATAGGAATATTTGGCTGGAGTTCAGGCTGGTTCTAATAATGGTTCTTTCAAAAGACTATTTGAATTCTTATAGCCAAAAATATTTGCCCATCTTTTTCCATGTGAAATGTTATAAATCAAAAGGCAATGGATATTGTAAAAAGTCCTGAAAATATATAGATGAGTTTTCCACTGAGCATCCCAAATCCTGGAAATGTCACATACCCTTTAATTCACGCTTGCTAGCACCTTCCATGGAATATTGCCTACATGGGAACTGCTCACATACTCAGATATTTGCAGTGGCATTTTTGTGCGTGGCAAACTCTTGCAAAATGTAAGGTTTTCTTTTCCCTGGCAGTGCAATATGCAAATACACTCCGCTGATGCACAACTGAGCCCACTTAGTGCAGCTTATCATACTGAAATAGCCTCATCAGTGCAAACACCCAGCATCCTCTTACCCAGGCTGTAATAAGATCTCAATGACATATACACGGGTTTGTAGGATCAGATTATTATTTGTGTAACATTAAAGTCCTGCCCTATCTGGCAGGCCAATATATGGCACTCCTCATGACATTTAGTAACCAAGAAAACTTGGAGACACAAAGCATCCCTCTGGGAGAGCGTTTACAGCCCTGAGCAGGCTCAGCTGGAGCATCCCCATCACACCAGCCCTAGAGCCCCAGTCTGGCTCAGCCCTGGCTCTGTGGCAGGAGCTCAGCTGCAGCCAGACCTGGCCTGGCCATGGGGTCTGTGTTCCCAGGCCTCAGCCCCCAGCAGCTCTGCAGCTTGGCCCTGACTTTGGCCCTGCCCCATCAGCATGGCCCTGCCAAGGGTCCCTGGACCCCACAGAGATCCTGCCAGGCCTGACCTTGGACCTGCCTCATCGCCACAGACTTGCTTGGTGAGTTGGACTTTTGGGTAAAATATTGGGGTCTGCCCTTCCCTGCTCCCTTGCTGCCAGTCCTGGGATACCCTTTAGCTCTTGGGGTGCAGGGAGCAGCTGACCATTGCTGCTCCCTGACATGGTACCAGCCTCTCATGGTGTATGCTTAGCAACAAGAGAATGAGACTAAGGGATGAGTTACAAGATTGTTAATAAGGGAATCTGTGTCCCAACACCCTTGCCACTATTAGGATGGGCCACATGAAGGATTTTTTCTAGTGTGCCTCAGATTCTGCTTCAGCAGTATGAAATATAGATCATTAATTAATTAGAAACAATTCAGTTGCATGATCATAAGATTGTTTTTCTTTCCATGAATGGATGTAACTCGTCTGTCTCTGTCACAAGTGCTCGTATTTGTCTCTTGGGAGGGTTAATTCTGTCTAGCCATAGGAAATAATAATCCTGCCTGCTAAAATACAGCTGTAGGGCTGTCCGTGTAACAGAGAAGCCTTGTACCTAGAGCAGTGACAGGCTGCCCAGCAGTGCACCGGGGTGGGCAGAAGCAGGAGGCCTGAGGAACCTGCCAGCTCCAGCTCTCAGTGAGTCCTTCCCTGCCCCTCAGTTGAGCTGCACATCACACACACCTCCCTGATTGCTGAACTGGCAATGACTGCTCTGCTCCTCTGTAATTCTCCATAAGAGAAGACAGACTTTGGTTGCTGGCAGACACCTGTCTGTCTTGATGTATGTGCATTGTATGGAGTGCAAATTTTCTGGACTTGTGCTGAAGAAATATTTATCAGAAGATTCTAGTTCTTCTTGGTGTGTGCAGGGAATGATTTCATTTTTTCACTGCATATTTTGTGAACTGTCACATCTTTTGATCTTAAAAAAAGCTCTACTAAGCCTCATCAGTTCATAAAGCAGTGTTGAAAAACATAAGATGCTCCTGAAATCAATTGTTGCTTAAATCCACATGTATTTTGTAATGTCTAAAAGCTTCTTTCCCCTCAACCTGGAAAAGATAAATTTAAAAACCAAGCAAACACATACCCCTGCAGCTCCCCCAAGGTCAACATGTACTCATTCAACTCAAGCAGTCAGTCCTGCCTGTAAAGAGCAACACACTTTAATATTGCTAGACTCATAATGGAGATCACAGTGGTGTCAGTTCTCAAATCAAAGAGAAATAAAGGTTCATGTTTCTGTCCCAAGAGAAGGCAACTGGATTTGAAGGGTTGTCAGTCTGGAAGTTTCAAACACAAACATGTACATGCGCCTGCAAAGTCAGTCCTCTGGATGTATGAATAAGCTTTCTCTAGACAGGATAATGTAGCATAAACCCCTCTAAAAGGCAGTCTTTGGCACTACTGAATGTGGTGTAGTTTGTTCAAATCTTTCAGTTAAAAACTATTTCAAAACAGAAAGGAAAGTCACTACAGCTTGCTTAATTGATTACTAGTGAGGAGTATGGAAATTGCTTACCCAAGATAACCATTTGCAGTAAACACTAAGAAGAACTGATTTAGGACTACAATTAAGGTTGCAATGACTTGAAACACATTAGGGAAAGTTTTAGACTGAGCATCAAGAAAAAATACCAGAAAGCTGCAAGGTGTGTTGGGAATGTATTGAGGGAATCTCCACCCATGTAAAGGACACAAATCAGTTACATGTTTGTTCTGGGCTTTCATTTGCACATCATCTTTAAATTTAAGCTCTGAAGAACACATTTTAAGGAGAGGTCATGATGAGAGAAATTAGGTTTACCAAGCTTTTCTCATGTGGATCTGTGTTCTCTGCTTCTTTTCTATGACCCTATACTTGGAGGACTTCGGGAACTAAATCATCAACCCAAAACAAGTCACTTCTTTCTTCTTACTTTCTCTCAAAAAGGAAGGAAAAGAAATCAGAGAAACTGTAAAGAGATTTTTAACTAGATAAAATAAAGGAAATTTCAAACTGAAGTAGGTCCTTCTGTTTAAACAGTAGTTAATGCTGTTACTGATTAGAATCACAGTAGTGCCTAGATGTCTTAGCTGAGATTGGGAGGGGAGGGATAATGTCACTTTCTTTATACTCTAGATCAAAAAGACAGCCAAAGGAGGTATTACTGTCTCTGTATGATAGAAGATGAAACCCAGGGAGGTTAAGTGACTGCCTTACTGATAGGCAGCCTGTAACAAAGACAGAAAATGAAGCCAAAGCTTCGGGGTTTCAGTTTGGTGCTTCATTCCAAACTCATTCCCTCTGCCAGGGAGTTTTGTTAGGGTAGGACTCCAAAAAGGTTTGCTGTTGTTTCACCAGTGCATTTCTGCCTGTGTAAAGCAGGAACTACAGGGCTTGGAGCAGGCAGGCTTTGTGGCATGAATTGGAGCCAGTTAACGTAGCTGGCTGTGGGTTAATTCTTTATGAAATGAGATTGTTGTTCATGTGTGTCATGCAACTGCACTCAAGAGACCTGATTTTGATTGCTTGCATTACCAGCTGGGAAGTCAGAAGTTTGTAATTTTAGAAGCAAAAGGAGAAATGTAATTTCCTGGACTTATAGATGATTTTTTTAAAAGCAATTATCCAATGTCTATAGAGTCAACATGTAAACTCAGTGTTAATTCTTTTCTAAGAGGTTAATTGTTATAAGAAGAAAGAAGCTCATATGCAGCAATTGAAATTGAGTGGGTTCATCACTATATTCAGAACCCCACTCCCAAGCTGAACATCTCTCTAATAATCCTCAGCATTAATACAGACAGGAGCATTTCTGAGCTTTGCCAAGAGCCAGACTAATATCTTTCCTATTTTACAAACAAGAAAACTGTAGCAAGGAGCTTTCAGCATGTTTAGATACAATGCCATGCCTTTAAAACTCAAAAGATCTGGCTGCCCACTATCATATTTCATCTCTTCACCCATATTATTTCCCATTAGACTATTTGTCTCTGATAGTTTAAGATAGCTGTATATTTACAGCCAAGGAAAGATTGAAAAAAATAAGACAAGTGAAACTCTTAAAGAAACAAAGGACTAGTAGGCTTCTTTACTGTCCTTTCTGAAATATAGACATTCATTATTCCTGGACCTAGTAAAGATGGAATTATTTTTCTTATATTCCTGAATATTCTCAATTTACATAACTCTTCAACTCTACTTATGTTTTAATTTTAATCAAATTATAGCATTGAATTAAAAAGTCAACCTTTGCTAATAAAAGCATAAAGTTTATCATGAGTGCTCATTCTTTAATATGCTGCCTGAATTAATAAAGAGAATTTCTAGTTTACCATTTAAATGGTAATTTAAATTCTACCACACCCAATTATCGGTATAAGGAGACCTCTAGTAAAATCGATAATTTGATAATACCTTTTAAAAAATCCAAACAGGCCAGTAAGCCCTAAAATAGAAAATGCATATGTCCAATGCAAATAATTTCCCACTTGCTTATTCACTTTTACTATTAATTGAAAGGTCTCCTATGTGTCTTGGCATTTGCAATGATAGCATTTGTGAGAAAGTTAGTTTTATGATGTAATGTGGGAATTTATTACATATATTTGTAGATTCCTTTTCTGTTAGGTAATTCAGTATTTGCTTTCTTTTTGATTCTTTTATGTATCCCTTGCTTCCCAGAAAGAGCACTGGGGCCACAGATGAGCTCTTTATTTAACTTCAAATTATTTTAATTTAGTCCAGAGTTTCCAAAGATTAATTATTTGGTGTGCTCTACTTCAGATTGCTTCATTTGCAGGAAATTAATGTTCAGCATTACTTGGAAGTGAAGGAAAACGAACAGGTCATTTATAACAGCCTGTCATTAATACCATACATATATTTTCTATTCCTAATGACTGGGATTTTAAATCAGCTATACAAAATTAAGTCCAAGCATGCAAACACTTAAGATATGATAGTCTGCTCCTCATTTTTTATAAGATTTGGGATTATTCCCTGAAGCAGGTGTGTAAATTCATAATTGCACACATGAGTATCTAAATATCCCCACTAAAAACTTCCAGACTGCTCAGCTGCAGCCACATATATTGTTCAGAGCACAGCAAAGCTGAGAGCTGATTGAGGTTCCTGAGAAGGTGCCCACCTTCTCTCCCCAGAGTGTCTGTTCAGGCACAATTACATCTCTAGTCACTCCCTAACCTGTACAGTTCAGCTTACACACTTTTAATGGCTGGTCATTTCTAGCAAGCCTGAAAAGTTCTCTGCACCCTCTGGGGGGCTGTTTGTGTGTGGGTGACAATCCAGGGGATGACTCAGACTCACTGCATGCAAGTTAAGCATCCAGCTCCTGTCAAAAAACAATAAGAGTTGATTAACTCCCAGCTGAGCTTTTGAAAATATCCAACTTTGCTCTTAGGCCACCCTTCAGCTGAAGATAATGCATAGAGAATGCTACTAGTTGCAGTGGAGCAGAATATTCATCTTAGTTATTAGCTCAGGCAGCATGATATCTCACTTAGCGGCAATAAGCTGTGTTAAAAAAAAAAAAAAAAAAAAATCTGGCAGCCCAGAATTAACAGAGTGGGTGAAATACTGTGAGGAGAGAGAGAGAGGCAGTGGTGGATGTTACAGAAAGACACAGGGTCTGATTATCCAGGCGTTGAGAGGGATAGAGAAAAAAAAAAAGAGGGGATGTTCTGCAGCTTAATTAATGGAAAGAGGCTTGTGCATCTGACAGCAGCCCCTCTGCAAGGTGAATTCTTTCATAAAGAGCCTCATTCATGAGTTGCCAAGACATCCACAACCTATTCTTGAATTCACACAAAAATTAAAAGAAAAACAACTGACTGGCTAATTTAGCGACTTGCAGGATGCAGCTGGTGCTACTGTTTTCACAAAAAAAAAGGCCTTTTCCCTTCCACCTCCTAACCATTCCAGTCTTCCTCCCCACCCCCAGCTATTTTGTATCCTGCTGCACCAGTGAGGAGTGTGACAACTCCTGACTTAGCTGGCACTGTGGGATATCGAATAACAAAGGAGAATAATATCAGGAGAACAGAGGGGATCTGGCCAGCGCTAAGGAACAAGCTCACAGCTTGCCCAGGTCCTGCCATCAGCTGAGAACTAGAACTTCCCTTTTTTTTTCCTTTTTTTTTTCTTTTTTAAAAGTTATTGTTATTATAAATAAACAAAGGCATTCATTATGCTGGATAATGCAACTGGCACCTTGATAAATCATCAGCTGTGTACCTCTCCTGCGTACCCCTGAGGAGACAGTTTGTGTAGTTCTAGGCATATGAAGAAGACACGTCACATTTCCAACATTGATATGTGATTACCTTGGTTCTTCCTAGCTTCTACATTTTCATATTACCTGACACAGAAAAACAAGTCTCTCCTGCCCTCCAAAGCCCTTTTCACTCAGATTTTCCTTCCCAAAGGATATTTAATACAAAATCCTTCTGTGCATGATGATAATTTAACAATCAGAGTTAGTCAGGTTGGGAGCCCTAATACAAGCAAGCCAGTGGCAATTTTTAAGGGAGCACTGAGCAGATCTAAAGGCTCCTGAAAGGGTATTTGAAATGATGTGGTGTATTGCCACCTGACTCTGACAGGCCTTCTAGTCTGGCTAACAGAGCCTGAGTTGCTGCAGTACCGGCAGCTATGGGAAGTGACTGAAATAAATTGTTTGTGCAGCCAGAGCTTTATTTAGCAAAGGAACCTCACAACTAATGCTGCCAACAAAGGAAGTAAAGAAAACATCATACAGACACCACTAAAAATCCAGCTGGAGATAGCAGTGTGGTCCTTGACACCAGTCAAACTCCTCTTGGTTCAAGCTGCAAAAAGAAAAGACTGGAGTAGATGTTGCTCAATTTCCAAACATTACAGAGCAGACCAAAGGTTTTTCTAAGCCTGGGCTTAGCAATTTGGCTCAGCAATTTTAGAGCTGGTTTGCTTCATATATTTTTTCCCAAACTCCCACCCTTGGTGAGAATGTTGGTGTGCCAGGAGATGCTAAGCAGAAGTTCAAAGTATAAGTACTCCAACCAGCTTTGCAGTAGGTGAGGGTTTTCACTGTCCTCTGAGTTTGAAAAGTGGTCGTTGTGCCTATCAGTCACATTTCTTAGAACTCTGGTGCTGCCATACACCAAGGGTTGGGTATCATCAGAAGTCTCCAAATTATGTGGCTGGCAGCAGCCTCTCTGGTCATTACTATTTCTTCAACTCATTAATAGGATTTTAAAAAAACATATAGTGGAAACTGGATGAGAATAGGATTAACAAGGATATGATCAAGCTTTCTTCTACCTTTTTCTTTCCATGTTTCTTGGCAATCTTTGATCAATAAAAAATTGCAACAACTACAGATCTGGAAATTTTCCCCTGGCTAAAACTGAGCTATAATATAGTACACCCATATCACAGCTGGAAGTTGTGAGGATTCTTTCAGTTACATTAAGGACTGTCAGAATCCTTTTGCAGCTCAAAGTAACTTTATTTAGCAAAACTGCCTTTGCAGTCTCTTTTATTGACTTGTAAGTACCGAGGATGGCCCTCTTTTCTTTTGAGGGGCTTAGCAAGTGTGCTACCTGCCTTTTTGGAGAGGCTTCCCCATCTCCCTCCCCCTTGCTTGTCCAGTTCGATCTGGAAAAAGTTATATAAGTCATGTTCATTTAAACAGAGACCAAGAGAATATTCCAGCAGTATGGAGAACAGCAATGAGCTGTTGGGAAGCTGTGAAAGGGATTTGGTGTGAACCTTAAAATGAATCCCCCCTCTCGTAAAGTGACAACCCAATATCCCCAAAGGGAACAGCAGGAGGGAAACCTAAACCTGTGGACAAAGTCAGCCGGTAATGATTGGAGAGTTAATTACTTTAAAGCCCACAAAGACAAGCTGAGGTGTTAAAATGGCCCCTGCAAACATCAGCATCCTCCCCTTTCACCAGACTAACTAAACACAGCAGGACAGTAGCAAGAAGGACCTGAGCAGCCCCTGATTATGGCACTTTTCACTACCTCTGAACAAACTGATCTTTACTCATTTTCAATTTCATCCTTTATCTTGTCAGCTGTCCTCACAAAGTGTTACTGTAGTGTGTATAAAAACACAAGGCTGCATCAAGTTCAGTGATGCTGGTTGGTACAGAGTCCAGCAATATCCCAGCCCTCCTCTTGGGATTAGCCTCAAAAGCACCACTCTTGCACTCAGCAGCAAAATGCTTCCTGTCATATCAGTGCCTTTTACATGGCAAAAGGAGAAACTTAAATCCAGTACAGCTATAACTAACAATTTACTGTGGAGCCTAGGTGCTAATCCTTTCTTCTCCAGCGAATTTGTTTTGAGTCACACATTATATTAAGATTCCATTTGTGAGGTTTAACACAAGATTAGCAGGTGTTTCAATGAAAAGCATATAGAGGTCAAACACATTGGTAGGGTGTTTCAGATGATGATGAGCTATTGTTGTAAGGAATGCTATTGACCCATTGGACCCATAACAATTGATTGCCATTTATTAAAACATCTATTAATCACTTACTATCCTTTATCATGCACAAATATAGCATCCACATCACGTACTGCGAGACACTGTATATATGAAAGGCACCATCTTATAGACATTGTCATGTATAAGAGCCATTGGTTTTTTCCTTCTTTGCTTTTAGCATTTTCCTTTGCACTCCCAAATTCTATTCATCCCATTGCTTCTTTAACAGGTAGCATAGTTAATGCAGCAAAAAGACATGTTCCTGCTAAGGTCTGAAATGTGTGTTAACAGGCCAGCAGTTTCTTCTCCACAACTAGCGCAGGACCTCTGAAACTGGATCTCTTGTGCCCAGAGTAGAGCCCTTAATACTCAGGTGCCCAGATTTTTCCATCCTCTTCTAACCACTTTGCTTTACACTTTGTCTCTCTCTGGTTGGGGAACAAGAAAAATAATAATCACTCACCTAACAAAGCTCTTACAGGAACTAATTCATTAAGGACTGTGAAGTACTTTGATATGGCAGTGTGGTATATTTGCCAGAGTAGAAAGGAACATGTGGGATTTATTATAAACAGTCACTGTCTCCATCCCTCTGGGATGACAGCTGATCTACCACAAACATTTATTTCCAAATTACAGTATTATGCCAATTACAACTCCTGAGCTGAAACTGCTATAGCATTTACCTTATAATCTGCTAGTTTCAGGAATTAAACTGCACCAGAGTCAGTAAAATGGCAGCAGGAGACTATTTTACACTATTATTCAATTTGATTAAATGTAATAGATGAGAAAGGAAATGATCAGAAAACATGCCCACAGGTTACTCACTTTGTGTGTATATAAATATATGAGTGTATATGTTAATATAATCTATAGTGCTTAAGTTGGGTGGTGATGCTCTGTTGCATGCAGCAATGTATATCCTCATACATAAACATACATAAACCAAGAAGCATTCTGCTTGTGCTCAGAGGAGCACACATAGTTTCATGGATTAATCTTTCAGATTAAATTAAAATAAAAAAGGCTTGGGGGGGAAATATATCACAAATTAAAAAAAAAAAAAAGAAAAGGCTGTTTTAGTCCCAAAGGAATATGAGGTTGAAGGTTAGAGTTGCAGGGAAGCTGCTGGCAGGTGAGCTAAGCAGAGGAGGTGGTGCAGGTAAAGAATCCATGCATTCAGCTCCCAGGCAGGGACATGCTCAGGATGACTATGGGATGAAACTCGTTCCACTCTTAGGATGACTTTTCTCCCCAGGGTCACTTCTTTCAACAGCATATGCCAGGGGATGAAATTTCCAGGTGACTGTAGTCAAATATGTGGCTGTGTGTGTGGTAATAATAGAAGGAACATCCTGGCTTGGTTGAAGTCATAGGATGTTTTGCCAGACTTCGATGGGGGCCAAGATTTTACCCTCCAGCATCTCCAAAGATAAATAGGGATCTGTCACCATACCAACATGGACAACTGCATAATTGTTTCTAAATATGTAACAGCCCCGCTAGTTCTAATGGAACTGCATCAGTGATTAAAGCCCTCAGAGGGAAATTCTTAATATGGCAGTAATTTCATGCACAAGAATTTTCTTACTGATTTCAAGCAAGTGTTCAAACTCTAATTTGATGTTCTTTTTTGTACACTGATGAATTTGTTCTGCACATGTCTGGGCTTTATTTAAGCAGTAGTCTCCAGCATGTCTTGCACCACATACAGCAATTTTCAGATTTTCATTTTTGAGAACTGAATTTAACTGAGACCATGCAGAGCCCTTAACTTCTTGCTTTCTCTCACTTATGATCAAAAAATAGCAGTGTTAGTGCATTTTTAGAATAATTCTAAGGACTTTTGAGGAGAAGCATATGCTTAGTACATATTCTACAATGTAGATGTACAATAATATATATTTTTCCATGGAGAGTGTGTGTGGGACGAAAATCCTGTAAATAAGATTATTTAAAATATAAAAGCAAAGAGACTAATAGAACAAAGTGAAATGGGCCAAAGCTGTTCTTTCTACAAGAATACATGGGAAAGTTATTTTGATTTTAGATACCCTTTTTTAACATTAAGGACGTGATTTTAGCAAGTGGAATGGGTGTATTCAATGTATAAGTGTTTAGACACCTGTTACTCCTTGGGGGAATTAGTGGTACCTCATCAGTTTGTAGGAGTTATGGGAGAGAAATCCTGCAAAGTCTGCCCATATAAGACATACTAAAGTGTAAATTTTATTGTTTGCACTGACTTCCTTGATGGGCTTATTACTTTTCCATAGATACTTTTAATATAGGCTTGAGGGTGTTTTCATACAATAAATCAAAAATATTTCTTATCTAGATGACCAACCAAAATGCTTATTGAGATTCTTAGTTAGATCCAAAGCATTCCAGGTACTTAGGTTTCTCTCTGTAACATGCACTATCTCAAACTGAACTGCACTAAATTGCCATGATGTAGCTCTTCTGAAGTTATAATTTTGGAAAATAGCATAATTTTAGCATAAAAGAGGTTCATGTGCTTAAACTTCACAGTTTACATAATATCAGGTACACCTGTAAATGTCAACATCCATAGGACTCTCTCTCTAAACAAAAGGTTCTTGAGTATGTTAAAAACTGGAACACAACACCCAATGACATATCATCCTATAAAATTTATTTTTAGGAAGAAAGTCAAATGGAGAATAAAGAATGGAATTATTGAAACCAGAGACTTTTATGATTTTTCTCTGTGCTGTTACTTATGTCTTCACGACACACTCATAATTCCAGAATGGCCAAACGTATTATCGAGTTTTCTCCAGTGTTTTGTTTCCTGAACTGGGATGTGGCCATGCCAAGTTTCAGTTTCAAGAAATTATTTTTATGTTTTTACCACTAACCAAGTTGTAAATTTCCCGGAAAGAAAAAAAAAAGTTTCTGATGGAAATGTTGACACAACATTCTGAATAGTGTTGCAAATGTGACGCTGTGCTACAAATTACGCTGAAATGATTTATAACATTTCCAATAATTTAAAAACTATTTTAAATCCCTGCCAGGTCCTGCATAATACATGAACCTTGACGGATTCTCCAACAAGTATTAGGTCACTACACATTTCAATTTCCCTCTTTATGTTTAAAAGGCTGCATCTGGCAGTTAAAAGACTAAAACCTCAGTCAATGGTTATGGTGTGATAGATACATGCTGGAATATTATTTTCACCGGGTAGCTTTCTGTAAGTAGGTCATACAATTTTACAGTGCTCTGAAACATCACCAAAGAGCTTCCTTACACAGTAACTCCAGAAACTGACTGAAAGAAGTTGCACTAAACCTTAATGGGGTTTTTTATATTATTATGGATACTTTGTTTCCTTACTAGTCTACATGCAGCGCATCATCTAGGGAAGACCTTCATAATTTATTGTAGAAGGTCATTTTCCACCCACTCTTAAGGAGGTTTTTTAGAATTTTACTTTAATATTTTCTTATTCAGGACCAGATATTTTTAGAAAACTTTGCAGGCAGGCACCTAACACAACATGTCATCCACAAGATGTGGAAAAGAGGATGTTGAGGAGACGTCTGGAACAATCAAGTTTGGGAAGATGGGGAATGTCTCGCTGTGCCTGCTTGAGTAGATGCTCAGGTAGGTACTCTGCCTTTCCCTCCCTTGTGTGGTACCCTGTGGGATGTATCCCATGGTATTTTGTCATGCCATGCTTGGGTAAAAGTGATGTTTGGGTGAAAAATGCTGTTTGCTGGCCACAGGTGAGAAAATCATCACAAGGAGTATTCAAACCCAGGAGTAGGACTCGATGGTTCCGATGGGTTCCTTCCAACTCAGCTTTTTCTGTGATTGCTGAAAACTTTGACGTGGTGAGAGGCCTTTGGCAGCACAGGTCATGAAGGCATGGAGAAAACCGAGCTTTAAGTGCGCACTTGTTATCACCTTGTTCTTTAATATAAATGCCTCGCAACATCTTGTTACATGTACAAACTCAACGGGAGGACAACATCTGTGATTTGTTCACGCTGCTTCCATCCCTCACACTAATCACGGGAGGTTCAAGCACAGTCCTCTTCCCCCGGCCCGGGGGAGCGTTCAAGCCCCAAAGCTGCCCTTGGGGCGCTGCATGGGGACGGCTCAGATCGCCCCACGTAGCACCGAAAGCCCGGCACGACCCCCGAGGGCGGCCGGGGGCCCGGGGGGCGCCGGTGGCCGCTTCCCCCCGGAGCCGCCTTCCCGCCCAGGGGACGCGCCGCCCCCCAAACTTTATCGCCTTCCCCCCTTTCTCTCGCTCCCTTTATTTTTTTTAAATTTTTTTCTTTTATTTTCTTTTTTTCTTTTTTCTTTTTTTTTTTTTTTTTTTTTTTTTGAGGGAGAAAAGGTGGGGGGGAGCTCAATTTCCCACTTGCCAACAGCAGATAAAAAAAGTGGGGAGGGACCTCTTCTGTCACAGCCTATGTAGATTAACCTTTCAATTAGCTGTTATCAGGTCCTGTGTCTTAGCACCAGTCCTCGCAATCTGCGTCCGCCCTCACCGGGGAGGCTGGAGGTCTGGGGTGGGTTTCTGTTTTAATTTCTAAATTAATGATAATTGCTCGCGTGGCTCCCCTCCCCCGCCGAGAGCCGAACGCGTGTGTCTGATGTGCCCGTCCACCTTTTAGTATTTTGGAGTGAGAAGAGGAGCCCCGCGGAGGAGGAGGAGGGGAGACAAGGTATTCTCTCTGTATTCATCTTCTTTTTTCCCCTCTCGCGGAGGGGCTTAGGGAAGGTAACTGGTGCAATCAATCCGCTGGCTGGGGATTCCCTCCACCCCCTCCCCGGCTCGTCTGGCTCTCCTGGCTGGGTCTCTTCAGTGTGTATGTGTTTGGGGAAGGGGGTGGGGGGAGGCTGTGTTGTTGTTGTGTTCCTGGCTCTGCTTGCAGCCAGGAGAGAGAGCGAGCGGGCGAGCGAGAGACAGAGCGGAGAGAGCGAGCGAGCGAGAGAGAGAGAGGAGCCGCGATCGCGTTTCAGGGGCAGCACATTCCGCAGGAACCGCTGCTGCAGAAACACACACGGGCAGAGAAAGGAGGTCATTGCAAGCAAAGGGGGGAACCTGCATCGGAGGTTAGATTCCCAGGAGTTTATGCGGGGGATAATAGGGAGCATGCGATGGGGTTTGTTTTGCATTGGGTGACAGGCTGCAATTTGCCATAATAACCCCCTTTCCCTCCCCTCTCCCAGCGCAGGGGGCTTGTCACTAGGCTGGGTACTTTTTTTCCTTTAGCATCGGAGGCTGATGCACGTGTTTGCAGACACTTGCGCTGGGTAAATGCATTGCAATGCTCTGCGTTTTGCAGGGGAGGGGGAGCAGCAGCAGGGGGTGATGGCTGGGCTGGATGGGGTGGGGAGAGGGGGAATGGAGTGGCGGAGGGAAGCAGGGGATGGCTGAGGTTTTGTGTTGCATGTTCCCACCCTGTCTTTCTGAGGCGGCAATTGTTCCCTCGCAGACCGGGTGACAGAGAAGTCCCTGTGCTTCGCATGGCGAAACTTGCAGGGACCTGCATGTGGCTGCAGAGCCGGGAGTCATTGTCGTCGTCCCCGTTCCCACTCCCTCCTCCCTCCCTCGGCGGTGCGGGGTGTGTGTGTGCGCGATAAGCGGCTGCCAGTGCCAGGCACCTTGGGAGGGTAATGCTGGGAGCACGCCGCTCCATCTCGCCCGCCCGGGCGAGTGCCAGCCTCCGAGGCACGCGCGTGACGCTCAATATTTAAGGCGGCTCATTAGTGTGTGTGGCGCGCCCGCCCGCCCTGCCGAGCTGGTTCAGGAGGCCGCCGCCGGTGTCTCGGCAGCGCTCGCGCTCCCGAACAAACTTCGGGAGCGAGCGGGTGGGGCGGCGGCGGGGGGGTGAAGAGACCGGGGGGGGGGGGGGGGGTGGCGGACGGGCGGCAGCGGCAGCCAACGGGAGGGCGGGATTGCGAGAAGTCCCGCCCCCGCTCCCGGCGGGTGACCAATCGCGAGCGCCTGAGGCCCAGCCGCGAGGCGGGCGGGTGGGCGGGGCGCGCGAGTGTGTGGCGGCGGCGGCGGCCAGTGTCAGCCGCCGGCCCCGCCCCCTCCCGCGGGTGGGCGGTGCTGAGCGCGCAGGGAAGGGGCGCGCCGCGCGATTGACAGGCCCCGCCCGCCAATGGGAGCGCCGGGCCGGTTGCTGGGCGGGCCGGGGCCGGTGTGGGCGGGTGACGGACAGCCCCCCCCGGCCCGTGAGCGCGCAGCGGCGTGCGCGGCGCGGGCCAATGGCGGGCGGCGGTGGGCGGGGCGCGGGGTAGGTAAGGTTTTAATGAGCCTCCATTGGGCTGTAATCAGTGTCATGTCGGATTCACGTTAAGTACAACAGGGCGAGACAAAATGGCGGCGTAGGTGCGCCGAGCCGCGCGCGGCGGCAGCGGGGCGGTCGCGGCGGCCGCGGGCGGCGCGGAGCGGGGCAGGCGGCCCGGCGCGGCCCGGCGGCGGGAGCGGCGGAAGAGCCGGCAGCAGGGGGAGCCGCTGCGGCGCCCGGAGGAGGCTCCTCCCCCCGCGGAGGTGAGTGGTACCGGGGGGGTCTCACCTGCCTCCCGCGGGGGACGCGCGGCCGCCGCCCCCGGCCCCGCCCGGCGCCCCGCGGTGCGGGTGCGCGCATGGCCCCGGGCTGCCCTGGCCGCGGGTCGCCGTGCCCCGGGCAGAGCCTGCGGGCTGGGGGTCCTGCCTCGGCAATGGCAAAGCCCGGAGCAGGGCGGGCAGGGCGCAGAGCCAGCCCCGGCTTGGCCCCTGCGAACGCAACAATGCCTTGGCCCGAGGCTCTAGGCGTTGCACATCTCCATGGCTGGGCTAATACTGCGAAAACCTTGAGTAAGTCGGGGAAGGGAATAGTCCAGGCTGGCAGTGCCACGTTTTGGAAGTGATGTTCACACCGTGTGTTCTTTGGCCGGACCTCACCTCTCGTACTGTGTCACTGGGCATTGAAAATCTCCCCCTCTGGCAAGGGCAGACGGATACCCACCCCTGCTGTTGAACACCACGCTCCCAAGAAGAAATGTTTTCAGCTCACCTTTTTCCCGGTGAACTCTTGGCCGTGAATATTACCTTCCCATATTTCCTGCTGTTCTCTAGTACTGTATTTTAAAGTGCTCAGAACTTCCACAGGAGAAGGTGGGAAAGGTGAATTTGGGTGATTTTGCTGCTGTCATGTTGTGCTGTTGCTGTTTCCTCTGGTGGCGCTTGCTGCTGTCATGTTGTGAAATGATTTTAAGCATATGATCTCAAAGAAGCTTGAGCACAAGCACTCCCATCAGTTCGTTTCACATGTGTCTACTCTTCCTTCCACACCCCCGGTCTTTGGTGCAGTTTTGAAGTTACTGTAGTGTCTACATATCTGTATTTTTAAAGCATATAGATGTGTCATTGCCCTTTCATATTATTGGGAACTGTATGTGTTGTAAAGAATAATAGCTGGCTTCATGACCTGAGTAATTTTAAGAGGAATATGCATGATGGGAGTCCTTACCAGCATCTGCTTTCTCCCCATCTCTTTGTAGGTCCATGTCTTTTGCAATAGGAAACAACTGTCTTGTCTGTTTTGCATCATTAATTGAGATGGGGGTGGAATACAGAGTTGATTAGCTACAGAATTCTAAGTAATGGCTCGGAGCAAGGAAAAATGACAAAAATGGAATGCAATGGCAGTCTTGTCTTCTTCCTCCTCTGCTGCAATCCTTACCTGACCCTGATGCTGCAGCAGAGAGCTGGCCTGCTGCTGCTTCTCCTGAGTGTGTGCAGAGCAGGTAGGAGGGAGCAGAGTGAGATTGAGCTTCACAGGTCACTGGCAGGTTGCACAAGTTGCTGTCATCTCTCCCAGCTGCGTCTTCTTCTGACCCCTTTCTTTTCGTTTTTGTTTTTTATAGCTGTGTTAACCTCAGTTTTTAAAAGTTTAACTGCATTTACATTTATGAAAGCTGAAGCAGACTTTTCATTAATTAAAAAAAACCCAACCTTTAGATTGTATGTTGTGATATTTGTGTAGTAACTTTTGGCTTTGGTTATGGAGAGAAGTGTAGCTTTTTTTGTTGCTGTTTTTTTTGACTACACCGCTTGTTTTCACAATCGGGATCACCTGGAAGCAATTTCAGGTACTAGTTCAGTCTAAAAACCACCTTATTAGAGGATTATAGGATTACTGATGACACCTGAGATTGAAGTGTTCAGTCACTGCCTTCTTTAATTATAATCATCTTTGCAATAGGTGTGTGCATTATAAAGGGCACATTTGCATTCATTCTAAATCCCAAGCTGAAATTTTGCAACTTCTTTGTATTTATCTGATAATTTATGACCTAGGCAAAGGGACAAGCCTTGACTAGAGATGGTTTTTCATGTTTTACAGCTAATGGGTTATACTTCACCCTCAAATGCTTCTGTTCTCTAGCTCTTCAGTGGCAGACTTGGTAATAGATTTGGTCAGTAATATAGTACAGTCAAACTTTCTCAAATGCTTTTGTTTTCAATATAATATACCATAGAGTGTAGAAGTTAAAATAAGACAAATTATGTAGAAGGAACTTCTTGACTGTTGCCATAAAACTTGGAAATTGTCCTGTGCATTTAACAGTATGGAAAATCTATTTTGTGATTGAATGAGTGCTGCTGATGGTGATTAAAAATTAGTTAATTACAAGGGGAGGAAGATTAATAAATAGACATGAGTGCCTAAATAGACTAATTTATAATTGCTTCTTTAAGATGGTATTTCCTCAAAATCTGTTTGGATAATCATCACACTTTTTATATTAAATGATGTATGACCACCTATTTGTAGTTTTGGTAAATTGCATTCTAAACTTAGAAACCTGAATGTAACTTTGTATTTCTGAGTATCCTTTTATGTTGAATCTTGCAAGATTGTTTCTAAAACTATTTGTTTTGTCTTATCTAGTCACTTTGCATGTAAATGTGTGTATTTTTGTACTGCCAGTCTTGGATCAGTCTGTCTTGATTTCTGAAAGATCTGCCTAATTTATAGCTCCAGGATATAAATTGTTTTGCTGGGGAAGATGTTTGTTAGTGACGAATTATTCTGACTCTAGCGTTGGTAGGCTTTGGCATGGCAGTCATGGAGGTCAGGCGGCTGCACTTCAGGTTCAGGTGTGTTCCAATGGCCAGAGTGAGAGAGGCTTTGAGCTGTGGCAAAACAATTTAAAACTTGGCTTGGATGCACTCTGCATGGTTCCTTAAGGCAGAGTGGACTTGGATACTGTTGGAAAGTGTCAATTTAAGATGTCTTGATTTTTGCTCCTGAAATATCCTGTCCAGTGCACTGGAAACTCTGTTCCTGCAGATCCACTCCACTGGGGTTGATTTAGTAGGTGCTAGCATGCAGGAGGTTGTATTACACATAAGGAATTTTAAGTAAATAAGTAAAAATGTAGTTCTGAATGTATATGGCTGTGAAATTTCTGTATCAAGTAGTAGACTTTATATGAAGATATAGGTTTATGCTAACCTTTTGCCACAGTCATTGCCCAATAAAAATTCCTGTAACCCACATGTTATAGCATTTATACTGAAATGTTCATCAGTGTCCCGGAGCTTGGAACAGACCCTGTACTGTGTGTTCTGGAATTTAATGGAAGTGATGTGGTTGCTTGTATGAAATTTAATACAACAGTACTGCAGTAGATGTAAAACTGAGACAAGTATGTCTGACTCAGCAAATGCAGTGTTCAGCATTTAATTAAGTCGTGACTGTCTTAATGAAGACTTACAGTGGAACAGACTAAATAACTTGAAAAGTAGCTTTCTAGGAATCTGGGGCTTTATTTGTAGCTACAGAGAACTTTCAAATCTATAGGAAGAGTGAGTGAAATAGTCTAAATGTGAGTGAGCCTCCACTATGTATAGGGTTCTGCTTTGCTGTGTTATTGAATTTTCAGTGTCAGATTTGTGAGAGAATTTGTAGGATTTATAATACCATGGAAACCCTTTCCTTCCCTATATTTGTCTGCATTTTGTAGCTATGGTGTTATTTTGGAATTATCTGAAAACAGTGAGTATAAACAATTCTGTTAGGGAAAGAATGGCTTTTGCTAGCTGGAGTAAATAAAAAAGGTCTGTTTACAGAACAAGTTATTGTTTGCTTACAGATACTTGAAATGCACAAAACTGTTATCAAATTCAGCTTCCATGAGTACAGTCTGGAAGCAAGAAACAGAATCCAATCCGTGTAGATCAATAGGGTTCAGTATGTGAGCCAGTTAAGCATTTAGGCCCTGCATTTGCATCAGGAATATGTCTCTTTCAGTATGGCAGTCACTTGACTTTCCATATTTAGAAATCTGAAGTTGTTTAAGCTTTGATCAGATTTGAGAAGGACAGATTCATAAAATGAATTGATTAATATTGACTATTTGGGTATAGAAAAATTTTATACTCACCAGTAACCAGCTGCACTTTTGTTAGTAATCCTGTTGTGTAGGTATAATAATGTCTGAAACATAGCTGGAATTTATATTTAAAGATGTTTTGGAGGGGTAGAAGAAGAAAGAGGTTTAGGGCCGAAAGTATGTCTTGTTGTACTCTTTTATCTTTGTAGTTGTAGAGGAATCTTTTTATGAAGTTGAAAATAATTTAGATTACTGTGTCAGTTCAGAGTACACTACACAAATATTTTTTCCTAGTTATAATTTACTCAAGTTTTTGAACATGATTTAAATGCAGGATGGCTAGAATAAACATATAAAAAATGGGGTCCAGGACTTGTGTAATCATAGACGATTTTGTTATTTGTAGGCTGCTTGCCATAGCTTTATAAATATACTTGCATATTAAGTAGTTTCAAATTTTTGCTGTGGAACTGGTGAATCTTTTACTTTGCAAGATAACCCATGTATTGAGAAGGAAATTTTTTCTCTTCTGTTTTTTGTTTTCCTTTGATTTGAAGTAATTATGCAATTCTGTTAATGCCTTCAAAAGTTCTCATACTTCATGGCAGAAAAAACTAATACTTCAAATATATTTGTTTATTCATTAAGCAACTCCTGTCTAAGTTTAATTTGTGAGACTTTAAAATGGTTTTATTTTTTTTCCTGTGTTCCCAGAATGAATAAACTCTTCATCAAGATGTTCTTTCAGGTTTCTTTAATGAGTTTTTGCAGCCACTGAATTTTCTATTGGAGTGATGTATTCCGTAATAAGTAAAAAAAAATTTGTTAAACTGAGTCAATAAAATGCTTTTCAGTGTGCTGACAACCTGTTTACCTGAAGATGCCTCCTGTTACTTTGTTTTCATTTCTGTTCCTAAGAGTTTGTATCAAAAATGCCTCTGCTGCATGCCTTAAAATGAGAAGTGCTTTTATGGTGCCTTTTGGTTTTGTAGGGTACCTAAATATTAATGAAGGATGTAATACTTGTAACTTGGTTCTGATATTTTTGGTTTCGATTTTTGAGTGTGTAATCAACATTGCAGGACACTTAGAGACAGGATACTGTAAGAATTGGAAGTGGTTAATAATTTATCTTTCATTGCTTGGGGTTTGGTTTTCTGTTTGTTTGGGTTTTCTAGTGCGTGTGTAATCTGTGTAGAAATGATCTGGAGGCAGTTTGTTTTAGAGAGTGTTTTCAGATCCCTGACTGAATGGAAATTGTCCAACAGGTCAGTAGTAGGTTAACTGTTGGGGTGATGGAATTTAGGAGAACTAAATCCACTGACTGTTACGAGAAGCAGGATTTTATGGTGACTTGTTTGGTGTGGGGTGGGAACTGGCAAATGTTTCATATAATACCGCAAAGATTTTTCTATACTGCAGCATCTATAGTATGAATGCAGGTCTGAATGAGTTTTTAGTTTTTAATACTTCAGCATTAACTGTATTCTCTCCCTGCCTCTTGTTTTTCTTTTTAAAGGTTGCAACAAACTTTCTTTTAAGGAAGTACCAGTGTCATCGCAGATGAACCCCTTCTACGTTTCAGTAACAGTAACATAATTGGAAAGTTTCAGTCAGGAGGTATTTCTCTGCTTTTTCTGACTCCTCAGGGTGGATATTTTTGCCATGTGTCCAAGCAGTGTGTGGAATCCTTTCATTTGTGTTTGAGGTGTGAACGGCATCTGAAAGATCTGCTAAAAGGTTAAGGAGGAACCTCTATGGGTAACTCTTGGCTGGAAACAATTACTGGTCAACCATGGTAAAACTTGCCAACCCTCTTTATACGGAGTGGATTCTGGAAGCTATACAAAAAGTTAAAAAGCAAAAGCAAAGGCCTTCTGAAGAGAGAATATGTCATGCTGTTTGTGCTTCCCATGGATTAGATAAGAAGACTGTTTCAGAACAGTTGGAACTTAGTGTTCAAGATGGTTCTATTCTTAAAGTCACCAACAAAGGTCTTGCATCCTACAAGGACCCAGATAATCCTGGACGGTTTTCATGTGTTAAACCTGGCACTATTCCTAAATCTGTTAAGGGATCTAGAGGAGCTTGTAATGAGCTTCGTAATGTGGATTGGAATAAACTCTTGAGAAGAGCAATTGAAGGGCTTCAAGAACCTAATGGCTCCTCCCTGAAAAACATAGAAAAGTATTTGAGAAGTCAAAATGACCTAGCAAGTATTTTCAACAATCCTGCCTTTCAGCAGAGGTTGCGGCTGGGGGCCAAACGTGCTGTGAACAATGGGAGGTTACTGAAGGATGGTCCTCAGTATAGAGTGAATTATGGCAGTTTGGAAAGCAAAGGAGCTCCAAAATACTCCAGCACCTTCCCAGCTTCCCTTCCACCTGTCAGCCTATTACCCCATGAAAAAGACCAGGTAAGTCTGAAAAATGTAGTAATGAAAAACTATTCTTGTTATCCTTTGTTTATTTACCTAATATTAAAGGAATGGTTCTTCTTGTGCTTTATTTACCCATTTAATTGTATATAGGTGGGGATGCATGTCCAAGATTTATGCAGAATCAGTTCTGGTAAATGAATTTTACTTGGCTCCCTATGTCCTGCCATTCTGCATTGGATAGTTTGCTTTGTGAATTGTCAGTAGATGAGCAGAGCAGCAGGGAAGAGTACAGCTGTATGCTCTGTTGTAGATGTGAGATTGTTCTGTCTTGCCTGACAGACTGGTGTAGCTGAAATCTGCAGTGTGGTTTGATTGTGGCCTTTTACCTTCATTTTCTGCTGGGATATACAGATTTTCTTGTGGTTTGATGGCCTGAGATGCCACTGGTACGACTCAGGATGTTTAAGACAGTTAGAATTATTATTTTTTTAATGATATTTGTATGTAAATAGCTTTAAAATATCAGTGAATAGAAACTGGAATTAATGTTAATGTCCTAGGAACAGAAGTGAAGGTGTCAGAGTGACAATTTGAGCTGAGTGTCCTTCTTCTGTTTTACTTCTGCAGTATCCTCCTTCTGTTTTACTTTTTTTGCGCTCCCTAATTGGATTTATTTTTGCTATTACTTGGGTCTTGTTTTGAAGTTAATTGTTCACAGTTTCAGCCTTGAGGGAGAAAGGGCTATCAATTATTTTTTTATTTATGAAAGGATAGCGTCAAAGACATGTCTGCAAGCATTATTTGATCATTTCCCATTTAGTATGGTGAAATGTGTTTGGAATTTTCAGTTTTCTTTGGGAGAAGCAAAGTTACCTGTTGTAGTCGAAGTGGCTTACTTAAAATATTTCTTAAGTTTAGGGTTCTCTGTTTTCGTTTTTATTTTCCTCTTCTGGCTGGTCAAGTCTCATGGCAGTTGTTTTAGATGTGGAATAGTCCAGACAGCTTTGCTATCGTAGAGGTGCCACCAGTGTCTCCTGGAAGCAGCATGATGGTTTTCAGTGGTCTTTTTCCTTTAATGGTGAGATGCTGGGGGGTGCAGATTACAAAATGCTTGTGTTGGAATTATTTAGTGAGGTCTTCAGGAACAGTTGTTTGGGGAACCGTCTGAGGTGAGTAGTTGTAGCTTTATTTTTGTGAGCTTCTCTAAATGTATGTTAAATATGATTGCATTTGTGTAAGGATATCTATTTCTGTCAAATTGGACTTCTCGGGTATTTGAGGGATGCATGGAGCTTCACACTCTGTAATCAGAATGGAAATTCAAAAGTGCTGCATACTGTGCAATTACTGCTGTAGCTGTACACTATAAACATTTAATTACTTGTAGTGATAAAGCTGTCTAAGTACTTTGGGTTTCTACTGTAATTCTGATACTGTAATGACGTGAAAATTTGAGGGCTGGAGTACTGAGCAACCCAAGTAACATGAATTTTGTAGAAACAAAATTCTCCCATGTTAGGCTACCTACTGGGACTGGCAGCCTTTGCAAGGAATGTTAGTTGGGTCATGGTGCTGAAAAAGCCATTACTGCCATACTAAAATACTGGTATAAGGATAAATCTGTCTTCTAGAAGTTAGCCAAACAAATCTGTTCTCTAGCAAGTGCTTTGGCAAGAAATAAGCTTTCATTTGGGTGCCTCAAAATTAGCAGTGTGACTTGCGTGTTTAAAAACTGGCATACGGTTTTTCCTGACAAAAATAGTTTTGATGTGAGGTTGGTGAATCAGTAGTTCCATGTTACTGTAGTTTACCACTTAGTTGTGCTAAGTTACTGAGGTTACTGAGCAAATATATAGAGACTTGTTTTAAATATGGGATTTTTAATGTTCTTCACTATGGATGGCTTTAAATACTTCAGGGACAGTTCTGAAAGTAAGTGTACATAAGTTGTCCCTGTCACTGGGATGTGACTGCATCTTCATTTGAAATTGATGTTAATTTGTATATAAGCAGTGTGACATTGCAAGAAAACTGTTAGGCTATTATTATTGGAAGCATTTAAGTGACAGTATGGGGCATGTCAAGATTATTTATTGAAATTAATACAATAAATTCATCCAACTGGCATCTCCCTGGAATGGCTAACATTTGATGAGACTGGCATATTTTATAGTTTCTTTGGCACTTTCTGTAGCTAGCACAAGTAAGAGATTATTTCTGTTGGGGTGGCTAATTTTGTATGTTTGTTTTGGTTTTTTTATTTTCAAATACTAGAGGTGATGTTCTAGTATGTTTTTTGTTGGCTTCCCTGGAGGAAAAGAACAAATATAAGGGTGCACAGAAATATGTTTTGATGATTGTGGAAGTTTGAGTAATTTTGGTTGTCTTTCTTTCTTTAATGCATAATTAGCAGCTCATCAGGATAAGACAGAAGATTTGGTCCATTACAAGTGCATTATAGCTCTCCCTTTGTCAGTCTGAACATTCACACTCAGAGTACCACATGCAGACTCTGAACCTTTCTTCCCGAGTGAAAGGTGATCAGAAGAGCTACAGTATGGCCTGTGTGGGGCAAGGTGGTTGTGTTGTATTTGGGGTGTTGTTGGCTTGTTTGGAGTTTTTTTGGTCGCTTGGTTTTGGGATTTCTGTTTTTGTTTGCTTGCTTCAATCACCCACCCAAAACATTTGAGTATGTAGTGCACTGAGAAGATAAATACTGTTGAAATGCAGTGTCAGTGAATTCAGTTTTGCAGACCTGGAGCCTTGACTATGTGACAGGAAGGTTGAGTGGTTTGCATTCTATGAATACTTGGAACAGGGGGCTGGAAGTGCCAAACATTTGTCTTAGTGGTGATGCTGTGGAGCTGCTTTTCTCATCCCTATTAACTGGGTGATCCAGTTCAACTAGATATAGTTCTCTTGTTTCGTTAGATTTAGAAATAGCTGCAGCTATGCTTCCTCCTGTTATCCATAGGCCTGGAAGAAAGGATTTGGATAAAAATAATGTTTCAAGTGTTATCCCGGCTTTTCTGGGTTTAGGCAAAGTTGTATCAACTCTTGAGTTGCAGCAAGAGAAAGCATGCAGTGCAGCTGTTTAAATTTTCCCCTTCTCAATCCCTTTCCATCCCCCTGTGTGTGGAGGGTTGCTTTTCCATCTCTGAATGAAGAGATAAAAGTACAAGGTTCATGAAAGATAGATCTTGTTGGAAGGTCGGGAGCTTTTGGCAGCTATATGGTGTCTAGGTGGTATATTTTAAGTGTCATGAGTAGTATATCTTATATAAAGGACTTTTCAGTTATCTGAAGTATTCTGGTGGCATTGAGGTAAATGCTCACTTGGTGTTTGGACAGGTAACTTGAATCAATGCAATCAAAAGGTGCCTGATTTAGTGTTAACTGGGTGTGTGAAGGACAGCCAGAGATGGAGCTGCCTTAAGAGTGAAGCAAGACTGAGAACAGTGGTATCCTTCAGGATGAAGACTTGCAGTATCTTTTATGTCCTGGAAAAAAAAAAAAAAAAAAAAAAACCAAAAAAAAAACCAGAAAAAAATCCTCCTCAAATAAAGAAACAAAAAAGCAAAAAAACCCTACATGCACAAGAAAGCAGGAAAAGAATTCATTCTGTTGTACAGCCGTTTGATCTCGTGCACTTCACTGTGTTGCAGTGCATATTTAAACAATTTAACTGCTCTTATGTGCTCTTCCTTATGCTCAAGAGTATCGTGCATAGATACCCTCCCTTTTGCTTCACACCTCTTCTCACCAAGCATTTCCTGAAAAGGGCTGTATGAATATGTTAACCAGAAAATGCAGTGTAAAAACTGGTTACATAGTAGAGAAGGGTGTGAAGAGAGAGGAAAATTGAGTGATACTTAGCTTTTCAATAAGCCTTTGAAGCATTAAAATGCACTTCTGGAAATGCAGCAAAGTGGCATTTAAAACTTATAGTTAGTTTTAAGAACTTTAATGGTGTCAGTTGTAGAATGGCAGTATTGCTGATGTTTTCTCTGTTTTCATTGTCACTTGGACAAGCACTAGGAAGGTTCTGCAGTTTGGGAGCTGCCTGAAACCTAGTAAGTCTTGGGAGTTAGCCATCTGCTGAGCACAAGTGCTGTGTGACTATAAACTCAAAGAAACAGATATTTGTAGGCTGTAGGCAGCTCTTTATTTGCTTATTTTTAGACATAATTTAAAAGGATAAATTGAGCTTTTAAAGATGGAGTGGCCATTGTAACATTATCAGAGGGCTGTGGGAATGCATAGTGTATCTCAGCAGTTTAATCTTTGCTGGGTTCAGAATAATTAGTGCTTAAACTTCAAAGATATTGTTCAAGTGAAGATGGCTTGATGTTGGTTCTCCTCAATGCTCTCTTGAACAGCTCAGCAACTGTGATTTTCATCTGATTCTTGGCATGAAAAAATTTACTAATTTCTCTTTCACTTTCAGTTTGTCTTTCTAAGCTGACTTTCATGCAAAACTGAACTTGTTTGATTAATTTTTCTTACCCTAAACTCCTATCTAATTTTGTTTTCACTGGCCTATGTACATTTAGCTTTTCAAATGTAACTTGGCATAGGTTGAATTTCAGTTTTCTGGTATGTATCTTGTGCCAGTGCAGACACTGGGTGTTCCTCCTTCTGTCTTTCAGGCAAAGGGCCAATCTATAACGAATTGCTTTTTTGGCATTCAGGCTCCTCCTTGCTCAGTTTTTAAGCTTCCTGCCTTCCTGTGGGTAGGCAGCAAGACAGTGTTGGTTGAGATTTCTTGTTGCTTCTGTTCTCTAGATTTCCACTGTGCAGAAACAGAAAAGAGGGGCAGAAACAAATGCACAATGTGTCTTGCAGATTTACACATAAGGGGATATTAGTAATGCTGAACTTTGGGAGCTGCCTTTATGTGGCATCTGGGCTTCTGAGGGTGAGTCTGAGCACCAGAACACAGTGATGGGAGAGTTTCTAGAGGGTCTGCAGTGCTACAATTGCAGTGACTGTACACAGGGAAATGAAAGAAATCTAGGTTTGAACTTTGTCCGTCCATAAAATACTGTTGTCTTAGGATGTGGCCTTTGTTTCTCTCCTCATAACATCTTCATGGTGACAAAATACTCAGGACTGTTTGCATTAGTTGGCAAACACAAAGTCTCATGTTTGTGTTTCTCATTATTTCAATTCACAAGTCACCTTTATTTCTTGGAAGGGTGGCCTGCACCTTAACTGTGTGTAGATCTGGTCCTGGAAGTTCTGGTTCTCTGTGTCCAGCTAGGTTCTGCTGCTCTTGCATTTTGGAGTGTTTAGATTTTGGATTTTGAATAATTTTTTGGTGGATTTTGTTGTTGTTGTTTGTTTTATTTTTGGGGGGTTTTGTTTTGTGTGTGTGTAGTGGTTTATATTTTTGTTTTGGTTTTTTCTCCCAAACCTGTAGCTTCTGAAATACCGAAAGTGCCAACTCTGTGCATAAGCCAAGGGAACGCTTAGATCCTTTTAACACCTGAGATACTGGAGCTTACCAGAAATTGAAGTGGAAAATTCTCATCATCCCATATTGTGGAGAAGCAACTCATACCACTGTACAGATGGATATATGTGGCTTTGGGGGCTTATTTTTATGTGTTTTACTATTCAGGATGTTTGGACCAACCCAAGAACCGTATTTGTAAAAGTTTTCTTGACTTGTATGGTGGGAAGTAAGTTAAATACTGCTATTTCCTGAATTAGATTGGCCTATTCCTTTGTAAGGCAGGATAGAGGTTAGTTTGCAATCTGTGATGCGACTTATTTTCTGCAAATAGGGTCATATTTTCAGTAGCCTATAGATCTGAGGGAAGACCCTACTCATTGTTTTTTTTTTTCTCCCCTAAGCAAGATATTCTGAACATAGTTCTGCATGATGTGCGCGTGGTTCTTGTTTAGTGCAAGGAGTGATTCCAAACCTTATACTGCATGCTAAAATTTGATTCTTTTTGTTGTTTCCCTTTGAAATTAATTGGTGTGGGGTTCTGCAATGAGTCTTGTATTGAAACTGACAGCAGTGAGTTAAAGAAATCCTGTGTAATTCCAGCAGTTCTATTGGTGTTTATTCATCTATGCTCTTTTCTGTCAACTCCTCTGTCTTAACTGGGAGTGACACTGAATTCCTAAACTATGGTTAGAGGTTTTACTCTTTGCATTTTTCCTCCCAGGCTAATTTTTCTTCAACTAGTTAATGCACAGGTATCTCCTTCATCAAAATTCCTTCTAAAACAATACCAGAAGGCTGCCTTAGAAATAAGGAGAGCTACATAGCGTAATTTCTCAGTGCTGTGTTCTTATCTGTTCAAAGTGTCTTTGCTCTTCAGTGTTCAATAGTAGTGATGGTCTTGACTCTTGGGTATTTTTTCTGTGTCAGTTGAAATGTGATAGCAATTCCATGTTGTTTCTTATTGCTGCAGGAACTTTATTGTAAAATGTGATGAAAAATCTTGATAGCTTGCAGTTGAAGTTGTCTGCTATTTTTGACACATTTTTTTTTCAAGAAAGATATCAGGTATAGATTACCTACTAATTAACTGCAGTTTTCCAATTTCGTAGTTGTAAATGGCATAAGACTCTCACTTTTGAAAGAATTTCAAGCTAACATTAAGAAAAGACTGGTAGAAACTCCAAAGTTTCCTTTACAACTTTGAATCCATTCATGGTCCTGTTAGCAGCCGGGTTCTCTGTGTCCAGGACTCTATTTGCCTGGGTGTAAGGATAGACCCATGATTTGAGGGCCAGTTTCAAGCCAGGACAGTAGGACTATATGGAACCAGGTGGATGGAGTGCTGCTGTGTACTGGAACAACAGTATTAGGGCTCAGATGGTGGCTGAAGAATTTTGAACATGATGGCATGTCAGATCAGGCATCTCTTAGCTGACAGATCCACTGCTGTCCTTTGTGGTTACCTGGTAAGTGACAAATCAGATTTTAAACTAGTGTGATTTCCTTCAGTTGCAAAATTACTTGTATTTATTGTTGTTTTTCCCAATCTGCTTGTATCCCTCATTGAGGAATATTATCACTGGTGTCACATGGATTTTTCTGTGGGCTTTTTTCCTTTCCAGGTTCTTTGTGAAGAGCTTAAAGTTTTAAATTTGCAGGCACAGCCAGCCTTTTTGAAATGAAAGGGTGTGACCTGTTAAAGGGATGCCTGTGCAGGCAACTCCAGGGCTGCTGGGCTTAGTTCCAGGTCTGTGCGGATTATTTGGACTTCAGGTTGTGCTGTAGATAAGATGTTACATAAGGAAAAATCCCATGTGGTGAGGGGAAACTACAGACTTGTAAATTGTCTACTCTTATGCCTTGTCATTGCAGTACTAGCTGCAAATAGGCATGAATTTCTGCTTTGTCAAATTTTTTGGGTCTAGAGGGGCAGAGTCCCATTTTTCTACCCTGGTGGTTGTGGTGGTACAGTCCAGCAGTTACCAATTAAAGCAGTTCTAGGTGGCATAGGCTTAAGACTTCTGGTTTTAATTACAAGCAGGACTCTGGCACAGGAAAAAAGCTGTGTATGATCTCAGCAGAGGTGTCTGGTAGGCATGGCTGATGTCTCCTCATCTCAGAATAGGAGCAGAGCTAGCTTAAGCTGTGGTAAATTTGCCACACGTTTTCCACATGCTCTCCAGGAGTTAATTTCATCACTGGTGGTATTTTGAAGTTGGCTTCAGTTTAACATCTGTTTTTTTCTAAATGGTGCTGATGAGTGACTGTAGTTTTAAGAACTAATTTTTATGTAATGTCCATGTATCCATGGCAACACTAACTAGCAGTGTTTGCATTTGGCTCAATAAAAGACAAATGTCAGTGGCACCTGTGTTTCAGACATAGAGTACAGGCAGTTCTTAACTAATGAATAAGTAGAGCCATAGAGTTATTTAGGGTGGAAAAGACCTCAAAGATCAGTGAGTCCAGCTGTTAACCTAGCACTGCCATGTTTACCATTAAACCATGTTCCTAAGGGCTGTATCTGCATGTTTTGTGAATGCTTCCAGGGATAGTGATTCCAACACTTCCCTAGGCAGCAGGAAGTATTTACACGTAACAGTTGAAAGCAGTATAGTCAAGATAAAATTTCCATGGATGCGTGGGACTGTTGTGTTCAAGCACCTCTTTCAGAACTATCTATCGGGTGATTGTAGTGAAGATGGAGACTGCTGTTTTTCAGATGGCAAAATTAATGAGAGGTAACTGGTGTAAGTTGCATCAAGGGGAATTGCAGATAGATGAAGGAGAAAATCCTTTAAAATGAGGATGGAGAGACTTGGACAGGGACTCAGAGTATCTACAGAATCTCCATCCTCAGAGGTGACCAGAGCTGGATAGGCAGTGTCCTGAGCAACCTGATGGGTAAAAATCTAGTTGCAAGTAGTGTGAAATTCTTTAAAATGTTTAGCATTAGTGCATAATGAGCAGTAGTTAGAAAAGACTACTGCTATTAGTTAGAAAACACTATTTTGTATTATACAAAAATACAGTTAAGGGTGATGAAAAAGTCAGTGTTTGAGCCTGAGAAGATTAAGACCAAAGTAAGCTCTGTTATGATCATTGAACTTAACTTAATAGTAGCTAGTTAAGTTCTATGCTTATGAGGGCTGCTGTATCACTCCCTTCTATTCCAAATTTAAAGATACTCAGCTTTCATGACCTACTTTGATTTTTCTCTCTTGACCTCTGAATGCTAGTATGCCTGCTGTAGGCATTGGTTTAACAAAAATCTGTTAATGGTAGAGCAAGAGGACAGTGCATTGACTCCTGCAAGTAAGTATTTGGTTATCAGTCAGTTTATAAACACAGAGGTTAATGTAAGTATTTGGTTATCAGTCAGTTTATAACTATAAACACAGAGGTTAATGTAATAAACAATGGGGTTATATATAAACATGGTATTTTCCAATCTGAATATTTTTGCTCTGCCTTGAACTCTCTAGCTCTCTTCCCTTTTTATCCAGTTGCAAAGGCTGAATGTCACCAAAAAACGTATTAATGCTGTTTTGCAAATATTAATCTCCTTTAATAGTAAGCAAAATGTATTTATTTTTATGTGTTTGGCATGCATTCTGCTGGTCTAGCAAAGGAGGCTTTTGGATGTTACAGATGTTTTCTGAAGGTCTGAAATTTATAGATAAATCAATCAAGAAATGACTCAAGCCACATGCAGGATGGGTTCTCAAAGGTAGCAGCATGTGCTGAGTGCCTGTAGGGTGGTCTGTTACTGTGTCTGTATGTGTATGTTTTAGCTCCATGCAAGCTGGGGCTCCTGCTCTCCTGGAAGCCAGTGGCTTGCTCTGTGGCTCAGTCAAAGAATGCTCCTGTTGGCTCACTTGACTTGCTTGTCTGCCACGCACTTAAGGAAGGAATTCCTGATACTTGTGTTCAGTAGGTTCTGTGCTTTGCCATTTGGAGTTTTTGTGACAATGGGCAGTTGTTTTTGCTTTATGAATTTGTGCACTGTGTTTAAAAACCAGTGACTAGCTGCTGTTCTTGCAGGCATGTTTTCAGTCTTTCCATGGAGGAGTTGCAGGAGTCTTTTCTGATCTGAACACGAGATGGGTGGTAGGAGTCTTTTATTTGGATTAATAACCCACCACAGGAATCTTTCCTCTGTGTTCCCAACTTCCTATACCGCTGTGAATTCAGGATGATAGCTCAATTCTGACTGAATTCAAGTAAATAAATGTGGCTTTATTCAGCCTAGGATTGACAGATTTTGTTTTATGTCTTCTGGAAAATACTAGTGATGGAAGAAAGCAAAACTACTCATTATCTGCTAACATGAACCAGAATCTGAATGATTTAAGTTTCTTTCTCAATATTGTCTTTGAATGTGTTTTGAAGAGGCCTCTGCATGACTTGTTTTCTAGAGAAGAACTTGTAATATAGCTGAGAACAAGCTCTTCCCATTTCCTGATATCCGTCTGGTGCTAAAATTCTAATTTGCTTGATGTTTTGGTAATGCAAATGAGTTTTGCTAAAACAAGTGTATTTCTAATTTTATCAGAGGCTTTGTGTGGAATTTACTTGTAAAGATTAATGCTTTAAAATGTTGTATTTGCTCTCATGTAGCAGGAAAGGGAATCATAAAATAGTTTTAGTAACTGAGTGGTATTAGCTTGAATCTCTTATTTTGCTTTCCTGTCAAAAATATTTAGCTTTGTTTTAGTGGACTTCTGTCTTAGCTTTCAGTTTCTGATGGCAACCTTAATAGCAAATTCCTTCCTTTCCCCACAACACATGCATGTTTCCTTCACTGTTACTGATACTGAGACTAGCAGCTTCAAGTAAGGTTAGCTTTTGTCTTTTATGTGCACAGCTAGAATGATTTCCATTGTTATTGCTTTCTTAGGGCATGGCAACTTGACTTTTTCTTATTTAAGATATGTATTTAATAAATTTCACCAATTAGAGTAGACATCTGTTTGGAGATCAGCAGCAATCAAAATCACTTGTGAAGAAATTGTTGGCTCGTGATGCATCTAAAATATTTCTGGAAGTTCAGCTTCTTTTAGCTGTTGCTAAGAGATAAATTTTCATTGACATGAGTGATGTGAGGACATGTCAGCATGCTACCAGTTGTTTTATAGGCAGTCAGCTCTGCCGCCTTGCAGATGGTTGGAAAGCTCTTGGTAGAGGATAAATGTGTGCTGATTATCTCATTGAATTAAGGTAACCTTTTGTTGTTCGTTGAACTCTGCAGAGCAGGCACTGAGCAGCTGCTCTGCTGTTGAATTCTGGATTTAGTGAATACAAAGATTATGATAAAAGGTGTTTAGTCCTGTTCTAGGTACTGTAAGAATTTCTTATTTCTTACTACTTTTTAAGTGTTGGTTTTTACTGGATTGGTAACTGCGTTCAACATTTTAACTAAACTGAGTTTTTCAACTTTGTTGTCACCACATGCTTATTGATATTTTCAAACTTTGAAAGCTCTGCCTTTCTTCAAGTGCTGTCAAGGGGACAAGCTCTTGTTTCTGTCTGATTAGACTTCCCTCAAATATAGTTTAAGCAATCTGATGATTATCAAGTTCATAAATACATTTACTTCAGATTACATTTATGAGTGTACACCTAATCTATGGGAGTATATTTAAAGGTCATAGTTCACTGTCATGTTAAAGCTTCCATGTTGACTTGTTTTCCCCATCCTTTAGAAAACAAATTAGTACACAGAATTTTATTATTGACAGTTTTCAAGATTTGAAGTATTTAATTTCTAGAATGATTTTGAAAAGGGATTGGGGAAGGAATTGTAGCCTTCCCCAGACCAAGCTTAAAGTACGTAGATTGCAGAAAACATTTCTGGATTGTTAGTGTCTACACACTTTTTCATAAAACCATCAAGGTCTTCAGATCAGTATAGCTTTGTCCAAGAAAATTCTGTTTTGTAAGGATCAGAAAGTGAGTTGTTCTGAGAATATTTCAATTGCTTCATAAGTTCAGTGGGTAAAATATAAATCAAATAAGGTATTGTTCTGTCAGCTATTTATAAAGGAGTGTGCTTATGTATCTTACTAAATAGAAGGGGGTAATAGACAGTTCTTCATATAGACCCTATGTCTAAGGATTGGTGTCTAAGGCATGTTATAGAGAAATGTTTTTCAGATCCAGTTTAGGTTCATCTTCCCTGCCCTGTTTAGATGTAACTTTGACTTCATTCTTGAAAGCTTCATTTATTTTATCAAGTATATAATGTTCTGCAGGATTCTTAGGTTTCCTTTCAGCCCACATCATACACAGATTAGACTTTGACCAATAAACAGTTGACCATCTTCCATGCAGTTTCAGGAAGTGTTGTTGGGCTGCTTCTGTAGAAACGATATTGTTCAAAAACTAGAAATTCTGTTTTAATGCTAGGATTAAAATAAAAAGAATCTATGTTAAATGAATTTTGTTACATAGAGCTGTAACACAATGGGATATGATATTCTCAAACCCAGGAACTGAAGTGTTTCTTTTCTGCTGTAGAAATAACACAGTCAAATGATACATCTTTGAAATTATGTGAAAAGGAAGCAACTTCATATTTGTTTCATTACCCCCAATATATTTTTGCCCTAATAAGCAAATTGGTTTCCATTTCTGAAGACAGTGCTAAGGCACTTAGTGAAATACATTCCATCATAAATGTTCAAAAATAGCTTTTCAGACTGAAGAAATTGCTCTTCTCCTGTACCTAGTGGAGTTTTTATGGATTTTTTTTCTTTGCCTTTTAGTTTACTGAAATGTTGACATCTACTCCAGTAGATTTCTTTTGTCACCTGGTTTGTATTTTGAAAGTTAATGATATAAAAATCTGAGGTATTGTCATAGCTTTAAAAAATGGTCTGCTTAGCATCTCTTAAGATTTTCTCAGTGTTAAAGCTAGCTATTGCATAATATTATATATGAAAATTAAGTCCTTAATCTCTTAGCAACCTTCCTTAAAATATATTGCATGACTAAGGTAAACTGATATTAATTCTCTCTTCAGGCAAAGCAGACCAAAATATAATAGTTCCTGCAGTGGTATCTTTCACTTGTGAGGGACTGTGGCCATGTTGGAGATAAGGATGATTATAAGGCAGGTTGCATGATGACCTCAAAAGTACAACTTCCAGCATCAGAGTTGGAAATGGCAGCTTCTGATGCAGCCTGGGTTACAGCTCTGCTATTCCTTGCTGCTGTTACAGTGTAGCCCAAAATGGCTCAGATAAACCTTGTGTATACTGGTAACAACTTGGAACTCAGTTTTGTGATCTAGCAGTCACCTTCACCTCTGATCTTTTTAAGGCCTGTAATAAAGGGTGCTTGGTTTTGGATAGCTTTTTAGTAAAATATCACAAAATGCTACAGTTGGAGAAAAAGCCCTTGAGTTTGTAATTTTAAATTTAAAGTGTTTTCTTGGAATGAGTTTCACTGGGAGGAGGTACCACAGGGAATATTGCATATTGCTATATATCACTCTTCATTGAAAATGAGCTGTTAGACTATAAAGCCAGTAAGGGAGTAATTAAATTCTTAATTGGGGCTGATATTAGCAGAGGTACAATGACAACTGTTTTGATTCAAACAAAACAGCAACGGGGAAGCAAGACTTAGAACTGCCTTTCAAACCAAGGCAGCAGCTCTTGCTTGTTAAGAGCTCTGAGGTTGCATTTGTTCTGCTTACTCTGTTGATATGCTTTTATATACAATTACAAATATCACCTGTCCTAAGAGTTTTTAATGTAGTACTATGAGAAAGCAATGTTTATATTTTATTTGCAGTTTTAACTGATTTGTGTTCACAAACCTGAAAATGATTAGTCTACAAAAGTTTTTTCTTAGTAGATCTATTAAATTCCATTGCAGCTCTATTTGATCCAGTTTATGCCATCAGCACTTACTCCTGCTGTGGTTAGTACCACAGAAGGGAGGTTTGGTATTTATGCTCTATGCTTGTTTTTCTGTTTCTCAGATGTGCTTTTTCAGGCTTGTCCAAGAGTAGCATAATCTAGAACAGATAACCCATTTAGTGAAAACAGTAGCAAAACACAGAGGGGTTTTGTTTTGATTTTTAAAAAGTATTTTTAAAAATATATTTTATGCCAGTTTAGCAGAAGTAATTTGAAAGTATTTTTTTGTGTTGGTTGTTTAGCTTCATCAGTGTACAGCTTGAGTGAAAAGCTATAGGGAATACCTCCTTAGCAGCTTCCATTGAGGGTACTGAAAATTGTCCTGTTAGGAAAGAGACAGTAATGTATAATCTGCATAAAACCTGTTCACGTGACATACAATTTAGCTACATTCTCTGGGTTAATTTGCCCAAATTGCCAGTTTGTACTTCCTAGGTGATACCAATATCAGTATAAACAGTATACTGTGGGGATTTTTTTGTTACTTTTGTTTTGCTTTGAATGCTTCTCAAGAGTGTTAATTAGGAAGTCACTAATACAAGTATCTCAAGTGATAGAAGAAGCCCAAATGTTATGTCAAAATGGATAGATTTCATTCTTCTAAACTGGTGACTACGTGGAGACTTGAAGCTGAGCGGTGATTCTGTGTACAGCTGTTCCTGAACTTCTCCCATGAGGGAACCTTAACTGATAAGATCTTAACATAGGTTTTGTGGTTTGACTGCTCATAATTAGGGGAAGGAAAAAGCCAACTATGATTTGAGTTTGCCATTGTGGTATAGGACACAGTATAGTTCATGCTGTTTCCTGTCATGCAATAATCTCTATTAGGTTCTTTTCCAGACTTTAATAGTTTTATATTTAGCCTACAATAATTTGGGAAAATGAGACACATATATGGGAAGTGTTGGACTGTTCATCTGCTACAGTAAAAAAATGGGGTTTTTTATCACCTGTTTCGTTGGCCCTACCTTTTCCCGTACACCTATCTGCCTTCCACCATCAGTTCACACAGCTCAAAAATATAGCTGGTTTGAGGTCCTGACTCCGTGTGTGTATTTTTTGACTGATGTAAAATTGAGTAGAAAATGCAGGCTTAACGTGCTATTTATGTTTCCAAAGTCTGAAGTCAGGACTCATCAATCCCTCCCCGTGGTTTTTTGTGCTTCAGGATCTGCAGCGCTAGTATAGTAGCACAGGTGAAGCTCGAGAATAGTCTATCTAGTGTGTTGGCTCAAGAGCTCAAGCTTTTATAGCTGGATTAAAATAATCTTTCTTTGGTCATGACTTGTAACACTGGATTAAATTCTGACTAAATTAAATAGATAATCCATTAGAGTAGAATCAAAAGACCAAGTGAATGCAGTGAAGACAGTTTTTAAGAGCTTAATTTAATGCTTAATTATTCTGACTTGGGAGAAGATTCTGTCTTGAGAAGTATGATGCAGATGCTCTGTTGGAAATGGAAAGGTTCTTACCTAGATTACAGGCAAGCACTGTTCTGCAAAGCAATAAAGAATGATGTTAATAGCACATTATTTGGAATTGAGTAGCCTCATTTTTGCTGCAGAAGCACTTCTGTAGTACTGCAGTTTTCTTCTGTTTAATGTCTGAAATCAGGTACATTTCGGACCCCAGTCTGAAATGTACCTGATTTAAGAAGATCCTGACTCTCCTCCATGATACAAGTTAATAAGTAACCTTTCTATACAGAGGACCATACTGTTATCCTCAGCTTTATTAATGTATGAACGTAGCTAATGGATGTTCATAATGAACTTGGAATTCATTTTGTGATCAGTGATTACAGGACTGCAAAGACTAGCCTCACCAGCTGCCCAATCCATGTCTAAGGAATACATTTCTCTTGAGGTTGGTTTGTTTGAATTTTTGTCTTGAAGAGAAATATTAAAATATTTTTCATGGAGCGCTACAGACCTCCTATTTTTTGCCCAACATTCCACCACAAAGGTCACTTTCTTTCCCATTAGTTAGAGCATACTGAAATTATAATTCCTTATGATTAAAGTATTGTTCTTTTTCTGTAAGGCTTTGCTGCAGGTTTGGTTTTGTATTTGTAGCAGACTAATAAAATATGTCATCATTGGTACACTGATAAATGATAAAATAGTTTAAGTGATAAAATATTGGGCTTGAAGGAAAAGGTGATGTGCTGTGCAGCTCTGTTGTACTGCTATGCAGCCATCCTGTAGAAAGGAGTGAGGTGTTTGCCTCGATTTTTTTTTTTTCCTGAATTTGGTTGGTACAGATTTTCACGTGCGAGATCCATAGTGACCTAAATTATTTGCATTCTTTTGTATGTTGAAAACCTGAAGTATCTTTAATGGTGTAAAACAGGAATGCCAAATCAAAACTTATAAATTGTGTACAGATTTTGAGGTGGAATCTTCCCTGTTTCTCTCTTTTCCTTTTCCCCATAGATCATATGGCTTCATTGGAAAAAATGCTTCAGACAGCTGCTGCCACAGCAGCAGATGCCCAAGACAGCTTTCCAAATATCATCAGTACTGGTGGCAATCTACCTGTGAAAGCTTCTGGAGTCATTTGGCTAGTGTGTTCTCCTTGATAAAATACATTGGCTCTGGAGGAAAATGGCCTGAGTGCTAACAGGTTTTTCTGTCCTGGCTGTCAGGGTTTACAAGTGATGCATTAGCAGTGCAACAACTAAAGGGCAGGATTTTTTGCCTCCTAACAGGAAGCTGCTTTGTTGCTTTTTCTTGTGTTTTGGGATTGGGTTTTTTGTTGCTCCTAGTTAATGCAAAGAAAAATCCTGGAAATTCTGAACTTCCAAGCCACCGTGAATATACCTGATGTGCAAATGGTACTAACAAAACCCTAAATCCACAATTAAAGGCTGTATAATGCAATTAACAGGTATTGTCCATTAAATTCCAAGGAAGGTGTGGGAAAAAAACCATAAAAGGAGTTTTATTATTTTCATTATATATAATAGAGGTGGGGGGGGGGGGGGGGGAAATACTGCCTTCCCATGAAAGTTGTATTCCATGTGTATGTACAGCAGTACAACGTTAGATTTCCAAAACTTTGCTTTTTCCCTCTGCCTTTGATTTGTAGGGCTAAACACTCCTGCACAGTACAGTTGCAGTTTGTTGAGTCTCTACTAAACTGTGTTCTCCTTTGATAGATGAATCATTAGATTCATTGATGATCATCAAGACCATTCTTGATACGTTTGACCAGTAAGAAAGCACTTCTTGGCTTTCAGATTTGGAGAAGTTTTTATGCTAAATTGGTATTTTCTCAGATGTTCTTGTTCTTGGATATAATGATTTTGCAGAAATAGGAGAAAACATCTCAGGGTTTCTCATGACCATATGAAATTAGGTACTTTACTGAGTTGTCCATTATCTTACATGTCTGCACTGTAGGGGGTTGCCATTTCAAGCTGTTTGGGTAGAAGAAATTCTAAGAGCATGCATCCTAGGTTTTGCCAGAAGGATTTAGGAGAATCTAGCATGTTGGTCATTAGGTGATATTTGAGTCAGCTAGGACACTTCCTGCCCTCCATTGGCCCAGGCTGTGCCTGGATCTGCAGAACTGCTATCTGTATGTCTCATTGGCAGCTGTAATCAAAAGTAAGTGTATTAATTTCTAGTACCAGAGGTAAATGATCTTCAGCTGCTTTTCAGACTCTTAAGTAATGAGTCTAATCTATTGCAATAAAAGCTCTACCAGTCAATGAGTATGGTACTTTAAGTAATTCTGTGGTTTAAATTTAATTACTGTACAGTGCTTTTTAAATCAAACTTTTGCTGGCTGCAGGGCAAAGCATCTTAAGCTTTGTCAAATTTAAACTGTATGTTATGTGGAATTTTTTTAAGAGTGATAACTATGATCCTGTCAACTACAATATGTTCTGTATTTACAAGAGAAGAATTGCAGCTGTTGAAGTTGGTCAATTATATAGGAAGTAATGGGATCAACTGTTCTGGGATGCCAGAAAATAATTGAGTGTGTAAATGAGAGCCAGACTCAGTAGTCTGTGACATCATACACTGAATGCAAGGTTTTAATGATAAACTAGGTACTAATTATGGAGCTTTTCTGTGCTACAAATGAGCTAATTTATAGACTGCCAGCACCTGAAGAAGGAAGTCTCTTAGGGCCAGAGGCTTGTGTATTATAACATATTTATTGGTTTGATAAAAGCTGTATTGCATTATCTGTCCAATTTAACTAGGAAGTATTTTTTCTTATCATTTAACTGTAAATCTCAAGAGGAGAAAACTGTAGAGTGTGATTTTATATTCTAATGCCACTTAGCAGTAGCAATTCAGGAATTGATGGAAGTAACAATTTTAAACAGCTTTCAAGGAAGAGAATTTTCTTCTTGGAAGTGATTTTTATTTGCCTTGAGGTACTCTACTTTAAAACATATTTATTCACAAATGTATATATACAGTATTTTATTTGTGCCACCCTCACTTACACAATGATTTACAGACCTCATTGTTTTGTGAAGACTGAAAGATTTTGATTTTAAAAACAGAAAAAATGAGGTGCAAGGTTGAGTGAGAATAGAAGAGAAACCCAGAAGACTACAGGGAATGAAAGAAAGGCGGAAGAAGAAAATACTCTGTCTGCTGTAAACTTTGTAATGGTAATGTGTGTTACTGAGAGCAGCTTCCTTTCTGCAGGTACTGTCAGCCACTTAGCAGCCTTGAGGTTTTGACTTGTCTTGTGAAGTTAATTGAGTAACTTGGTACTAGCTTACAGCCAGCTTCAGATGCTTGTGCCAAAAGATGTGGGGCGCTGTATCAAATGTTGTGGCAACACGTCTAACTGTAGCAACCCAGAACTTTGTTACTGATGAGTTTGGTGCCTTCTGAAATCACTAGCAAAATGTAGTGTTAGTGGGTTCCTCACCTGTGAGGTAATTTATGACCAATTTCTATGAGGGGTGGGAGAAACTCTGTAGTAGAGCCATTCTGGTCATTGTGGGTTCTCCTTTTAGTTGCAGGAGCTTAAAGGAATTGTCTTTGCACTACTGTGCTTGTTTACTGCTTCTTTATGGAATATGTGGTAGTCACTTGAATAAACCTGGATGTTTGTTTTTGGAGGTGGGAAGGATTTCTAGCTACTTAAATCCCAATTCAGATCCTGGAACCACAGAAGTATATCAGACTCAGTCTTATGGAAAGTTAGTGGTTATGAGGAATGCAAACTATTTATGTCCTCTCTTTCTTTTGGTCTAATACTGTAGTAATACCTGGGATTGATTAGAAAGAAGTGTGACTAAATAGCCTTGGAAGGTGGTACTTTTTTGAAGAATGGGAAAACTTTCATAAGGGTTCAGGTTGAGTGGGGGGTTTTGTCCCTTTATTTATTGTTTTTTTTTAATTGCTAATAATACTTTTTTATTTCATGCTAGGTTGTCTCCTTCTTCATTCCCACCCCAGTTTAACACATGACTGCTACTTACAAGTCAGTTGTAGCATAGGTATTGTACTGTATGGCATAGTAAGGCTGAAATTACACAGGTACCTGTTTCTGTTTCCAAAGGAGTGGACATGGAGGCATGAGCTACATGTGATGAAAGCAGGGGGGATGGGACAGGGCCTAGTGTTGTCTTGGAAAGATCAAAACTCAATTTGAAAAGTTCTTCACCTCTTAAAATCACAAAAATATTCTATTTTATCTGAAATGTGTGTACTTGGAGAAAATAAAAATCTCTAGAGAGATCAGCTTATTCATATCAGCTAGGATTTTGCTTATGTGTCTACCTGAGAGCAAGCAGTCCCTTGGCATAGAATGTGCTGTCTGCCATGTCACTTGAACAGAATAGAGAGGTAAATATGTGTGGAAGTGATTACCATTATGCTCATGAGTTACTGCGTGTGTCTGTATGTGCATTTTTAGTGTAACTGTCTCTGTTTTGCCAGATGTTCCTATAGTGTGTTATGCTGACATTAGGGCTCCTGTGGTAATATGCAGTGACACCATGCCCTGTCCTGAGAGAGGCTGGGATGAAGTCTTCAAGCTGGAGACATGCTCAAGCTGCTGAGCTGCTCAGAGTATCCTGGCAGTTACATATGGAGCTGTGATTGCTGCCATCTTCTGCAGAGCTGCTGCTGGTTTGAATTCATGCAGAGAGAAGTGTTGGTATGATTCTCTTAGCTGGATCTGTCACTTTTGTGCAGTCAGGTAACTCGGCACAGGTTTCCCCAGCACATGGATGTCGTGTCTCCCAAGGTGTCTTTGCACCAGCCACCTGTTGCTGCTGCTGATTGCCAAGCTAACTAAATCTGGGAGCCACAGTGCTAAACTATGTCTGTGTTGAAAGTATTAAACATAACTCTTAAAGCAGGAAGCTGTGAGGTTGTCATAATAGCCTGAGCTTCTGGATGCTTTATTTTGGTGGTCTCCCCACCACTGGTCCATGTGAGGTTCTGTGTAGGCAGTAAAAAAGAAGTGTCTGTGCCTCAAGGAAATGTATTGAAAGCAAACAGATCATTAATGTTGGCTTTTTCTCAGATCAAATGTAAATGTCTTTATTATATTATGTATTAATGGTCTTGGTTTGTTTGGGTTGCTTTATAATGCACAATTGTTTTAAAGGAAATTAATCTTTTCTGACTTTGTTCAAATACACCAAGCTTAACGAAAAGCAGTTTGAACTAGATTGGTTTAATGAGGCCTGCTTCTATCAAATTTACTGCTTTAAACCCAACTACAAATAAAGTGAATTAAAGACCAAATTATTTCAGTACAGATGTGCATTGAACCAGTGTGTTATAATGATTAATTTCCTCAAGTGTTTAATTCCCAGTAGACTTTTGTGTCAACTGCCAAAAAAGAATTTATTGACTTTACTTTAAGCATAGTTTGGTCTAGTTGATTATATTGTTCAAGTGTAAATTAGTGGGTGGTAGAAGACTGTGTTGTATTGGAGTTTTATTTTGTCTTAAGCAAATTGTCTCATGCCTTATTAGCAGTGCTTAAAATATATAGTTCTGAATCCTCAAAGAGATGCTGGGGCTTTCAGAGGTGTTGGGGTTTCATTATGTAAGAACTTAGATATTCAAGCAGTTTTCCTCCTGCCTTGCCCTAAGACCATGCTGCTAAGGCTGTGTAGTAGATTTGAATGCTTTGTGGCAAATTTGCTAGTTTTTTTTCAATTTTATTTTACAAGTGGTGTTAAAGTTCAGTTTCAGCATATACAAATAGAGAGACCATTTTCTTTCTGGGATAAGCATGGTCTAGATGCAAAAAATTTCCCATAGCTCCCCTTCCAAGTCCTGTCTTGTACATCTGTTGCTCTAAATAGATGACTTTCATTTGTCTCTGCTTTTTATGGATTGCAGTCAGGAAACATGATTTGACTAATGTCTCCTGTCTCATACAATGATAATGCTAGGGGAGTATCTATTTTTTTGGTTGTGTTTTAAAGGGCTGCAGATACCATGTGGAGTAGTTAATACTGTGTGTTTATCATTGTCAAATAACTTGTATCCTCAAATACATTCTCTTCTCCTGTACCCAAACATGCCATCAAAGGATCGTTAGAAATGATAGGTGTTGAAATAGATCATCCGAATAGACCTTTTTATATTTCAATTAAAAATTGTGCTGTGCATTCTTTTTTTTTAAAGCAGATTTCTAGTTGGGCATAACAGCTCTCCAGCTTGAAACATAATTACTGTTAGATCAAACTTTGTTTTGTGTCTGTTATCAAGTTATCTATCAAAGAAAATGAGATGAACGTTTAAAAGGTTCAGATCAAAGGCAACTGATTTAGCTACACTGGAGGCTCCCATCTTTTAATTTAAAATGTATCTACAACTAACTGATTGCCTCTCACATTTTTAAAAAAATATTGACATCCTGCTAAAGTATGCAGTGACCTCACTTCTAGCTGAGTTGTGTAGGTTTCACTGCAGGCACACTGAAAGCATTGATATTCCTGTAACCTTTTGAGGCAAGATATGTGTTTAGTGTATTAATGAGCTGGTTGAAGTGATGTACAGTAATTTCATCCTTGGGTAAAAACAGATGTGAAAGATTCTGTTTTAATATTTAATCAAGCTCAAAGCCTCTGTTGGCTTGTTTAAGTTGACCTGACAGCATTATACCTGGAAACACTTTGAATTAAACCCTGAGTGCTTGACCTTGTTCAAACAGTTGTAATTTAATAAGGCTGCTGTCTTTGTGGAGATAGTGCGGCTAATGGGCAAATCTTTTCTTGGCCAGGGTTGCTTTTTATTGCAGTGGGAAAACTTGGTATCTGCTCTTAAAAAGATGTTAATCAGATGAAGTAATAAAAATGAAATAAAGAGCAAAAGAAGTTTTGTGTGAGAGTTGCTAGTCATAGATTATAGTTTAAAAAGGAATTCTAGAAGATAGCTGCTTTCTTTGAACATCTTCAGCATTCTTTCATTACATGTTTCTGGCAATTGCTGTACTGTAGTTCATCTCTTGCCAGAACTTTTCTTAGGGTTAGGAAGCTCTGTTTCTAGAGTATTGTATATTGGTTTGGACTCAGTTAAATCAGAGCTTGGATCAGTTTAAGGCGAATTGAATGCTTCTTCAAGTTTTTGTTTGATTGTTGTTGATGTTTGTGTGGTGTTTTTTGTTTTGCCTCTTCCCCTGCTTGTGCCTGCAACAATTTCTTTGGCATGTTTTTAAAAAGAATGGGCCAGGGAGAGGTGGGGGAGAAACAAAGGCTTCAATGTTTGTGAACAAGTGTCACTGTATCAGCTAAAACTTTGTGAAAAGACGTGGCAGTGAAGTAGAAGAAAGATGAGCTGTGAGTATCAAAGTAGGTTTCAGCATAGCATCTGGGGTCTAAATGAAGTAGGCTGTGTAGTACCAAGACAGGGGAGCAGTTCATATTAATTAAATGTAGTCACGACGCTGGGAATGAAATCAGAGAAAAACATCAGGATCCATACATCAGATCTCCCTAATTCCATGTGTCTATTCAAAGACTAAAATTGTTAGATTTCCTGAAGATTGGCTGGGCAGAACTGTGCTGCTGTTAAAATTTGCCATCAGATTTGACAGTTTGACTGTGCGGTTTACCATGATTAGGCTTGTGTTTTAGTAACCCAAAAACTCTGTATTTTAAATAACAATACTAAAATCAGAATTTTTACTCTGAAATACAGCTACCCTTCAAACACTTACAGTGTTGTAAAATATTGTCTGTTTGTTGCTAAAGAGTATTAATATAGCTTGAAAGTACGTGTTAAACAAGGGCTGCATCTGCTTACAAGAAAGCTTCCACATGCTGTAACAAATGTGCCTCACTATGCCAAACAAAACAATAATTCATTAAATCCCTTTTTCTCACTCTATCAAAATATAACTTTTATTCTCAAGCTCAATAAGGTAATTATAGTCTAAATGTAATAGAATTTGTATTGGTGTAGGTTATTTTATTACAGCTTTCTTCATGTTCCTAGGATGCAGTTGATAAACATGATACCTATGGATGCATGCATTCAACACTTCTGTTCTAGAATCAAGCAACGGATCAGGGTAAGCTTGAAAGCATTATAAAGAATTGCAGTAATACTGACTGATGCCCAGAGTGGATCCAACACACGGTCGTTTCTTCAGTCATCATTTTTTTGCAAAGGCATTAAAAAGAAATAACTGTTCAGACCTTGCTGAAGGTAGTCATTGCTGGTCTTTGACTTATGTGGGTGAAGAAAGGGAAACAAATTCTAAAATAAGTGTTCTTTCACCTACTAGTTACTCATTTTATTAACACCTTATCTTTAGGGTTTTTAATTGTTTCTATATTTTGAGAGCTTGATCATGATTTGTCTAACTCAAGAAATGTTGAGATTGCTTCTCTGATCTGTTATCACTGTTTTGTGCAGTAGCCTGTTTCTTCTGAAGCTTGTGTTTCTACTGAAACTGTAGCTCAAGTACAGACATCAGTGACAAAAAGTGGCTGTCAGCAGTACGTTAGTATTAGAAACCTCTGGCAAGACTTCAGCTGCATTCTGTGCTTTTGTGGATCTTCTTCAGATTCTGCTTTGGCTGTAGAAATATTAGCTAGCAGCATTTTGGCACTTTATTTTTGCATGGTTTTACCCCGGAAGGCTGATGATGTGGTGCCTTTGACCTGCAGAGGACTATTGGAAATATGGTTCAGACCCTTTACTGTGGAAGGTTATCTTGGCTGCTTGCAGGCTGATGTAAATGACAGGGAGTCTCGTCCACCTCTTTAAGAACAGGTGTCCACTTTAGGCTTAATCAGGGTAATTTCATGGTCTTGCAAGTTTCAACAGTCTGGCTTGTTGATTCCCTGTGGCAAAGGACATATGTGAAGGTAATGCCTTTTAACAGAGTAATTCCTGGTTTGATTTCTTAGAATGTATCTGAAGCCACCTGATAAACACACTTGAGGAAACTCCATGTGCTGTACTTGCTAAATACACATTTCCCAGGCCTATTGCAGTGATACCATAGCAAGCTGGCAGGTTTCTTCTGTTGTCTCATTTTCTTGGTAGGACCTGGGACCTCGCAGGTAGCTGTTAGTTGCTGCTTGAGTCATGGGGACAGATGTGGCTGCTTCTAAGACCCAAGAGGTAGCAACTAATTTTGCTGATAGGACAAAGACTTAACTCAGGCTTACTTGATTTGGATGTGATTGAACCATCACCCCATTTTTCCCATAAGCAGGAGGGAAAAAACTTCTTATTTCAGTGTTGTGGCAGATTGACAGGTATTTATGGATGGAAAGTATCTAGGTTCTATGCTTCTTTCAGCAGTGCTAGTTTATTCTGAAATAGATCCGTCTTGGATACACACTGCTGGATTTGGGTAGAGATGCTTAAGCTGAGTCTGGTCCAATATACAGAAGTAGTAGTGGTATTGGAGTGACAATTCCACTGAGGAGGAAAATGGTACATTTGGTACATTTGTTAAGGATATCTGCTTGCTGATTTACTTTCTGCTTTCCTACATTAAAAAATAAAAGGGAAAGAAAGCAGTTGCAGTTACTTTGCAGTTGCAGTCAGTGTCAGTCAGATGTACTTTGCCTATCTTCCAAAGTTGAGCTTAATGGCCAGATCACACAGTTAACTTCTACTCAAGAAAAAATGACAAGTAGGTTTTATGAAAATTGAGAGTAGCAAGTAGATGTCTTGAAGCATTACTTCTCAAAGAGGAGGGAGGACAGCTCTCTATCTTGGTCTTTTGTGTTTGGTATTTCATATAATGGTAGAAGTAGTAGCCAGATAAAGAATTCATATATGATACTGGATTATATGTGACACATGTTCCTTCTTGGTAAGATGGAGATCCAGGGTAGGTAAATAGCAAGGAAGAAGAGTATTGGGGTTCTAAGTGTGAGCATGAGAGATGTATTTTGAAAATTTGGGACTGAGGAGGTAGTGAAGATAGATAATCCAGTCAGAAGCCAGTTTTGGTATATGTTGTGCTGAGGAATGAACTATTCGTAAATGTCCAAGATTCTAGGTTAAGTTAATGTTTCTTAGTGTGAAAGTAAGTACTTTCAAAATCTCATGGGTTTAAGGGCTGCTTCATAGCTAGAATAAAGAGAGAAATCTTGAGTGTTGTTTTTCTGCTTTTATAGCAACAGAAACAGATTTCACCATCTTGTTTAAAAGCAGGATCTACAATTAGCTTGCCAAGATAGCCAGGCATAATGAGGAACAATGCTTTCATTTCTTTGGTGTGATGTTTCTGGCCTTTCTGACCTTTTCTCTCCCATCTTGTTCCCATTATACAAAACTGGTTTCAAACCACACATTTTTTCTGTTTGTGTACCTTAATGAAAAATGCAATACAGCTAGGAATTGCTTAATTTTATTTAATAAGATGATCATGGAGTCAAATTTAAGCCCTTTTGCCCTTGTATTTTTGTGCTGGATTTTTTGTTGTTGTTGTTGTCACTACAGATAGACTGAATACAAAATAGACAGCCCAGTGAGTGGATTTTGCTTTGGTTGCACTGTTTGGCAAGTATTTGTAAGAGATTAAGCTGGAATCTCTTGTATATATAACTGCCCACATCCTCGTAGATCTTGTGTAATATAAGTACAAAACATTATTCTTGCCTGAGAAGTGTACAGTGAGATTTTTGATTTGCAGGCTCTCCAGAAGTTGTAGACTTGTAGTAAGTGTGGTATGCTTTCTAGTGGTTGGGATGAAAATGTTTAAAATTTATATATGTAGTACATATGTAGTATTTACATATGTAGATTAGAGAAATGTTTTTGCATTATTTTGTTGCAAGCTTCTCCATTTAATTTGCCTTCCTAAAAAAAAATCAATGCATACATAGGTAATTAAACCAGAAATCAGACTAGGTTAGTTTCCTCAGTAGGAGGTGCAGCAATAATTTTACAACCTGTTTGTCATGACTGCAGCTTTTTTTTCTAAAGGTGCCAGCAATTAGCTGTGTTGATTTAGCTGTGTACTTGGTACCAACAGCTCGCTCAGTGCCTGCAGAGCGATCAGTGTCACTTTGAGTGCTGCGTGCTCGGATCTATCTAACATGGTTCTGTAACACCAAGCCCAGGGGGGACTAGCAGCACGAGCAGCAGCTTGCTTTTGACAGCAGAATGTCCTTGTTGCTATTGATTAGATTGTTCAGTGAAGTGAAAAAACATTGATCCAGCTTTAAACTGGTAGTTATATGATAATCCTGGAGATGAATGACTATCAAGTGGAGTATTGCTGGTGGGAGGTGGCATGGGGGAATCCAGTGCTGGTTTTCTTGTGTAACTAATAATAGGCTAATAAAACAAAAAAAAAGTTTTGATATTTAGATCTACAGTAAATTAAATGCAGCTAATAAATATGGACCAGATCTTTCTGCACAACAGATGTGAACAGCTGTAAAATGACATAGGTCTCATCTCTCTAATTTCCTAAATCCCTGTTCACTACTGCTCTCTAGTCTGGGCACTGGAAGTAATGCTGATACTTTCACTGGTGGAGGGTTGGGGCATTGCTCCTGCAGTTTTTTGGTGTCTGATTGGTGGTTATGTTTGCTACTGAGCTGCTCTGAAATGACATGTTTTGGAGTGAAAGTCAGTTTGTGTTTAGGTCCCATCTCATCCTCCTGGTACATCCAAAGCTATCTGTATCGTGTTACTTTTCCATTTGGGGGATACATGTCTACACTGACTTTGACACTGTGACTCTCTGTGCAGAACTGAAGACCAGCTGCATGTTTAGCCTCAGTTCCAAGGGACAGGGCCAGAGCTCCCAAGTGCTGGGTTCTCTTCAATGGTATTGAAAAGCTGTGGGAAGAGCAAAGAACTGTCCTTAAGGCTTGAGTGTTTTTCTAAAATGCGATGCTTTACTTAGCTATCCAGAGGCAGTGTGAAAGGAGGAAAATTACAGATCCAAAACAGAAACTGAAGCTCTTAAGTGAATTATTATTCTAGCAGCTGTTTGTAGCTTTATGCAGATGCTTTCAATTAAATGTGACTTAGGAAAGCTATAAAAATGTCCCAGTACGTTGTTCAGAATTGTAGTGGAAATAAATTTCAAGTGGGGGAATGTGGGATTAACTAATACAGTAAGAGATTTATGCCCCTGTATAAACAAAGGTTGCAACATGGCTCTGACATCTTACGCAACTCTGTCAGGTGGTACCATTGTGATTTGTCTGCTGGTAGGTTGTGACTTTTACTTCTGTTTGGCTTCAGAGATTTTAGGCTTTTAGAGAATGTGGTTGTGATGATTGATACAAGGATTTATGCTTGAGAAAATCAAGAGGCTGCCCAGAGATTATTGAACCTCCATCCTTGTCAGTGTTCAGGACTCTGATATTGATTTGCTGTGTTTCTCTGTTGTCTGAGTTGACATCAATTTGTGTTTTTACACTGAATTTATCTCCTTTTATGGTGTGTCCAGAGAAGATTCAGCAGAGGTGTTCTGGGGAAAAGTCATTCATCTTAAGGTTTCTAGAAGTGTGTATAGGTTTGTATGGAGAATACCTTTTTCCTCAGCTGATGACTTCAGTATTCGATTATATTTTCATACTTTCATTCCACCTTTCCCCTCCAAGCAGTGCAGATCCTCTAGAGGATGCTGGTCAGCAGACCATGAAGATGCTCAGCAGGCTGGAGCATCTCTCCTTTGAAGACAGGAGGAGAGAGTTGGGCTTGTTGCACCTGCAGAAGAGAAGGCTCTGGGGACAATGTGTAGCACCTTCCAGTACCTGAGAGGGCCTATGGGAAGGGCTTTTCGCAAGGATGTGTGGTGACAGGACAAGGGGAAGTGACTTTGAATTGAAAGGGTTTAAGAGAAGGTTCAACTGAAGTGGTTAGAGTAAGGTTTAGATTAGATACTAGGAAGAAAATTCTTTACTGTGAGGGTGGTGAAGAACTGGAACAGGTTGCTCAGTGAAGCCGGGGATGTCCCATCCCTGTGAGTTTTCTAGATCGGGTTGAATGTGGCTTTGAGCAAGGTGGTCTAGTGAAACACACACGCACACCCCCCGGTGGCAGGAGGTTGGAACTAGATGGTCTTTAAGGTCCCTGCCAACCCAAAGCATTCTATGATTCTGCAAATTCACATGAGTGGGGCAGATGTCTTAGTGAAAGTGTTGATTTTTCCTAGAAAGCAGTGCTGGACTAGTGACAGTGCTGCACAATTAACTTTGTGGGCATCCTTCCTCCCAGGAAACAGAAGTCTTAAATTGTAGAAAAATACTCTTGTAATGTCCTTCCTCCTGGAGAAGATAAAATGCAAAAAAAAGTAAAAAATACTTTACTTCCTTGTGTACCTGTGGGTAGTTACTGTGAAGGAGAATGTTGTCAGTGCATGAAAGATCTCATAAGTAAAGTTGATGTTTTGGGGATGTTACAGTGCTGCTTCTTTCTCCTGAGCTTCTGGAAAAGAGATGATGTTAGGAGACCCAGAATCACAATAATAGCAGCAGCTTTTGCTTATAGCTGCTGTTTTCTCTTCTGGTGGTTTATGATACAGAGATGTTTTTCACCTTGTTTTTAGCGTGGCAAGGGGCATGATATGTAACCAAGTTATTAGTTCTCATCAGTCTTTTCCAGCACTCTTTGAACAATGAACTTTACTTCAGTAAATAACTGTCAAACTTATAATTGTTCTCATATGAATACTCAATCATTGAATTGCAATGATACAATTAAAAGGAATATAAATCTGCAGATTGTGTGGGCTGTCACTGATACAGGATTTGGAGGGACCTTTTGAGAGCCTTTTTCATAACAGTAGAAATTCCTGACTTCCTGAATCAACACTTCTGTCTGCCTGTATAGTCTTGCTGTATCAGAGTGCCTTGGCCATTTGGGGTTTGAATTTGTTATGAGATGGGCCTACAAGGGGGGTTAAAAGTACATTCTCAAGAAAAATTGATTTTTACCTTTCCTTATATCTGACTTCCTTTAATATGTAGTTTGAGTTAATCAAGTATTAATTTATTGGCAGGTTGAAAATGTAGATCTGAGACTGTTTTGAAATATAAAAGTGGTCTGAGTGCTTCTAGATGTGTCCCAAACAAGAAATTAACCCATGGCTATTACAATGAGGTTCTTGATCCCAGAATAAGTTGTGTGATTTAGGTTTGTTTCTCAAGTTCTATCAAACATAATTTCCAGAAATAGTCTGTAATTTTAAAGAAGGTAGAAAGATTAGAGTGAGAAGTTAGTTTCAGTTGCTTGATTAATGTATTTTGGCTTTTAAGCTTTGCTACATTCTGAGTAATAAAGTTATACAGGGGGGCTGTGCGATATTAATACTTTCCCCTTCCTTTCCCCCCTCTTTTTCCTACTGTCGTCATGTTTTGTCACTGTCAAGTGTAGATTTATTCAAGTGTAGATTTATTTCTCATTCAAACTGTTGTTTTTTTTGGCAGGAGCTACAAGCAAGTCTGTGAAATTATGTAATGTCTGAAAAGTTATGTTCATGATTAATTAGCCTATCACAAAACTATTTTAGTGTGTGTGGAATAACTAGATCATATTTTTTATTTATTTGGCAGGGGTAGAAGGCACTGGTCAGATCAAGGAACTTCAGAATACTTTGTATTAACTATTCTATACATTACCTGTTTACATTTGGAACATGAAATGTATGTCTTTTTTATTGGTTACTTAATATGAACCTCATATTTTTTTTATTTTTTTAAAGGAAACTAGTTTGGGCTGCAGGTATTCCTTTTTTCCCAAATTGTAAAATTTATAGTTGTTTGCTTAAAACTGAACACCCTTTAAATGGCACACTCAAGGAAAACTTGCTGGAAGTTAAAAAACAGGGTAATTATATCTTAGTTCTGAACTGTATGGAAATGAATGACACAGCTCTCATGGCAGTGGAGTCAAGATCTCAAGCAGAATTTGAAGTCTGGAGGGAACTTTTTCTATTATTTATGCTGCAGGACTTTCTCTTTGCTTCCCCTCCACCAAAAAAAAAAAAAAAGTATCCCAGTGGAGTTAGGTTATAATCTGAAAATTCGAAGGTATAGATACTGAACCTTTCAGATGTTCTTGCTAGTAATGGACACATCTATGTTTTATTGTAAGCATCAAAATAGAAAGAAAAGGCAACTTCTGTGGTTTGGGCTACAGAGAGGTGTTACTAACCTCTTACTGGAGTGATCATATTTTAGACAAGTAATTTTCAAAACTTTTTCTGTCCTCTTTGAAACTTCTGATTTGCATCACTCAAGTGCAATTTCATGAATCTTTGCTTTTTGGAAATTTGAAAGATATACTGTGCCCATCCTAAATGTAATTACTTATTTAAACCAGCTTTGCAGTTAAAAAATACCACATGTAACTTTTTGTTTTCACTAAGTTTACAACATTCTTCCTTACGGTGTAAGTGTAAATGCTTAGTTGTAAATACTGGAAAGTTAAGGCGTGAACAGACAAGAGCTGTAAATAATAATTTTATTTAGACTATTAAGAAACAGTGGTATAGTCAATTTTCTGGTTGTGTCAGAGGATCCTCTATCCAACTATCTACTTGGTGTTTCAGCCTGGTTAAGGGAGGTGCTTTGCTTGTACGAGCCTATATGGGAGCCTGAAATATGTACTCTGTAGAGATAGGAATTGCAGGCTTCATTGCAATGATCACATTTTTGTTGTATTTACCTGTTGGTGCTAAAACAGCTGAATAGTGCATGTACAAACTGAAAAAGTGAAATATAAAACTGAGTTGTTTACTTGTCTCTTGGTCTTACAGGCTAATCCAGTCCTAAAGACTTTTCAGTGAGTTATACAGGGTAGCTCTTGTCATGCTGCTTGTCCATTTCCACTGAGATACTGTATTTTCACACTCCTGTGTGAAGGAAGAGGCAAGGGAAACATCTTTGCACAGAAAAATTTGTCATGAAGTGGATTCCTGCAATGTATTTTAATGAGTATATCATTGTGTCTTGTCTCAACTGTGCTCTGCACTCATTTGAAATTAGATGAAAAGTGTTTTTGCAGTTCCACTGCACAAGAAAATTTGCAGTAAAAGTAGTTTGAGTATTACTAGTGAGAGTTTTACTTTAATGGCCAGGGCACTTAACTGTGAATGATGCTGTAGGTGCAGGTTATTATTTCATTGGTTAGTTGTTTTACTGGATGGAAGTAAACAGGAGCTGCTTCCTGTCAGAGATGAGAGGAGGTTGATTCTAGAAGACTTCAATTTCAAACTTGGGTATGGTCCAAGAGTGCTCTTAGATGGATTTGCTAAGTCATAATTTCTTAATTCATTCTTTCCTTTGGTTATGCCTTTTTGTTGAAGTTTCTTAACACCTTCTGTAGACCATTGCTGGTTTTGAAGCAGAGTGTAGCTACCTTTGAAGCACTGGTTAAAAATCCCTCATGAAATTACAGTCAACAAGCTACTGACTTAATGAACTATGTTATGACCTTGCTCCTGTCCCTTTTTGTATCCTTTTGCACAAATGCTGATGCTAGAATTTGCATGTTTTCCTTGAGTGACATGGCAATTTAATATTATTGGTAGGACAGAGAATGGCCTTACGGGTTTCATAGACTTTAATACTTGGAAATAGTGTAGAAGATAAATTGGAACCAGTGCTTGAGAGCCTCACTGGATTTGTTTCTAAAAGCCACAAAATGCAAGTTGCTGCAATATTTTTTTTTAATTTCCCCTCCTCCCCTCTAGACTCCCAGCTTAAATATAATACTTAAAGGCAAATTTTAAGCCTCTTTCCTTCAAGAGACTTTCATTTAATTTTATATAATAGGCCTACTTAAAAGCCTTTCTAAGAAAAACTGGTCTTCTGTGAAATGTTTACTGGCTTTGTTCTGAGCTGTTCAAGCTCTGGTTTACATCACATGGCTAGTTAGTGCTTTATTATATTCTAAGGGAGATTATTTTACTCTATTTGTAAAATGACCTACAGTGATCTGAGTTTTTAATTAAGAAATTATAATTAACACTTTTTGATTTGGGGAGTTGTGATTTCTTGATAGTCTGTCACTATTGAACATGATGTATACATAGGAGAAAGCAGAGACTGACAAAGCAATCTGTGTCATTTATTGGAAGTGTCAGCCTGTTAGGTAACTCCTTGGGGTACAGGGCTACCCTGACTATTCACCTTTATTATCCTCTGCCATGGATTTCAGCACACAATCAAGCAAAAAGCTGCTGCTCTCCCAAGTCCTGTGTAAAATGCACTGTGTATGTCCTTTACAGAGCTGGCAGATTTTCAATGGCTTTGTGTCTTGGGCAATGGCTTGTAAAGGTAAATTCCTGCAAGTGATTTCAGTGTCTTGGCTGTTGAATAAACTGCTTTTCTTCTCTCAAGAATAAAGTTCAGTTCCTGTCAGGGGAAAAAAAAATCAAGCTGTTAGCATTTAATCAGCTGTTTGTCCACATCCTCTTGCTTTGTATAGGAGACCAGGAATTACTTCATTTTTAAAAGAATAAATAGATAAAGAAGTAGAGTTTCATGACTTGTAGTACTCTACAGCTCACCTGGTAGAGAAATATCTTAGTGCCAGTGTTTTTTACTAGATAGAAATCAATGACTAAAAACCAAATGGTCAATGGCCAAGCTGCTGCTGCTTGTTCCCTGTAAGAATATGAAGTTAGCTGCGTCATTTTTCTCCTACTTGGGCCTTGGTAAGAGAAGTGGCAGTGTTATTTAGAGTGATGGAATTTATACTGCATGTGTTCTTGAAATAATTGAGCAGAAAGGATGTCAAGTTATATGCATGAGTTAAAACTAAATCCTTTTTTGTTTAAAAACCCCAAAATGTATACAACAAAATCAAAATGTATGTGCTCTCTATTTAAAGCTTCTACTTCCTAGTCATATCAATGGAAGAAATCTAAAAAATAGTTATCTTGTATTCCCGTATCACGTGCTGGAGTTTGTGACTGTAATAATTTTGCTTTGGTCCTAATATTTTTCCCTTATATGAGGCAACTAGGCAGGATATATCTTGACTTTGTGCAGAAATTCACCTACTTCATCTTGGAGTAGAGCAGGGCTCTGCTTGTTTTATTTAGAATTGCATTTCAAACACTAGCCCAATTTCAAAAAGCCCTGCTTCTGTATTTAGTATACTGCTATTCAAATCTAGATTGTGCTGACAGTAAATTTGCCCCAAAGAGTAAACTAGATAAAATATGCATATGATCAATTTAATATGCAATTAAACATTTTCCCTGAGCAATTAGCATCAAGACAACTAATAATTATCCTGTGCCACGCTGCAAACATTATACGCATTTATGTAAGATGACTTTGGTAATAAGTTATGGATAAAAATATGCATATATACAAACATCTGAGTAAACATAATGTCATAGCAATGAAGCATGTGCTTTTCATACTGGAGTTTATTTCATCTGTGTAAAAACAATACGTTTCCCCAAAGAATATAAAACTTGGCATGGCTATGGGATCATGGATCACAGCTTACCTTGTGGTTATGTGTATCACCTGCTTCATTCTAGTTGCAGTGCAGTAAATGATAAAAGTTGGAGATAGAAAATTCAACCCCATTTGAACGACTGTATATACATGTGACAAAAAACAGGGGATACCATGTTTGGAAGTCTCCTAAGCATATGAAGAAAGTGAGATAAAGAAGACATCGTGGAAATTAGCATGTGATGAGCAGGATTGTTGAAAGCTAGATGCTTTACCTCTGAGTTAGACTTTACATAAAGATAACTCAGTTCCATTTTCTTGACACCTAAGACATAGGTACCCTCAAGAACCCTGGAGGTTATCTAGTCAGGGCAGCTGATCCCAGCTTGCCAAAGAGATGTTCCATACCCTAAAATGTTATGCTCAGTGTATAAAGTTGGAGCAAGAAGAAGGCAGCGGGGTGCACCGACACAGCATGATGGTGCTTGTCTTCCCAAGGAACCATTACATGTGAAGGGGGCCTGCTCTCCTGGCAATGGCTGAATACCTGCCTGCCCATGGGCACTGGTGCATCAATTCCTTGGCGTGCTTTGCTTGTGTATGTGGCTTTTGCTTTGGCTAATAAACTGTCTTTATCTCAACCCATGAGTTTTCCGCTTTTACTCTTCTGATTCTCTGCCTAGCCCCATGTGGGGGTAATGAGTGAGCAGCTGTGTAGATCTTAGTTGCCAGCTGGGGTTAAACCATGGCACGTAGAAATTAATGCAAGGTCACAGAAGGAATGCAGTTTAAATAAGTAAAGTATCAGAGATTGTTGACAGAAACAGTAGCAGGGCCTACACATATCCATGGGTTGTTTTTAGATTGATTTCAGTAATTCTGTGTGTCTGTTGAATCTGGACTATAGTTGGAAAGCCTCCCTTCTGTAAGTGTAGAGGCTTTATATTCATTCTGTTGGAAATGAAAGCTGAGCCTCCAGAGGACCAGGACACTTAGCTGTATTTTTGAGCTGCTGCTTTGCACCTTTCTGTAGATATTGTCTGTGCTTGCTTTGGGTGATGGTTTTTCAACAGAAAGTGAAATTTTAATGTTTTCCGTGGATATAAACTACAAATGAAACATGAATGCAGGTTTATGCACAGCTAATTAAGTCTAAGCTAATCTAGTATTACTCTTGCAGTTAGATGGCTTTGGGGTGTGTGAATCCAGGAGGACAGGAAGGGTTTTAAATTTACTCTTTTTGCATAGTTCTAGGTATCTCTGATGGTTACCTTATATATCACAATGCTCTTAGAGAGATATCTTTCAAAGTACAGGAGGAGGTGCGAGCAGAGAAAGCCCCAAAGCCACTATGTAGCAAGGAAATAAATTTTATACAAAAACGAGGCACACAAACCTGCATTCTAGCAGTGATGATAATCTCTTTAGAGAGAAGAGGAGAAGTTTCATTGTGTAGCTTTTCCTCAATACACACCATTTATGCAGTTAGTTGATTTAAAAGTGTAATAAAGAAAGTTCACAGCCTGGTCAGTACTCTCTTTTTGGAACTGCCCTTGTACTGGCCTTTGCTTTGTGCTCTTTGAATGCTTAACTGCTACATTAAGGTTTGTAGCAGGTGTAATTTTTCCACACTTCTGCCTGTCAGGATGTGTTTACCATGGTTTGAGGTAGTGTGTATTGTTTGCCATGCTTTGCAGGCCTGTAGGACTAATATGGGAACTACTGGATAGTTAGCAAGTTGTTTTAAAAATTCGGAATTTAGTTTAACTTATAGTTCCTGAAATATGATGATTTTCTTTTTCAAATGTGGAAAATAAACTGTTTAGTACACACACAGAATGGATGCAGGAAAGGGATTGCAGCTGAAAGTGTTCACAGAACCTTGTCTTGTGTGGGACCAAGGGCAGCTGCTTCAGTAGATGAGGCAGAAATCAGTACCTGTTGCTGATAAAGCTTTTGCTTTTCAATATTAATATTTCAAAAACCAGTGTTTAGAGATGCTTCTGGTAGTATTTAATGTTCAGAAACTTCTTTTTTTCAAACCATGGTAAAAACAAAAAAAGGAAAAAAAAATAAAATAGTGCAGATAGCCCTCAAAGGTACTTTATTAAAATGTAGGTATTCTGAGAAAGCCAGCTTGCTCCTTCTGTCCTTCCTAAGGCTGGAGATAGGCTGGGACCATGACAGTGGATCTGTATTGAAGGTCATGGCAGCTTCACTTTTCAGTAAAATTTGCCCCCCTCTGCTGGTAGCCCTGTAATTACTTACATGCTGTTTCTGTTCATAGGATAACAGAGATGTAATGTTTGGGTATCATGCATAAGGATGTTTTCCAGCAGGTAGTCAGATGATGTTGAGGTGGTTCTGAAAAGGCATGGAGAGGCAGTTGCAAATGGGAACAGTTGAGGTTTTTGGTTTGCTAGTAAAATTTCTTGGGAGTGTGTGTGAAACTTTTAATTTCTTTTAATGTGTGCATAACACTTAATGAGATAGCACTTAAGACTGTAATTGTGTGTACACAGCTAATGCCTAACAGTTTTCAGACAATCTGTTTAAAACCTCAGAGTGCTATAGCAATGCAAATAGGAATCTGCTTGCTTTGAGTGGGATTTATAGTTTTGGGTAACTTTGCATACTCAAAAATAAAGTAAAATAAAACTTTTCAGGATAATGTGACTCCTTTGGGAGGGGGGGTTGTTAGAACATACTAAATGCTTTGAGAATTTCATGGTAACTATAAATATAATCAAATAAACATAAATTTCACAAGCACAGAAACTACACAGGAAAAAAATGGTTTGGGCCTTAGTTCTGGGACAGGTTCTGGCATAGGGTAATAGAAGTCCAGCTGAATTTTTACCAAGGATTGATTTTGTGCAGGGGCAAAGCCTGTTAGTTTCTCAGAATAGATAGCTGTGACTCATTAAAATAAAATAATTTGCTGGTTGCATAAGTAGCTTCCAAGTCTTTGCTTAAAAATGGACACTGCACTAGTTTAGGTAAATGCTAGCACTATATTGTTATTTCTGAATTAGTGATATGAAAGGTGTCCTTGCTCATGGTAGGGCAGTTGGAATTAGACTTTTGCTCTTTCTAAATTAAACCATTCTATGGTTCTTTATTTTTTTGTGGACCAGTCAGAATGCAGAATATGTAAAGACTGTGAGCAGTAAGGATAGTGGGTCCTTAATGTTTCACAATGTGTAAACTATGTCAAATAGTTAAAATGCTTTGGGGTTTTCTGGAGGCTCTGGGGTGTTTTTTTTCAGTTGGATCAATTACAGAACACTTATTCAAGGCACTAAACAAAAACTTTTTATTTAATCTTTATCTGTACCACAAACTTTTATATTAACTTGGTTTTTATTCTTTTGTTCTTTAGTAACTGAAATACGGAGGCTATAAACAAAACTTAATGTACCCACATTAATGAATTTTTAGTGAAAATTGTTTCAAATATTAAAATATTCACAATCAATTATTGTTTGGAATAATTTTGAAATTATATATGTTGTAAAATTGGATTTTGGTGGTGTTTTTTGGTGATACAATATTGTCATACAGTACATGGTTTTAACACTGTTTAGAGGATTGAAGCTGTGCAGTTGTTGTATGTATGATTTTTGAGGGATTGATAGACTATGGCAGTTGAATGTGTGATGCTTAAATAAGAGCGGTTCAATTTCTACTTGGAAACTAAAATAAAAACCCAACCTGTTTACAGGTGCTGAGTTGATGGTCTGTTATTCCTCCATGGTGTGTCTATCTTAATTTTTTTAAAATAGAGTTTCCTGACTGCTCTTTGTGAAACTTCAATTTCTGAATGCATGTTGGCATAAGGAATGAATTTTCTGTAAATTTGCTCTTACTGCAATTGGGAATACAGTTATTAGAACAAGGCAGTCTGTTGAATTTGTATGTTCAGTTTCTAGTAACATAGCAAAAGAAATTGTTTTGCACGTTGTCATTTACCTTCTTTGCAGAATTAAAGGGATGAAAAATTCTTGTCAGCTTATTAGCTCTGTTGAAGCAATAGTATGTTACTGGGTAAGAGTTATTCAGACCTCCCTTGTGAGACAGAGCCAACACCATATTCCTGAAGCTTTTGTAACACAAATATTAATATTAAATATTAACATCAAAAGTATTACTGGCTCATCTGGTACAAAATACTGCAGTGTTGAATAACTGACTTGAATAGAACTCATTCTGTAAGAGATGAAATAGAATTAACCTTCCTGAAGACTAATCGTTGTTTTTCAAAAGATATGTCATGGCTATATTTTAGAAGATAAACTACTGATTAGAAAAATAGATTAATTTCTCTTAGAGTTCTCTTTGATTAAGGTAGGAGGTGCACTGCTGTTTGGATAACATTCTGCTGTTGTTAGCAACAGCTAAAAAATTGCACTAGCTCCCCCCCACCAAAAAAAAATTAACCCCCAACACCCATAGTTGATGGTAATTGAGACACTTGCGAGCCAGAACTAATACTACCAGTATGAATTCAGGCTTGCTTTGACTGTGCAAGCTAATGCAAATGGAAATGATGTCTTGTTTACTGTGCTGACAGGAGTGTGTGTGTGTGTATTTGTAACTTTCAGTAGTTGAGAGAACAGACCCTGTAATACAGTTATGAATGTAAATGGCTTCAAAGAATATACTGGAGTCTGTAAGCTTCTTGGAACTTGTATATGAGGTGATAGGATTTGCAAGCTCTTTGTGATTAGTTTTGGTATGGGAACATCAGTCTTTGTAGCCCTGAACTGCCAACAACCTTTGTCCTTTATTTTACCTTCAGAAAAAAAAAGGGGGGATGGGGTGGGGTCATGTTTGAAATAGGGAAGTAAATGAATGTTGGCTAATGGCCATGTCTTTTCCTAGAGCAAAAAAAAAATATCTTGGAAAGATAGATGAGATTGTGGACCTGGATTTGAATGATATGTGAAGCTTTCTAAATTATTTATCAGCACAAGCCTTTTTGAAATGGCTGGAGCACTGTTAGATTGAAAGGAAAGAGAATGGTATGGTTGCCAAGAGGAGATTTTTACTGGATTCTGCCAAAAGAATAATCTGTCTTTTAAAATTATCTGTGTTAAGCTTTAAGTAGCAGTTAAGAAATGTCCCCACAATGCTGCAAAATCTGTTTGAATAGCTCTGGACCCTTTTTCTGCTGCAGATTATTAGCATAGTTTATGTATTTTGGGTTTTTTTGTTAGTGTCATTTTGCTCCAGTGACATATCTGATGAAAGCAAAATTATGGGAAAGATCTGTTGAATTATATGTGACTGGCAAGAATAGTAACTAATTAATTCTGTCTTATTTTATTTATATATATGTTGTTTTTATCCAGTGAAAAGTCCTGCAAGTATTTGGTACAACCCTTTCCACCTCTAGAACTACAGATCTCGTTCAATATCATCCTTCTAAAACTGACAACACCAGTAATGCTTCTTTTTTGAAGCATGACTGTTTTTGAAAGCTGTTTATAACTTAAACAGTTGTTTTTATCCAAGTAGCAATTTCATATTTCAGCTAACCCTATAATCCATAATGGAGAGCTCAGTAAGACAAAAGACAGCAGGTGACGTTTGTTCCTATTGGTTATAAGGAGGGTACAGCAGTTCCCATTTGTGGATGATGGAAGGGAACACGCATCTCCTTACTTATGAAAAGTTCAGCTCTGTTTATCTTTTATGTATATTCTTTGGGGTATACAAGTATGTCAATATTTCAGTAATTGGATTGTGAAGAGTTGAACAGTGAGCAGATCTGCTGAGGACTTAAGTTTTCAGAAAAAGTACAGTGCCTTGGGGGATGTTTATATGGAAGTGTGTTTATGTGCGCTTCTCTTCTATGGCTAGGACAAACTTGCTTTCCTGGTGTCAGCATTCTTCATGCTGCTTGACTTAAAATGATCATAAAGCTTAATAACATAAAGATAGCTTCAATATTTCTGTGTTATATTGTGTTGAGATATAAGGGCATATCACCACAGTACTAATTCTTTCACAAGAATACCCTTAAAAACAAGCATTCCCCACTTCCCAGATCTGTAATGGAATACAGATTTATAGGTCAAGTGAAGATAGCCTGCCAGCTTTCAAAGTATTGTAGCATAAAGAGGAAATGGAAAATGAAGGTAAAGCCAATAAATGATTGCTTTGATATGTTAAACTAACAGCATTACCTACCTGAATCTGGAAGCTGTGAATTCACTAAAGAAACCATTTTAATCTGAGTTATTGTGATACTCTCTGCTAGAAGGTACTCTGTTATTTGCCTATCCCATTTGGGAGAAATAGTTGCATATAATTTTATTTGTTACAGACTTGTTTACAAATACTTTCATGTAGCCATTAGTACATTAATATTTTGGACGTTGCAGGTTAGTGTTTTCTTTAAAGCGCTAAAATACAATGCAGAAACTATATAATAAATATTCTCTGATTGCCATGTAATTGATAAGGAAGATGGGAAGTAAATTTGTATCAAATCTGAAGTAATTCTCTGAAGAGTTCTGTATATTGCTTCTAGACATTAAAAGATTTGCATGGTTTTTATTATGGCTGTCTATCAAAGCTGATGGGACTCATCAGACTGGCATGGATAACTCTTGATCTGTTAAATCCAGTGCTTTTACCCTAAAATGGTAATTTCAGAGGAGGGTATGAGTTGTATTGAATTTCCAAGTAATAAAGTATGTCTTGAATTTGAGTTTTTGTCTTGTGTAAAGGAACTATATGTCTGTAATAAAGACTAGTTTACATATTGATCTTTGAGCGCTGTTGCATTTGAAGAAAAAGCAGTTGTGTTCTGGAGTAGCAGTTGTGTGCAAGAATAGTGTCCCAAGTTCTAATTTTTCCTTGCTTTTGTTAACACTACTCTTTTATTGGAAACCTTTACATGGATTAATATACAGAGTGGCTTATTATGGGCCAACTTGAAGTGTATGAAGTATGTTAAGATGAAAACTTAGTAACAAAGTTAGTAAAGTGGACATTTGCCTTGCCAATTAGTATGTACTACAGCAAAATACCAAGTAAAAGCCTTGGAGACTGGTGGGTTTTGGTTTGGAGTTTTTTTGTTAGCTAACTGTCTGTTTATTTTTAAATCTAGCCACGAGCTGATCCCATCCCAATATGTAGCTTTTGCTTGGGAACAAAAGAATCAAATCGTGAAAAAAAACCAGAAGAACTCTTGTCTTGTGCAGACTGTGGCAGCAGTGGTAAGTTGGCTGAATTTACAAATACTAGAAATGTTTATGTTTTAGTACGTGTTTTAAAAAATATTTTAAACTTGTGAATCTTATCCTCTCTTTGAACAAACATAGATCAAGAACTGAAACCAGGGGGACAGATGAATTTGTTGTTGTTTTTCTTGGTTTGTTTGTTTTGTTTTTGCTTGATTTTTTTAAAACTAGAATTTTGTCATCTTTAGGATAGTTACAAGTGAGAGGTATGAATTAACCTTTATGTCAAAGTATAGATCTGCTGAGTAAATTAAGAGGGGGGAAACCACACTTTTACAATACAAGAATTCAGTTATAGTTTGGGATTTATGTTGGCTCTGAAAACTCAGTCTGGCATTGTGACATCAAATGACGATCAAGAATTTTGCTTGCACAGATTTGCAACATTTCAGAAGCTGAGGAATAATCATAGTAATAAAGACTATGTAGCAGTCTTTGCTGCTGCATCTTGTGTATCCAGTTCATTTTTTAAATAAAATTATTGTGCTACTCAGGAGGGAATTTGAATAATATTTTAGGTAACATACCACATGAGGTGGGCAGCTGGTTGGTTACTTGTCAGGCACAAGATAGTGGCACTGCTGATGGCATGTACCTCGCTCCTGTGTGCTGCAGCAGCTCTTGCAGACTTGGCTGTCCCTAATGCTTCTCTTCTCTGTGATGACCAGTGCTGGGGCTCGAGGCAACAGCCTGAACTTGGGTTAGAGGAGGTTTGGAAAAAACCAGAAAGTGGTTGTGCACTAGAACAGGCTCCCCAGGGCACCAAGGCTGACAAAGCTCTCAAGGCACATGTTGTGACTCTTGGGGATGCCCTGTGAAGGGCCAGGAGTTGGACTTGATGATCCTTACAGCTCCCTTCCAGCTCTGGATATTCTGTGCATCTGGAGTCCCTGAGAATCATCATTTTGTTGGTATGCTGACGGTAGCTATGGCAGTTCTCAGGTCAGGCTACATCAGTACTTGAGTAAAAATAGAGATAGTATGGATAAAAACATATTTTCAGTTAATCAAGATATCTTATTGATTGTCTACTTCTCAATTGTCACCCTGAACATTGCTTTGTATTTTAGCCACTGTATTTTTAGTATATTTTAGCCAGTTATTATCCTCTGAAATAAAAAAAAAAAAAAAATTAACCCAGTATGCAACAGCAAACCTCATAAACTTTATGATGAGCTGCTTTATAGATTACAGGTCTCCTCTGTTTTCAAATCTGTTTTGTGATATTTGCAAAATTAATACTTGATTAGACTTTGGTGCACAGAATTTACATTTGTCAGGTGAGCTTAGATATCAGCTACTCTTCTATTGTGTAATAATTCCCTGGTGGGTCTTAAGACACTTTAGAACTGGAAGTCTTGACTTTCATGGATCAGCTTCTATTTGAATTAACACCAATACATTCTCTCTGCCTCATTAAGACTAAATTATCTTTAATTAGTTCCTCAGATGTATTAGATAGAAGAAATGAAATGGTGAGACTGCCAGTCAGTTTGCTGGATGGTTAAACTTTAGCTACTGATGCCTAACTAAAATAAAAACCAATTTCAGTGCAATTTATAAATAACAAAACTTCACTCAAGTGGAGTTTTATTGTAATTGGATTTGTAATTTTGCACATTGCAGTGTATTTCAAAGCTGGTCTTGCTGTCTAACAAATAGAAAAGAAATTGCATGTTGTGCACAGCAAGCAAATTGTTCAGTTGATCAGAGATTAAATTGCAGTGCCCACTACTGGCATGCCTGTTTTCCCTTTTTGTTTTTGTGTCAAGTTGCTTTTGTCTTTTCAGGGAGTGCTTCTGCATTCTGAAAGCAGAAACTGGCTGGATAACTAGGTGCACATTTTTGTGGTATTTGGGAGGAAAAATATTTGGGTATTAGAAATGAAGTGCCCTGCAATGTCAGTTGGCACAGAGGTAAGAGTAAGACGAGGGTTGTCAGATGCGAGAAAACAAATCCCATTGCAGAAGCAGACATAGTTGCTCCTGGTTTTGGGTGGGTTTTGTAATTTCGCTTTTTTTTCTCTCCTTTTTCACTATCTCTTGATTTTGAAAAATCAATACACTTGAGAACTGGAATTGAACTCTGCTTCTATTTTTTCCAAACAAGATGTGCAGAAGCAATTAAAGATTAATGCTACAGACAGATTTTTTTATAAGGGTTTGAAGTTGTAGAATGAGGAGGGAAAAAATTGAGTGACTGGAGAATTACAATAAATGTTTTTTAAAGGGGGCAAAAATAGCAAAAAGTAGAATACCTATGGGTATTTTCCTTTCAAATTGGATGTTATCCTGAGGAGGCAAGAGGTTTACTGATCAAAGATGGGTAGAGAAGGCTGGAGAGCAGAGCAACAGAGACACTGGACTCAGGTCAGAAGGAATAGGGACAGAAATATTTGGAAAGAACTGGGCAGAGATCGCTTTCTAAATGAGATTTAGGGTATGCTTTAGTAATAATGGAATATAGCAATTGTTTTAATTATTGCTGTCTGTATAAGGATATCGAGTTAGTTGGATAAAATGAACTGCTAAGAAAGCTGCAGGTAGAAAAACTGGTACATCCCCAAGATAGGTGCACTGACCATCTCTGCTCATAGCTAGAGTCTCCCTAAATAATAATAACACTTTGTACCTAAAAGATTATCAGACACAAGTTGAGTTTGTTTTTTTTTTAAATTATCTACACACTAGCTCCCAGCATTTGTGTTTTAGTTAAAAATAACTGGAGATATTAGCATTACTTATTTCGCACTGTGTTTAATTGTAGTCACTGATCTAATGCTTGTTCTTTTAAAAGATTAGCTTTTTCATCAAATCCTTTAATGAATAAAAAAGGCTCAGCTTTGTGAGGAAGACACAAAAGTGAATGAGACGCTCAATTTTGACTTCCAGGTCTCACCTATTTCTGCCATGTCAGTGTATCACAAATCTGAACCATTTCTAACATGGATGAACAAATTTTGAAGTGTTTAATTTTAAAGTAGGCCTGTATGTATTCCTGGTGAAATCTTCCAGCTTGCAAAGGTCTACATTGCCAGTAATCTGGTAAACTTGTTTGATACATTAAAATATTAATGCTGCTGAGTTTTAGAAGAAAGTCATGTGGTGGAGCCAGGAGAAATTACCAGTTGAAACATTTGAAACTAGGGTTGGAAACCTCTTGGAGTTTTATCAGCTTCTGGATATGGAGAAGAGAGTATGTTTGTAATTTGAATTTAGGTTAGTTAGAGGTGAAATACTGCAAATTTGGGAGCCCAAAACATGCTTTCCTTCAGCTCTCTAATTAAAAACAAAAGATAGCTGTAAAATCAGTGAAGGGCACCGTAACTTCAAATGACTATTGAAATCTCTTGATTGAAATATTGAAATCTCTTAAACTACAAAATCTGTATAACTGCTATGAATGTAGTTAAACAGTTCCTTTTAAAATTGAAACTTGCTGGTTACCACTTAATGTCTGGTAGGCATTACCCTATACATGTTACTGTTACATTTGCACTATGTCAATTTGTATCTAAAATGAATAGTTTAAGTATTATCAGCTATTAAAGAACCATATCATATAGTATTTTGAAATCTAAAAGTTCCTGGGCTGTCTCTGCTAGCGCTTGAAAAGATGGTGAAAAAATGCGGCAAATCCATAGTGATGGTTCTCATTTGCAGCCTTATAGTTCTAGTTACTTGTGGCTCAAGGATTAGGAATTGCAGGCATGTTTAATACCAATGGAATATTTTTCTTGAATTTTTGTCTGATAATAAAAGCTAGTGATTAAAGAAATGTATTAAGATGTGTAATTGCTTGAATGAGAAATGTTCCATTGGTAGATAAGAGATACAAACTAATAGTTATACTTAATTTGTTCAAGTAGTGGTTACCGACCAGTGAGAATGGATGTTCCATATGTTTATACATCACAATTACTTAGGTAAAACAAAATTAAAATCAACAGTTTGAACTGCAACTTACTTGCTCCTTGAAATAAATCACTTTTGTGCAGGGTAGATAACTGGAGTTAAATACATTTACATGGAGGTGATTGATTCACAACTATGCTTTAATGTGTTAATAGGGTTGTTAAGTCATAGTTGATAAAATAAGTCTTTATGTGATATTGATTACTAATATCAGCCTCTCTAGGGGGTTTCATTGAGGGAGTAGTATCTCATTGAACTCATCTCTGCTGTTGTAGTATATTTGTCACATTCTTGGAAGTGCATACTCAATTTTAACCCCAAAAAATGTTGGTATATGCAAAGAATCATATGGTTATGCTTTTTCAATATTTTTCTGAAACTGCTCTTCGAATTTATTATTGATTGCTCCTTCCTAATAGATTATGTCTCTGCATTTTATTTTGAGAAAATGCACAATTCAAGTTGTCCTTCAAAGTTTAACTATAAATTGGTTTAAGCCTTGGATAAATAGAATAAAAGGGAGTAAAATCTGAAATTGTCACTTACTCAGGTGGCTTTTGAATTCCATCAGTCTTTGCCATTTGTGCCTCAGTCCATTAGACAAAAATAGCAAATGCTCATAGATGAGATTGTATTTTCATTTGTGGTGTTTTAGCTCAGTCCTGGACTGAGAGACAGTTGATAGAGAAAGTCTGAATCACTGTAACTACAGCATTACCTTGAAGAAAGCACTCATTCCAACTCTGACAGTGAGAGGAAAGCACCTTTGATGTGTGCCACGTCGCTGCAGCCATCTCTAAGTGCAGCATGGCATCAGGGATTCTTCTCTCTCTGACAACTTCTGTGTTTATGTTCATGATAGATAATCTCTGAATATAATACTCTCATAAAGTGTTTCCCTGGGAATGCTTATCCCTTCCTATATAGCAGTGCTTTTATCTTGTCTGGATTAGGGCTACGCTCCGAGGTTGTTGAAGACATGAAAAAAATCTCTGCCAGTATTGCCTCAGGTGCTGGATGTGTTCAGTTGCCTGGTATCTTCTGTTAATTGGAAGAGTCCTGTCGGCCTTCAAGACTACTGTGAAAAGAGGGTGGTCCTGCCAAGGAATTTTTGTGTTTTGTGGGAGGTGGTAGTTCAGTATTCTGCACCCACCCCCTTAATTTTAAAACTTATATTGCAATATGTTTTCCTTATGCCAATTGCTAGATTTTTTTTTTTATTACTCTGAAATTGTTCTTTGTGTATAATTCAGTAATTGAAATAAAAAATGCATATAGTTTGGCTTTTCAGTTTCTCTGGTAGGTGCCTAGTATAGTTAGAAAAATAACTAATGCAATTTTATCTGAAGATTTCCTCTGTTTATATTGCACTGCTATGGAAGGGGAATGTGGTCAAGTTTATAAATACACTTTTTTCAGAACCAATGACAGTTTAATATGCTATGGAAATAAGCTAGTGAAAATAAAAAGTTCAGTTTTAGGTGCTTATGTAGACCATTCACTGGTGTCAGTTACAGTAAAAGTCAGCTTTCTACCTGTCTTCATGAATGGGTTTAATGACAGTTATTCCGTATATTTGTATGAAGTAGATGAGCTAAATAATGTGTTGCAGAATTCTGAAAGCAGATGGTACTTGCAGGGTTCTGGTGGTGCTGGCTACATCCTGCTGAACTTCAGAATCAATCTAACCAATCTTAAATCTCAACCTCTTGACAAAATTTTGGTATTTTTTAGGACATCCATCATGTTTGAAATTCTGTCCTGAGTTAACAACAAATGTGAAGGCATTGAGGTGGCAGTGTATTGAATGCAAGACATGCAGTGCATGTAGGATCCAAGGCAAAAATGCAGTAAGTTAGACTTGCTCAGTGTTACTTCTCTTTGTTTATAGTAGCTTTATAATTAGTACATGTCCAAATGCAAACAACTTCAAGCAATGCTGTATTAAGTCTTTTTTTTCCTTTTTCCTTTTCTCCACCCCCTCATCCCTGCCCCCCCCAGGATAACATGCTTTTTTGCGACTCCTGTGATCGAGGGTTCCACATGGAGTGCTGTGACCCGCCGCTATCCCGAATGCCAAAAGGTGCTCTAAAAAATCCTTCCCATGAAAGTACTTTCATTTGCAGTTTTGTATTAAGTGACCAAAACCTGTTGGGCATGCTATTTTCATTTTTCTTTTCAATGATAGATAGTATGATTTCATTCATATCAAAGGAAATTTTACTTGTCATTACATGAGGGCTTTTTTTCCTCAGGAAAATAATAAAGGTCTACATACAGTTCACCAGATGTATTCACTGTGTAATGAGTTGTTGCCCCAGTTATTGTTGGTGAAATTTTAGAAAGGCTGTTCAAATGCTTGGAGTATATACACTTACAAAAGTTCTTGAAACATATAGAAGAGACTCTTCTTCCTGCCTTTTGTAGGAATAATTGGAAAACCAGGAGACAAAACAAAATGCATGTGTCTTCAGGTTCTCTAGTCTCTAGATTTCTGACCTATGGCACCTCTCACTTTTGCTCTTACATCTTTATGGCCTTCCCTATTTAATCTTAAAGTTACATTAAAGACTTTCTTCAGTTCCTCCCCTCCCAGCCACCAGCCTTATCTGCAGTAAATGTTTGGCTATCTAATGTTAAAAGGATGCTAATTCAAATTGTGTATTAAAACAAATATACCATAGGTGAGAAGTAGTATATTTAGCATGCTCTACCCTAGTAGTTTTGTAACAGACATGTAAATTTTTTACCCTGCCTTAATTCTGTCTGGAGAAAGATCTAGGTAGTATAAAGAGGGACAAGCTAGAACAGAAATTCTTGTAGGAACCTAATTGCTCATAATCTTTCCTGTGATTCTTGTTGGCTCTTGTATGCCCCTTTCCATAAGCACTTTGCTTTTAAAAATTTCAGAGCATAGATAGAGGTGGATCACTTTTTTGTCCACTTTCCTTTGCCTATGTCCTGTTCAAGAGATAATTTGCTGACTTTGTATATACTTGGTATATATCTTGGTACACACCTGCAGTACAGATTAGACAGACTGTGTAAAACTAAACTCTTTTTCCTTTATATAGGGATGTGGATTTGCCAGGTCTGTAGACCAAAGAAGAAAGGGAGAAAGCTGCTTCATGAGAAGGCCGCGCAAATAAGGAGACGATATGCAAAACCGATTGGAAGACCGAAAAATAAATTAAAGCAACGAATGTTGTAAGTTTCTCTTGTTTTTTATTTCTTTAGTTGTTTCTGACAATATAGTCAGATGAGAGTTTGATATATGTGTAAGCACCGTTTTTAACTCTGTTTCGAATTGGGGCAAACAGATAACGAGTGATTTTGTATGTCCCTTTCAGCCCAATGTTCAATAACTTCTAAACTGTAGTAGGTGCTTTTGGTGTCATGTCAGGCGGTGATAAAAAAATTACTGTAACTTGAGTTTTCAGATCCCATAAGTTTTTATCAAAAATTCTACCTATAGCAGATGCAAATAAACTTCTGTATAATATACGCCACAGCTGTCTTTTTTTAAGTGTAGCTTCAAATAATTGTAGTATCTACAGAATACAAAGTGGATAATTATCAAGGTAGTTATAAACAACTTCAGGAAACCGTTCTGCTCAAAGAGCTGCTTGAAAACCGTATAAAAATTACTTTGTTAATACCAGCTCACAAAACCCATTCCAAAAAGCAAACTACAAGTAACAGAAGTTCTGGTTTCAGTGGTACTCTGGAAAAGATTATTACTTGAATTCTGCTGTTAACCTGCTACCAGTTACTAGGAAAAGATTGCAATTCCTCTTGCTTCTCAGGACTGTGTTTATCTAAAACAAGAGTGTGCTGTAGTGTTTTTTTACCATCTGTCTTCCAAGGAAACCCTGTAGCTGGAGATTGTAAGTCTTGGTTGGAGGATTGTTTAAGTAGCATTGAAATACTGAGTTGATGTTACACTGAGTGTTAAATAGGAACAGATTCTGTGTCAGCTACAGTAGCATGTTGCCCTCCGTCACATGTTCCTATCCAAGTACACCTTTTCCCCCCCTATTTAAGTATTATTTAACTGTTTGACTATGTCAACTGAGCAGCTGAAAAGCTTTCTGACTCTACCAACTACTCATTCTGTCCATTGTGACATTATTCTCTACAGTCTAAAAACCTGTCTTGTGTTATTCAGAGTTGCATGGGAGCTGCTGTAAAACTTTGCATTTTGCAAAACAAAGATTTTTGAAGCCAGTGGGGCCCACATGTGAAAATAGAAGGAAAAGTACTTGCAGTATAATGCACTAGTCAAGTTGATTTACTTGATGCTGTGCATCTTGCTGTATTTTCTTTTGCCTTTCTCTCTTTCAGGATCATTCATCTTGCCTTTTTTTTCTTGTCCTAAAGTTCAGTGTATGTTGCTCTAGTAAAGTAGTTCAGGACAGGAATAAACTAAGACACTACATGAAAGTAAAAGATGTCATTGTACTGGCTGGTGAGACCGTGCTGTTGGACTGGGTGAAACATTCTACTTCTCCATTCTCCTTCTGAATAAATAGCTTAGGAATTTGAAGGTCATTGAGATTTCTATATACCATTGTGTGTGCATAATAAAAATGTTCCCTATATCTCTAGTTATGCTTTGGGCTTTAGTTGTACCTCTGGTTTTATTTACCCTTTGAAAACACATAAACCTTCAGCTGGAGGTTAGGGCTCTCTTGTGGTTCAGGAGTGATACTCTCCAGCTTAGTGCTACTGCTGAGGCTCCCTGCCCTCTTGCTTCCCCCTCCTCCTGCCAGTGTCGGGAGAGGAGAATTGAAGGCACAAAAAGTAAAGATCCAGGCTGAGATAAGAACAATTTACTGAAAACAGGAGTGAGAAAAGAAAGCAAACAGTAACAGCTGCAGTACCAATAACAAAGTGTACAAGACAGGCAAAACAATTCACGTGTTTCTCCCTGCTTACCCGACTGCAAAGAACCCCTTCTCCCTGGAAGGGAGTCCCATGAGGTGGTACAGAATAACCACTGGGTCCTGGACATGTTCCCCTTGGCTACTGCAAAAATTAACCCTGCCCTGACCAGAACTGGGACTGGTTCTAATACAGTCCTGCCATCTTTCTTCTCTGCAGTCATGCATGTTTGGGTTCCCAAGGGGTGGATTTAGCAGCAATGGACACTAATTCTGCTTCTCTTCCTTCCTCATACGTGTAATAGAAAGATTGGGAATGTTATGAGGGTTTTCCTGTTATGTTTTGCTGTTGAGATATTGAGCTGCAACTTTTATAGTGAACATCATGCTAAAGGATGCAGAAGCTCTTTTAGTATTATATGAAGATTATTAACATTTTCAGAAATATTTTCTTTGTAGCATGTGAGCTGCATGAGCATGTTACAGGAGTGCTTGGGAAGCATTTTGTAAAATAAATATTTGCAATACTGCCAGCACATTTCTATTACTTTAGTGTCCCATATATAAAACAAAGTAATCTTGCTTTGGAAAAATAGTGGTTAGAAATAGAATAAGAGACGAGACTATTTGGCATGAAATACCATTTAAAAGTGATTGTGGAGTATGGAAGACAATAGTGTCAAACATAAAAAGTGTAGTCACATGAAATACAGAAAGGTTAGTCAGTGCCATTTACTCCTTCTATGGTACAAAAAAAATCTTTCAAGTGGTACTGAAATAATTTTTTGCCTGTTGACCATCTGTAGGAAGTCCTTCACAGGCCAATTACTGTGCAAGATTAACTTAAACCAGGTGTGTGCTGGCCTCTGGCACTGCTGGTGGTTCCCACATCTGGCACTGAGAACAGGTCTTGGGATGGGCTTATGCGCATGACACCAAAGGATTCAAAAGATTTAGACGTTTTTGGTTTTGTTGCCTCTAAGGAATTAACCAACTGTAAGGATGTGTGGGTGGAAGAGGGGCTAGTTCTTAAGCTGGTGGGCCTTTGGAGGTCAGTAACCAGATGGTAGCCCTCGGCTGTTGAATTCCTAATTAGAAGTAACCTGTTGCAATTAATTACTTCAGTATCTCAATTAAGAGGGTAGAAGTCTGTGGAAGAAAACTTTCTGCTGCAAAGTAAATAAGTGAACTTCAAAGAGCAGGATGGAAAAGGGAATGAAAGAAAGCATGTGATACGACTGTGTAGCTTTGTTTGGCTTTGTAATTTGATTGTATGTCCTGATAACTATTCCTTTTACTGCAGATATTTTCAAAAGTTCTGTTTCTGTATGCTAGAATATACTACTCTGCAGTGTAGTTCCTCTCTTCAGTTATTAGTGACTAGTTAAACCTGTAATTCTATTCTCACAAATGTTGGCTTTCAGTATGCTCTTTTTCTTCCTAGCATTTAAATAAGATTCACTGCTCTGTTTTCTCCTAACACTGTCTGTGTTAGGCCTGATTAGTTCATGGCTTTTCTGCAAATGCACCTTGGTTAGTCTTGCTCTTTCCTTTCCTTTGCTATTTCTGTTTTTGCTATTTTTAATGTCTAAAGAGTCGATTTCTTTGTTGCTGTTGTAATGCTCTTAATAAACTACCTTGTTTGGCTTTTAGGTCTTTGGTGGTAACTTTTATTGCCATGTTTTACATAATCCAACAAGACTGTGGGGAAAAAAAGCAGTTTCTTGAAGATTGACTGTTTGCTTTGAAGGATTAATAGACTTTCTCTATAGTTTAAGCAAATGTAGTCTGAAGTTAACTGTTTTGATATCATATTAACAGTGAAAACATTCATCTTCTCTGTGTGTACAATAAACTCTATGGTGACGGAGCAGTTGTTGTACAAACACAATGTAATGATATTTTTTCCAAAGAGGCACACTTTGGCTATTCCTACAAGTATATTAGAAATCTGTATACTTGGGAGATCTTGCTATGCCAGCACTTTTTATATATCTGTGGACTGTCTTTTAGAGATAAGAGGGGAGGGGGAACAAAAAGGAGAAGGGGGGGAAAAAAAATGGATGTTATGTCATAGTGTATTTGTATTTCCAAAATGTATCTGTCTTGAAATTTCTTTAAAGATTTTTAAGTACAGTGGCCCAGGTAATTGTATAAACTATAGTGCTATTTGACAGTAAAGATTTTGAATGCTGATTTTTATTTTTCAAATTTTTGCATAGGTCTGTAACCAGTGATGAAGGATCCATGAATGCATTCACAGGAAGGGGGTCACCTGGTAGGGGTCAAAAGACTAAAGTCTGTACCACACCTTCATCTGGTCATGCTGCATCTGTGAAGGATTCAAGCAGCAGATTGCCTGTTACAGACCCCACTCGGCCTGGTGCCACCACCAAAATCACCACCACCTCCACCTACATATCTGCCTCTACACTTAAAGTTAACAAGAAAACCAAAGGTCTCATTGATGGCCTTACTAAGTTCTTTACACCATCACCTGATGGTCGCAGATCACGAGGTGAAATAATAGACTTTTCAAAGCACTATCGTCCAAGGAAAAAGGTCTCTCAGAAACAGTCATGCACTTCTCTTGTGTTGGCTACAGGTACCACACAAAAGCTAAAACCTCCACCTTCTTCACTTCTACCCCCAATCCCCATCTCTGGTCAGAGCCCCAGTTCTCAAAAATCTAGTGCTTTGAGTTCTTTTAACTCTCCCCAAAGTTCTTCCAGTCAGTCAAGCATACCCTCCTTTAGTGGCCTTCCTAGCAGCAGTCAGCTAAAGGGACTCTTTGATGGACTCTCTCATATCTATACCACTCATGAACTGTCTCGAAAAAAGAGTCACCCAAGCTATGCACCCCTCAAGCACTTGTGTAGTAAACCAGAATTACCTTCCACATCACCATCTAATAGTCATTTCTGTGGAAAGAAAGAGGTTACGAGTAGGTTTGTGTCTCATGCCTGTGCCTCTGGATGGGGTGTGTCTAGAGGACATGCATTTAAAGCAATTGCTCACCTCAAGAGAACAGCTTTCTTTAAAAAGCACAGGATTCTAGGCAGATTAAAGTATAAAATGACCCCTCAGATGGGGACCCCCTCACCAGGGAAGGGGAGCTTGACAGACGGAAGGATTAAACCTGATCAGGATGATGGTAAGCAAAGGTCGAAGCGCCAACCAAACCTGCGTCCCGTCCAAAACCAAAACTCTTATCACATAGGTCTTAGCTATTTCTCTTGTTCTTACTTCACTTTCATACAAAAACAACAAAACTTTGACCTTTTATCTAATGCTGACTAAATCTCCAAAACATTTTTGGTTGTTTTTTTTTTTTTTCCTGACTAATACCACACCACTTTTTTATTTTTTGCATCTGTAGTGACACTAGGAGCCCCAAATGCCTTCATAATGTTGCTTCTGGCTGTGTAGTAGCGCATGAGTAGCCACTTGTCATGCCACCTCCTTGTTCTCCCCCTGCCCTTCCCATGGCAGTAGTGCTGTCATCATGATTGTGTGCTGTCAGTGCTTATAATGGTGGGCATTTCAATTCATTTCCCTCTGCTCCATTGCTTTTTCATGAACAGTTCCATCGTGCTACAGTCTCCACAACACTTGATCTCTACTGTGAACTTTTTATTACTTTTGAGAAAAAAATGCTTTCAATTTATAATGTTTGAATGCAGACTTAGCTTAGCATTAATCTTCAAGTTTTAAGGGCAACTTTTCTTCTCTTGTGTTTATTTTTTACCTTCCAGAGTACACTAGAATTTATCAGGTGGCATCGTTCTAGCAATCAAATATGCTCTATTTCATGAGGTTCAAAACTAGTTTAGTAGAACAGGACTATAAAGGCTTATACAGACAGACAAGCAAGTACCAAAAAAATACCTTGTGCAGCAGCAAGCTGCAAAAGAAGGGGGGTGAAGGATTCACTTACGTTACTTAGTAATCCCAAATTTGGCCAAAATGGGGAGTTCTTAACAGCCATAGTTGCAATCCTGTTTAGTAGTATCACTTTGCTAATGCATATATGATCTTCATGTCTGTGAATAAGCTTTTTGCTGGTTTTAAATAACAGATACTGAAATCAAACTAAGCATCAAACAAGAAAACACGGATGTATTTCTGTTGGGAAGCAAGGACACTGTTACACAGGAGGATTTGGAAGTGTTTAAGCAGGCCCGAGAGCTTTCCCTGGAGGTAAGAATCATGTTGCCAAAATATAGTTATTTCTGTAAATATAAACTGTAAATAAAAAGTCTCTTCATCTTAATTTCTAATATATATTCCTTTTAATCTAATGCATCATGCTTGCTGTGAATTATTTTTGGGAAGCGCTGTGTATGCAGATAGGAGACAAGGCATTGTGCTGGAATGGATCAGATGATAAGTGACACTTAATACAGATTTTGAAATATATACTTGAGCATTTTGGAAACAGGACTACAGGATCAAACACAGAGTTTAAAAGTAGCTGATGTCCTGGTCAGGACTGAGAGGATGTTGGTCAGTAATGATTTTCCTCTGCAAATAAAGCAGATATTCTGAAAAGATGAGTCAGCCCCAGAAAACGCTGCTTGGTAGAAAATCAGTTTTAGTGAGTCCATAAATTAATTTTACTTGATTAGTCACCACACTTAGAGTTTAAGTACTGTAGACTTTATCTAGCAGTGATAATATTTGAACTGAATCAGAATACTGAACCAGACTTTTACTTTTCTGTGTCTGTGAAATGAACAACCAGTGTCTGTGAGAACCCGGGTAAGAAGGTGGGTGAATGTAATGTTTCAATTGCTGCTTTCTTAAAATGACATCATAAATGGCTGTGTGTTGTACTTTTTTCAGTAATGGAAGTCAGGTTTTTTTCAGGTTTAGTATTCAAGAACTGACATTACACAGTGACTTTTTTTGCAGTCTTCTTTCACAGCATGTTAACCAACAAATTCAAATCGAATTTAAAGATTCAGTTTCATTATTAGCTTGTACTTCGGCTTCCTCATGGAAACAGTTCCCACTACTTGCTTTCTTTATCTTTCATATGCAGCCCCTGAAAAATTTAGGTGGTAAGGTTTCTAAAAGTTGACACAGAAATTGCTTGGTTTCCCCCACCTTTCTTACTGTTTTATATTTTGCCAGCCCTTTAGAGCCTAGCAGTCATTTTCTGATCAGCTTAAATGCAGTATTATAGCTGAAATCAAAGTGTTAGCATATTTGTGAGTCTTTGAGGTAAATTCTTGAAGGGTTGTGCTGATACCTTTTCTCTCATTCTTTTGACAAAAGGACAGCTTTGAGTTTGTGCCAGAATTATAGGGATGTCATCACACTAGGTGCTGAGAATAGAATTTGAGGCTGTTGTGCCTCTTCTTTGGCTGTGCTTTTGCTGTTTGTATTTTCTGTTTGCAAACTCTGTCCTCTGTCAGGATTTAAAGAGCTTAAGCAACTGATTTGGATACTTCTGATTTCTCATGCTTTCAGTGGGTGAAATTGGTTATATAAAGCTGAAGTTTCTTCTACTTTTTTATAACTAATACTTTTTCCTTTTTTTTAATTGCACCTGTCAGAAAATTGGGTGTAAAAACACTGGTGAAACAAGTGGGCGATACCCTTCAGTGATTGAGTTTGGAAAATATGAGATCCAGACCTGGTACTCTTCACCTTACCCACAGGAATATGCAAGGTAGCAAGTTGTCAAGATTGCCATACGTGGTTGGCATTTTTTCTGATGTGAACATTGCAATTTATTTTTACTCTTTTGTAACTGTTTATAATTTAAAGCCTTTAAAAGTAAATATGCTTTTGTAATTATAACTGAGAACAGGGATTTGTCATTCTTTTTTTGTTAGCTCTAAATCAAAGATGCAATAAAAAGTCATTTTCCTAGTCCTGTAGAAATGTCAATGAGTCGCGTGTATTGGTGTGGTTTTGTTCAAGGTTTATTTTTGTGGTTGTGGTTTTTTTTGTTTTGTTTTCACTTACTTGTTTAGTTTTGTCTGGGGTGGTTTTGGTTTGGTTTTCTTTTTGGTTGTTTGTTTGTTTTTTCTTACACCGTTGCAATGAGGTATGTCTGACTTCTGGCCCTTTAGACAAATTGCTTTTGGTTGTGGTCCAGTGTTTGTTAACCTCCTTTTTTCTAAGGACCAGGATGTCGTGCTAAATAAATGAAGTGAAAGTGGGCAAGCTGTGGTAACAGCATCTCATTTCTGACCATCTTTGCAAGGGTGTACCTTGGAGTCAGGCAGAGAGCCTGGAGTAGTACATGTGCTCTGCAGAGATCTGCAGAGTTTTGTGTGTGCTGAAAATCAATGTTTTATTTTTCTGTTGTCTCTGTGGCACACTGGAAGATATTCAGAACTGTGTAATTATCTAACTCTACTGCTACAGCATGAACATGATCTGTTCCAAAATGCTGTTGCATAGTGGTACTCTAAACTGCCTTTTGTTTGTGTGGTGGGAATGAGGGATATGTAATGTATCCATCATATATAAATCAAGGGCTAAAAAAGTGTGGAGAGCGTTTCCATTTCCTATTATAACCACAGTTTTTGTAGTGTTGATTTTTTATTTCTGTTTTGGTTTTTTTCCTTCAATTTATTGTAAAAGGATGAGTTACCTATTCCATCAAGTAAATGAAACTTAGAAGCATAATGATGGCTAATTATTGGTATGAGGCTAGAGTGGGATGACACTGTAGGAGGCACTGTGGCTCTCAGTTGAGTGCAGTGGGCTTACGTCATTGAACAAGTAGTTCAAACTACTTTTTATGTTGATGAACTTCCTTAGGATACTGGAATAGTGCAAACCATGGTTGTAACCCCAGGATGTGCTAGTAACTTCAGAGCAGATAAAGATTGTCCTTTGCAGAGCAGATAAAGATAAACTTTGCAGACTAATTAATTTCTAGAGTAGTCTTCCACTGATTCAGTAATTTAAAAATGAAGGTAAGTAGCCATAAAAATTACCAAAGGGAGTGGTTTATGATGGTATGTAGAATAGAGGGCATGTGGGTTACTTGTATGTAGTCTGAACTGGATCCTCCCCAGAGAAGTGGACTTGGCTGTGTTGCCTGTGCTGTGGAGATTGTGGAGGGGAGATGTTTTGCCTTTATGTGAACTCTTTGGGTTGGCATCTGTAGTAAAGTTATAGTTCAGATGGAGGTGAGGGGGTGAAATCATACCAGTTTGCTGTCTTGCCCAAGAATTTGGAAGACAGTAGGAAGAAAAGTCATCTCTGAGCCTTCTCCAGAAGCAAAATAAGGAAAATTAAAAGGAAGGAGATCCCCTGTATCCTGGTTTGTGCTTCCTTTATATTTATTAGGAACAGGAAAGATGAAATTTAAAATATTACTCCAGTGTGCTTACTTTGCTGGAAGGAAAAGCTAGGATGGAGGGTGGGAAGGGGGAAGTAACTGAGATCTGCCAGAGGCTGAACCACAAACTGACCACAACACAACTCTATGGAATTAGGTTCACTGTGGTTGGTTGATTGATTGAAGCTGATGGTTTCTGATGAGTAGTGTGTGAATGTTTAATCATTCACTCTAATGTTCTATTTACTTATTTAGTTATGCTTTAGCAGCATTTATGTATGATACCTCATGTTTGAATGGAAGGGATTTTCATTTGTGGTAACTTTGTTTATGGAATGTAACAAACTTTTTGTATAAAATATCTTCTTAATTTTCCTGCAGATTACCAAAGCTTTACCTGTGTGAATTCTGTCTTAAATACATGAAAAGTAAAAATATTTTGTTAAGGCACTCAGAGAAATGTGGCTGGTTTCATCCTCCAGCCAATGAAATCTACAGAAGAAATGACCTTTCAGTATTTGAGGTAGGTGTATCAAAAGTATAAGCTTTTGGAAAATAACCAGTTTGTAGCTGTAGAACTAGTGAAAACTTTAACATCCTTGAGTACTTCCTTGGAGATTCTTTTTATACTGCAAAACCAAGTTGAGATTCTGCCTATACTGCAAAAACAAATCCATCTTCCCAAGTCTATTCTACCCTGCCATGTTCTTCCATCATTTGTTCTTTACTTGTACTTCATGCCTTAGCCAAGCTCTTTAAGATACTTGACTGGCATGAATCTTAGGGCTTCTTTTGCAGTTCTCATCTTGGATTGGTTTGCCTTTTCCTTCTCAGCAAAAGTACCCCTTGACACCCAGTCATTTTTGGCTGCTTGAGTGTCTTGGGTGTAGGGAGAAGTCTAATCATAATGTAAGTGCTCCCAAAGTATAAAAGCAGGTAAAGCAGCTTGTGTTCTGAAATCACAAATGTAGCTCCTGAGTACTTCTGCCTTCATTTTGGATGTTTGAGAAACTTGCCCTGAGATATAAAAAATCCTACAACCCCAACTTTGGATTTATTCATCAATGTTTTATTAATCTATGTTTTTCTTTTGGGAGATGACTTATTTCAAATGTGAGGTTTTATGTGTATCCTAGACAAGAGAATTCTGTGTTTCTAATAGCAAACCTGCAGTTAAAACTATGCCCTAATTTTCCAGTTTCTCAAGCATTATTAAAGGCAGTAATAACAGAAAAGACTGGTGGGTTTACTAGGACTTCTTTTCTCAACAGTGTTATTGAGATGCATGTATTGATAATTTCAATTGCAGAGGTCATATCCTTCTTCAAACTTGTATTTTCAAATTGGATAAATGTCCTTTGTTCTTTGTCATTGCCATTATCTGTTGAAATAATGGTAGATGCAGTCTCGAAGTCTTTTTTTAAGTTAGAACAAGATCTTTGTATTTGGTTCATTGGGTTATGCTTGTGCTATTAAAAAAAATATTTGCATCACGATTGTGTCCTCCCAGACTTGAGCAGTTTTTATAAAATATCAAAGAACTGCCAGCAAAAGACTTAGGTTGTAAATAGATAAACTTCTTTTCCTATCAAGAATGAAATTGCCCTAGACTGTTTAAATTAACTTGATTTTCTCTGTTAGCAGGTGTTAAGAACTGTGGAGCATACAATGGGCAAATTGTGCTTTCTAATTTATTTCTATTAACTACTGCTAACACGTAAATGAAAAATTCTTAAGAAAATAAAGTGCAGAGAAATACTGAGAAAGGGATAGGAAGGTGGGGGGTTGCTGCAAGAAACACATGGAAAACAAAGTATCGGAAAGCAATGTCCCAGCTGTTTCTCCACTGCTTTTGTTCCCTTTGTCTGTTTTGGGTGCTTCAGTAAGCACTTGTGTTAACCCTTCTGAAATAAATGTAGTTGGTTTGGGTCTTTTTATTTCAAAGGTTAATGTCAGTTGTCACTGACTGCTGTAGAAACTTAGTCATTAGTTGATGTCCTTCTTCACAGATCCTTTCAAGAATTCTGTGCAACCATTTCCTTGTAGGCAGAATGAAGACTTTGTGGTTTCCTTCATGCTTTGTGTTTTTGAGAGAAATGGAAATAAGTTTGGCATTTTGTGATTTATGTACCTCTGCCCAGAGGATGACTTTGACAGATTTGAGAGCAGACTTTGACATAGCTTACTATTATGCTGTAGCCAAGCAACTTTTGACAGATGCTTCCTTTTGAGCTTGCTGTCCCTCTTTTTTCCCTGCTTCTCACATTTAAAACTGATGAACAAACTGTGTTTGCCTGAAATTTAAGAAGTTTTTTACATTTCTGTACAAATGTTCTTACTAAAAATGACAGCTCACATGATTTGCATTTTCAGGCTTAGCCAGTGGTGATTTCTGCTTACTTAGTGTTCACATTTAATTTGCACACTTGCTAATAAGTGTTAAAAGTAATAAAAAGCACCTGGACAATGGAGTGTGGTGTAAGAGAGTTTGATGTATTCAATAGGCTCTTAAGAGCTATGTACAAGTTTATCCTGATGCCTTAAGGAGCAGTGGTTATTCATTGAATGTTTTTTTTTTTCAATCCACTTAATGCAGCTATACTACTGATGTTCCCTTAAATCCCTAAATGTATCCAAAAGGATGGGCTTTGCTTAGATTTGTAACTAGGATTCTTACTCAAAACAAATTAGAAGATGGGTTCTTTTTCTGCTCAGTTCCTGTCATTTATCGCTCTCTGAATGAAATACAGCTACTGTCATTATCAAAAACATCAGTACAGGCAAACCTTTCTATTAAGATTATTTCAAAAATGTGTTGCCTTTGACTGAGCCTTTCAGGAAGTACCTAATTGATCTAGGAAATCTACATTTGTGTCTGGCTTTTCTGTAGCTGTCTGAATCACAGCTTGACTCTTTTCACTCATAATGTACCTAGACTAATTGTAATATTTAGCCAGGAAATTTACCTCTCTCACTCAATAGCATTTTAGCCTGGCATGGAAATTTTGTCTTGTCTAATTTATCCAAAACATTGATGTGATTGATATGTAATTTGCTGCTTATTTATTGACCTTACATCTTAAGGATTCAACATAATACACTTCTTTGTTTGGGGTTTTTTAAAAAGTTGCTGTACTCCACTGCCTTATAGCAAACCACAGTTTAAGGCAGTTTTAACTAGTGCATTTTTATTATCTGCCAGTCATACTCATTTTCATTCCAGGAATAAATTGAAAGAGGTAAGTCGGTCTTGATCAACTAAAAGGTGAAGTTACTTTGTTTAATAAATCCACATACTCAGATACTCAGAGGTTACTTAAAAATGCAAAGTAATTAGCACCTACTGGAGGATTCTTATTTAAGAAGAAACTGGGGCATTTCTCTTTTGAACCTTGATGTGTTTTGTTTGTTTCTTGTAACACCATACTGTTCGTGTTTCCTTCTAGGATACATTGATTCAATAAGTTGTTTTGTCCTAACTTGTTGGTGCCATGGAAATAACTGCATCTGTCTTGCTTTTCTAGGTTGATGGAAATGTGAGCAAAATATATTGTCAGAATCTTTGTTTGTTAGCTAAGCTCTTTCTGGACCACAAAACATTGTACTATGATGTCGAACCATTCCTCTTCTATGTCCTTACAAAAAATGATGAGAAAGGCTGCCATTTAGTTGGATATTTCTCTAAGGTAAACAATTTTAAAAATGGGTTTATTTAATATTTGTCATGTCCCGCTCTCCTTAATGCTTCTCCCAGAAGCAAAGAAAAATCAGAAGTCGGAAAAAAGCCCATAAGCTTGCAAGCCTCTTTGTAAATCTTGTATTTTATATGCATTGTCTCAAAGATATTGTACTTTCTTGCCTCTGACTGATGCAAATTCAGAATTTGTTCAGCCACATGGATGGGGGTAGGCCTTTTCTTTTTCGGGGATTTTGTTTCCAGAATTTGTTGTGGTTTCAGTTGAATGCTTAAATATTTTTCCTTCCCCAACATTTTTGCATTAGTATGCCAAATCTAACTTGTAAAAGTTGCAGGTATTTGGAATGTTGATGTGTTTTCATGGCTGGACTGCTGGCAGTTCCAGATGGCTATTTAGATGTAAATGGGCAGTGCTGTTGCTCTCTTGTGTGCAGTCTGATCTAATGCAGTTACTTGCTGCTCCCATCTAAGAGCCTGACTTCGTGGTGCCTGCCTTGTTTAGAGTGGTTGTCTCAGTTGTAGTACTGATTTTCAAGTAGTAGATGGCTGCTATTGACAAAAATAATACTAAGTGAACTATCTTGATAAAGATGGCTAAGAAAAATGGTGAACTCTAGTTAGATGTGCTTGCAATGGGAAAAGCTTCTGTTACTGTCCATAATTTTTCCCTAAGGTCTGTGTTGAATAGGTATAGTTACTCAGAAACTCACTACTTCCTGATCCTAGTATTGCTACCTCCTACTGACTATATATTTTCTTTCTTGAATAAGTGATTTGTGAAAATAGTAGTTAGGAGAAGCCTTGTTAGAGTATCTGGATATTATACAGTAATCTCTTGGATGTCTGGCCACATCCTTCCGAGAGGTAGGCCTTGCTGGAATTCAAGTGAGACATGTAGGCACAATTTACACTGTTTTTAATATCAGTCAGAACTTCTTGTGACAGACATGTCAACTTTTATTTAGCCAAGTATTTTCTCCATGTACTTAAGATGTTGCACCTTAAGGTGAATCTCTTGATTTTTTTGTTCCTTATCATAGAATGGTTCATGTTGGAAAATACTTTTGAGATCATTGAGTCCAACTGTTACCCCAGCACTGCCATGGTTGCTACTAAACAGTGTTCCCAGGTGCCACATTTACAAGTACTTTGAACATTTCCAGAGATGGCAATTTTACCACTCCCATAAGCAGCCTGGTCCAATGCTTTGTTACCCTCTCAGTGAAGCAAGTTTTCCTAACATGCAATCTGAACCCTCCCTTGATGCAGCTCGAGGCCATTTCCTCTCAACTTGTCGCTGCTTACTGGGGATAAGAGAAAAGCCCAAGTAGAACATACCCACAGTCTTTCCCTCCTCCTCCAAGTGGGGTCAGCCTTTCATGTAAGGAGATCAGGTTAGTCAGGCAGCACCTGCCTCTCATAAACCCAAGCTGGCTGGACTTGATTCCCTGGTTGTCCTGCATGGGCTGTGTGATGGCAGTCAAAATGATCTGCTCTGTGACCTTTCCCTGGCAGAAGAGGTCAGGCTGACAGACTTGCAGTTCCCCAAATCCTCTTTCTGCCATTTTATTTGTTTTACAGTTGCTAACCCAGTCACCTGGGACCTTTATGGTTAACCAGAAGCGCTGGTAAATGGTGGAGAGTGGCTCCCTGAGCTCTTCCAACAGTTCCCTTGGGCTCTGTGGACTTACAGATGTTTCAAGTGGCATGACAGGTCACTAAGCATTTTCTTGTGGATCACAGGGGCTTCATCCTGCTCCCTGTTTCTGTCTTCCTGCTCAGGGGGCTGGATACCCTGAGTACAGCTGGTCTTGCTGTTAAGGACTGAGGCAAAGAAGGCATGAAGTACCTCAGCCTTTTCCTCATGGTTGTGGTTTAAGCCCAGCTGGAAATTAAACCCTATGCAGCCACTCCCCACTCCCTCCAGTGACAGAGAGAGGCAAAATGCAGAGGTTATGGGTTGGGATAACAATTTACTGGAAATAGCAGTGGGATAGGAAATTGAACAGTAACAGCAACAATACTAATAAAACAGTGTATAAAAGAGGGTGGTTACATGCAAAATGCTTAATGCATCGGAGGTGACCTACTGCTCCCCCCACATTTCCCCCTCTCCAAGCCAGAGACAGTGAAAAAAATGGTGGACAACCCTGAAGGGTATGTTTGATACTTCGTTCTTAAAACTAGACATTAACATGGAATTATTTGACTTTGGTAGTGAACCCATGCATCTGTTCACCTTATTGGGATATTTTACAAGGACAGTAGCAGGTGCAGCAATTGCCCACTTCAGCAGTGCTTTGACATACTTGATCTGTTTCTCCTTCCCACAGGAAAAGCTTTGCCAGCAGAAGTACAATGTTTCCTGCATAATGATCATGCCCCAGTACCAAAGGCAAGGATTTGGAAGGTTTCTCATTGATTTCAGTAAGTGAAGTGTTTTATTTACACTTGTGATCCAAGGAGCTGATGGCTGTTATATGAAAGTGTAACATCTGAAACTTTATTTAATTCACTCTGTTGTTTTTATCAATAGATAATGGGATTTCTGTTTATATTTACATAGGACAGAAAAGCTCCCTGAAGTGAAAAACTTAGTGCTGCTCTGTTATTGTACTTGAGGAAATTGAGAATGGATCTCTCGGCAGTAATATTAGCTCACAAAGCTATTACCCTGAATGAATTGTCTAAATTACTTTCCATTTTGCTTTGCTCATTAGTATAAGAAGAGGCAATTATTTGTGATTATAGCTAAGAAGGTGTTAGTCTGAGGCATTCTCTCCATTTTAATATTTCTAGCTTGTATCTTTTTTTAGACAAAAAAAAAGCTTTAATTGAAGAATTGCCCCATAGAAGAAAAGTATTTTGGTTTTTGTGTTCATCACTTTCTTAGTGAAAATTGTTACCAGAAAGGGTGTAGGTGTTAGTGGCTGCACATGTACTTGCTGCTTTATTTTGCTGAGCTGTCTGACCTGTTAGAAAGCTTCAGGCACACTGGTTTAAATATAGATTTGTTATTCCCCAAATCTTTTTGTACAAGGGAACTCCGAACAAAATTATCTAAGGAAACTTCTCAGTTGAGTGTCCTCATTACTCCTGAATCCATCTCTGTACTGTAATTTAGAGGGAGGGTGATAAGGAGTTAGTGTATATTGTATGTGGTTGCTTTCACTATTATGTTTTATAAGGCACTGTAGAATTACATGAGGGTAGAGATAGTTCAGATAATAGGATTCCTGCCCTGAAGGTGTATGCCAGAACATTAAAATGCAAATAATAATACATTGCAGTGTAACAGCAGGACAGAGACAATCATTTGTAACTGTAGAGTTTTCAAGTTCTGTTCTTGCAGTGTTATACCCAGCACGACTGTGCTGCTGTGTATCAAGATACTTAGTATGTCCCATCATTGCATGGCTTTATAAACAGCCTTCACTATGCCCCTGTGAGTTAGGTAAAAATGGTTCTGGACCACTTAATCCAGCACTGAAATGTAGCTGTCACTGGAGTGGAACACAGCAGCTGTTCCATTGTGCGCCTTCTGCAACCTTTCAGCAAAGGCTGTGAGAAGTACCACGTATTTCTGCATCTGTGGAGACAACTTTAAGCTTACTTAGGTAGAAATAGGCCCTGTTTTAGGACGAGATTCCTTTCTTTTTTGCAAAAGGAGATGAGGAGCTCTTAAGTGGGTACTGGTAAGTACTTCCAGGTTTTTCCTTTGTTTCTTTCTCTGTGGTGTCTCTCTCTCCCTCTCAAAAAAAAAAAAAAAAAAACAAAAAGGCACTCTCAACTAATGTTATTCTGGTTGAATTTGCAATGGTTATAAATACAAAACTGATGGCACAGCCATGAAACCCGTGGATTCCACAGAAGGTCGGGGTATGAGTGTGCTGTGTCTCTCTGGATGTGTGCTCTGCCACTGTGCCTTGTGCTGCTCACTCTGGGAAAATCAATAGGGTGTTCTGGCCTTCTTGTCCTTCTGGAAAAATCTGGAAGTACATGGGGTTGTTTGAATCATGAGGTTTTATGTGATAACTTGCTTGGAGCTTCTCTGGTGTTCTTCTTAGACCCTCCTCTTTGCAGACACATTCAGATCACAGGTGAGGGCTGCAGCTGTACAAACTGGGCACAGCCTTTAGCTTCTGCTGTGGCTACTGGACCACCCACTTCAGTAGCACACAGGCAGTCCTTCAGTACTTCCCCTTTGGTTCTGGACAGAGGTTCCCTTTACTACCTGGGAATCAGACTATTTCATTTGCCAACAGAATGAGGAACCAAGCGATGACTGAGAAAGTCTGGCTCTGTACTGTGAGTAAGGTGCAAACTACCTAAAAGGTAGTGAGGGAACTGCTTGTGGCTGTTTTTCCCTAGATGTAGAAGGGAAGGGAAAACTTTCAAGGCTACTTTTCATACAATGTATTTGTATCTTTTTTCAGGAGGGAGGCTGAATGCCATGAAATGGGACATAGGTTTTGGGGTCACTAATTCAGATGAAGCTTTTTTACAGGAAAACCCTTCTGAATGAATTATTTACTCTTTTTCTTGTAATTTGATGTGTTTCTGCCTTTGGACTAACTCCCATCTTCTTTGTGCTTTACTCATTCTGTTCACTTGTGGTCTCCTGAGTATAAATTGCTCTAACTGGTCTGAGAAGATATGATATAAACCCCCCCAGTTATTATTCTAAACCTTGAACAGACCAAGTTTATCATAGTTTAAAGCATTCTTTGCCAGTGACATTATCTAGACTGTCATGTTCTCATAAAGTCATAGCAAGATAAATTTTATGCTCTGAATGTTAAGTCTTCATTTGTTATGTGGGTAATGCTTGTAAACTGCTCTATTTTGAAAACTGTGAAGCAGTCACTGGTACTTGTCTTTTTTTATAACAGTAACCAGAACAGTGTTTAGACTATAATAATAAAAACGTAACTGAGCAAGTAATTTTCAGAAAATGATAGTTACACACCACAGAGGGGAAGATTTTAAAAACTGTGTGCAAGCAGTTGACTGCTCACATTATTTTGTATATATCCAGACACTTGATAGGCTGGAAAAAACACAGCCTTTAAGCCACTAGACAACTTCTGCTTTGTCAGCAGTCTGCTGAAAATGTAGTTTGTGGCAAAAATTTGCTTCTTTTTGGTAAGTGAAATGCATTTGTTTGTTTAGATTGTGATTGCATTCTTTTGTCTTGAGCTAATTTAATTTTCACAGATGAGTCTTATATGGTCATGCTGTAACTAGCAAGGGAAAATAAATTCTTTCATTTTGCTAAAGGAAAAATAGGTATTTGTCTTCTGACCACTGATTTTTAGTTTTTTCACCTTAACATTTTCTTAACTACATTTAAACTTACCTGTATTTCATATCCAAACTGGTAACAGCAGTATTTCTAACTCTGTAGACACCAATATAAAGGTCTATTGGTCTGTCTCTTCAGGAATCTATAATCTCACCTATGGGAAAGAGGAGTTTTTAAAAGAGCAAATTAACTCTTGTGAGAAGCAGGCATGCTGTAAAATGCCTGAGTTTGCTATTCTGAGTGGCTTCAGCAACAATTTAATTTCTATTTTTCTGTATGTCATTCATCATTTAAATAGAAATGTTGTTAAAATTAAAAAAAAATATTCTCTGCAACTGTGTTTTTAAAGCCTGGTATGATTTTTTTTAATTATTAATTGTGGGGAAGTTAGAGATTTTTGACTGGTGATAGAAACTTGTTGAGCTGTTTAGAAATAGAGAAAAGTTTAGTTATAAATATTTTATTAAATGGTTAAACAATTGATTTGTAAAATTCAAGACTTGATACTGCTTCATTTTGTTTAATTAACTCTAAGACAGTCATTTTAACCTGTTCTATTTTCTTGAAGCATGTTATACTGAAGACAAAATGGTTTACATGAAGTCTGCACTTTGTTTACACTAAGTATGCTCTATTAAATACTGTTTTGTAGCAGTTGGTTGATTTTTTACGTAGGCATAGGGAATCTGATTTTCACTTGGAGTGTAGCTAACATAAAAAGCATTTACTGAAAATGAAGAAGGCTCTTAATATGCTTGTTACATTTATTACCTTCCTGCCTTTTACAGGACTGAAAGCTCCTGCCAAACTTTTTGGGTCTGGGCTTTTTGTTTTGTTTTCATTTCTTTGTTCTTGTATTCTGTGGGATTTACAGGATTGTGATTACAGGGTTTTGTCTGTGAGACAATAATTGACTTCTGCATCTATCTTTTATATTTGCTGTAAATAAATTTTTTTGGGCAAGTAGGCTCCAGCTGAGGTTGCTCCAGAAATGAAGCAGAAGCAGGCTTTATTGCCGAAGAGCCCATTGTGGGTTTGTGTCAGTTGAAGTCCCTTGCAGTGATGCACAGCTGTGGTTCCTGTCCCAAGGATTGCTTTCCTGTGCTTGCATTTGGGTCAGCCTTTGGCTGCCCCTGTCAGTTCAGCCTGTTCTGCTGCTCTGCTAGGGACAGTGCAAGCACTGAAGCCACAGGGTTGGAGCTTCTCTCTGTGCAGATCATTTATTTTATAAACTTTAGCAGCTTCTCTATGCAAGACATTTTTCTTTGCTTTCCTGTTTTGAGCTCTTGCAAAGTCTGCAATCTTCATATGCTTTCTATTTCTATTCATTAGACTGCAGTGCCAGAACATACTAGTATTTCTTTATTTGGCATATCTAACACAGAGTTCATTATTACTAGAATGAAATACAGCAGTATTTCATATTTGTTTTCTGTAAGTTTTAAGTTGTCTTTTGATTCATACTTCTTCACAAAGCTCATCTTGTCACAGTCTCACATTTCTGAGTACTGGATTGCAAATTCCATGCTGGAGGCCTAGCCAGCAGCTGGAAGAAAAGAAATGCATGTGACTGTTAGGATAAACCTTTCCAACTGTGCTGGCTAGGATGTTGACAGTTCATTTGCATTACAGTAACAACTGGGCTTAATGCTGAGGAGCCAAGTCCTTGGTAGCCTTTTGTTACTTATCTTGAGGCTATTTCTGGTCCAACTGATTGTAGCAGTTTCTTCTTCCCCTTCAGGATTCCTTGTTTTTATTTGGTTTATCTGTTCATTGTGAAATTATTATTCTTGCTCAAGAGATGAAACATATTTAAGAATGCTGGGATTCTGTTTGGGCTAAATACATTCTTTGTTTTGTGGGTTTTGGGGGTTTTTTTGGTTCATTTGTCGGTGTGGGAAAGTCTGTGCTAACTTTTTAAACTTTCCTATCACTTATTGCATGCAACTTGAAAAGGCTGGAATTTTTTTTCCTTAGCTTGATTTAACCCCTGATTCACCTTTAGGATTTAGCATGTGTAGCTCAGATTTTTTTGTGAGAAATTCATAATAGGGAATTGCAATTCAAGTGTGACAGTGGAAGAAACAAATAGAGTTTATATTACTTGAGAACTTCTTTTGTGGTGTAGGAAAATCAGTTCTGTTAGGGGTCCTTGTTTGCTCACTTCCCCAAATCTGGTATGTTTCTTGGTCAAGTGTTGGTCTTTGTTTATTGTTCTGTTCAAACAGGTGAGTAAATCTTCAAGTCCTGATGTGCAGAAGCAGCAGGGCAGCAGCAGTAATAGCACTGCAACAGGCTAAGGTATAGCACAGGGAAGGCAAGTTTCCAAAGGATGTGAGGAACAAAAAAATTTGCTCTACATTAAGGGAAAACTGTTAAGGAAAAAATTATTTCTTTGCTCCTAATGAGTAAGTTTTTCATCAGTAAGTATCACAGGCAGTGATAAAGGAGGTCAGTACCATTAGTGATGTTTTATAATTGGTAACCACTCTTTTCCTTGGTTAGTGGCAACATTCATTAGCCTACATTGCTTCTTAATAGTGTTTATTTGTGGTTCACAGCTTTGAAGAACTTGACTGAAGATCTGGAACTAAAGCTTGTTTCTTTGCTCTCAGTTCTAATCCTGTCCTCTTGACTGCAAGTAGCTACAATCTCATGTTCACATTAACCACTGACAGGCTTTTGAGCGCAAAAGCCCAGAAATATTCTGGGCTGAAAGTGTGTGGGGAGTTAGTACAGATATCCTCAAAAGTGTTTGTTGTACATGATCCTGTGTGCACCTTCCTTGAGAAATGAAGGATGGTCATGAGGCACTGAATGGGCAAAAAAAAAAAAAAAAAAGATGCATAGCTTTGTAAAGTGCATTCTTGAATTCCTTCCAGTCTGCCCTTGTTTCAGAAGATCTGCATCTCTCTATGGAAATGTGGAAGATGTTCACTGCTTAGTGCCCAGCCATGCAGAAGTGGTAAGCATTGTGCATTGAGCCCAGAGAGCTGCTGTAGGCAGAGGAGCTTTCTGTCCCACAAGTGTCTACAGGTAACATAAACCTCTAGGGATGAGAATGGGGACAGTGTGTTTATTTCTTATGGCCAGCAGTTTTGAGATATTTTTGAAACAAGCTGAAAAAACTGCATTCCATGAAACCTAGGTTAGTCTTCAGACACAGCTTAAGGAGACTGAAAAGGATAAGGTTTTCTTCTGGTGGTTAGTGCAGTTTTGTTCTTCCATCAAGTTTGTTAAAGAGCTGGTGTAGCCTGTAAAATCAATGTTTCTGTCAAAGGAAAAGATTTGGGTTTCTGCTAAGTTTGAAGATGATCATACAGCTCAAAAATAAAACCCTTATTTTTTAATATGCTCAATTCAAACAGCATTTACACTTCTATGATCAGCTAGTTACTTCCAAATTCCTTCTGCCTCCTGTAACTGAAAAGCTCTGTCTTCTGATACAGACAAAAGGTTATTTTTTATTAAAAGCAACAATTCCTTCTAGACAAATTTGGGCTTAATAATGCATGTGAGTGAGAAAACTATGTCTTGGGTTTTTGCAGTATCTTCAGAAGGAGTCAGTCTAGGTTTCCATGGCTAGCTGGACAATAATCTCTTCTAGTTTCATTTTCCAGAGTGGCTTTGTGGTGCTTTATTGTATCAAGAAGGTTTGAAAATGTTGCTGTGCCAAAAGATCTATTTTATAACTCACTTATCTGTGGTTCTCACTGTAGTGTTTCCAGGCTTTCTGCTTTAACAGCAAATTAGGCTACTCCTTTGTGGAAACCTGAAAAGCAGTGATTTTTTTTGTGAAGCACCATGTTTGTGCAGCCATCCAAAAAAATCTAATTGAGCAAAACTTAAAACTAGTAATGGACTAACATGTGGCCTCTCATTTAGGGCAACATATTGCTGGTAAGATACTAGCATTTGGGAAAATGTCAACCCTGTTTGGAAGATGAATAACTTTTTTAATGCAATAAAAATGTTGATCATAAGTGGTGGAATAGAGTAAAAATGCTGCCTCAGGTTTTTACAGGGCCTCTGAAAAACTAGTATATCAGTAAAGGAAGAGCCTCAGAAAAGGTGAAAGGCTTTCTTGATTGAAGTGTTTTCATTTTTTGGGAGGAAATTGGAATGAGGTAAATGAGCAAAAGCCATTACAGTATGGAAATTGTGTGATTTCTTCTTTAAAGCATACTTGAAAATGGAAACAATGGCAAACTGTTAACAGAAAAGTGCTGTGAGGGCAAAAGAGGGTGGAAGTCATGAAAATGTTTTTCTTCTTCATTATGATGAATTCACACAGCTTATTTGTGTTGTGTAGCCTTACTTGGTGGTAAGTACCTGTGTAGCCTTCTCTTAAAGTAACATATTGAAGAGGATTTTAAATGATTCAGATGGAAAGAAGATATAGAGCCTGAACTGAGAAAACTTAAGTTCTTCTAATTAATGAATTGACTTCTGGAAAACAAAACAATTTTTTTTTTAGATGTAAAGGTGGATGATATAATGAAACAAATGTGTTAGGAGAGATCAGAGGAAGTGTGTTCACATGTGGCATTTAGGTTCTGGTATGCTTCTGGAAGTGCTGAGAGCCACTGTCTGATACCTGCCTGCAGTTTAGAGCTAGGCCTGAGCTGCAGGAGGCTGTAAGTGGTTGGATCCACTTGGGTAGTATGTCTTTATATAACAGTGATAGTCTTAATCTCTTTATGAGAATTAATTTGTTGGCCAGAAAGTAGCATTTTGGTAAACCTGCTTTAAGTCAATCATATGGAATTTTTTTAATGTCTAACTACTTTAATCAAAAATTAATATGAAGTAGAAATAGCATTTTAAAAGTTAGATTGTCTGTGAAGCTATGAGCACATTCAGTAAACAGCTCTTGTACTGTTATTTTCCAAAATCTGATGTTAAGATGTTCTACAGTTTGCCCTAACAAGTACTGAAATATAACAGAAATACAGTCCAAGAATAAACACACATTTTAAAAGAGTTGTTCACAGTCATGCTTTGCTGTGGTCTGTAAACAGAATTGAGGTGGGGATGAAGTGGGACCATGGGGTTTTTTTAAGATAAAATTTACTTTAACTAAGAGCACTTCCTTTCTCACATTACAATCCTGGAAGTACTCTTTTGTTACTGCTGGGGCTGTGGCAAACAGTGGAAGGTAAAAGTGTGAGACCAAGGGTGGAGAGGAACAGTGTTTTTTTTAATTGGCTTTATTGGAAAGGTGTATTCTCAAACTACATTTCTGAAGATTTAAGGATCTGTGTAAAACAGGCCTCTTTATTTTGTTAAATATGGTGGCCCAGCTGAATCATTCTGATCATTCTGTGCTGTGGGGTTTTCTGTGCTTGACTGACTGACTTGTGTACCCCGGTACAGAACACTGTGTCACTCTCATTGTTTTGTGGTGATGTTTTACAGATGCACTGTGTCCAGATGAAAGGTTGAGTTGCCTTCTTTTTTTTTTTTTTTTTTTTTTAGGAATGAATTTAAAGTGTCGGGGGTAGCTGTAAATCTGTGCGGGAGCCTGACTGCTGCTGCTTATTTTCTGTTCTTTTCTTGATGATTGATTATGTTGCTGACCCCAAGGCTTGAGTTTGGCCTCTCCTAAATAACTAATAAGGAGCATTCTGTCAAGCTGAGATTTAGATGAGGGGGGAATGAAGATGGATTTTGAATCAAGCTTAGTTGACTTAAGATTATTCCAAGAAAATCAGCCTCTTGGGATTTCTTGGCATCACTTTTATATAGCTTTAAGACACTGTACATTTATCAGAATTGCAAAAGAAAGCAGACATGTCACTTCAGATACAGAAGCTAAGGCTGTTTTAACTGAAGAGCATCTTTATTCCAGATAACATTGAAAATAGTGAAAAGGCAAGGCTAAACATGGTAAGAATGATAGTAAGTATTTTTTGAACAAAGCTGTATTTATAGGGCATTAGTGAACATGGAAAGCCATCTGCTGAAGACTGGTGGCTGAAAACAGATTTTAACTAAGTAATGCATCTTTAATTATTAAAATTTTTACAGAGGGTAAGGTAGCCTGGAGGAAAACAGATATTGTCTGAATTGGGAGGGTACAGGTTAGGAAAGCCAAAACCCTGATAAAGTTAAATCTGCCTGGGGACATTGAGGGAAACAAGAAAAATCTATAGATACATTGACGATAGGAGGAAGAATAGGGAAAATGTGAGCCCTGTCTGGAAGGAAATGGGGGACCTGGTTGCTCAGTATATGAAGAAGGCTGAGGTACTCCATGGCTTTCTTGCCTTGATCTTCAGCAGTGATTGCTCCAGGCCCATGGCCCAGGCAGTAGAAGGCAAAGGCCTGTGATGCTGTTGTGGAGGCACAGAGAGAGCCTTGTGACTTCTTTAACAGAGGCCTTGTTTCCAGTGCCAGCATTTTTATCAGTCTGTTCTACCTTCTTTTAAAGAAATGTTATTTTTCCCTTGTTTACTGCTGTTTTGAGTCACAGTAGATATTTAGCAGATTACTGTATCTTGAACTTAGCTTTTTGAAGTGTGCTGTAATAGGTACATTTGTGTTTGATGATGGGTAGGTAATGTGCCCTTTCTTATGCAATCACTGTATATGTTGACTAACCAGGCATTGCCATCAAATTTAATAATAATCTTCTTCACCTGTTAGGGGTTTTTTTTCTTCCAAGTCGTATTTGGTTAATTCCCTGTTATACAGCATGCTTTAGCAAATGAACAGCAGTGACATTTTGCTGCTCCTGTCAGACAAATACAGCTTGCATCTTTTGTATCTTACGTGTGTCATGACCACTGACCTGAGCAAACTCAGCACTTGCAGTGATTTCTTAGATGTGTCTTTTGGCTTCTCAGTATTCAGCTCCCTGTTTCACTTTTGTTCATATTGTTTAGTACTGCTAGGCTGTCATTTGTAGGTATGAATAAAATAATGATAGGAAAAGCTCTTGGGCTCTGGAACTTTATCTACTCTAAAACCGCTAAAACCGTCCCTGATACAGTTTTTGTCCAGGGCATCTGTCACTTTCCAAGTGTGATAACAATCTTCCTGAGCCATGAGTCTGGGAGGATTATGTTAACAGCCAGGTTAACACCCCAGCTGAGAGTCAGAGCTTAATGGTATGGATGCCATCTGTCTATTCTGCTTGGCCTCAGTGCCATATAAAGATTCTGAGAATATTCAGTGTACTCGTTATATTAGGCAAAACCTCCTGGTCCATCTTCCTGTCTTGTCAGTTTGGTCTTGTAGAGTACATAGAGCCTGTAGGAAGGCAAGCAGGTAATGTCTGATGTGCACGGCAGATATATTTACAACCCAGTGTTCATGTGCTGTCAGCATTAAACACCAGAAGGTAAAGGCAGTTCCTGAAGGGAGTTCATTCAGCAGTTAGAGTTGTATAAACAATTTACTTCTCAGTGTCATTTATTGAATAGTTTTTAAAATGTAAATTTAAATAACTTAAGATATTGCTTATAAAACCAAGAACAATACAGAGTTGTTAATGATTTTCTAAACCACTTAACCTACTGACAAATTTATTCATTCAATTGGTATTCAAGACTGATGCCCTCTGCACATACAAGTCTTGCTTTTAAGGGTACTTCAGTTCTCTTTCTCTTGCTTATGCTTTCACTCTGCTCATAAGTAGTCCACTTCATACACAGAACCTCCACTCAAGGGGGTTACTGGCAACTGGCACAGGTAAAATAAGTGTTAGCAAATTAATTCACTCAAAGGGTGCCTTTTGTAGGTCTGACTGTAATGCAGTCATCTTTACCTTTCCTTTTATTCATGAAGGGCATTTGTTTAGACCTAACCTCTTCTGTGAAGCTTTCTATAAAGGAGCTAAAGGTTTTTGGGCCTCCTGTGTTGGGTTTACTTGAGGATGTGGAGAGGAATGAGAGCTGGCATTATTTCTTGTAACAATAATGAGAGAATCTTTGGCTTACTCTGTTCATCATGAAGAAAGCTTTCCTTTACTCTGACAAAGAAAAGAGAATGTAGCAGGTTGTTCAGTGATCTGAGCATCTCAAGTTACAGCTAGTCTTTTTTTTTTTTTTAATAGTGTTTGTGTGGATCTTGGGATTTGGGTCGTTTGAAGCTGTTTCAAAAGTGCTTTCAAAGAGGGTACTAACACCTATTTAAGGTCCTCTATCTTTGACCTTCTTTCCACTGACATAGATAAGAACAGTTCAGAGGCACACAGAATAGTTATGGAAAAAATAGTAACATGAATTACAGTCTTAGGAATTGTAAGTCTTAATAAGCTCACACTTTCACCTCACCTATTTCTGCCTTGCACTCATGGTCATACCTCTGAACTTGCAGCGTTGAGCTGACCTGTCTGTATTGAACTGTCCTGTCTGAATACTCAGCTGTTTTGATATTTCTGACTACCCTTTTGAACCTGTGTCTTCTCAACTTGTTCATCTAATATCAAAACAAAGGATGCGATGTTTTGTGTGACCAAAAAAAAAAAAGTTAGCTCTTAGGATAGCTTGAAATGTTGGTTTGAGGTAAATCTTCACTCCAGATACTGGTGTATTATTAAAACAGTTGCTAGTACTTGCTGTTCTTTCAGATCTTTAACTTGATACAGAACATTACATGAAAACTCACAAGTTCTTCCCTATCATATTAAAGGATTTATTTTACTTGGTTTTGTTTCAAACAAAACAAACCTTAGTGGAAAAGTGCTTGATTCCATCTGCCTGAGTCTGGTAATTAATTTGTGGAGGATGGCCTTTAAAGAAATGGAGAAGAACTCCAAACATTGAAGGGTAACAGCTCACAGGTTGCTTCTTTTGTTCTGGATGGATTCTCATGAGTATGTTTTCTTCTGACACCAATATTAACAAAATATAAATAGGAGTTGAATAGTGCTTATTATGTAAGGGTTAGATTCTGAGCACAAGCTATTGCATAGGACCTTCCACAAAACATTGATTTGGGAGTAGGGGTCTCTGAGAAGCAGATTTTTAAGCTGTTTCCAGCTCCCAGCACTAGTTGAATTTTGCTGTGACACTCCTGTCTGCTCATGGTTTTCAGCTGTGTATTGGCATCTTTCAAGTGTGTGTCTGGAAGCCTTTCATAAGTACCTTGATTACGTTTTCTGTAGAAGAGTTACTTCAGTGGTGTTGAGTTCCCTTTGCTGTGTGTGGAATTGTATGTAAATGTTGGTATGTGTGATCCTGATGTGCACGCATAAATATGAACCTGAGATTGACAGGTTCAAGTCAGGCAGTGCATGGCAAAAAGTTGTTATCCTTATAAATCAGACTGAAGTCCAGAATGTTAGTGTTACTTAGCGACATGGTGTTACTTTATTTTGAAGATTTAGTGTGGATGTAGTTCTTAGAATCTGACTTCTGCTGTGAAGGCTGCATTTAGTCTAAAACTGTGGAAAGATCAGTAGACTAAAATGTGTTCTTGTGATCCAAAAAAACCTGCTCTTATTGACTCCATTTACATGACATTAGTGCATGGTTCCTACCCCTTTGCCCTCCAGCAGCTCTTGGAGGTGGTGATGTTTTTGGTCTGACTTCACTGGCAGATAGACCACAGCAGTGGATTTGACTGCTGACTGCTTGACAACATGATGACATTAATAACCCAAATGATCCAAATTCTTAATTACAGGTATTGTTGCTCTAATTTGTTTATAGGGCATATTCATGCTAGATATAGTACTATTTGATATAAAAATAATGTTTAAAATGGGCAGAAATGCATATAGAATATTAATATAAAAGCACAGATGTGTGAAACCCTTCCCAACCTTTGTCTGGATAGAAGTACATAGGAAGTGCTCTCCAAGATCAATTCTTCCCAATAGGAGTATATGCTGACTTCTTGGTGAAGTTTCTTATAATTCTATATCTTCACACTTTGTAGAGAGATCCAAACTTGTTTTAAATGCTTTCTTTCACTTTTTGTAACAATAAAAAAAGATGCAAATTCAATGACCTTTGCTGTAATCTCAGTACACTCTAGAATACAGTAAAATATTGGTATTAGTTCCTTGTACTGAGCAATATTCAGGCTAAATAGTAGAAGATGGTAGAAGATAGAACAAAATACTGCATTTTAGAGCTGTGTGATAGTGGTTAAGGAGAAATACAACAAATTTCTTTCCTGATACATTTTGAGCATTTTGGAGCATAGCACAGAAGGAGGGAGCATATTGATGGATCCTGAGTTCAGAAGGTGATTGAACTTTGTAACAAACAGGTGGATGGCACCAATGACAAACACAAGCAAACCGTAAAATTAATGGAACAGTTGGCCCAGAATCAGTTGTCCTGAAGGTCAGAGAGGTGTTAGGAGTTGACACAAGTAAAGAGGGCAATGTGTCACAGGCATCAGCTGGAATCACCACACTAGCATATCAGAAATCAATTTGGACAGCTCGACTAGAGGAATTAATAGCCATCCTGGTCTTGAGCTTGTTGGAGAATGGGATTTTTAAGAGATAATGTGAGTGGAGTGGGCAGGGGAAGGGGGCCCTCTTGTGTTGCATTTGAGATCCCATTATTCCAGTTTGTCATGTCCTGTAGACAAAAAGGTGGAATTACAAGGCTGTACTTTGTCCTTGAGCTGTAACTCACTGGGGTTACAGAGGTGCAGTGAGTAGCTCACAAGACTGAACTGCTGCAATGGGTGTGTCACAGTCTCTTCAGGGACAGGCAGGGAAGCCAAGGACAGGAGGTTGTGCTCTGCACAAAGGAATTACTTGGAAGCGTGGTTCTCTGCTGTGGAATGAATGGGTCATAGGCCTGTCAAGCCTTCGGTGTGCTTCAGAGTCAGAGGACAGGGCAGCAACCATTAATGCTGTGCTGGGCATTTGTTACACATAGCCTGATCAAAAAAAGGGAAAAAGGGAAGAGTATGAACCTTCCAAGCAACTGGGTGATACCTGCTAGTGAAAGGCCTTTTTTCCCCAAGGACTATTTGAAATTATTCTGCAAGGACAGCAAGATGCTTGGGACACTAATTAGACACAGATTTCGGAAGGACCTGGTAGGGCAAATGCTTTGTATTTGGCAGCCCAGGCTGTAGTGGCTGGGAGATAGCAGGGTTTCAGATCCTGAAATTAGGAGGGTAACTATCAGGCTGAGGTCCAGGATTTTATCTTGTTTAAAGACCTGCTAAGTGGTGTCCTCCAAGAGGCTTGCTATGAAGAGCAAAGGGGCACAGGACATGTTGATCTCTGGAGACAAATTCCTTAGACTGCAAAAATTACTTTTTCCAATGTTCGTAACAATAGCAGGCATGACAGTAAGCCTGCTGGGCTGCAGGGAGAGTTCTTTACTTCAGCAAACCCAAATTCTCCAAAAGGCACTGGTATTGCTTACATGTACGGCAATGTTAAGCCAAAGCTTGGTTGGAGTTAACTGAGGGAGGTGGAAAGTACCAAAATGTGGAGAGCTCTTAGAACTATGTGGACAGCCAAAGGAGGAGTAAGCAGAACATGGCCCTGCTGATGAATAAAACAAGCATGGTGTGACAACAGAGGGGCTTGGTGTGAGTCTCAGAAGGGATCTGAGGTACTCTGTACTTTCTTGGCAGGACCTGTTCTCAGGTGTGACAGAATTAAAGCAGCAGAGTGAGAGAGATCGAGTTGGAGAGTACTTAAGTAAAATGGTGAGACTGGCCCTGGGAAACTGACTGACATGACTCCAGCACCTCTCCCCATTGGCTTTGAGAAGTCAGGGCAATTGGGAACACCCTTAGTAACTGAAGGATCACAAATGTTACACACATCTTCAAGAAACTCAAGGAAGATGAATGAGTGAAATAAATAGTTATAGAGCATGTGCCTTGGTGTAAGCCGCATAACATAGGTCTGTATAAATTCTGTCTACAGGTATTTCCCTGTGTGCTCTCTTCTGAAACTTGGTTGTTAGCAGTACAGTGCCTCATGTTAGGAGAACTCTGAAGTAAGCTTCAGGAAGTTTGGAAATAAAGTGCTGTCAGCAGGCTGTCATTGAGGCACTGTCTTGCATAGCTGCATTTTGAAGTGGACTTGATAATGTGGTACTTCACACTGGCAGCTTTCCTGCAGCCTATTTATAGGCAGTGGTGTTTTCCTATTGTTAGTATGGCTGAACAGGTGGAGAGAGATGAAATGGAGTTATGCATTGCCTGCAATTCTGTGTAGCTGTTCAGATGAATTTGATTGCAATGGCCTTAGTGCATGGCTGCAGAGCAAGGTTGTCCTTTAGACTGGCACACTGTGTCTGTGCTGTACTTGGTTCAGTTCAGCCATTGGCAGCTCTGCTGTATCCCAGCACACACCAATGACGGGCAAAGGGAAGCTGCTGCCACTTCCCCTTATTATGGCTGCTGGATGTTGTAGCAGCTCAGTAGCTGTTCCATGACTGACAACCTGACACTTGTTCTAAGCTATGTCATTCCTGCTTGTGAGCTGAAACCTGATTTTAAAATGGCCTTTCTATGCAGGCTAGGCTTGAGGAAGTTTGGAATCATTTAAGTTTGCTTTTTTGTTTTCCTATGAGGCAAGTTACAGTGGCAAAAAAGACTCCATGTTGGAAGCCAGATTAACAGATTTGAATTTGCTTCTTCATATGGTCTATTCCTCACTCTGATTCTCTGTCATTACATATTACAAGCACACAGTCTGATGTTCTGGGTTTAAAAATTATTGGAAGATTATTCAAAATCATAATGCAGTCTTTGGTTTGTGTGTATTTTAATACATGAGCAATATATTAAGGGTTTTGCAATGATACTTCTCTTAAATTCTGATCCTTTGTACTTTAAGAGGGGGAGCCTCAATTGCCTTTGTATAAATGAAGTAAAGATTCCCAATAAAGAAAAATAGAAAGTTTTCTCTTTGAAGGTGCCATGATGATGCTCATGTAGTTTTACCAGGACACATGGAAGATGATAGTAAAAAGAAAATCTCTATTATGTTCAGCAGGGTTTCATCAAGACAGCTTCTTGTGCTTTTAAGACCAAGTCCTCACTTGTTCTAAGGCTACTGGTAGTTTAATAACCACTGGCAGGGTTACTCCTGTAAGACTCAAGAGTTATTCTTGTTCAGGGACCTTTGCTATATTGCATTTTCTGTATGGTTCTTCTCCTGTAGGAATTGCTTCTATTGAAGAGCTACTTTTGTAAAGTTTGTTGGTAATTCTATGAATGTGGAGCTATGAAACAAGATGTAAACATTTCTCTGTGATGAATTTTTGCAGTGAAGCCAAGTTCTCCTTTTCTGCATTAAACTACCATTGGTGTAGTTCTGTTTTTGAAAGAAAGACTATTTGGTTGCAGCTTTTCTTTAAGGTAAAAGCCTATCTAATCTGTAGATATTTGAGAAAAGTGAAGATATAAGTTTGAATTACAAAATTTGAGTAGACAATTCTGTTCTTTAGAACAACTAAGCTAATCCAAGATAAGGGCTGGAATATTCTGGTAGGACACATAGTTTCAAAATACCTGTTTTTTTGCTGTTTCTTTTGTAAAGTAAGCTCTGTCTCAGTTACAAGAATATAACAGACTTCCTTTACTAGTAGTACTTTACTAGTATTTGTAACTTTCTTGTTCATAGAGATTGATATGATTGATTTCCTAGGAAACGATATTGAACGTGATTTTTTAAATAAGATCCAGAACTATGTTTGTCTCCAGTGCATGATGTGATTGTTACATAAGACACATAAAACTGTTTCTTTGATCACAGGCTCTCAGATAAAATACTTTTCAAACTTTCAGTGTAAACTGTTATTTCCAGAGTTTTTGTAGCAGACAAAAAAAATCTGTTCTAGCTAAAAAGCAGGACTTACTAATCCTTACCCTTGGGGTCCACTTTGAAGACTGTTAGTTTTGGTTTTTAGCCTCCCTAAGTGAAAAGCAAACATGTGGATCTGTTGCTAGTAGCATAAGAGAAAGAAATTGCAGTTCCTAAGTGCTTGTGCAGGCACAGAATGAGATTCAGTGCTCTGTTTTCCATTCAGGTATGTTTTTGCTGATTCTGTTTCTGCTGAAGACAATGTGATGCACTGATGTTTCAAAACAATAGTTGAACATCAGACATGGTGCCCTCAAGAGTGAAGTGCCTCTCTTTGTGACACTGTTCTCAAAGAACCTGCCTGTCTGTAAGCAGTGAAGTTCAAGGAATGGAGGAGTTGTGTTAGAGCAGCACAGTGTCCATAGCATATGTCACTGTTATTTGTGGAGAGGTTGCTGTGTCAGATCCTCCCTTAAGGGAGCACACAGTTAATAGAACACAGGAAATTGTACTAAAGTTTCAGCCAGTGGCATCTTCTGGAGAATATTGTGTTGAAGCTGCCTCAGGATGTTCTGGATGGATTATATTCTGGCTATGTGGAATTTTCAGTAAAATGTACAACTGTATTGTCCATTGGAGAAGGCAAGAAATGTGATCCTTTGATAAAATGAGTGATACACTTACAAGCCAGCTATAACCCTCCATTTCACCTTCTTTGAAGCTACTCAGCTATGATTATTTATTTTCCAGTGTGGATGCTAACTGACTGACTATTGTTTGCTCTTAAGCTAAACAAAGTAATCTTTGTATTTAATAATAAAATACAGCATTTCTAGGACTGTTCTAGGTGGTTTTAAAGTAGAAATAATAAATATAATTACATCAAAAATGCTTGTTCAAGCGTTTATATTAGCTGAGTTCTCTAGCTTCTCAGGTGAATAGGAAGCCACAAAGTCTTCATTCAATCCTGAGGACCCTGCTTGGGCCAAGATGACTTCCAGTGGTCCCTTCCAACCTTAACTATTCTGCAAAATTAAATGATAAATTGATTTGTTCATTGCTATAGAACATAAAACATGCATTGAGAGCACTCATATTGCAGGAGTGTCTTTAAATAAATCTTCAAACTTCATTTGACTTTGTCCTGTCAGTTTTAGCTTGTTCATTTAGTCTTTCCCAGTGTACCAGTTGTTTAATGTCTTTGTTTGCTGCTGTTTTGTATTTCACTGGCCTCTGTGCAGTCTGCATCCCTGTTGTTGTACACATTTGAAGGCTAGCCTGCATTTGTCACCATGTTAAAAGCAAAAAAAAACAAAAAACAGTGTGCTCCTTCAATAGATTAAAAAATTGAATTCGGCTGTCTCAAGCTAAATTTAAAACTGTATTGTGATTTTTGCTTAATATTATGAAGCTGAGGTAGTGATGTTTAGAAGTGTTTGTGGTAGGGAAAGAAGAATGTGTCATGGGCATTTGGAGATATGAGACTTAATGAAATAGCTGCTCATGGCAGTTTGTAACTTGAAGTATACATGAAACTGCTTTCATGCCATAGGAGTGAAAGGGGGCAGATCTGATTCTGATTTTTAGAAGATTTTCAGGAGAGAGCTGGCAAGATATAAGTCTGTTTACCTCACAGCAGACATGACAATAAATTTCTCCTAGTGAACACAAGTAAATGCAGTGAATGGGGGAGGAAGATGGACGCTGCACTGCTTGCAGAAGGGAGTGATACTTAATAAATCTTACTAAACTCTTTCAAAATGCCAAAAAGTATGGACATTAAACTTGTCTGGTTGGTTCCAATTGTTTGGATGAAGCCAGACTAATTCTGTTTGCCTGTGTTTCAGGTGGTGGTTGCCAGTTTCAGATTGTCCCTTGGTTTTCTCGGTTGGCCACTGTCCTGCTATGAAGCCTGGACCTCTGATCTCTTGCTATTTAACTTGTTTGAAAATACAGAACCAAGTATCAAAAAAAATTAGTAGTTAACTAACTGAAAGTTTCTGGAGACTGGCACAGATACATTAAAGTTACTGGTTCACATAAGTGTGTTGTGTATTCTGTAGCTATTTCAGGAGTGTTACTAGGAATCCTGTAGATTGAAATTACTGGATAATTATAAGTCAGTTTGTTTAAATGTATGTTTTAATGTCTAATTATATCCTTAATTTGTGTTGAAGGCATAAAATTTATGTGTGTATATGAACTTTCCCTTCCTCAGATTGCATTTCTTCTAATTGTTTCAAATCTTGGGTAAGATGAAGCCTCAGTGATTCTGGGGAGGTTTGTGTGACAGAAATCAAAGGCTGTAAGTCGCATTTGGTGCATTGCTTAGCTGTGGAGGATAGAGATAAGGCAAGAAATAAAAATCATTGATGATATTTTGGCTGTTGAATTTTGTGATACTATCGCTCGTGTCCAGAAGATAAGATAGACAACGCTTTGTTCTTGATTAGGTCTTAAGTTTGTTGTGGTTTTAGTTTTTTTATGTAGCATATAGTCTGGCTTGTTTACTCTTGGGGGTGGGTGGTGAAGAGCTCTGTTTTGTCCTGTGAGTGTTGCTACTGTTCATAATCTGATATCAAGGGTTATACCTTAAGAAGGTTCTTTCACGTTGCCACTTGGAGACTGTCCATTATTAGGATTAGGTAGGCACAGTGAGGCTGCAGGTATCTGTTTAACAGGGGCATATTGTGCTCATTTCAGGTGCTTCAGGATAGATGCCTGAGCTACCAAGAGCAGTGTTTTTATTTACCTGCAACTCAGATCAATTACTTGGCATTTCTTTGGTAAGTTTAATTTAATAGGTGTTATTCAAATCACAGAATCTGTTCAGAGAGACTTTCCATTCAGTGCTTGCTACAGGTAACCAAGATTGTTAACTCTGATTTATATTTTTGATCCTCTAGAACATGAGTATCTTGGAAAAGCATAGGTTATATTTCAGAAAGGTAGGGGAAGAATACTGATAGGTGTTACTGCCATGCAGGTAACATTTCACTGCTTTAATGTAGAGTGAAAATGACCACTAAAAGCTAGTTTCCTAAATCCCTAGACACAGGAAAGGTACAGTGAGTCAGTTTAGTAAAACTCTAAAGGTGCTTGTGGTTGCCAAGTAATGATTCCAGACTTGTTTGGATCATGATTTTTTACCAAGAAATTATAAGTGCAGCCCCTTTATCTATGAGGAAAATGAAAGTAGAGTCTGAGTAACTTTAGAGTGTCGTGAAATGCAGGAATGAAACCTAGGTCTTGCAAATACCCTTCCAACACTTTCTATTAGTGCCCAGCTCTTCTTGAATGTGAAGTTGGTAAACTGTAAAGTTACTTGAAGCAATAAGTTCTCCTCATGGATTTCTTTTTAAAATCTAGGTTATTCTTCCTCTCTTTTCCTATGTTGAGGCTTCTATCACTACTTTTGCTACCTACCTCAGTTTTGCATGTTTTTTTATGGGCCGTGACATCTTAGCATAAAACTTGGGTTTGTATGTTGTACACAAGGTGATCCAGAATTCTTTCTTGATACAAATGAAGCTTTGTTTAAAATCAGGCAGAATAGGCTGATATAGGTCTGCTTTTGTGCAATTGGAATTAAAGCAACAATTCTTTACCTTCAAACTACCCAGAATGCACAGTGGTGTTGAAGGTGGAGTTTGATGTTTCCTGTCAACAATAGTAGCATGTCGTGCCAAGATGTACTAAAATGTATCATCAAGCTATAGAAAAGTTCAATATGCTGCAACTTGAAATGCTAAAATACCTTAATTTCCTAATTTTATGGTAGTATTTCTTCTGTAAAACAAAATAAATTTACTTGCTGAGTTTCTGGTGGTACCATGCAGACGTAGGCAGGCTTCATGTAGCTCTGTAGGAGCAGGCAGATGTAGGATGGTATTTCTGAAGCTCTGGCATTTTATCACAAATCATGGTAGTAGGTATGAAAGGCACACTATTATCTTGTGATCACTTGAGATGTAGTAGGATGTCTACTTGTCTATATAAATTTATTTAGGCAAACTGGAGATTAGACTATGATGTTTATCTGTGTATGTTTTATTCTAAATTCTGTTGTGGACCAAGAAAGGGAAGGCCAATGTTTCAGGCAGAGTAAATAGACAAATATTTGTATGTGTATTTTGTGGTTTTATCTAAGTAAAATACCTCTGTGTGGTTTGTGTATGGTAGACCATACAGCAAAATAAGAAAACAGCCACTGCTTCTCTTCAACCTGGATACCATATGCAACCTGTTAATAGTATGCTTTTAATGTATAGCTGATTGGATTGGGAGAAACTTTGTGAAGAGGTTAGTAGGATTTTTTAACAAACACGGCATGACTGCACTAGATATGTTTTCCATCAGTCTTTGAAAAATAAAAGTGAAAAATTTGAAGGGAAAGAAGTGTTTTAAGAATCTTAGAAAGCACAGGAACTGTACATTTTGGTGGATTCCAAATGACTTTAAGTAATGTAATTCCATAAACACACTGTCTGTGCTTATGGTGGAGGAAGCTTTTTGTAAACCTGGTTGTTTAAAGCCTGTGTGTTGGCAGTTCTTTGGAAAGGCACAATGTAGAATGTGTATCACAGAGGGATGAATTACTATGAAAGGATACCTGTTGTTAATGGTGGTATTTTTTTCTCTATACTGAATTGGTTTTACAAGTGTCATCTTCTGGTATCTCCAAGCAGGTGTGTTCTACTCTAAATTGTAAAATGCTTTTAGAGCTGGAGAGTTAAAAGGGACTTTAAAAATACATAGACTACAAAATGAAGGTGGTATATTATGTAATAGTGGATCAGTTACTGTCTTGAAGACTGCAAGCAGGAATTATGTGAAGGTTCTTAAATGTGAATTAAGGGAGATTATTTTGTAATTATTTCTCTTAACTAATTCTCTGAGTAATTCATCTTGTGAATTATGTTACCTCCAAAATACAACTTCTCACTGTTTAATCAAAAACTTGTGTCACTTGGGGCTTCTTGAAGAAAAATGACTTAACTGATATTACCCATTATACTTCCTCTTGAGATGCTTCTGCAAGTTCTTGGCTTCAGTGATGTATCTCGTTTAACAGTAACACTGTTTCTGTAACAGTGATGTAAATGTTTCTCAAAAGACCAGAGGCTTGTAGTTCTGAAGGAGAACTTGTATGATGGGACCTGTTCCAAAATGTGTTGGCTTTTTCTTCTCATCCTTGCCTTACTATTAGAAAAGGGTTTTTGGTTAATGTTTGAGTCTCATAGCATAATATCTGAGTCACTCACAAGAATTTGATCTTTCCTATGTCGCTTCAATGATGAAAACTCACTTCTTTTATTGAGAGGAGTTATTTAATTGCAAGACATTCCAGTAGTTCAATCAGTCATGCTGATCATCTTTTGTATTAATTCCAACTTTCTTATGGGCTAATTAAAATTCCTTGCTTTTGTTATCTCCATAAGGTATCCTATTTCTTTTTATTCTAGGTTATTTACTTTCTAGAAGAGAGGGTCAAGCAGGATCCCCTGAAAAGCCATTGTCTGATCTGGGTCGTCTCTCCTACTTGGCTTATTGGAAAAGTGTCATATTGGAATACCTGAACTGCCACCATGACAAACAAATCAGCATCAAAGGGATGAGCCGAGCTACTGGAATGTGTCCACACGATATTGCCACAACCCTGCAGCAACATAGCATGATAGATAAAAGAGAAGATAGGTCAGTGAATCTTGAAAAAAATTCTAAAAACTAAGACAAAACATTTCTTCTTACAAAACAATTGGTGTGAAAAATGTCTGCGTAGAAGTTTGACTTTAAAATGAGTGATAGCCATCTTACTGTAGAAGTCAGTGCAGATGGGTCTTACACACAGAGCTTCTCTTCCTGGGGATTTTTTGGATGCTCCTTCATGTTAATGGTTACTAGAAGTATGTGGCCAGCTCAAAACATTTTCAATTAAGAGTTTTGTTTCATTCAGTATAATCTTTCCTAAGTGTTCCCAGCTCTTGCTGTGCAAATATTTTGCTTTAATACCAGTAAGAGGGAAAATGGTGTTTGTGGGTGGCAGTCTGTCTTTCCACACCTCCTCTTTCAATCATTGCTGAATTCATGTAAACCATGGGATCAGATCAGCTCTACATGAAGTGCTCCTGCTCAAGGTACTGGTAATACAAGTTTCTGTTTAATGTTATGGTCAGTGCTCTGAGAAGGTGAGTTCCTGCTTTGTGAATGTCTTTTCTTCATGCTCTTGATGGGTATTTTCGAACTTTTCTGGATAATTGTTCTTGTTTGGTCTTATTTCCATAAAATGTCTTAAATGGCTTTCAATGGTATTTGTGTTTCTGAAGATGATCTTAATTCTTTATGGATATTCCAATCATAGAAACTTTATAATTAAGCAAAGCTGCCTTACTAACACTGACCTGCCAAAACAATAAAATTAAAATCAGAAAAAAGTTCAGCCTCAGTAATTTTTATGTGTCTCCCAGCACTACTATTCAAAACTAGTAATTTTTGAACCAGTATGAATGCAAGTATTCAAAAAGGAGATTGGTTTACAAGATGGTGTATGAGAGTAGTAAGAGGGGTGCTGGCATTGCCTTCAACCTCTTCTGGAGTACTTAGTTATGGACAACCTGAGGACAAATTTATGTCAAGGGAAATTTTTTGTACATGTAGTGAAGTAGAAGTTTGTCACAATTCTGGAAAAGGGTTCTGGATCTGATTTCTTTTTTTAAACTTTTTCACTGAGAGAATGTTGTTACTTCACCAACCTGATTTTTAAAGCACTTGAAATGCTTGCTATGCCTTGTTGTTTAGAATCATGTAGTTCTTTGTAACAGGGGAGTTTGATGGGTTATGTGCTAATATATTAGCATATTGTGCTATTTTATTAGTCTTTACCCACTTTTGATATGCCACTTCATAGTAATTGGAAGGTCGTGTTGTACTTCATTAGCACAGGACTGAAGTATATTTGTATGCATCATTAAAAAACCTGTGCTTCTGACTTGCTTTCTTGTCCTGTTAACTTATGTCTTCAGCTGTAACGTTGACTTTCTCACTCTTGACTTGATGATCCACAGAGTTTTCTGTCTATGTTTATATGTAATATTAAAATTAGAAATTGTTCTAGCAGTGATTGAAGTGCCAACACTAAACCTCTTGAATTAGGTTTAGGGTAGTCAACTATAAAACCTTTACTTTGCTCTCTGTTGCCCTAGTGATGGTTAATATTGAACTTTCGCTCCATAAACTGTTGTTCCTTCAGTTCCTCTCAGTAAACAGTAGTGTAAGGATGTTATCTCTGTGTGTAAGCTGGGTTATTAGAAGTATTTTTAGTTTGATGGATCCTTTAATTTACCCATATTTTTTCACAGGTTGTTTTGCAAAAGGATGTCAAGTATAAAAAGGCTGTTCCAGGTGATCCCTTTCTAAATTAAATTACTGTTTATTTGATTGTAGATTTGTAATTATTAGAAGGGAAAAGCTGATTTCAAGTCATATGGAGAAACTGAAAGCGAATCCACGTATCAATGAAGTAGATCCTGAAAGCTTGAGATGGACTCCTTTATTAGTTCCTAATGCTGCAGTTTCTGAAGAAGAGAGGGAAGCAGAAAAGGAGGTAATATCAGAGATATCTTCTGAATTTCTCTTCCTTTGGCTCTTATAAATCTGAATATTCAACATTAGACTGTCTTAAATAGAGCAGATTTAGCTTTGACCACTACATATTGCTATTGCAATGTAGAATTTTTGGAAGCTGTGCAGCAACACATGGTAACTTGGGGGGGATGCATATGAAAACTTAAAATGTGAATCACTTGTCGTGGAGCTGTATTTATCACTCTTGAGGTAGTCAAAGAGCATGTAATCAGATCAAATTTGGTGCAGAGCTCAGGGGCTGCACTTTCAATCGATTCTTTGTGTTCTCAACTTGCTCAAAGTGATCCAGTCAGTGGGCATGTAATGTAGTGCTAAAGGACTTAAATCAATTCGCTGCATCATTAATAGTGCTAAATATCCCATGAAATGCAATCTTCTTTGGTTTGTTATCTGTTAACTGTTGTAAAGGAGCAACTAGATGATTCAGCTGAAATGCTGTTGCTGGGTTAGCCAGCAGTGCTAATCAGGGTTGACTTATTTTAACTATTTAGCTGAATGTAAAGGATATGGCTAAGTAAATGCTGTTTCAGTGACCTGTTATTTTAACCTCAACCCTTCAGGCTGAGCGTCTTATGGAACAAGCTAGCTGCTGGGAAAAGGAAGAGCAAGAAATATTCTCCACAAGAACTAATAGTAGGCAATCACCTGCAAAAGTACAATCTAAAAATAAATATTTGCGATCTCCAGAAAGTGTGGCCGTGGTGGGGGAGCGAGGGCAGTGCACAGAACAATCTAAAGAGAGCAGTGAGGAGGATGGCGGGGATGAGAATCAGCAGAGTTCGCCTCCCCGGCTGACCAAGCCCCAGTCCCTGGCCATGAAGAGAAAGGTGTGTTACCTTAGAGCTTCATTCAAAGCCATTTGTCTATGATTTCAATCAAATTTTTACCATCCAAATAACAACCTCATTTTTTTTTGTAAACATTTATTAGACTGTTTTAATCCTTTATGTGTTAGTTGGACACTTAACTACTCCTCTCTTATATTTTCTGCACTCCATCCAGTTTTTGTCCTTTGGATTTTTCAGAGAACTATAAAATACTAGTGACATTAAAAAATCAGAATTTTTTAGTTAATTTTTAAACTAGAGATTGCCCTCTGGTGTTTGGCATTGGTATTGGTTCAATATCTTAATGGTTCTTTCTTTTTTTTGTATTAAGATGGAGTCCGGCTTGTGGGGTTTGTCTTTTTATGTTCTTTTTAATGTAGGAGCTCCTAAAAGGGGAATACTGTTTTTCAAAAGAAATGTTGTTAAAACAGAAGGGGTTTTTTTACCTTATTCCTCTAATTTAAGTGTTAAATTCTGGTTACTGCCATGCTCACACTAATTTCTTAATTTCCTTTAAAAAATCAACTCTTTGAGTTGCTTAAATTAGTAAACTTAAGAATCCCAAAATTTTAAAGCACTCACCTTAGCCTTTATATTTAGGTATCTCTGGTGAGAATTACGAAGTTGGATTGTCCCTTTGGTTATACTTTGTGAGCTTACTTTAAAGTAACCATAAATCTCTGAGAATGTATAATAATAGGAAAACAAAATCTTGAACAGGTTTTTTTTTTTATAGCAGCCAACTGTAGGATGCTTGAGGTGCACTTCTTCGATGTTATCTGTTTTTCTGTGTACATACTTATTTCTAAAAATAGCAGAAACCTAAAATGTAGAAGAATAAGCTTTGGTACTTGTGAAGGTTGTTGTGGAATTATAAATTTACAGAGGAAAAATGTGTGAGTGCAATTTATATAACAGTGCTATGAGTATTATTTGACAGAAGAAGGTAAAAGACACTTCAATATAAAGAAAATTCTAGTCTTCATTTTCACTTACAGAAAGGTTTGTATACATACCTATTTTAACTGTTTAGACATTTTACTTTTAGATTCTGTCTACATTTGAATTTGATGCCACGTAAGGTGTTTTTTGGAATGAATAAATGGATTATTATAAATTTGCTCTACAAAAATTCATGTCCAGAATTAGTTAATGAACAGGAATGTAGGAAGAGTTTGATTTGTGGAATTATTTTTCAGAGACCTTTCATACTGAAAAAGAAAAGGGGCCGTAAGCGCAGAAGGATAAACAGCAGTGTTACAACAGAGACAATTTCTGAAACAACCGAGGTGCTGAATGAGCCATTTGATAACTCAGATGAAGAGCGTCCCATGCCACAGCTGGAACCCACCTGTGAGATGGATGGAGAAGATGATGACTTGAAGCCTGTGATTAGAAAAGCTTTTGAGTATCAACCTGGGCAGCAGAAACAGGAGGAAGAAGAGCAGAACAAGGAGGAAAAAGACACTCATTGTTACAGGCGTGATGAAAATTGTACAGGTAAACTTAAAGTGTTCTCACATCTCCACAAAAATAATTTTGTTGAGTTGCCTTTAAAAGAAGTGTTTATTTTTGTCATGCATCTGGAAATTTTTAATGAGATGTATTTAGCTGTTGTTATTATTATAATCATTTGCTTTTTGTGTTCAGGAAACAAATCTTATCCAGTCTGAGGCCTTGAAGTTCTTGTCATATTGTCAAAAACAACTTCTGTGTCCCTACAGCAGGGCATTTCACTCAACAGTGCAAAGGGTATCACTGGAATATTGTCCACTATAGTTTTTGTATCAGTGATAAAGGATGCAAGCAAAAAGTAACATTGATTTACACAAATATCTTTCCATTCAGTATTGTTGGTAATTCAGTGAAATGTTTGGTGCTTCTGTGGCATAATATATCCTCAGCACCAGGATCCAGTTTTATTTCCCCATAAAAGAGACAAATTTAACTGGGTCCTTTCAAAGCTGCTTTTCTAGTTTCATTTCAAGGATATCTCCTGTCAAAAAAGTTAATGGATGGATAGTGAAACTACTAATGAGCTATTCTGAATGTACACTCTTCCCTTGACCTCCTAGCCCTCAAATTATGCTTATGAGTTTTAATTCCAGAATGACTGACTAGACTCTCAGGTCTGTGTATTTTCTCTGAGAAGCCAGTAGCTACTACTTCAGTATTTTTGTAATTGCATGGGAAGTTCCATCCTTGTTATCCTCAATTAGGGATCATGGGCTGATTTCTATTTCAAACAGCTCTTGTGTGATGTGGTACATTATATTACCACTTTTTCCAGTTTCTCAAGAGAAACTGTTTAAACTAATAGTAGCAAGTTCCAGCTCTGTCCCAGTGGTCAGGTTTGCACAGTTTTAACCAGATTGATGTTTTTTATTTGCCCTTGAACCACGTCATCACAATATAGAAGTATCACTGAAGCCATTGCACTCCCAACTGCAACATGTTATATCTTGATAATTTTCCTTTTTTTCTGGAGTACGTGTAAGTGGTATCTGGGGAGAAAGGAAAGAGGTGAATGTGTTTGGGTCTTTTTTTTTTTTTTTTTTTTTTTTGTCAATGGATTAGTTTAGTGCTCTGATGCACTCTGTGTGTAATTTTAATTATCTTTTGCCTTCTATCATCTCCTGTGAACCATGCCGTGAGATGTTGCCCATGAAAAAGTACTAGAATGAACCACATTTTTTCAGTATTGGTATTAAAGGATGATTATATATTTTTTTATGGTTTGTCCTCCAGAATGGTCAACGAGGAAACTCAAGACTTTCATGTCATTACTGTCAAAAAAGATGAATGTGTGTTAGATCAATGTCTATATAAAGTGAAGGCATACTTCTATTCTAAAACCAAAGGTGGAAAATCAAATATTTGGACAGTATTTGCTTTAGTTTACATGTCTTGTCATTTAAATCTCAGGGATTTTTCTAATGTATAAATGGTGGTTCTGTTAGTGTCTGTTAAAAGGCCACCAAACCATAACATATCTGTGCAGCATGTTTGAGCTGTAGATACTACATTGTCCTACTGTGTTTTGAGACCTGTTTACAACTCTTGTTTCATATTTTCTTAATACATTTTGAGTTTATAAATTATTTTCAGGTTTATATTGGAAAATATTGATTAGTCTGCAAGCTAAGACTTTTTTTTTTTTTGTCTCTGTTACCTCCCAAAGATAATACAGAGGATGTAGCTGTGTTGGAAGAAAGCACTAAAGACAATCTTGAACCTTTAAAGAGTAAGCAGGGTTGGCCCAAAGGAGTTAAACGTGGTCCATCTAAATGGAGGCAAAGCAAAGAAAGAAAACCTGGCTTTAAGCTTAATTTGTACACTCCACCTGAGACTCCCATGGAGCCTGACTATCAGGTACAAGTGGAAGAACAAAAGGAAGTGGCTGAAGACAAGCCCTGTTCAGTTCCTGCTGTTACAGAGGAAGCCATTAAAGAACCTGCTGAAGCACTGCCACCACCAGATGATGAGGCTAAACAAGTAGAACCTGAACCTCTGCACCCACCCAGTGAACCCTTTGAAAAACAAGAAAATGATACTATGAAAGCTGGGGAAGAAGAAAGGAGCATAGAGGAAGATGGAATCATTTCAAAAGATCAAGAAAAAGACAAAGCAGAAGAAGTTTTCGTGCAGAAAGAGGAGTCTGTGCATTTGGATGATCAGGAGGAAGAGGAGGAGGAGGATGAAGAACCTTCTCACAATGAAGATCATGATGCAGATGATGAAGATGATAGTCACATGGGTTCAACAGAAGTGGAGAAAGAGGAATTGCCTGGTGAAGCTTTCAAAGAAATGCTGGAAACTCAGCAATCTTTTTTAGACGTAAATGTTCAAACTGGTAATTCAAATCAGGAGGAGTTAATGGATTGTGGTGTTGACCTTGCAGCTGATGAGTGTGCAAGTGACCAGAAAGAACTTGCTACAGATTCAGACCCAGTGCCTGAATCTGATGATGATCATGCAGACAACAACCAGGACCAAAAAGCTGGTGAAGAATTACATTCCGATTTCAAGGGAGAAAGTACTGAGACCATGGAGATTGACTCAGAGACCGTTCAGGCAGTACAGTCCCTAACCCAGGAAACAAGTGAACATGAAGATACATTTCAGGACTGTGCAGAGACTCAAGAGGCCTGTAGAAGTTTGCAGAACTATGCCCACAACGACCAAAGTCCCCAGATGACCACACTGGATGACTGTCAGCAGTCTGACCACAGCAGCCCAGTTTCATCTGTGCACTCTCATCCCAGCCAGTCAGTTCGTTCTGTTAATAGTCCAAATGTTGCTCCTTTAGAGAACAGCTATGCTCAGATCAGCCCAGATCAAAGTGCCATTTCTGTGCCATCTCTGCAGAACATGGAGACCAGCCCAATGATGGATGTTCCCTCAGTTTCTGATCATTCGCAGCAAGTTGTGGATAGTGGGTTCAGTGACTTGGGAAGTATTGAGAGCACAACAGAAAACTATGAAAACCCAAGCAGTTACGATTCTACAATGGGTAGCAGTATCTGTGGAAACAACTCTTCTCAAAATAGTTGCTCATACAGCAGCCTTACATCTAGTAACCTAACACAGAGTAGCTGTGCAGTGACCCAGCAGATATCTAACATTAATGGAAGCTGCAGTATGATGCAACAAGCAAACATCAATTCTCCTCCCACCTGTAATGTAAAATCTCCCCAAGGTTGTGTTGTTGAAAGGCCTCCAAGCGGCAACCAACAGTTATCCCAGTGCAGCATGGCTGCTAATTTCACTCCACCTATGCAGTTGACTGAAATCCCCGAGACTAGCAATGCCAACATTGGATTATATGAAAGAATGGGGCAGAGTGAATTCGGAGCAGGGCATTACTCACAGCCATCTGCCACTTTCAGCCTTGCTAAACTGCAACAGTTAACTAACACGCTTATGGATCATTCTTTGCCTTACAGCCATTCAGCTGCTGTAACTTCCTATGCAAACAGTGCCTCTTTGTCTGCCCCCTTAAGTAACACGGGGCTTGTTCAGCTTTCTCAGTCTCCACATGCTGTTCCTGGAGGACCCCAAGCACAGGCTACCATGACCCCTCCCCCCAACCTTACTCCTCCTCCCATGAATTTGCCACCTCCCCTTTTGCAGCGTAATATGACTTCATCGAATATTGGAATATCCCACACCCAAAGACTGCAGACTCAGATGGCCAGCAAAGGTCATGTCTCTGTAAGAACCAAATCCACACCTCTGCCACCTGCTGCTGCAGCCCATCAGCCCCAGATTTATGGACGAGCTTCACAGACTGTGGCCATGCAAGGGCCCGCACGGACCTTAACGATGCAGCGTGGTATGAACATGAGTGTAAATTTGATGCCAGCCCCTGCTTATAATGTCAATTCAGTGAACATGAACATGAACACCCTTAACGCTATGAATGGTTACAGTATGTCCCAGCCAATGATGAATAGTGGGTATCACAGTAATCATGGGTATATGAATCAAACCCCTCAGTACCCTATGCAGATGCAGATGGGAATGATGGGAACTCAGCCATATGCACAGCAGCCAATGCAGACAGCAGCCCACAGTAACATGATGTACACTCCCCCGGGCCACCACGGCTACATGAACACAGGCATGTCCAAGCAGTCTCTCAATGGCTCCTACATGAGAAGGTAGGCCCTGGCAGAGACACGCTACCCAACTGGCGTATGGCATTGATCTGCACAAATACCTTTGGAGAGTACGATTTCAAAACCAGCAATTGGTGTGAATGCAAAAACATTTGTTGGCACCATTTAAAAGCTGTATGCAGCAGAAAGCCTTATACAAATTTTTCTTTATTTCATGCTTTGTTGGTTTTTTTATGTTTTTTTTTTTTCTTTGGTTTTATTTGTTCCATTTTGGGGTTTTTGTTTATTTTTTTAACATTGTGAGATTTAACTTCTCTTTGGGGGGAATTAGGTGGTTTTCCATTTTTTGTTTATTTCGTTGAGCTTGAAGTTCTCTGGAAAGGAAGAACTCTTTCTATGAACTGCAATTACACAGCAGCTGATGGTTCAGAGCCATTTTATGTGCCTGCTCCCATTAAAAATGTGGATAAATAGACTCCAAAACTATCAGACAGTACTGGATCATGAGCTTTTTCTCTCTCCTTTCCCCACATGTAAATGCCTTTTAGCAGTTCTTTTATTGTATTATTTTGTTTCTGAAGGTGACACTTCTGCATGCCGCTAATGTCTTTGTTAGTGACAGTGCATTTTGTAGTACTGTACAAGTGTTGTGCTTAACAGTAAGCCATTTCTTAATTTTTTTTGCCTTGATTAGGTTACCCTAGTTTGAGGGGTAAAAAAACCAGAACTATATTTTTGTTAATTATAAAACTTGTAAAAATAATAAAAAAAAAGCTGCAAAAGCTATTCACATTTTGGTTAGTTTCAAAGGGTTTTATTGCTGTATGTTTAGTGTAAGTTGAGACTCTTTTCCATTTTTGTGACCAGTTTTCTTTGGGGCTGGGTAGGAAAAAAGGCAGCTTTCTGTTTTATAAAAACTTATGTTTTTTTGTTGATTGAAACATCTCAGTGTTTATTTGTCAAGTTTTGAAACATTTTCGTATATGTCCAAATACTTGGCAGGATTTAAAAAAAAAGGTAGTGAATTTGGTGTAAAGTTGCTATTTTATGGAAATGCCTCTAACTTTACATTTTCATTCCATCTGTAGATTTTTCTATCTTTATAAAATATTGGAGTTATTTTTTAAGGGAAAAAATAGAGCAGTAGCGTGTGAATAGCTCAAACTAAGCTTACAGATCGCATGTAAAAAGGCAAAAGTTATTTGTGTCTGTTTATATTGCTTCCTTTTTTGTAGCCTTTGTACCTGTACAGAGTGACTGTAAGGGCCGAACAGAAGAGGCTTGATACATGTAAAAATAGGACCCAGTGACACTCTTGTATTTATCTGTTATCTTTTTAGTCAGTCACTTAAAAAAATACCCACAAAAGACCCACCCAAGCAACAAAAATAAAAACTGCAAAAAAAACTACACCCCCCCTCCCAAGCTGTACATTTTAACATAAAATAAATTATGATGAGCCATTTTTAGCCTCTTGTGTCTTGTCATAGTTTGATGTTGCATGGGAATTACCTCCTGAAACAGTGTTTGTTACAGTGCTCTCAAGTGCTTGATCTAAAGCCCATTACAGTTGGTGGGGTTTGGATTAGGCTGTTTAGAGCTTAAGTGTAGGTTACTCATCATAATTGCATACACCCTGTGAAAATAAAGAATACCTAAGATTATTTTTTTAAATAATCTTAATAAAATATTGAATAAATATGTATTTAATACCTTACAAGGTTGTCAATATTTAATGTATGAAACTTCTTTCCTACAGAAGGTGTGAATATATATATATATCTCTATATAAAAAGATATATGATAGTAACAGACATGGTGTTTGAACTGTATTTTAATGATAGAATTGTAATCTGTTCCTTTGTCATTGTTGCTGGGTGACAAGATGATGCAAATTCTGCATTAAGTGTATGGGTTCTATGTATATCCATGTATGTGGGCACACACAAACATACACAGAGATGAGCACTTCTCATGTGCAGAAGGTCTGTTAAAGACAAGAAGGCTGACTATGTGTTCTCATGAGTGGACAAATTCAAATGTGGGATGTGTGAACCTACACCAGAAGAAGTCCCTGTAATAATTGTTCAGAATGCTTCTAATGTGAATGTAGCCACTGTCCTGCAGTAAGGTTACTAGTTAAGGTAAAAGGAGTGGCCATCTTGACTGAAAACTGTCCCCATTCCAGTATATAAAATAGCTTTAAAGGTAATATTTCATATCTCTTAAAGTCAAAGAAAGGTGTATTTCTTTAAATAAAACCATTACTGTGTGGTGGTGCCAAATCAAGAAATTGATAGTACAGATTCATGTGCATGACCTGTTGAGTTTTAATACAATGGAGCAGCAGTCTAAAATAGTGACTCTGAATGAGAGCTAAAATTGCTGGTCAAATGGTAATCTGGAATAACTCGTGTTTTAGGAGTTCAGCACACCTTGATAAGGAGAGCACCATACAAGAAAGATCTGGGTTCATGCCCTTACATTGTCAAATTTGTTGATTGAAGGCAGAGAGTATTCATAGTACTTAAACTTTGTTTCCATCTTAACAAAGTAACTCACCTTTTTATGCTTAAGAAAAGGAAAGTGGAACTTGATGCAGTTATGTGCAGCCTTCAGGTGTGTTTAGCTTTATGTCTTGTGATTTTTCATTTGTGTGTTTTTACAGTGAGTGAAAAAGGCACCTGGGTCTTTATCTGCTGCTGTTCAGTTTCAAGTTTTGAAGCCTGTAACATAGAAGCAATTCTTAACATTTCAGATATTTGCTAACCTGAAACAGCATCCTGACTCCAGCATGTCGTTAAAATTCTGTATTTACAATATATGGGTTAAGAGTTGATTGGGAAGTTATGTATAGGGTGTGCACAACAGGCAAGTTTCCAGTATAATCTTGTTATTTCAGAATTTAATTCCTTTCAGGAGGACAAGGGACTATCCTACAACTTTTCCCATAACAACTGTTTAGCTGTTGTTCTGTGTTTTGTATGCACCTTGCAGTGTCAGTTTTGACTGTGTGCTCTTGCACCATCCCAGAGGGGAATGAGCTCTTGCTTTTACTGTCTTCAAATAGTTCTTCACAGAATTGCAATAGATGATTCTTGTGACAGGCAAGAGGCTCTTTGGCCATGCACTCTTACAGAATGGTCCGTGCCACTGGCGGCTGGCAAGAAGGAAATCAACGTGCCTTGTTCAGTGTGTTCCTGCAGACCTGGCTTGTAGCTGAGTCGGTGCTGCTGACACTTCTGAATCAGCAGCTTGCAAGAGCTGCCTCACTTTGTGAAAGTCATGTGTTCCAGAAGTTCTGCTTTTCTGATTTATTCTCATTAATTCTGGAAGAACAGTAGGCAAAAAAAAGCTGGGAAGTAAATGAGAAGTGTGTTTACTTCAGATGTGCTTAATTGGCACAGCTGTGCCAGCAGAGTCCTTCAGGCAAGACCTGGTTCTAGGAAAGATCCTTGTCTTTGGAGCAGGACATAGTTCATCTGGAAGCTGCCAAGTGCCAGTTCTCCTGGAAGCTGCACTCAGCCCTTAGCAGAGACAGGAAAGGTAAGTGTTGTTATGCTCAGGCTGCCTGATCCCCCAGCAGTGGGCAAAATGCAACCAGTTTTTTACTAACAGTGTAAGAATCTCTGATATAAGCAGAAACAAAGGACTGCTAAAGGTTCTAATCTTCCATGTTAGATCACTGTCTATGTCTCTCAGTTTTATAAGCTCTTTAATTTGTCCATCTGGCAGAGGATGGTTGATGGAAAGAAACTCCATTTATATCAGCATGGTAAATAGAAAGAAAGGCCCTGGCAATTTTCTGTAGTGCTGAGGGTCATCAATTATGCATGTGAATCAATGACAAATCCTCTTTCACTTACAGCAGTCATCAAGCTCTCATGCAGGATACAAGAAAGAAGTCAACTGTAGCTTGACAAAGGGAAATCCTCACAGATATTTGTTATCATTTGATACAGAATTCCTGTCTGCAAAGCAAATGCTCATGGTGTAGTTGATCCTTCATGTAGAGGCTCTCTAACTGCTGTGCTACCCTGGATTATCACTGTGAAAAAAGAAATAAAACTGCCAGGAAACAGCACAAAAAGGCAAACTCCTGTGAAACCCTTCAGGACTCAGGACTAAACAGTTCAGTGTTTTTCCTGTAATATTTCTTCAGGAGTGCCTATCTGCACTCCTTTAAAGGCTCTGGACTTGAGTTAGGATCACGATTTTGGGATGACGTAGCTAGAAGAAAGTTTTAAGTTGTGCTTGCTTTTGTGTTGTAAATGTTTGGGGTTTTTTTGCAGAGAGAAAAACTTACTTGTCGATGTAACAAAGAATTCTGCTAAGGCTGGAACTTTCTAAGATGAGGAATTTTAAATTTGGTTTCCCTTCTTTCTCATCTTGACATTGTATTTGAAATTACTTTGTTTTTTTTTTTTTTCTAGCAAATAACAAATGATCCCTGTGACTCTGTAATTAACTACACCTTCCCCTCCCCTCCTTTTATGGAGTTTCTTTTCCAGCAGCACAGCTGCTCCAGGGCAGTGCTAGATGGTGGTGCTGTTCTGCTGCTCAGCAGGTGCTAGGCTGTTCTTGCTGTTCCTCCTCTGCAGTGCCAGCTCTATGTCCAGCTCTCTCAGCTGCTTCAGGAAGCCCCGGTTGGGCATGATGCAGCGGTGCCTTGCCACCTGCTCAATGGCATCCACCACCGTCATGTTCTTGTGGATCATCAGGTAAGCCAGGACCAGCGTGGCGGAGCGGCTGCGGCCCATGGCGCAGTGAACCAGCACCTTGCCTGTGGAAACAGAGGGACACATCAGAGCTGACACAGGGTGATCCTTTCCTCTTGACAGTGAAGGTTTCTGTAGTGCTCCTGCTCTGTTTGGTGTTTGACTACCCTCAGCAGCACTCAATAAGCCTCTCTTACAGCCTCAGTTTTCCCTCGTGTGAAAAGCCTTAGAGCTGAACACCATCTACAGTAGGGATGATCCATTTAATTCTGTAGGGGGATAGAATATAAGAAAATAAAGATAGTGTAGAAAGTAATCTTACCCCTAAGGAGTTGCAGCTGGGCCAATTATCAAAGATTAGGAGCAGGCCTGACTTTAATGGGCCACAGCTGTAACCAATGAGAAGAAGATGCTATAAAAGAGTGGGGTGGCTGGGTGAGAAGGGAACTGGGGTTGGTTGGCTGCTTTGTGAAGGAATTGTCAGTGCTTGGAGGAGCTGCCTGCAAGAAACACCAAGAAGGTATGAAATTTGTGATAGGAGGGAACCTGTGAAGTGTATGGAAGTATGTATGGATCCCCTGCAATAAGATGACAGCCTAATTCTACACCAAATATCTTTTTATTTGTGGACAAAGCTTGCAGAGAAGGCCTGGGGACTGCATTAAGTATCATAGCAAGCCCTGCTGGAGCCTTGACTTACGTGTCTCACAAACTGTGTGTTTGCAATTCTGTGTTTGGAATAATAACCAAAGCACAAGGGTGTGGGAGGGTTTGGTGTGCTCTCATACTGTCCTTCCATGAGAATAAATGGAATGCATGGGGGGTGCCTTTCCCAGTTCTACTAACTAGACACAAAAAGTAACCAAACTTGATTTTGATTTTTTCTTGGGGCAATAATGTGCTTTGAGATCTAGATAACATCACTTGATGCCAATTTTTGAGGGCAGAAGATAAAAAAGTCATATGCATATAACCAGGTGGTGGAAAGAAACCACCTCTTACACCACAGAAAAGCTTCTGTAGAAATTTCTGGCTAGCACCCTGTTGTGTTGAATGCAAGTAACGTTTCACCAGCACCATCATCTGTGTTCTAATACGATCATCTCTCTGCAGTAGGAGCCTGTCTCGTACCCAGTGAGTGCAGAGTCTGTGCCAAGAGTTTTCACCTCCAAATAAACATGCTACAGTTTATCCCTGTGACACTGCTTGGCTTAGCTTGGGACTTCCAGAGGCAGAAAGTCATTGGCTTTGGATAGTAACAAGGTTGTAAGCCTTGTGGAGCCTTCCCTGTTAGCAGTATCTGGGGGAGGTGGAAGAAGAGAACAGTAAGTGGGTTCAGGTCTGATTGACAGGTTTTGAAACACTTCAAAAGATTTCCAAAAATGATTCAAAGCCCTCAAGGGGGTCTTGCAAAAGGTTGAACTGCTGAAGGAAGTAGATTTGGAGCACGCTTTCTAACACCCTGCTAAGCAGAATTGCCACAGGAGAAAAAAATAAAAACTGTGCTATCAGGGCCAATAATAGTTTATCTCTGTCAGCTATGCCTAGTGAGAAGTGCTGGGTGCAAAGCCATGACTCCTGCAGATTAACTCCTTTGCTTCCAGGCACAAGAGGATGCCTTGGCACAAGTAGCATTGCTGTGTAATGGATGCATCAAGAACTGCCAACACTAAAGGATTAATGGTTACAGTCTGCATCCTAATCCCAGCAGATAGTCTTTAAGGCATCTTGGCAAAGTTCCAGTCCTTCTGATAACTAAAAGTGCCTCTTCCTCTCCTGGAAAATGATAATCCATTCTATTATTACTGCAAATATTTGAAGTGGATGAAAAGACACATTTGTTTAGCCCTTCAGTGCTTCTCTTTAGAGCTTCCCACCTTGTAAATCTGTTGCTGTTGAGGTGATAAAATAGGTGATGGGACAAGGAGCACTTTGCTTTGTGTAGGTGGCAAATGGAGGAGATCTAGGAGAAAATACAGTTTTGTATTGTGTTAACAAAGGCAAAAAAATGGCTGTACAATCTTCTGAAATGTCCACTGGTTTGCAGAAAAGGAAGTTTGTCCTTGGCTGTGTATGAATAGTCAAGAGCCAACTGCCTGTTAGAGCAGAACACTGACACTCTTCTGCAGAGCCACGTCCCTTCTGTACTATTTTGTAGTCTCTTCCATTCTAATATAAGGACCACTCGGAACCCTCATTCCCCAAAAGAGAGTCTGCTCTTACAGTCTTGGGTTCTGGCCACTTATATCTTCAAGGTGTGCCAGAATATGCAGCCTCAGTGCACAGAGACAGAGGTCTGCTGAGTGGTGTCAGATCTCCGAAACACTTTGTTCACTTGACTTGGGTTTGTGTTTCTTGAAAATTTGTCTAGATGCAGCACTACTTTTCCAGAATAATTTTGAGCCATGAATGTTGAGGTCTTTGGTCAAAAGCCTCAGGTCTTTGTGATTTTCTCATATGTTTCTTCCCATTTCGTTTTCTTTTAAAATCTGTCTTTAGTGTATTTTCCCCAGACATTTTCATATGAAGTGAAAATGCCATTCCCCTTTATTCTACATTTTGAGGAACTAAAACTTCAAGGGAATGAGTATTAAATCTGTAGCTTAGTAGGAAACCTAAAAAATTCTTAAAATAATGTTTTCCTTTCATGTTATACAGGCCTCACTGATAAATATTTAAGCTGTTCTATGGTCCAAATTGCATGTTTTGGGAAAGCTTTCTGCCCAGCTGAATGACAGCATGCATAATTGGGACTCATTACAGTTTGCCTCTAAATCTTACTCTTATAACTTCTCTTATGTCCATCAGCCCATGCTTAAACCCTGCGAATACTGTTCTGATCAGGGAGTTTGTTCATCATCACGAAGATTTTAAATGTGAAGTCAGAATTAGGACTGTTTTGACAGCATCCAAATTGCCAAGCTTTCTGGTCTGATTCAGAGAGGGCCTTCTTTGTTAGAATGACAATTTGTTTCAACAGCATTGACTATTGAGCATCTTCCCAGCAAAAATCATTATCTGAAGACATCCATTCAAAGAATCCGATCATTTGGCTGAAGGTCATACCTCATACAGCCAGAGTAAATTCATCAGCACACAGATTCTGGTCACACAAACTGAGGCTTTTTCCTTTCTCACCCTTTCCCTCTGTGTTTGCTCAGTTCTAATACAAAGCAGCAAAGCAATGCAAAGCTGTTACTCATCAGAAGTATTTAGCACCACACACTGAAGTCCCATGTCATTACCACTGGAGGCAGGTGCTTAGTTACTTCATGCAAAATCCTGTTTAGGAATCTGGATGCTCTTTGTCAGGAAGGTGCACACAAGTGCACCTTCATGTGCCTGTTCATTTGGCACTTGAAATGCAGACCACCTTTCTGCACTAGATGTGCATTCACAAATAATACTTTTATGTTGTTGGAGGAGAGCACTTGCTACCTCTAGTCTTTTCTTCCATAGGTGGCATCAGTCCACACTTTAGTCTAGCTTCTGGAGTCATTCTATTCTGTAAATGTGTATTGCAAAGTTACTGTCATGCTTCAAACCTCAGTGTCTTCGTGGGCCATGCATTGTGTCTTTACACATCTGGCTGGGACAAGAGATGTACATACATACATTTTACTTTTCCCTCATGAGAAAGCTAAGAGCTTGCTCTTTTTCTTCATGGGTGTTACAGTAGGTCTTCCTCAGAAAAGATCCTAGCTAACTTGTTTAAAAGCCATTTGAATTTGGCAGAAATTACTACAGCTACAGAAATCACTGCCATTTGTAGTATCTACTTGAGTGCAGATTTTTTGTTTGTTTTGTTTGTTCACCCAGTCGCTCTTCAATTTGGTTTTGTGTTCCAGTGCTGGGCTGGTGTTTGCTACTGTCTCAGCACTTCCTGGACTTTGATGTGGTTTTCGAAAACAAAAAAGGTTAATATCCCCTCCATCTCATCCTTTCCTCCTACAATATTTATTGGGAAGCAAGGCTTTTTTTCTTGCCCTTGCTGCTTCCCTTGTGCTTGTTTCTTTACCTCAATGCAGCAGACTAAAGTCTTATGGGAACAGGAGGGTGGTGGGAATGAGGAAGTCTACATTTCTTATTCCAACTTCTCCAGTCTGACACTGACCTCTGGCCTCCAGCCATGGCTAGACACAGGTGTGTGCTAGTTATCCTCTCCTTTCCAAAGGCACTGCTTCAGACACACTTCTTTAAAATGCTGGGTATCTTTCTTCATAAGCAAGTAACCTCCTGAAGCAGTTTCTCCTGCTATTAGGACTTTGATTTTTAAAACTGATCTGCTTTCAAGGTTTTCTCCTGAGCAAGGGAAGGGACTGTTGTGTGGACTGTACTTGATGAAAGGGTAGAAGTGTAAAGACCTGGCTGGCTATTGGAAGCAAGTCAGGTAGTAGCTGCCTGCAGCTGAGCTAGACAGCCAAGAACAGAAGCTGACACAAGGCTAGAAACTTGATATCTGACCCTATGATATTAAGGTCTCTATAAGTCAGCAGGAAAGTTTTAAGTTTCTCAACTGGTTTCTGGTAAAATATCTTGCTGAGATTTTTTTTTTTAAAGTATGTGAGGGGAAGGAGTAGGAGTAATATTGAAAGTCAGTGTGAGGCCTAGGCTGTAGCACTTGACATCAGTGTCAAACTTTCTGATAGAACACTGCTGGAGATCAGCAAATAATGAATTGTAGTAATCAAGCTGAGAAATTACAAACACTTTAATGAAATGTTTCTAGTTTACTGCTGTCAGAGCTGTATCAGTTCCCTCCTGCTTGGAAGATGGCAGAGAAATAAATGTTACAGCTTGGGGTAGATCTGATGGTCAGGTAGGAGGGGTGGTTTCTATATTTATAGAGAGAATCTAATGGTGCAGAGCATGAAGCTGTGGAATGATGGCATGGAATGTCTGAGACCACTTGTGTTCTACTCCCACCTATATGCAACTAATATTTATTAAACCTGTCTTGATAGGAAAGGGAGGAAAAGACAGCATATTCATGGCACCTAGGCAATGTCCAGTTGTCTCATGTATTTTTGAAGGAGTCAAAACACAAAAAAACCTCTGTCAGACAGGACCCCTTGATACAAGCTGTGATGAGAACTTTGATGAAAGTGCTTGGTAACAGGCTCTTCAGGTGGTATTAGTGGGAAGGGTCCTAAATACATTACTGCCTTCTCTTAAACTTGTTCCCTACTACTAGTTGTATTGTCTTTGTTACACTATATTGGACTTGTTTCACTCCTGCAAGGTTAAATGCCATGGAACTGTGCTTTTAATTAGTTGTGGTGAATATTATACTGGTTTGAACCATTTTCAGCGCCCTCCTTACTTCTTTCATCCTGAAGCGCAGTATCAATGAATTTGGAAGCCGAATAAAAGAACTGGCTGAGGTCGAAGGTGGGGAGATCGTCAGCCTCCACGCCGTGGTACTGCAGGGCCATGCTGCTGTAGTACTGCGCTCCCGTGTCCACGTTGCGCTGCCCGTGGGCCGCGTTCAGGATGTGCGTGAACCCTGCCTTCTCCAGGCTGTAGCGATCCAGCGCCATTTTCCTGGGAAAACAAGAGCTGCCATGTAACTCAACAACCTTCTTCAAGGCTAGGAAAAAAAAATTAGAGAAAACCTCTGATTTGGTATGTTCTAAATGTTAGTGAAACTGATAATGCTTTAACAGTGCATAATTTACCATTTTAAGGATCTTAAGATATTGTCATTCTGTTTGAAGCTGTCATTCTTTTGGAGTTCCTAATTATCTCCCCCAGGTCCTTAGAGCATGTTTAATATGGATTTATTTTTCTGTTACCTGTGCACATAGGCAATACTGGCTTCCATCCATCTTGTACAAGAAGAAAGTTGGGATAGAGAAAGAAATAGAAGGAATTATCTAAAGTCAGAAAAGGAAATCAGTGGCAGAACTTGAAATAGGACCCATGAATGCTGTTTTCCCTTTCTGTCCTATCAAATGATATTGCAGATGTAATAAGAGTCAGTAATATGTGAGTAGTAAAATTGTCTGGGATTCAAAAAGAAACTCTTCCCTAAAAGAAGTTACCGAGTTCTTCTCAATTTCTATGAAAAATAAATACAATTTTAAAATCCTATCCCTATGTGAATATAACTTTCTATCACAACTCCATTTTACTGTCTTGTTTGGTCAAACCAGAGGTCTAAAGCAAAAAGAATTATATAAGGAAATTTTATATTAGCCTTCAGAGGAAGCTGGAATTCATGTGTTTAGCCAAAGGTTCTCATTTGTTCTTGTCCTCTCTTCCCTTGGACAAGAGAAGTCAGAGAAGAGAGGAAAGCTTAGATTTGTATGTTCAATACTAACTGTAGGTACTTGTTTTAGGATAAAATTCCTAAAAAAATGTAGAGTTCATGGCCAGGCCTGTAAAAACTTTCTTTTCTACCATTACAGAAAGCTTTTAGTTTGGGAAAATTTTGTTCTGAAAAAGCTGTCAAGTTTCATTAGTGCCTAGGAAAACTACAAAGCTTTTTACAAAAAGAAAAAATGGCATAACCTTTGTTTTGTTAATATATTTTCACTTAACTGCTGCATGATGTAAAAAAGCTTTTTCCAAACAAAAGTACCTCTCTCCATGATTGTTTCCTGAACACTTCCATGTGTAAATGTAGCTGCTGTCACACAGGACATTGTGGTGGGCTACCTGCTGTGTTTCATAATTCTAGTGGTGACAGCCCACAATAGCCTGAAGTTGACTGCCTTTCCAAGCTGTAAGTCAAAACCCACTCTGAGCAGTCAAGGACCTAATGATTAGAGCACTTAACTGGGATATGGATACTGAAGGTTTTACCTATGCTTGCTCTTACTTAAATTAAGCCCATGATCATTGGCTGCTCTGACTAAATAGAGCAGAAATTCCTTTCTGGTCAGGAATTATAATGTCTTGACAGTGCTGGTATTTTTGCCATGAAATAATGTCACACATCCCCTATACAATCACATAAAAGTCAAATAAAAGCTTCTCTTAGTGTGGTGATGCCTACCTAATAAGTTTAGTAGACCCTGGAGCACTGCTAATGGTGTAAGTTGCCACTTTCACCTCATGTTAAATAATGTTTACTCCTTCCCTTTGTATTCTTATAGCAGTAATTAAGTGAGGAAGACTTTCTTTCTTCTCCCTCCTTTTAGGAGGTTTTGTGCCTTAGGATTCTCTGTATGTACACATTGCCAGCAAAGACATTTCAATTCTATACTGAAAGGATGGAGAGTACTTAAAATAAACCAGGCTAAATGTCCTGGCTGAAGTGGTGCAGTGAATAACTACTGCTCTTCATTTTGATGTTCTTGAGGTGAGCTACAGTTCCTGCTTTCAAATTAAGCCTTTGTTTTACCTCCCTGATGCTGGAATGGTTTTCATTGATCAGACTTGGCCCAAAGCATCTATCCTACAAACCATGTAAGAGTGAGGGCTTCAGGTCAGAGACCCATGCACAAGGAGAATCCTTGCAAGTGGAGACATACATGCTAAGTAGGAAGCAGGACTGCAGAGTAGTTAGGGTCAGTAGAAAACCAAATTTTTTGATGGACTGTTCATACTATCATACTTTGGCTTCTGCAAGCACTGCTCAGGCTAATAAATAGCATTAGAATTAAATTATGAAGTTGTTCTGAGCAAGAACAATGTCAAACAATAGGTTACAGTCATTAACATTTGACACTTGGTTTTATATGAAATCAAATGTTTTCCTGTTTCCTTGATTGGAGATTGCCATTTGACACAGTGGATGCCACTAATGCATTTTTCTGACAGTCACACAGTCTTGTTCTGTTTCCTACAACCTGATTTTGCAGTGTTGGGTGGCCTCAGTTTTCCAGTAGGTATTCAGAAAGAAGGGATGCTGTCTTTCAGTAACTTGCATAAGCAGTCAGCTCAGCCTGGCCAAGCCTGTCTGAACTTCCCCTTCCATCTCCCAGTCTTGCCTGCAGCTGCATTCTGTGAATTGGAGGCTCAGGATGGAATTATTTTTATTTAATCAGTTTAATCATTTTGCATCACAAATGCATTAGCAGTTGTTTTGCCCTTGACCTGTGGGAGGTTGGGAATATGCACGTTGTTACTCTGCTTGCCCCATTTGTTTCCCGACTTGGGCTGGAAATGGACTCAGAAGCATCAATGTATCAACCTTGAATGGTGTAGCAAAAATCCATTATAAATTCTCAGCTGTAACTATATCATCTTCTGTGAAATAACTTTTTTTTTAAACAGCAAATTACACGTGTACCAAGGAATTTATGCTCTGTTTTCCTCAGCGCTTGGGCAACTTTAAAATGTTATCTGCTTTCTAATTGTGCTTGATATGCAGATTGATTTGGCAATAGCCTTTGGACTGAATAGAACCTTACCCAATGAATTGTTTTTATTATACAGTTGCTATTATACAGTTTCTACAGTTTTATTATACAGTTTCTACTGACATTGCTAATCTGAAAAACTTCCAGAAAAGGAGTGCTGAGCGCTGAGCACTCAAATCTGTTAAGTTCTCCACATTTTCACTGGAACAGCTATCACTCAAACTGTGTGTAGGTGTTGTAGAACCTGTTAGTGGAAGCAAGACCTAAAATACCTGCCCTAAGTGGAGCAAGGTCAGTATAGGTCCTGTGGCCACGTGGCTTTTGCATCTGGAGGACAAGCTAGTGCACACATTCTGTAAAGAGGGTGTCAGGCACCTTTCTTACAGCAGACACTTTGGACACTTTTATCTATGGAAAGCTTTTCCTAAGGTTTCTAATATTGTTGTGTGGAGATATGAAGAAACAGTTGTTGTGTAATAGAAAATAGGGTTCACTGGACTGCAAGAGGTGCTTGCCTTGGGCTTTAGAATCTGCATCTTGTGAAGAAAACTGAAGTGACACTTAGTCTTTTTCAAGAGCAAGAGTGCTTGGTTTCAAACCTAATATGGAGATTAGAAAGTACTTTAGCTCCTTCCTCTTTCTCTCTATCCTCCCAGTGTTATACTTGACAATTATGTTTTCATAAGGGATTTCACTACTGTTCTTTTTTTTCCTTGTAAAATCTTTCCCCAAAATCTAGGCCAAGAGCCCAGCTGGACCACCACTTGTCATATTGGCTCAGGTTTATCTGCTTTTTACCTCCTGTCAGCCAGTACTTTGATCATAAACGTGACCAGGCAGAGAAGGCCTGTGCTGAGACTGACACTGCCATAGTTAAACTTGGGGTCATGCTGGGTTTGCAGCATTTTGGTGGCCAGTCAGCAGAGCAAGCAACAGCCTGGTAAGGCCCCACGAGTGGAACCTGTGTGCCTGTAAATGGAAATGTCACCGTGCCCCTCAATGTGTTTGCCTGGACTGCCCATAGCCAGCAGTGAGCTCTGGCTTTGTGGGAAGCACTGGGCTGCTCTCCACCCTCAGCTGAGCCTGCAGTGTCAAAGCTCTTGTGAAAGCATCCCTCTGTACCCTGTAACCAGAGCCTGTGGGGTTTGCTGTGTTTCATCATGCATGATATTTCTGATTACACCCCAAGGAGACGGGAATGCTCTTGGCCTTCCTTGCAGTTTTTACCATGCCTGAGGTATCAATATTGTAGAGGAAAGAGAGAAATAAATCAGGCATAAATATCTGTGAACATCTGATTGGTTGAGATTACTAATAGCATAGGATTGTTCAGGGCTATATGAATCATTACCTTATTGGAGGGTTTATGACTCCATTTCTAATTCAATTTTGACTAGAAAAGGCATCAGGGTTTTTTTCCTTGCAATTTGCTCACTATCAGAGTGTAATAGTCAACCTAACAACATTCTTCTTTTCCCCTCTTTGGGTGCTGCTGTTTCCTATTAAATTGTGATTAATACTTCCATTTTTGTGATTATGGTTGAATTTTAAGTAGCCATTGTAAAGAGGAGTTTGCTACAAATGCCAGTGTAGGTGAAGCTGTAAGCACTTGGCTACTCTAGCAATTGTTTTCATTTTGTATATCTCTACCATCTGTGCTATTAGCACTTGATTTCCTTTTACATGGTGCAGCTGTGGTCTCCAGTGTCTGCCTTGAATGTGTTCCCATGCAAGGAAGGTGAAGTGTGGCACTGGGAGATAACAATGAAAATTTCAATGCAATTCAGTTTAGTAAGAGATGACCTGTGCTGATTAGTCCCATGCTAAAGCTCATCAGCTCTTCAGTTCAGAGCACATGAACTTATGCTAAAAGTTAAGTATCCCCAGAAGTCCTTTTCTCTATGTTAAGCAAAAGCTCAGTGCTTTGCTGAATCTGACCCTGCATTTACTGTAGGGCAGATGGACTCATAAACATGTTTTTAAAGTTCTGAGGCAAGGGGGAGTACTTTGATGTGGGAATCCCACCCCAATGGTGAAAACTGGAGATAAAATCACTTTCACATATGGATATATTGATACTAACAGACTCACCAAAAGGGGAAACTGACTGAGACAAAAGTGTCATCCATTTTCAGATGGTTCCCAAAAGACTGTTTACCTCTCTTGGGTTGTGCAAGGGCAAGTAGAGGGCTTGTCTGAGACTTTAACTGTGCCTGCTGTCAGTTTTAAGGCTAAGTTTCATAGGATCAATAGCAAGTGCTGCGGCAAACTCTGTGTTCTCCTGGAAGAAACAATGTGTAAGTAGTTACAACATGAAAAAGAATGCTTTCTTTTAGGTTGCCGTCTCCACTGTACCAAATTCCCTCTCTCTTTTCAGAAATACTATCATAACAAGCTTTAGTCCCAGCTGCTTTTGTCAGAAAGTTGCCCAAATCAATGGAATTGGAAGAGAGGGGAAAAGAACTTGCAGGCACTGCAGCCTGCACCTTCACACACAGTATTAAGTATACTGAAAGCAGCTAACAAAGGGAAGATACGTGGCTCATGAGGAAAACATAAGTACACCTAAAAGAAGGAAGTAGTCCTCCAAAATACCTCAGGAGGGTGTGGGCAAAGCAACTCCCTCCCTAGGTAAGTTAGCACCTTACAGCTGGTACTGTTCAACCAGATGACTGGTGTGCTTATCAACTTTAAGTAAAGCCAAGTCTCTTGAACTTCATGCAAAGGTTGTGCAATGCAAACATGTTTCAGTATAGACTGTTAAAGCCACAGATTGACGTGACCCAGATTGACAAAACGCCAGGAAATCTGAGGCAACATGTTACTAGGAGAGGAATCGCCTCTCTCGAACTTTTCCATTTTCTTAAGCGCTAAAGGAAAGCTCGATGCAGGATGATAATTTACCAGATGGTCAGTGTCAGAAAGAAGCTTGCTGAATATAGGCAATATTGACACTTTCTTAAGAAAATCTGGCAGTTCTCCCTCCTGAGGAGAGATGTTGAGAATTTCCAATAATACTGACCCAATTTTCCTTGGTAACTCTAGCACTGAGGGAGTCTGGAGATAGTGTAGCATTGTATCCCCTTTTCCTTCTGAGGTGTTGCTCCATTTCTCTGGCTACCTCCTGCTCAGTGTGAATTAAAAGAATTTTTAGGTACCACTGAAAACCGGGAGCGAGATCATCAGAACATGGGATGGAAAATATTTAGTATTTGATTTTCCTCTAGCCCGAAATGATGGATGTAGTTTTTGTAAATGAGACAACCTAGACAGGAAATAGCTCTCTGCTTTCTATACAGCAAAGGCACCAAGCACTCATGCTGTGGTCAGTCAGTTCCTGGTCTTGACTTCAGTCACTCATCAAATGTTAGAAATCACTGATAGACAGAGATGTTATATGGAGGAGTGTTACTTGTCTCGGAAACCATTGGAGCGTTGAGGTTTACTGTCCACTGTTAAGATCTGATTTTCTGGATTGTTAAACTGCTGTTACAATTGGCAGGTTCTCATTCCACCCAAGTTAAAACTGTGTCCTCAAGAGTGTTGTTATAATCTAAATCTGTATTTGCTTCTATTTTTATATGATTAAAACTGATGTAGATGCTAGGAGTTCGTAACGCTAAATGGTGGGAGGTAGCTGTTTTCTAGCCTGAGAGAGTCCCATCTGTTTTCTTCTAGGTTAGTGTAAATTGTCTTTTTACTTGGTCACTTGGAAAAAGCCATGCTGCATTCCTTCTCTGCAGAAAGGTAAGAGGAGAGAATGAGTTTTATTTATGCATACATTTCATGTTTAGTTATTTATCTTAATTATCATGCACTCCAAATTGTGGGTTTGGGTTACTCATCTTCCTTACCTGCATCAGTTCTGAAGACCATGAGTCATGGCAAGGCACAGGCACAGACCATAGCTTTTGTGAATTACAAGCTCAGTTCAGCTGCATACCGAGAAAATTATTTTTCATACTTAACTTGTAAAGAATTACATTTCAGAAGACTTCTTTTTTTCTGGGAGTAGTTTGAGAACATGGCAAGACTTGAAATTGTGATCAGGCCTTAAATCCTAAGGAGACCTAGTGCATGTTTTAGACAAAAACTAATTGGGAGGCCTTTGTCTTCAGCTTAAATATTCTTTGAACTTCAGAAATGTGGAAGCCTAAACATCATCTCAGGTAATAAGGCCATCACTGAAGAGCTGCAAGAAGAAACTACAAGATGAGTAACTGGCAGAGACTTTCCATGTGATCCCAGTGAACCAAGCAGGTTTGGGATTTGCCAGTAAAACTGCCTGTAAGCAACCAGGTGGCCAGTGAAACAAAGGAGAAAAACAAGGCTGCTTTCTATCCCCTTAGAGGACTTCTAAATATGAGGAGGATACATGCAAACACTAATCCTGGTAGCAATTGACTCAAAATCTTGGCCAAGAGTGTTTTATTCCTGTCGCTAGGCTGTGTCATACAAATTCCAGTATCTGGTCTTTAAAAGCCCTTGGAACTTGCTGGGGGAAAATTTCAATTGGAGCTGAACACAGCATGTTATATTTTGAGGCTTTGATTATTCTGGGTCTGACAGGCTCACAGAGATTTCATTGCCTCTGGGCAACATCTGCAGTGAAGCCTCATAACAAAAGGATGGAGTGGCCTCACAGGGCTCCTTGATAGCCTGGATTGCATTAGAAGGAAGATGTGGTTACGTAGTCAGGGTAATTAATTAGCATTTCCATAAGCAGTCACAAGTCCTGTTAACCTTGTAAATGCAGGAGGCAGGAATGAGGCACAGATGTGGAGGCTCTGAAGATAAACTCTGCATGTATGTGTTCATTTGATTTTGTTGATGAGTTCCACCAAATTCTTTCAACATCAACCTCAATTTAGCTTGGCTAAAGATGCAAATGCACCCAACATCTGTTCATGGCTTGTGGCATCTCTTTGGCCACCAGTTCTAAAGCAAGATCTTAAAACAATGCTACAAAAACCCTGCCACACTGAGGGGCTAAGCTGTTGGTCAGGAGTAAGATATGGAGCTGGCTCCAGGAAAGATATAAAGGTCCATGAACTTTGCCTATTTCAAAGCAAATTTTAGTTAGGGTAGCGAAAGTCTGCATCTTGCATGCAGACCAGGTCTCGGATTTTCTGCCATGTCACGTTTGCCCTTGCCTGGCTGACAATAGTAGTTCTCTTTTGGGGAGTCCCATTTTCTGGTGATGTTTTATTTCTGTTCCCCCCCATCCGCTCCTTACTTGTTTTTCCTTCTCCATTGGTTTTCTTATGCTTTTGTCTTGTCATAGTGGGGAACTTGTTTTCCCTTGAAGTACCACTGGTTTTCCTCTTTCTTAATACCAGTCTTCAGCAGAAACACACTACCCAGCATGACGGGTTGTAGCTCTATGTACCTTTCAAGAAGTTTGTGTTTTTGTTCCTCTGGTTAGTTTGTATGAAGTGCCAGGTGTGTGGTGTATTCAGAGTCGCACCTTCTAGCTTTTACTAAATTACAAGGTGTAAGAAGCCATTGCTACGGGAAGATTACAGGAAAGAGTCAGTGACTGCTGTCCTGGGCTGAGACACTGACTTCTTGTCTGGTCACATCCCTTTGCACAGCAGGCACAGCTATAGCTTCATCACAGAGATTAGAGGAAAATTATTCTAACAGCTTCATTCAGAATAATTCTGATGGTGATTCTAAACAATGAAGCAGGAAATAAATGCCAGAAGAGGCTGTTTTTTACAGTAAATCTTGAGTTAGAGGTATCTAACAGGAGGGGTAGGGCAGGATGTGGAGAGAAAAACTCAATCTCCCTTTCTTCCTGAGTCATTTGGACAGGCTGTTCCAATGGCTTAATTTTTTTATCCCACACAACACACACACACACTCTCTCTCCCATCCCTATCTCTAAAAGTGGGAGCCTTGGCTTGGTACAAGACCAGAATTCTCGTGTCTTTCTGTTGCCTCTGGCGCCACAGAAGTAATTGGTAGATGATATTAGGAGCCTTGTAACTTTCAAAGCTGAATATCTTTCCTCTTTTATAAGCTGCAACAGATGAATTTTAAGACCTTTAAAAAATTATTGAGAACTTTGGAGCCACTGGGGCTCCTACTTGTGTCTTTCAGTGATGATGTAAAAGTATATGTCATGTTAGTGCAGGGTGTAGAGGAAAATGGGAATTGGACCAATAATGGCAAAGGGGTAAGAAAAGCTCTCTTGCTCTGCTCAGGGCTTGGGCTGGGGGATTTTCTGATGGCATGTATCCTGCTGCAGCAGTCTTCTCTGCTTCTTGGAATAGACTGCTTCTAGTTTAGTCCTGTGCTCAGCAGGACTAAGTCTGTTTTGTGGGTTTGTTTTTTTTTTTCCAAATCACACTCGGTCAGATCAGTAAGACGCATCTCTGCAGCTTTGCCTTCCTCAGGGTTCTGTTTGCTTTAATCTCTTGAGCAATTTGGAAATGCAGAGTGTTCTATGTCCACGAGCACAGGCTTGGAAATGCAGAAATACTACTGCAGGGTGAGCTGTCTCTTCAGTTACTTTTCAAGAATTACATTTTAGGCCTAAACCAACCTAAGGTGTGGCAAACACATCCAGGCCATGCTCTGTAACAGTGGAACAACTTTCACTCAGAGATAAATACAAATTGCTTCTTGAAACTAACCATTTAAAAATAGATCATGACGAGCTTCAACCTCTGCAGCCTACACTGGTGCCACAGCCAGTGCTGTCACTCTGTCTCTAACAGCAGACCCGGCTGCACTTGCTCTGCTCTTTCCTGAAGCAGCAGCAACAGTCAGGGCCATGCCAGGCTCTGACATCTGTCAGTGGTTTCAAACACTTTGCTCTGTCAGTGAGCTGCTTAGAAGAGTTTGGTCTCCCCTGTGCAGAGGAGATGTAGCAGGTACACCTAGCTGCTACACAGGGGGTACTGTGTACACTTACTCGTCTCCTATGTAGAGGTTGGGCCAGACTTCGTTGACGTGAGTGTACTGTGGGCAGCCCTTCCACAAGAGCCTCTCCAGTTCAAATGCCCCTGGGGTACAATAGTCCTCATCGGGATCTACTTTGACTGCTGTATATGCATTTTTCTTCCCAGTATTCCAGCTTCCTGATGACATCTTGTCCATGAAGTAGTGCTCTCAGGATGTGTGAGAAACTGGAATGCAACCAAAACAGAATGTTAACCCAAGGAAGCACAAAGCCAGTGACTCCTGCTCCAGCTGTGGGATCTGACCAGGTGTGATTGAGCATTGCCCAAGACAGATGCACCTGTTCTGTGGCAAACACAGACTTGCACCCAGATTTCTGCCTCTGCAGAGTGAGGTGAGGAATATGTTGTTGGATGAGCTCACCAGCAAAGGAAACAAAACTCAAAGGTTTGTGATTATTGAAGTTCAGTCTGTGGATTTTTTTTCCTGAAAAATCCACTGGCAAGAATTTGGTAGGTCTAACAGCCTAGGGATCTAAAGCACCTAGGGGAACTGAGTGCAAATTTAAGTTGTTGGGGTTTTTTATCATTAACTAAGACCTTCCTAAAAGCTCATCCTTTGTGATTTTCAGCAACGTAGGGAGAGGAAATGTGTCTGTTCACGTGAATGTTGCATGCACTGTTGTATTCTCTTCAACTCTTTTTTTTTCCCAATGTTGCCAGCTGCAGATTCCCTGTTTGCTGCATCTCCCTGTGGGCTCTGTTTTTATTTCTTCTTCGGGACTCTCTGGTGTCTCAGAGTAGCAGTTGCTCATGTCTCATTCCCTCAAAGGGATAAACTGAACCTTGTGGAGTTGGGCTTGATCTTATGAAGTGTGCAAGTAGAGCCTGCCAAAAATCCACCTTTCTTGCAGGCAATGAATCCTGTAGTCCTTTTTTTTTTTTTTTTTTTTTTTTTGTGTTGGCTGCTGAATGTTTGTGTCCTTTTAATTAAAAAAATCTGGCTAATGCTTTCATGTGGCTATTGTAGAGCTGAAAGCAGGATGTCCATTTTTCACTGACATCCCAAGTACCCATGGGGTTTGTTTGCTCAGTTTGGGCTCTTTTGTGCCTGTCATGTTCTGTTTCTCTACAAAGCTTGAAAAAGCCAAATGATTGCTGTTTTCCTACTCCAAAACTGTGTAGGATTGTGGAGTCTGTTTTTGATTGGCAAGTGTACACCTTTGTTCAAAAATTGGCTTGCTTTCACTGACAAGGGGATCTATCTTTCAGCCAAGCTTTTTAAAACTTGATGATGATGTTTAGCTAAGTGGTCTTCTCTTGAGATTTTTAAAGGGCTCTGAGAATTCCAGCTTGTAGTAAATTTACCTTGGGCTTGTCTTGCATGCTTGCGTGTAGTACCAAGTCCCATCTATGTGCCCCAGTAGCCATGCCCTGGGAGAGCCCTTTTCCTTCCTGTGCCAGAATTATGCTAATTCTACATGCAGACTCAGCAGTGTAGATAATGTTTGTCTTCAGAGATACAAATCTAAGACAGTCTGACTTTGGGAGTGATTAAGCTGTTATCTGGAAATTGATAAGACCTGCTATTTGTCTAGTGAGGAATTATAACTGAGAGCCTGTTGCCTTGATGCTGAAGGACTGACTACCTTTATTCATGGCTCGGTAAGATGGGATGGAGGAAAGGAAGAAGAGAAACAATGTAATCAGTAATCACAGTTGGTGGCCACAGTGCATTGATTTGTTACACCTCAGAACCGGGCAATTACATCTGCAAATGATCGTTCGTGGCACTGGAACACCGGCACAGTTTGAGCTTGGTTAACACTCTGAAAGCTCGACCACTGCTGAGAAATCCTTGTTTCTGTCTGTCCTGGGAAGCCACATGCTCCCTGAACTTTCAAGTACGCTATGTTCTTTTATGCCTTGCCAATGTTATCTGCTGCAGGGATTTTTAAATTGAATTAGAGCACAGGAAAGCATCAGTTGAAATTCCTCTAATAAAGCATGTATTTCAGATTGGACTCTAGACTATGTAAGAAGTAACAGAGTTTAACTAGGAGGAGGGAAAAGGGGGCCAAAAGGGCTGATTTGCTATTTCAACTCTGGAAATAATTGCCATGAAGCATTTGGCTGGGGGCAGAAGCACTTGCATCTTCCCAGGAATCAAAGATGTCTAACCCCATCTCATATTAGTTGTTCTACATACACCAAACAGAGCTCCAGGAAGACTATTCCCTAGGCCAGCCCTCTTGGAATATAAAGTGAAATGTAGATTGGATTTTTTTGCATGGTTGTTCTTAATGCTGTTGTGGGTATAAGGGATGAATGTTTAGCACAAACCTAGGCAGAGAAAGCTTAGATTTCCCTGGCAGACTTGTGTGGAGAGGAGACCATCTCTTGCAGAGCACTTACCCAGTGCAGTCAGATGGCAGCCAGATTGCAGGGTTACCTCTGCACAGGCTTGTTGGAGCAGGCTCCCACCCCTTGTGGTGCTTCATGTGGGCTCTAGATGAGTTAGTGCAGGCTGAGTGACGTACCAGTGCTGTGCTAGCTTGGCAGTCACCTCATGGCACTGCACTGTGTTGGGGACACACAGCCCTAGATCACAGAATAGCCTGACTTGGAAAGGACCCACAAGAATCATTGTAAGTGAAGGGCCCACATGGAGATTGTGAGCCTGGTGTTATTAGCACCTTGCTCTGACCAACTGAGCTAATCCCAGGGTCATGTGGAAGCTCTCTGGAGTAGGGACTATTCTTATGTCCTTTGCATAAAGAACTCTGCACCCTGCCTGCTCCTGGAAATGCTGCTTCAGGACAGCCTTTTTATTTCCTGGGGGAGGGATGAAAAGTCAGCTGGCTGTGGAACTGCCCTTGTCCCAGAGGATTCTCCCCAGTAGGGAGGTCTGAGCCCAGCTTCAGGGCATACTGGGGAACAGAGCCCTGTATCTGGGGCCAGGAGGCTCCTCCCAGTGAGGCAGGGCAGTCTGTAGCTCATCCCACCCTTCCCCTGTGCCCAGAGCACAGCTTCCCTCTCATTCTGCTGGCCTGTGCCAAGGGCAGGCTGTGTGAGCTGGTGAGACCTTCCTGTTGCCTCTCTGCGCCAGAGCTGGGTGTGGGGCACACCTCAGCGGGGCCCCAGAGGTGCTGCAGCCTGTGAGATGGTGCCTGCTGGGCCTGGCATCCTGCGGGTTCTGCCCTCGCTGCGGTGTGCGCACCACACTGAACCACCCCTGCTCCCCACTTCTGCTGTCAGGGACTTAAGGGTATTATCAGAACAAGGATGATAAAAATCCACTCAGCTGCATTTTTATACCCTAATCTTTCTCTTCATAAATAAGACCAAAGTGCATGTTATCTAATAAATTTTATTTGTTAATCGCTTGGATGGCTGGAATATTTGTCCCCCTTGGGTTATATGTATATAAATGAAAATATTGTTAGTGGATTTCACAAAATGGTAATTCAAAATAATGGAGAGTTAATCCTCTTTTCATTAGTGAGCCACTTCAGGACATACACTGTGGCAAATTACACTGCATTTTAAGTCATTCTCAAGTGCTGTGCACTAGGAAAAAAAACATTAAACTAGTTTTTGCATTGATAGAAGTAATTGTGTGGCTAATTTGGATAAGCAGCATGCATTAGGCACAGCAAAGGAATCTCTTCTTTATGTTCACTATCTCCTCTACAGCTGCCAGATGGAATTTCTTATACAGCTCTGTAGCTTTTTTAATTTTATTTTTAACAAAGCAGGGAGGGAGGAAATAAAGTGCAAGGGAAAAAAGAAAAATCTGCCAGTCTCTCTGCTGTTTAATTCAGACCATGACAGAGCACACAGTCTAGTGGCTGGAGCGCCAATATGGCAGTGAAAGATTTGCCTTCTGCACTATGTTTGGAGTCCCTTGAACTACTCAAATTAACCCAAAATTTCCAGTAAGGCCCTATGAAGTCAAAGAATGTAGTGGCCCATTTTCAAATCTGTTCAATTGAAGGGACGTCCAGTCCCACCACAAAATTTGTAGGGATGAGTTAATGCTTTTGGAAATGTCAGTCATGAGCTCTACAGTTTGGTATTCCCATAGATGGGGGAGGAAACTGATCTATTATCTAGAGGTGAACATCAGAGCCTTGGTGGTGCTGTGTACATTTCTAATGGCTGGTTTTCCATGTGTCGTGGGAGTGTCTGAATACTTTGAGACTGAAAGCTCTAAGTCATTAGCTACATAAAAAAATACTACATTTCTTAATATTAATATTTTCTGCTCGATGTGCTGTGCAAGCCCTAGTGCTGTGTATAAAGATGCCAAACAATTTGGCAAGGTTTATGCTTGGGAGTTAAGATCCAAGTCAGCTGTAGAGACTTAAAAAGAAAAAAATCAGGCATGCACAGCCAAGGACTGCATTTGCCTTGTTCCTGTGCAAGGGCCTATATATCCTTTCCTTTTCTGAACTCCTCCCTGGCACAGGGGGTTCCCCCATCACTGCTCTTGTCCCCACCACAGGTACTCTGGCTGCCAACTTGTAGCTTTATTTGTGTGCCTGAAGCTTCACATCTTCAATAAAGTCAGAGCCCAGTGGCATTGGCATAAATATGCCATGAGAGAGGCTAAACAAGTAAAAACGGGGAAGAAAAATGGAGAGAAGACAATTTTCCTTACTCTTTCCTTTAGAAGTATTAGCTGTTCTGTCATGCAGGGCACAGGGTTTCCTTGCCTTAATGCCCACTTCAGTCCATATTTATACAGCAGAATAGGTTTATATTCTTTGCCACCCATGTGTCCTGCTCTTGGAAGTTCTCCCAGCTCTTATGACCTTGATCATTTGTGCTAGTGGTGATTTTGATGCTGGCTTTATTAAATTTAATTTGATGTGCACATGTGTACAAGCCTTGGTTTTGTACTCAGAGTTGTCTAAAAGCAACTTCTCCCTGAAAATACCAGGCGATCACAAATTCACCTGGTTTAGCTGTGAAGTGAAAGTTTTTAGCATTTAGCAAACACCTAAATATACAACCTGTTTGTAAATGTGGAGGCAGATTTTAATCTTATTCGTGTTCTGATACTTTCAGGTTTGCCTCCTACCTGTTGTCAGCTCTGAAAAAAGAGTGGAACTGTGATATCATCAGAAGTCTTTTCCAAGATGCCAAGGGAAGGAAGAGAACTACCTATTAGCGCTGAGCCTTTCATGAGGATTCTACAAAAGTAATGACATATCTACTGGACTTTGCACCCACCTCAGTGCAATAGGAGATAAACACAGTGCCCTTGAAATTATTTGGTAGTTTCACCCTCAAAACTGGGGACTAAAGTAGTTAATCCACTGCCGTGAACATTAAATCCAGCAGAACACAAAAGAGGAAAAAAAACTTGTAATTTTGTTTGAGAAATCATTTCTGTGCATGAAGAGCTTGTTACTAAGAAACTACTCTATTTTCTTTTCTGATCTTGGATACAGGGCAGACTTATTTGAATGTTTTTTATTTATCAGGCAGAATTTAACACCATTGAAGTTGTTTGACTTCTACTCTCCTGGGAGCAACAGCTGAGACTTTGCCTTACAGACAACTGCAAAACTAATGGTTTTATATTTACTTACTTCCTTCTTTCAGTTTAATAACCCCCTTAGGTAAGAACTCATGAAGGAACAATGTTTGTAACAAGTGTGTACAAGAGGGAAGGACCCAAGAGAAGGTAAGGATGGAGAATACCAGTTCTACACTTTAAAAACTGTGCAGAAGACTTGAATCTAGTTTAGTAACCAGTCTTCAAGTAAGCCCTTGCTTAGTGCTGAAGGCAGAAAATAAATCAGATCTAATGACTGAGAATCTACAGAAACAGTGAGGGAGGATCTACTCAGCAAGTTCTTGAATTTTTAAGAAATGTTCTGTTCTTCCATTTCCAGCCCACATGCCAGACACATACCTCCCTTCAGGGTGAAAAAGTGCTTGCCCTTTTTGAGTATGACTAAGCAGAGGGCTGTTTTATAAACTGGAAAGTTCTTGCACATGTCTGGAGCACAGTGTTTGCACTTGGCAGGAGGGTAAACAGTGCTTTGGTCTCTAAGCTTTTTGTAACTCAAAGTACATCAGTTGAGCTGAGAGCTGGTCAGCTGCAGTGACAAAAGCTTGCTCTGTCGGATGATTTAATGAAATGCATTGGAATGGTGCTCCATGATGCACCATGCCATGCTGCTTTGCTCAGACTGGGAAGGCTGGCAGCAGCCATGACGAGCTGTGCTCTTCTCCTGTAACCTCACACTTGTTGCACCCCAGGGTACTGCAATGAGCTGTGGTAAAGGCTCCTTGGGTGGGGTTATGTTCTGTTTTGTTGGGGATTTTTTCCCTAACACTAGGCCAAAAAGGTTACTTTCTTACAAAAACTTCTTGTGATGGAGAAGTCTTTCAAAAATATTTTTCTAAAAGACCCCAAAAAGAATTTACCAAATTCCAAAACTGGATTTGCAGGATACTTAAGGAAAAAGTACAATCCTGTGTTCCCAATTCCTGTCCAAGTCTTCACCAAAATTCATTTACTTCAGTTCCTTTATTTTAGCCCGCATTCTTATGCTTAAAGCATTCATGGACTATAAAATAGTTCATCTATTGCAGTCATCTTTAAACAGCTTAAAACCAGAATAATTGTACCCTCTGTGCAATTATTTCCCAGAGCCTCCTGCTGTGAATATTCAAAACTAACCAGTTATTTCAATGAATTTCTAAGCCACATATGACTTTTTAAAAACTTATTTTTGCCCTCATTCTTTATTGTTGAGTGGACTGGTTAATTAAAAACAGATTAAGCTGAGATTTTATTAAATATTATTAGAATGTCCAAGGAAACTTAAAACACAGCATCATCTGAGAGGTTTTTAATTCAATTGAAAAAGCTAGACTTGACTGGAGGGTGGAGCAATTATTGAAGAATAAGTAAAATATTCTGGGACAGATGTTAAAGTCTTTAAAAATTGCATTTTCATTCCCTAACTTTTACATTGAAATTATCTCCAAGATAATTACACTTTCTGCCCCTAATTTCCTAATTTATAAAGCATTTTCTGTAACACAACAAGTCTGGTTTTCTAAAATTATACATTATACTTTCAAAACCTTTTTGAGTCTGCAATAATTATTTTTTTTTTTCTCTGCAACAAGCTAAGGAAATGAGTAGTTACATCGGCAAGTTTTCCCGTTCTCAGTCCTCTCCCTGCTTTACTAAACCAGGTTACAAAAGGAAGGAAAAAGGAGCAGAAGTACAGCAGGAAATGCATATTGCTTAGCCTTACCTGTAAGCTTAGGTGGGTGCAGTAAGTCACTGGGTCCTGTGAAGTGCAGCAGAACGACAAAAGAAGCCTCACTAACTGTGCAAGTAGAGTCTATTTTTAGAGGAGGATTTGCTGACTCTGACCTTGAGTGCTGCCCACTCCAAATGACGATCTTTACATCTGCTGGTAAAACTATTCCCTGATGTGACCTGAAACATTAAACCTGGCAGTTTAGTTACCTAGTCTTGGTGTGACTAAGATAACATGATGCCTGCATGTTGACTATAATATAACAAATATCATCTTTGATGTTGTCCTCTTGTCAAGGCCGATGCTATGTTTACTGCTGCATATGGGTAAGGAGCATTGCACTGCTGTTTCCTGTCATGCAGGGCACAAGTGACTTGGCACTGGCACAACAATGGGCAATGGGAGAGGCGCCATCCTGACAAGGTCCTTTTCTCTTGCATGAGCTCCACCAGAAAACCATCTTCCCCTACTTCCTGTTTTGGTTTTCTCCAGTGCCAGCACTTCCAGTACCCATCTAACTTATGAAATGCCTTTCTTTGCTGAGAGCAACAAGGTGCTCAGCATGGCTCAGTTCTGGTGACAGCTTGCCAAAAAAAGGCAGAGGTGGACCCTCCAGCCTTTGAAAAACTCTCTACTTCCCTAAAGAGTTCCATGACTTCCTGCTGAAGAAAGCCTAAAACTTTCTCTGGTAAGTCGCAGCCAGGTTCATGAAAGATCAAAGCTGGGTCCCCTGGTGTCAGAGCCACAGCTCTTCCACTCCAGTACTTCATCTGCTGTGATCTTCATGGCCACAGGGCTGAGGGGCTTGGGGATCACACGACATCCTCTGCCTGGGCATTTGTTCTGCAGTAAACATTGCCTCAGAGCTGCAACCTGCACCACAGCATTAGGAGGAGATTTTGGTGCTGTTGGAGCTAGGCCTGCCTCTAAGATTCAGCTGTCATGTGATGAGTATTGATATTTCTTAAAAGAAATTCTTCAGGTCTTTGCCTTCTGCCTGAGAGTGGGAAAAAGAGGCAAAGAGACCAGTCAGGGCAAGCGTGTGATACTGGAAGTAGCCCTTTGGTCTCTGGACCTTTTTTCTTCTCTTGAATTGACCATCCTGGGAATGGTATCTCTGAGCAGACCTGCATGCACTGCTTGCCTATCTTTCTGCCTCACAGTGCTCTCTACTGTCACACCAGTGCCTGCAAAAAGCAGCCAGCTATTGATAGAAACCTCTTGTGGAACTTTTTTCATTTCTTGCAAGAACAGAAACAGTCTTCTGTGACTACAAATGCCTGTGCCCTACCAAGGTTTCAGGATGCTTGACCATTTTTTTCCAAAGTACCCGAGTCCTATGGTAGTTGCCATTAATTTTCAATGGGACACAAATTCCTGACTCTGACAGTTATTTTTAATGTTGCATTAAATCCTTTCAATCACCTTTGTCATCCCCTGTCTGTTTAAAATATAGAAGTTCATCCCAGAAGGACCAGGGCCAGACTTGGTCATGGCCTGTGGCTAATGCTGCAGTACAGATGTGAAGTAATAACAAACAGTTTCAGTTCAAGTTCTGGGCATTGGATCTGCTGCTGTTTCATGCTAACAGCATCGCTCTAGCCAAGTTTCTGCATTACAGAGCAGCCAAGCTCCTCCCTGCCAATTATTCAGATAGTCACTCTTAAAATGAGAAAGAGCTTGGATGCTAGAAACCTGCTGCGCCTTCTAAGATAGCTTGTAAGGTTGTTGTGCAAATTATTTTTATACTGATAACACAGAAACTTTGTGGAGGAGGAGATACAGAGCCCACAGAACAGAAACTAGCAGCAGTTGCTCTATCTTTATCCTTGCAGGTGACCCAGCATGGGTAACATGGGTAAGATGATCCAGCAGGCTGGCAGTGCTGGTGAGAGGAGGCTGCTCTGTGAGGTCTGTGTGCCCCAAGGATGGGCAGTGGTCTGTTGCTTGTCTCTGACCAAGGTTGTCTTTCTGATGAGATCAATAGCACTACAGCATTTTGTGGTAATTATTTTCAGGCAGGCATCTGAAAAATAAGTATTTTTCTGTCTGAATGGTTGTCAAAACAATATGAGCCCTTGTTCCCTTCTCTCTGTAGGGTCCTGAGAACATGTGCAGAAGGTCACTCACCTCCTGGTAAAGTCACAGAATAGGTAAGATTAGAAGAACCACAGTGGGTCATCTGGTCCAACCTCCCTGCTCAGGCAGGGTCATCCCAGAGCACATTGCACAGGATCGTGTCCAATTTTTAGGACTAGTTGTTTGTGTTTCCATTAGTTTCATTTTTGTGAACTAAAAAATCTGAGCTGCTGAGATGTTTTGAGAGTGGACAATGACTTGGAGTGCTTTGAGCCTGGACACATAAAAAACACAGCAGGAAGGCTCTTATTTTGGAAGAGGTAAGCACCTGCTTCTGAAAAGTTGAATTGTTACCTTGGATTCCTAAAAAGTGACGTGTGCTATGTTTTTGGTAATTTATGAAAGTTGTGGGCAAACTGATGATGGTGCTTTGAAGACACAGATCACCCCCCATTCCTGGAGCCTTGCCTGCACCCAGCCTGCTCATGCTCTCTGTGCAGATCCCTGCTGTTGGGGATCAGCTCCCAGGGGCAGTTGCCCAGTGGCACCAGGTCCCACTGACACTTTCTGTTGAACAAGAGTATGGAACTGTGGGAAGGATGAGAACTAAAGTCCCATCCAGAGGGAAGAGTTGGAAAAAGTGGGGGGGGGGGGGAAGCTGGGTTTTTTTTTTTCCTTTGGAAAAAAAAAATCTTAGAAGGAATGAGCTTCTTCCACAAAGGAAAGGAAAAGGGAAAGAAATTGTAGATTTCTGGCTGGAGCACACTAGAGGTACAGTCGGAAAAATCTGACACTCTAAGACTTGTAATTTTTATGTTAGTTTAAAGAAAAAGCTTTGAGTAAAGTTCTGCTTTAGAAGACTTCCCTCCCCCATTCCAACCTGGTGAACTGGAAGATTTCCTCTTTGCTACAAAATATGCTCTTATTTGGAAAAGCTGGGTTTTTAACAATTTCATGGGAAGAATAAGTATATAATTATATAAGATTGTCCTAATGGACATTTGCAGCTGTAGTGAGATGCTAACAGCATGCAGAAACCATTATGTTTCCAGTTGTTTGGCAAAAGTTAAGAAATCCGATATATATGTTTTAAAGTTAACTGTAAAGTAAATCCAGATGGTTCTGTCTCACACAGACAAGCAGTCTTCAAACTAGACATATAGTTGTAGCCTGGCTATAACTTGTTTTGATTACTGCAGATAGGGAGAAATGCTTTAAATGGCTGCACCCTCCTCACAAAATGCTGCGTGCCCTTGATTCTTGCTGAAGTCAACTGGCATTTATAAAGCACTACATAAAACTTGTCTGACAATACCTCGGTGCAGGAGTATCTTGCTGGGTGTTACTCATTTAATTTCTCTTTATACTGAAGTACTGCTTAATGGCCCCCATCAGGATTGGGGCTCTGCTGAGACAGGCATTGCAGACCCATAAAACAAAAATGACAATTGCTGCCCTAAGTAACCTACTGTTTGAGCCTGGGTTTGTGCTTCCCTCTTCATATCCCAGCTCTGGATTGCCAGAAAATATTGGTTGTATGCTTATTTTTGATTGATGTATTCAGAGTTTTATTTGATTCTTTAATAAGCGCTGTTGTGTTCATTACTTCATTTCAGCCAGACGTCGGCTGTGTTGCTGCTATCAGCAGGGGAATCAGAATTATGTTGACTTGTGAGGCCATTCTGCAAATCAAATCAAAGGGGCAGCTTTGCTTCACAGATTAAGGATTTCAGTGGCTGATGTTTTAAGTTGGCACATTAAGGAGCATTTCTCAAAGTCTGAAAATAGGAGGAACTTAAAGGTCCACCAGAAATTAAAGACTTGTGGTATGTTTCTTTATACTTTTTGGTGTTCTTTTTTTATACAGTAAGCAAACGTTCTTGTAGATAAAGGTTGATGCTGTTTGTCCAAGGCATATAACAAGCAGGCACATTGTTTTATGAGCTTCTTAGGCAGTACTGTCAAGAGGGTAATTTGGATTTGACCTGATAGGAGTCAAATTTACTGACCGGTGTTTCTCTTGCTATGTCTGTGGCAGGGCTAAGAGCCCAGTGTAAGAGCCTGTGTTTGTAAGAGACTATGTGAGACAGGGACAAAGCAAGTTCCCTGGGGGTTAGGAAGGAAGGACCCCAATTCCCAACAAGGCTCCCTGAGTTTGTGGGGTGAGGCTGGGGCCAGGGCTCTGAAAGGCATTTTGTTCACTGTTCTGCTTTTTCTCTCACTGTCAGCAGAAAAAATGTTCTGGAAGATTTGTGTTGAAATGGAGTATAGATCCCAAGGCATAGTAATGTGGAAAATAGGGATAAGGTCTTCCTTGTAACCTCCCCTTAACCAAGAATGCTGGGAACAGAGAGAGCCTGGGGCCCCAAACTGCTGACTCCCCTGTTGCTCAGTGCTAAGAGAAAGCCCTGCAAGGAGAGCACCTACCAGAGGAATCCTATGCAGAGAGAGTATCCCATTCTGTGCTGTGCAGGGCATCCTGACGTGCTCCTCAGGCCCAAAAACGGGGCATCTGCAATTGGTCAGTGTTTAAACTGACCTCTAAAGAAAACAGCATTGCCAAAAATCAAGCGGGTTTTGTCCCTAATTTACCACAGTAACACACAGAGAATTGCACCTAATTCTCTTGACAAGAGAATTGGGAAACTGCCATAGTCTGTTTCTGCTCTTGCTATTCACGGGGATAAGAAGCTCTTTTTCTTCTACTTCTCTGTATCATTAATAACATATTGCTGAAGAGGTTCCAGAAATGTGTGGTCCAACCTATTTCCTAAGCATAGCACACTTAAAAAAATAAACAAAAATAGTAGATATGTGGTATGTAACTCTGATCAGAAAAATTGTCCAGACATGCTGAGAGCAGGTTTCAGGTCAGAGTAATCTCATGGTATATAGAGTGCCAAATCTAGACTTAAATAGAGCCGGGAGACAGAAATTGGATTGATGTTTGCAGTCCACTTGGTACAGGCTTCTGGCTTGCTGGCAGGGCAAATGGGGAAACACCAGAGTTGCTGTGCTGGTGCCATTGGTCTGGTGTCTGTTCCACTGGCTGTGGTCAGTAACAAACCTGTTAAAGGAAATCACATAAAATCTGTGCTCCCCACTTATGGGATAAATTTTCTGCCCTAGAGAAAAACTGTTTACCCTTCCCACTCCACCTCCTTAGATAAAGCTTGGCTGAATGCCTCAAGTTTTACATCTTTTCCAAAACTATTTATTTTCTTCCAGTGCAAATTATCTTTGATAGTGGTTTTACTTATTTATATGACTACATTATATTCTCTTTAACTCTTCTATGGTCTTTGCCTCCAAGTATTCTTATAATGAGTTGGACAAACTAAAAATGATGACAACTATAACACTAACTGGTTTGAAATATGTCCCCTTTCCATTCTTCCTTAGGAAGCTTGGAGAAGTTTACCCAGCCACTGCTCAGGTGCAGATGTTCTGCTGTATTTGGAACATCTGGTCCTGTGGTACCATATGGCTATGACCTGCTGTCCTAGAAGTAATCAGTTGCACTTCATGTCATAAAACCCCACAACAGCAAAGCAGTGCTTCATAATCCACCAGGAATGCTCCAAACCACCTCAGGGCAAGTGCCTTTTAATGACTTTTTGCTCTGAGTTTGATCAGGTTCCAGACTATTTTAAGCTGAGAACACTATAAATGATGGAAATTAGGTACTTCATTTCAGGAAAAATGCAAAATCCAGACTGAGTAGATCTGCAAAGCAGAAATAGGGTTGTTACATTATGAGAGAGATAGCAAGGCTGCCTTAATAGATGGCATTCAAGTACAGCTGCATATGGTTCTTAACTGGTGTTGGCCCACAAAATGCATACTTATAAAGGAAATTGGGGAGAGCTAACACATGCCTGGGGGCTTTGAAGTTGTTATTATCATCCACATGCATAAGAACGGGAGATCCTCTCTAGTCCAGCAAGTACTGAGAAATGAATGAGTTTGGCGCATACATCAAAGGTCTTCACTTGTAATTTGCTTAAGAGATTAAAAATGAAATATGAGGGAATTATTGAGGAAGAGCAAGCTGCTGTTTTTTCCCCCTTGCAGCAGGAAAGAACAATTGAGCATCTATTCTGACTGAAAGTGATTACTGAGAAGCTTTCTGACAACCTGGAGCAAAACAGCAGTTGCATCTTAGTTTTACTGACATCAAATAAGCTTTTGATTTACTGAGACCCAACAGGACCTGTCCAGTGCCAAGGATTGTCTTTGAGAAGCAAACAAACTTCATAAAGCTCTTTTTTTTCCAGAGCCACAATCTCTAAAGCAATGCATTGCCAGACCATTAAATGTGCTCTGCATTTCAGCTACCAGAAATATTCTATTTCAGAAATAAACTAACAAAACCTAGTGACAAACACCTGAAACCTTGCTACTTTTCCCATGCCTGTCAAATGTGATTTTTACTGAGGTTCTTGAGTCTGAGTAACCATTAGGAAGGAGAGAACATGGACAAGTTACTAAGTCATGGCCAGATTAGGAGATAGGGAAGCTTGATAACAAACGTGGTCTTTTGGGAAAGAACTATGAAAGCTTTGGAGGTGGAAGGAGGAGACAAGTGGCTTCCTGGAATAGCTTCCAGTAGGACTGCAGAGCGTGGGAAACCCTTATTTTTGAGATCTGAGGAAAGACTCTGATGAATTTTTGAAAAGAATCCAGAAATATTGGCAGAGGTCTAGATCATGTAAGTGTTCCCATTGTGCATCCTTTTATGTGATGAGTCAGAGATGTTGTGGAAAGACTTGTTGCCTCTGAATCAAGATCACATACCTTTCAACAGAGCCTGGCCTTCCTTGGAACTGGTACAGGAAGGCATGGGTATTAGTCTGTAACGTGACCCAAAATGCAAGATGCTGACTAAAGGTCATTTCCATGCTTACTTTGATAATTTCTTTGACAGCATAAAATTTGTATCTATATCTATGATATCTTTATATCTATCATGCTTTAACACCTTTTCTCCCCTTCACCACAAAAATTGTTATTGAGTGTTCTTGGTCCACATCATCTTCTTTAGCTTGGAATTTTACATGTTCTTCTATGTTCTGAAGTGGGCTGTCCCTAAAAAAATCTTGTCTGTTACTTTGTTGTTCCTTGAGCAGAATATCACCAGTCCAACTCATTTATTGTTTTTATATCATGGAGGCACAAGGCAGTAGTAATAAAAATGAGAGTAGTTTTCCCAGTCAGAATTAATCAACTACATTTATGAGCAGTGTTGCTCTTAGTTTTTCTGCAGTGTTAAAATAGTCTCTTGTTAAAACAGCCAGTCTCTCCCACATTTTTCAACCCATAGACATAAACACATGCTGAAAATTTAGAGACAAGCTATTAGCTTGACCTGCTGCTTTTCCAGTAAGACACAAAGCACCTGCACTTGTGCAACTATCCATTCAACACACCTTATTCCATCTGTTACAAATGCTGATTTCACTGTAAATTATGGATTCAGTCCTCTGTATTTTTCTGACTTACAGACAGTAAAGTTATTATTTTAAATTTTTAAATTATTATAAAAGAACATTAATGTAGAGGATTTTTGCTTGAATGAAAATGACCTCCAAGCCACCACAGACCTGAGAACACAACCCAGTGGCAAAAAGGAGCATGGAAAGGGGTATTAGGAGATGCTTTGCTACCAGAAAGGGGGTGCCAGGGGACAGGACTGGCCATCAGGAACACCTAAGGAGTGAAACTGTGGGAAAACTGGCTGGACAGTCAGTGAGATGCTTTTATAAAATCTTTGCAGGAGAAGGGGACTTGGGGCTGAGATGTAGACCCTAAGTTTTTGAAAAATTTGAACTATCAATAGGAGTTGCTGCCCAATGCAATTATAGCTCTTTTGTTATCAGAAAAGTAATAGGTATAAACACTGCATAAAATTATTGCTAAGCATATTTTTTAAATGTCTTGAATTGTTTAGTGCTATGAATAAGTCTGGTTTTAGAGAAAAAGAGCTACATTGCATGCCAGAGATAAATACAGGTTTTACCTATTGACTTGTCTCTTTAAAGAGAGAGGAAGAGAGCAGGTGGAGGGGGGAAAACCTAAAGGAAGAAAAACTTGAAAGTAGAATACATGAAATATTGTTTCCTTGGAAACAAAAAGGAAGATTACATCACAGGGTTCAAGCCTATAAATAGAAACCTAGCAGTGCAGATACAGAAGAGGCTCTTGTTCCTAGAGAGAAAATGTAGAAATGAAGATGACCTCCCTTTAGACACTGCTGTCACAATGCAGTCAGCACAACCCGATCGTGAGGACCAACAGTAAATTTAGCTGATGGTACATGACAGTCTTCTTTCAATTAGCTGCAGCAGTCAGCTCAGGGAGCTGGTTCAGCTGGTGAGAAGAGGTACAATTTCTAGGCTGCTATAAATACCATCAGTGTCTCCAGAGCCCTGCTATGCTGCCGTGGCAGAAATTACTAAAAGTCTTCAGCCTGAACTCTAAATCCTTTGGGCAGCCATGACAGGACAGTGAAAACATCAAGTCTGAATTAATGTTTGTAAGAAACAACCTGGGCAAAGCATCTCTGTGCTCTGATGGGAGTTCAGGCCTTGGGAGAAGATGAGCTGTGACTCACAGAGTGACTCACGGGTTCTGTCCTCCTGTGGTCCCCACTATGCCCTGCCCCCTTCTCCTGTCTCCCTCTTGCTCCTGCTGCATCTGTGTGTCTGTTGTTTCTGTGCTGAGGGCAGTGGGGGTGAGCAGGAGCACCTGGGGAGGCTCTCCTGTGAGGCAGGCTCAGGGGGTGGCTCAGCACACGCTGGGTGCCTGACCCTGCTGTGAGCTTGTGGTCTCAGTGGTGCCGGGGACCAAGCTCCTGCATCCTGCTGGGGTGGAGTGTGACTGCAAGTGCTTTCTGTTTCTGAGATGCTTGTTTCCTGATGCTATGGAATATTTATCCCATCAGTTACTAAACCAAATTACGATGTTTTCATTGTTACTGATGAGTTCCTTTGGACTATTCAGTGGTTCATCTTAGAATCTTTAGTGACATGAAACTTTCTCTCTGCTTTTGCAGCTAAACGCTCATGTGAGTGTGTATAAGCACTGCTAAATTGGGTAATTCATGCATCTTATGGGCTAATGTAGCTAAATCTGCCTTCGGAAGACTATAAAGCCTTGAATAAATCATATTATTCTACAGTCTTTCAATATGTTAAAAAAATAATTTGATTTGCTATGGCTCTGTTAGGAAACAATCCCCTTCAAACTGAAACAGGGATTTGTTCCATCAGTTTGTATATGATAACACAGGGCTTGGTCAAATTTCCACTTTCTGGTGGGAATCATCTTGGTTTGAGTAGGGAACTTAGTGTGACCAACAGCTCACAGAGGATTGCTCCTTCCCAGATGTAACAAAGCAGGGACTGGGGGCACTGGTAAATGAAAAGATTTCTTAAGTGTCCCAATGTCACGGATGTTGATGATGCTGTAATATATATGTGTGTACACATCCTTCCCTGGCACTGCTCATTACAAGGCATAGCCAAATCAATGAAGCAGCATATGTTCCCAGCTGCTTTAGCCCTAGGACATGGTGTGCCAGGTGGCAGGACTCTACTCTTGTAGCTTTTTTTCCATGGCTTGTAACATGGTACATACTCCTAAATCTACCAGAGAATCTCAGCTTTCCTTGACAGGGAAGTGGAGGTGGAATCTAAGTTTATTGCCCTTGTCAAGAAAATAATGAAAACAATGAACTTTAAGACAAATAATGAAATCTCATAAAGACATTCTCACAATGGGAAGGGGTGTATATGTGTGTGATACAAGAGTTCTAAACATCTGGGGCTGGCAGAAATACAGTTCTTGCTTAGGTAGATACAGGGGTCATTTGCATGTGTCTGAGTCTAGCTATGATTCCGGATCCAAGAGTGCTATTACCATAATACATTTTTAAGAAGCCAGAGTTGCAAATGTCTAGTGCTAAGGGAAATCTGGATAGAATTTGAACCTTGTAGTTTGTGTCAATCTTCAGTTTAATCTTGTTGTTTTAACTGGAAAGAATTGTGAAGGATTTGGCATACTTCTTTTTATGAGAAGAGTGGTTTGAGTGGGGAGGGGATGCTGACATGATGGTGCTTTCTTTGACATGCTTGGGTTTGCTGTTGTAATCTCTCATCTCTGAATCATTGTGCCTGCACAGTTTGTTTTTTTCTTTTCAAAATATAAGTTCTATGTTGTAAGTTGATATTCTGTGGTGCAATGTTCTGCCAGTGTAGTTACAGAGTTCTTGAAGTGTTCTTCCAATACATTGTGTGGAAAAACTACTGGAATATGAAGATTTTTTTAGGATTTTTTCCCAAGTAGCCCAAAATTATTTTCTTTATTTTTAGCAGACCACTACCTTTATTGGCAGGCAAACATTTCTGAGCATTGGGATGACTGAGTGACCAGCCTGAGAAAGGTATATTAGTATTTGTCTGTTAAAATGCTTTTGGATGGCTGTATAGTCATTCTGCTATGGCACTGGTACGTGATATCTGGCCAAAAGGAAACGGCATAGCAGAGATGCTGTGAAGTTGACATATGTCTGGTGTGAGACAGGCTGGATTAGAAACTGGAGGACTTGCTGGAGGTTGATAGTGATGGTAAAACCAGCATGTAACCACATGGAGGTATAACCGAGTATAAACTAATTATTTTTTTCTTCCAAAAAATTGACAGTAGGAAAAGACATCAGGCAAATTGAAGAATGGCACGAATTGACAAAAAACAATTTTGGTTGCAAACATCTAAATACTCCTTTGTGTTACTGACTTCTCCCAAGCACTCTCCACCTCCCTGAAGAGCCACATCCTGCTATTCTGCATGATCAGATGAGCTGTTTAAATTAAAAGCACTCTGAGACTAACATGCATGCCAGAACTGTTTTCCTTGGTACAGTTTTCATTTCTTGTTATATTATGTCTCCTTTGATTAATTCAAATATGTAGGAAATGAAAAAGATGGTCACTGATTTTTAATCAGTTGTGTATTCTAGTCAGATATAAGCTAATTACACGCAGACAATTAGTCAGATATAAGCTAATTACACGCAGTTGCATCTGAGAAATGTGTTCCTTGGCTTTCACCTGTGCAGGGGGTGCAAAGCTGGGACTTCCCTAGGACAGCTGAGGAGGAGGAGAGCAGTCTCCCTGGCCTGTGACAGTATTTGGTCCCAGGATCCAGGAGCTGGGATGCAGCCTCTCCCTGCATCCAAGTGCTGCCTGGCTGAAGAGAGGGGGTCTTCACCAATGCAGATTTTCCTTCTGCAAAGCCCTTGGCTAGGAAACATCTTCTGGCTATTATTTCTTTAAATCATCATCTTGTTGGCCATTATAGAAATGTTCTCTGCATGGGTAACCTAGCCAAGTCACATGTACTGGTACCTCCAAGCATGGCCGTAGCCACGAAAATTGTGCAGCTTTTTGATAGTGACACGTACTCAGAGGATTGAAAATGCAAGTCAATGAATAGAACAAAAAGTAAATTTAATTATCCAAATATTCTTTGTTTGAATAGCCTCTGATAAAATGTTTTTCTCTCTAGTGAGAATAGCAAAGAAAATTGTCTTTGAGTCCAGCCTTGGGATCCTGCTGTGTCTCTCTTGTGAATGAGCAATGAAAAGTGGCCATTCATTGCTGAATGATTATTTTTCCCCTTCAATGGAGTGTGGGGGGAGAAACCCTCCAAAATCCAAGTCTTCTATGAGTCCAGCAGACTAAAAGCATCAGGAAACCTCTGGAGGGAAGTAAAAAGTTATGAATGGAGAATAAAATACTGATGCAGAGCAAAAGGGCTGTTGTGTATAAAGAGCAGATGGGAAAATGTTGAGTTTCAAGTTTAAAAGACAAGGATCTGAATCTCATTCAGCTGAGCAGGGGAAGTGGTTTGGGTTTCCTTTCCTTGGAGGTTGGCTCCATTTGATGAATTGTCGAGATGTGCTATAAATGTTTAAGATTTATAGGAGAGGCTCCAAGTAATACTAATGAATAGCTAAAAATAGATATGATAGGAAAATATAAACTGACAAACAGATCACCCAGCACAACAATAACTTCATAATCATGCAACTGTTGCCAACTGAAGATGGGAGACATGGCTTGAAAACGAGCTTTTGTTTTTCACATCTGAAAGTTAAAGGAGTCGGAGTAGAAACAGATGTTCTTGAAAACAATGTGTCAGAATAACTCCAGTAACAGCCAATTGTCGCCAGAGCTGAGCAAATAATTCCTTGCTTACTCTTAACTGGCTGATGGTTTTCCAATGGTGGGTGGGGTTTTTGTAAAGAACTGATTTATTTATTTATTCATTTTAAGCAACCTAAATGATGTTGATACAAAAATTTTCAATGTCTCACTGCTTATAGTTCTGTGCTTCTTGGGAATTGTTGTTGAAGAGCTGTTGATCTTCCAAAAGCAATCTTAAGGGCTTTGATGGATCATTTTGGTTGTAAATGTTTGTGAATATTTCATTTTTTTTAATTTAATATTAGATTAATTGATGAGTTATAATTGTTATTGAATTAGGAGGAATTAGATGCTTTGTTTTCATAGAAAATAGTTTGTAGAAGAACAGCAACTGTCAGAAGTGTATTACACTGGAAATAACTACACTAGATCTTATCCTCTACAACTGTAGAATTACTGAGCTTTCATTTTCAGTGTCTGCCTGCTGAATACCTACAGAAGAGAAGCATTCAATTCCACAGCTGATGTGTGGATAGACAGAAGCATCAAAGATCCTTTGTGGTGCTATGAACTTGGTCTGTACTGGATGTCTGCATAATGTGCTGGAAGATCGTTGTGGTCGTGACGATGACTGGCAGCAATTGGGGACCCTATTCCTTGACAAGTAACACTTTGTGTGAGAGGAGGCTCTGCCCACATCTTAAGCAACAGACAGATCAGAAGTGTGAGCTGAATCCCAGTCTTGCTTTTGCATTTAATGTTTAAGAACTGATGTTTTTATCAGCTGACTGGACTTATTTGTGCAGATTTTCTATTTGTACTATTGTGAAAATATTTTTATTTGAAATGGTATTTCCATTGGGATATGCCTTTGTCTTCAGAGTAACTTCTCTGAGTGTTGTTTCAAAAGTTAAACTGTGGAGAATACTGCATCTTATCTTGCAGTATTCAGATGCCCCTTTACAAAGTAAGGTACAAGATGTGATTCTTTTTCAGGTACTATTATCACCCTCAGTTGCCACCACCTTATTGTCTGAAATGGGCAGAGCTCAATGGTTTGGAGAAATTGTCATGGACTTTAATTTAGTAATCAAATGAGAAAACTCTAGATAAGACATGATATGGCAACATCACAGAAGCTGCTCTGTGGCAGGGTGGAGAATAGCTAGTGGCAGAGGAGGAAGAAAAAAGACAATTTTTAGACAATGAGGCAGGGAAAAGTTTGCTTGAACAGCTGGGGTTGTTGAGCATCAAGATGACGGAAGGATGTTATGGAGGCAGAAGCAGGCGGAGGAGAGACAAAGCCAAATCCTCAGCTAACATTGCTGGGTATTTTTAGGAGTGCTTCCTGAGAGTGCTTTCTGTATATAAACAGTTGAGGTTCCAGGAGGCAGTGGTGAGGGGGAGCAGTGTAACTCAATGATACTTGTACTGCAAATAGTACATTGCAAAGAGCAAACTGTTTGACTTTATTAAACTGCAGCCTCCTGCAACAGATCAAGGGTCTAGTTTCTAAGCAAAATAATTGTAGCCTAAAGAAAACTTAAATGTTGAAAGTCCCATAGGCCCTAGATTCCTGTTTGACTTGGCTTCAGAAACTGCACATACTGTTTGAACCTTAGACTACGAAGTAAATTTGCAAAGCACAAGCTGTTTGAAAGCCCCTTTCCACAGTAACACATAGCATTGATATCAGAAAAATACAGGACAAAAGACAATGGGAGGAGGATCAAGTCTGACAAGTGGGCTTGACAGTGCTTTGCAATTCTGGTGGGGCTGGCAGGAGCTGGGCAGATCTGGTCTAGGCATCAGGGCAATGCAGGAGAATGTTGCCTGGGCTTGGTGGGCAGTGCCAAGGTTAAAGCGGAATTGGAGCCATGGGCTAATTTGGAACAGGGCAGTGTAATGCAGAACTGGGGTCTGCCCGACACTGCTTCCCTCCACCCTTGTTTACAGCCATGGGGGGTCATTTAGGGTGCTGTACCTAAAGAGCAGTCCTGTATGAGCTGAAAGCAAAAGCTATGGATCAAGATGCTCCCATAGGAGAGCCATCCTTTCTGCAGCAACTCCAAAGCTACCGGTGCAAGGAGGAATGAATCGATGCACCTACGAGAAAAAGGCTGACACTCTCAGCTGTTGCCACTACACATGGTGAGTACCTGGACAATATCCTGGCTGGCATTTCTTTCAACGGGAAACCTGTCCTTGGCACCATCTCTTTGCATGAAACTTGTTGAAAAATTTCTGTCCTCTCTTCCCTTGGCTCCTTGCACAGCAAATTTATGGTCTCATTTTCCTTTTACAAATAAAACCCTAAGCACAAATCCAAAGGATAAATAACACAGTGCAGACATGCCCATGGCAATATCCTCTGTGTCACTGCTGCAAGTCTGAGAGGAAAAGCCAGTGAAGGCAAGATACCTCAAGTGAGAACTCCTCTCATGCTTTTGTGCCAGTTCTGGAGGCTGGGGAGCAATCCTCTTTTGCTTTTCCCCAAACATCTTGCTGCAGGTCAGGCAAACTTCTTGTCTGCAAAAGGGGGCTAAGGCACCCATCCTTCCTGGGAGAGTTTTTGTGAGGGAGGTATACCAGCTCCACCACAGTGCTCAAGGTTTCTCCTTCATAAGGACAGAATGGACAGGTGCTCATAAATACATCTGAGCGTTTGCTCTGCACCAGGTAAGGGTGTTCATGGAAATGGTAGCGGTGTCACCACCACTCTGCCCATTAATATCTCTGCTCTTCCAATTGTGTCCACCCTGCCTGTGGCCTTGACTGATGTGGCTTGGGCAGGAAATGTTTAACCAGGGCACTGGGCAAGTGCCACAGCAGCACCAAACCTGCAGGGCTGAGCTGAAAGGGGGCTCCTTTCAGCTGACTCGGCAGCACTGCAACGGACAGCTGCAGCCAAGACTAAATACCTCATGCTAGCATGGGTGGCTGTGGGGGAAGGAAGTTATTCCTTAGTTCTCAGGCTGAGTTGGTTGTTTACAACACTGGATCTTGAAATTATACCAAAAGATGTATCTGGAACCACCCTCAATATTGTTTTCATTCTGCCTTGATTTCAGCTGCAATTTTAAGAGGCTTTTGTTTAACTAAGCACAGGGGCAATAAACCTCAGTGTGCAGGACATGTGGGTCAGAGGTTAGGACTCAATTGTCATCAATACAGACCCTGCCCCTGCGCCCCTGCCAGGCCACTCCATGGTGCTGCCGCCCTCACAGAGAGGGGAGCTAATGTTGGGCTCAGGAACATTGTCTCCTGAACGGTAGAGAACCTGGAAGGAGATGGGGGACCTGCCTCTCACTGTCTATACTTCACAGCTATGCAAAGCACTCAGAATAGCTCAGGCACATCTAGAAAAAGATTTTTTTGTTCTGGGATTGGATTATTCTCTTTGGATCTTTTTCAGTTTTTTGGACTTCTTGCTACTGTTCTTTAGTTGGGTTTCTTCCCATGTTGAAGAGGAAGCTTATACTGTACACCTGTAATGGTGACAAGAGTCAGAAGCCCTGCTCTGCCAGAGCCCTACCTTACCTGGCATGCTGCAGCTCCAGACAGATGTACTGATCCCAGCTGCAAGTCATGGGTGGCAGGGAAATCTACGGCCTGCCCTGGCTGGCTAAAATAGTCATACAATGGCCAACAGGCCTCGTCTGGGGTAACTTTGGGCTCAGTCAGTCTCACAAGTTGTTCACTTTAAGGTCTGCCCTGCAGCCACATGTGCTTCCAGATGTGCAATGCACTGGAAATTATGACCTGTCATGATGGGCTCAATGCATGGAGGACTGTTGTGTTGCATACACCCCTTGTGCTTTAATATAGGGATTGGCATGGGTCGAGTTAACAGAGGCTTGAAGGGAGTGGTTAGTAAGGCAACTGAAAACACCACTCAGAAAACAGCTTCAGCATGGTCTGCAATAAAAAAGAATCCCCAGACAGACCAAGGTGGAAGAGACCCAAGTGCCAGGAGTGGTTCAGTCACCATGCTTACTGAAATCTAATCTCCTTGCTGTGGCAGGCAATAAGAGGCCTGTGAAAACCATAACCTGATTTTTTCCATCATTAGCTATGACCTTGCTTCTGACTGCTTACTCCAGTCTCAAAGGATGGGACCCTTTCTGGAGGGAAGACCTGTGCCTCTGTTCCCTGAGAGGAAATTAGTCTGTAGCATTGCTATGCTTTGCTTAATATGTTTATGAAAGTGGAAATACCACCTGAATTCCTCTATAGACTCTGCAGGGAAATCATGTTTCCATATTGCATTATGAGAAACGCAGCAAAGGTGTGCTATGCTCAGTTAATATTTTTAATGTATGGAGGTAAAAGAAACTTCAGAAGAAGTATATGCTTCCCTCTTTCTATTCAACATCCATGGTGCTATAAATACAAACTGCAGGGTACTTTCAGAACTGAGAGCCTTTAAGACTTCTCGAGGGAAAACATCACACCAAATTAATCTGCCGTCAAGTGGAAATTCTATATTGTTTGCATTTGCCAATGTTCTGGATGTGGCTGTAATTGCACTGAAGCAAATATCTGCTTCGAGTTCTTCACAAGATTAAATGTGGCCAATTGGGCGTAAAAGAGTAATTGAAATGCAGAGCTGCTGCTTTGGATTTGTTAGAGGCATTGCTCATTTTTGCTCTGACATGACGACACTAGGTTCTGACTTTCCATTAAAACAGGGAAATCTGGGGAATGTGATTTCAAGTGTCGGGTTGCAAGCTAAGAGGAGGATATTTGTCTGGCACTGTGCTGCCCTGCAGTGTGCCAGTGGGCAGTGTGCCCTGGGCATGCTCCATGCGTGCAAGGGGACACCTTTCCCTCTCTGACCAGCAGAGAGGCTGTCGACAGCTGGGCCTCAGGGTGCAGCGTCTTCTTCAGAGCTCGAGTTGGCTCCTGAGGATTTCATGGTCCTTAAGTTCTGAGTATCTGCCACAGAATTGAAGCAAAAATGACTTGTGAAGGTCCAGCAAGAGCCTCTGTGGCTTGTAGCAGAGGGAACCCATGGTCTGAATTGGATCCTGACTAGTGTCACCATGTCAGACCAAAGGACCATGTCAGCTTGCAAAACCTGCAGTCTCACCCTAAGCCAGCTGGATGTGAAATGTTAAAGATTTGCTTAAAAGCCTTATGCTTTCCTTTTATTTTACTAGCTTAGTCATTTTCCCTCTTGCCAAATAAATGCAATTATAAGCAAGTAAAGAGTATTTTTTCAAGTCGAATGTGCTGACTTTTAATTCTACATGAAAACCCAGCTGCTGCCTGTGCCCTGCCCAACAGGTAGTTAAATAAACAGGCCCAGGTGAGCAAAACTGCCAGCTTAAATCCTTCTTTATTCCATTTCCTTTCCAACTAGTGTGCTTATGCAAAAAATACATGCCTGACAGTTCCTAAGAGTTTGCTCATGCTCAGCCTTTCCCCAGAGTTTCTCCATGCAGCTACAGAGCAGTCCTGACAGCATCCTTGCACTCTTCAGAGAGGGCAGCATCTCTTGGGCTGGTGCCAGGAGACAAAGCTTCTTCTTGGCACTAGCAGGCCTCTGCTCCTCTGCCCGTGCCCCTTCCTAACCGGAGGTCCAAGTCCCGAAGCTGCTGGAGGAAGCCGGAGTTGGGGCAGATGCCTCTGTGGGAGCGCACAGTCTGAATGGCAGCGCTGAGGGACAGACCTTCACAGATCATTAGGAAAGCCAGGACAAGAGTTGCAGACCGACTGATTCCCATTGCACAGTGGACCAGTACCTTGCCTAGGAAAAGGAGAGAGATTTGCAATTATGCCAGCAGGCCTCATGGTGGGGGTTATTGTGCTGGAGCAGAGATGGAAGCTGGTATTGGGGATGGGCAAGCAGGTGTGTACAGCCCTGCAGAGCAGCCCTGGCATAGCTCCCCTGGTTGGGGAACATGGGGTTTTTGCTGCCTGGGGACAGACAATTCCTAATTGTGTTGTAGGATCCATGGTTGCTTGTTTGAGCTTAGCTGTCAGCCTGACAGCACACCTTTATCCCTCCTGCCCAGCCTGCCATCCATTGTGTCCCTGCTTGCTCATGTGTGGTTTTGGGAGTGATGTACTTGCTGGCAAAGTTTCAATAGTTCATGCTTGATGGCTGTGCTGTGGGAAGCAGCCTTCGCAGGTTACTTACTACTGGAGGGCTTGGGAACTTGGGATTTCAGAAGTGCAATGCTCAGGATTGCTCAGTGCTGTTACAGCAACACTCCTGGTTTTCTACAAATTCTTCTTTCTTCTTGCTTAGGGCAGTAATGCTTTCTGAAGGTGGTGACTGCTGCCCAGGCTTTTTTGGAAGCATGTGAAGAAAATGGGCATTATCGTTAAGAACAGCTGTTTGTATATGGCATTTGCACCAGCTAAGTAATGTATTTTTATTTCTATAGCCCACTCCATACTAATCACTGTCCTTCCCTAATGCCTCTATTTTCCCCTGTTTATTAAGTGACCATATGAAGACAGTTTATGAAATGTTTTTAGTTTTCCAGAGATTTCAGTGCAAAGTGTGCATCTTCATTAGGAGTTCATTAAGAGTAACATGAGAGTCCTCCTCCGTTGCCGTAAGTGAGCCTCAGGGAACACCTTCCAGGGATCCAGGAGGGTAACCCCCTCCTTCCCTTTGTTCTGCTTTTGGTTTTCCTGCTGTGATCATGAATGAAAGTAGCCTAAGAAGCTCAATTCTGTATTGCAACTGCCTCCTAGGTTTCTAATGTGTAACTGATCCATTGGAAGGAGATGAATATTTTTAAATGGTCTTATTTGAAATTAAAGAAAGGTTTTTAATTAAAGGAAAATTTTGCTCTCAGATGGAAGAATGCAGGTTTTTGTCCTTTCCCTCTAGATATAAACAAAGAGCTCATTCCAAAACCTGAAAATTTGCATCCTGTAAATATTGTAAAATGCTTCAACTTTCACAAACATGGTAAGATAAATGAGAAAATTTTAATTGAGAGTGAAACTCAATTGCTGTATAACTGTTTTATTCAATTATAACCATGCCTGAACATTTTCAAGCTCTCTTGTCCTTTGCTGCAATCAGATCTATTTGTCTCACAGAGACTGTGGCCCAGCAACTCAGAGTTAGTAGAGTAACAAGTGATTAGAAGCAGATATGAACTTCAGACTACCAAATGGACAACCTCCCATTAAAGCAGCTGAAGAAAATGTATTTTTAGCATGGAAATTTCTGAACAGTTCTTCACTGGAAATCTTCACAAGTTAGAAACAAAGTATTTTCTACTTGTTTTAAATTTTATTTTTTTAGACTGTCCCATATGTGATCTCTTGTTGGTTCACTGTATAGATGTACAAAGTGCAATTTAGTGGCAGTATAGTTTATATCCAGAAAAGATGAAAAATCAGCGACAACAATCCCAGGTTACTTTTTTCCTCTGGATATGGAATAGACAATCTCAGATGCTGTTTCTCTGCAAAATGTAAGGAGAGGTAAAAAGAACAGACAGCTTTTCAGGGTGAGTTCCTTGTTTTGTTTGTGCTTACAGCATCTTAATCTCTCTATTACTAGGGAGCAAGACAAAAATATCCTTGTTGGATGATGAGCCTAGATCCAGACAAAACCCTCAGACTGATTGCCCCCATCGCCCTAGGTGTTAATTCTGGGTACTTTGTGCACAGCTTTTAATCTTAAATCCCATTTTGTTTATGACAGAGTATTTATTTAGCAACCATTCTAGTTCTGACTAATAATGATGGCACAGCCACATGCTCAGAGAGGGTGAGCATGTGTTACGAAAAGCTGCTCTGGCCAGCAGGTTGAGACAAGTGTTGAATTCCACAATGTATGTGACACAGCCACCTCTCATTATCCTGGCATGAGAAATCCAAGCACAGCTCTAAAGATAGACATGTCTTCAGTAGAAATAAAGGGACAAATATAGTCTCCAAGGAAGTGGCAAAAACAGCTCTGGTGACAGCAGACTTGGACCAGGCATCAAAACCTTTGGAGGAAGGAAGAGGTTTTCCAATGTAAGGCCAGTTTTGCAGAATTTCTATTTCTGTTTTCTCATCCAGATACAGTTTCATAGAATTTACTGAGATGCCTTATTCAAGTTAAATTGCACATATCTGTCAATTGCATTAACTTCATGTAAATTCTTGGAAGTGAAGTCCTGCTTTTTATGGGCATATGGAGAAATGTTTTGCACCCCTGCTAAAAGATAATGCTAATTTGAATTTCCATCAGACTTCTTATTCAATGTGCAGCACTTCCATTAGCCTTTCCACCAACCTTGTAGAGTATGTATGCTGCATTATCTTCCCCAGAGGAGGCACTTGGGATCCAAATAACCCTGGTCTGATATTTTCAGAGGAGCATAAAGGAATCAGGAGCACAATTTCACTTTGAAGAATACTGCAAAAAGGGCTAGGCCACAAGATTTTTGAAAAATCTTTACCTTGGTAGTTTGCAGGAGGCCTAAATGCAGTATGTTGGCAGAAATGGGAAATCCAGACATTCACCCAAAATGTGCACCCCAAATATCAGAAGCCAAGAAACAAAATGTTCTGAAATGTTTTCTTGGAATCAGAACCACTCTTTTTCATTTGGTTGTTTTTTTTTGCTTTGTTTGGTTTTTTTTTGTTGTTGTTGTTTTGTTTTTGTTTTTTTTTTTTTTTGTCTTTGTCTGAAAACTTCAAAGCTACCAGCACTCTCAAACTAAAAGACAAAGAATTTATGGTTTGAACTGCATCATAGGAAAAAGAAAAAAACAACAAAAAACACCCAGAAAGAACTGGCCTTGATATTAGACTTGATTTTGCATCACTATATATTTTAAAATTAAATGTAAATTCGTGCATAAACTGGATGGGGGACAGGAGACTTGATGTTCTGAATCTAAGTTTTGTAAAATTGTTTGCGTCCTTCCTCCCCAGCCTGTATGAAGACTTCTGCCTTTGAAAATGCTGTGCCCCACTAGCAGTCTTCAACTGAAGACCAAACTGAGAACAGGTATAAATGCTGCTGTTAAATATTGTGTTTTTGTTGGAGGCACAGAAAGCAGAACAAATGCCAGACTCCTGCTTGTACAGGCTGGCTCTCTATTGTTTTGTGTCTGTGTCTGAGAAAAGACTGTGTCCAAAAAGAATACACTGAATTTTCTTCCCTGTTTCTCTGGCTTATCTGCACTTCAGAAGAGTTCTCTTCTACCAGCAAAGTGTTTTAGGAGGTGTCTCAGCAAAAACTGAGACAAGCCCCAAGTATTGACCTTGGTCCTAATCTGTATGGTTCTCTAATCACTGGTTCCCATGAGGATGTAGGTATATTATCTCTTTTACAAGTGTAATATGTATTCCAACATTGTTAACCTCTGTGCATAGTGAAACAAGGGCTATGATAAATGCTGGTACACTGACAATAAAATGACTTGTTTGTTGCAGATAAATCTGTCATGTGAAATGATTTAATTAATGTAAAATTGCTCTAATGAAAGCACATTTGAATTTACTGTCTGATTATTTTTAGCAAACAAATTGAATGTTAAACTTGAGTGAGGAAACAAAAGCTGTGTTGCTATTTGGTTCTGTTTACAGGGTCAGACCGTCATCTCTTAGCAGTGGCTGCAAATGGGCGAAGTGACACTCTGAACCTCTGGTGGCATCCTGCATGTGACCAGCGCCTGAGGCACGTCTGCTCCGTGGGCTGGCTGCAGTGCGCAATTCCAGCCGCTCCATCGTGGGCTGGCTGCGGTGCACGATTCCAGCCGCTCCATCGTGGGCTGGCTGTGGTGCACAATTCCAGCTGCTCCATCGTGGGCTGGCTGCGGTGGGTGATTCCAGCCGCTCCATCGTGGGATGGCTGTGGTGCACAATTCCAGCTGCTCCATCGTGGGATGGCTGCAGTGCACGATTCCAGCCGCTCCATCGTGGGCTGGCTGCGGTGGGTGATTCCAGCCGCTCCACCGGCCCCGGGCAGGACGTGGCTGAGAGGTCCCAGCAGTCAGGCTGGCATTGCTGGGTGGCTGCTGGAGCACAGCCACGGAGAGCAGTGCTCACAGAGCTCCCTGCCATGTGGTAGGCAAGGAGGTTATAACCACATCTCCTGCACCACAGAATCTGTGCCATGAGCTGTCAGCTTCCAACTCTGTCTTCTCCACCCCCATCTGATTTAATATACAATGCAAAAAGAAGCTGGACTGGTCCCACATTAGGGGACCATGTTGCAACCTCGTCTCTGAGCATGAAACAGGATCCCTTAGGAATAATGGGATTAACTGAGGAGAAGTAGGGGCACTTAGCTTCTGGCATTATTAAATCTTGCAATCCTTATTTGAAATTTTGCCCCACGCATCTCAAGCTACTTTTTGCAGAGGCAGACAATAACTGTCATCTGTCTGGGATTTGCACAGAACAATAATACTTGGTTTTTAACAGCGGATTATGGATATTCTATCCAGCTCATGCCTGCTGTAACTCTACTAACATCAAAGGGTTTGCACTAGGGATAAAGTTTGCACATTCAACTTTATGGCCAAATTCAAGTTAGGAAATTCAATGTTGTTGAACAAGATCAGTCATTAAAACACATAATAACTTATTGTCCTTTTGCTAATCATCATTAAATAAGCTAAATGTCCTAAACTAGCCCTTGCTTTCTTGCAGGATGGATTCAATTTGGCTTAAGATGAGGCTCCAGATCTGTCACCCATAGTGAATGTCCCAGCTGCCTTCACTCCATGGGATCCCGCTGAAGTATTCTGCTCAGCAGGAGAGCTCAGCTGGGCTAATGGGCCCTAGGGGCTGGTTCTACTATTTTCTCATCTCCTGTTAGGTTTTAGCCAGGTGCAGAATCCACAGCCTGTTTCCTGATTAATCCAGTATCTGTTTTGTCACAGCTGAAAATAGCAAGAAGCCTACAGAGAGCTTTAAATAGTGGCAAGTCAGAGCAGGTAAGAGCTGTCATCTGCTGCAGAGTGGGAGGTCAGACTGATGTATGTAATGCACCTACAGTTGAGGCAAGCAAGAAGACCCTTTTCTCCAAAGTTAAGCAGCTTTCATAACTCCTACAACAAGAAGGTGACAGGAGAGGGAGCCTAGCTTTTCATTTGCTCTACTGAAGTGGAGGAAGGGAAATGACTTTGAGAAAGTCTGCCATTTCAAGATTTTAATGGGTGGTTTTAACCTGCTTGTTTTAAACATGTTCAGAGGTCAATAAAAGGCAAAGCTCTCTACTTGGGAATCTTTCTCTCAGCATAGTCTTAGTTTAATAGTTTTCATGACATGCTTTCATCAAGTTCTCTTTCCCTCCTCCTTCTGTTAGACTTCACAAAGCCTTGCTGATTTACTTTAGGTTTAGCTGCACTCCAGAGAAATGCAAATTGCACAGTGGCCATTCAAAGGGTCAAGATTGATATTCAAGGTGTTGTCCTTTGAGCTTGAACATGATGGAGAAGGCTAGTACTTTCCCAATTCCATGTTTTTCCTTGTAGGAAAGGGGACAGATTGTGCATCTGTTCGGTCTTGTCTGAGCCTTCCCAAACAGCTCTGTTACATGGCAAAGAAACTGCCAGGCTGTGCTGAAGGAAAGGCAGTCAAGGAAGTAGGGATCATAAAATAATGCTGATGTGGCATGGCTGCAATAGTAGAGCACATATTGTCTTATTTCTGCAACAAAGACTATGAAGGAAGTCAGGGTGCAATGCAGCCACTGACCACTGTGACAGGAACAGCTCCCGAGTAGGAGCAACTATCTGCTTCCTTTTGCTCACACTCTGACACCTCAGTTTTAAGAAATTGCCTTAAAAATGAACTCCTTACATCATCAAAGATAATATTCTGTTCTGCTAAGGTAGGAATCTGGAATAAATCTGTCTATGCTGTTTTCTGGACTTGTGGTGTAAAGCATCTTTCTTTTTCAAGCATGATGGAAATAACAGTTCCTATCTAATTCTAATGAGTACTTGATTCTTTGTTTTAAATACATTTGTGCCTCATACAGTCTAAACTTTGACTTGTGCTCTTAGGTAAAAAGGATAATACATTTATGTTAAAGAAAAAAATTGATGTTGAATTTGCTTGTAGCAGTTAAGCAGCAGTCTTAAATGACTTCTCAACCAAGCAGTAGGATGTACCTTGTTACATCCTCTATTTAATATGGACAGGCCTCTTGTCACCTGGTATATTTTGTTTTGTTGTTCAATTTCACTGCTTATAATAAACACCACTTTTTTTCTTCTTCTAAATTATGTGAATAACAATCCCCTCCCTGTCTCATCCCTGCACAGGTCATGGGTATTTAGCTGCTAAATTTCTGTACCTCAGGAAATTATGCTTCCAGAACGTCTTGTTTATATATTTTCTAAACTGTTGCTCTTTCCTCAAAATGATGAATGTCAGCAACAGCTGGACAGCATATGATTAAATTTCACCTTGTCTCCATTCCCAGAACTCTACTTCCATATGGAGTTCAGTAAAGCAATACTAAAAGCATGGGAGCAGGGATAAATATGCCTTGAGCTGTAACTTGTTCTGCATTCATAACTTAGTATTTCGACATGCATTTTGCAAAGCACTAGTTTTGTTTGCTATTGTGGCTTCTACAATTCATCTGCTTTTTTCTGTCTTTTGTCAATTGATTTGGAACTTTGCTTTTACACACACGAATAGATTTTGGATCTTACCTTTCTCTGGAGCACTGCCAATAATGACTTCAATTGCAAATGCTGTAATAAAAATGGGTGAAAATCCAAATTCCCCAAATGCAGCCCTAAGTTGCACAGGGGCAAATACTCTTCAACAGAACAGAACAAGCCCTCCAAAGAGCAGGAAATGCACAGGTACCAAGCATCAAGGTACATTGTTTGCAGTTACTGTGCCTCCCCTTCCTGGCTAGTAGGGTGTGGATCAGATCAATGCATACAATTAAGTTGGGTAGTTAGTACTTTAGGAACCTGATTGCAATTAAAGCTCACCATGATGCAAGCAAACCGTTTTAGTGAGTGTACAACTGTTCTCTTATTAAATCACTTACTTTTGAGTAGTATCTGTACAGTTTTGTGGCACAGTGATAACTTGCTTTTGTGAAGGCTTGCCCTTAGTAGTAATGATCTCCCATTGCCCCCAAGCCTCTGGTGTTGCACCTGGCACGTATTTAGTGAATCTGAGGATTTAGTGGGTTGTCTTCCTATTAAAAAGTTATACTTTTTCTAGCAACAGCATGACATTATTCCAGACTGGTGATGTTGCTTGGTCTCCTTTCTATAGAATTGCTTTCTAGCAAATTGTTCCGTATTCTGTTTGTAGGACTTGCACAGATTGTAGCATTATAGTTGAATCTTCTTACTCAAATATGACACTTGCCCTTGTCTTTTATTTTAAATCCCATCACTAATTTGAAAAGATCAAATAATGTACCTCTTCCCAGGTCAGTGTGTCCCTGTAGGTAATGAAGGACACTTGGTATTTTGTCTTTTGCTCATGAATAGCACTAGGCATAGGGAAGAACCCCTTTAAAACATGTTCAGTGCATCTTTCCCTGTTTCAGTGAAACAGAACTACCACTAGGAGTCCAGGAGGCAGGTAGAATGCTGCTTGGGTTGGGTATTTCCATTCTTACCCACATGCAGGTGAGTTGGTCTATGTTAAGCAATATTGAGTAACTTTCCCTGCTTGTCTACTATGCAGAAAATATGCAACATGCACAGATGGTCTAGTTACCTCGTGGGGAATTCAGTGCTTCTCTGATGTACTGAGCAACTGGATAGAAGTGAATGCTGAGATCAAAGTTGGGGTTGTCCTCTGCTTCTACTCCGTAGTAATGCACAGGCAAGTCGTTGTAGAACTTGGGCCCCGTGTTGATGCGGAACCTCCCGGCAGCAGCGTTCACAACGTGGGAGATGCCCAGGCGGCTCAGCTGCGCCTTGTCGCGAGCGACGTACCTGGAGGAAAGATGGGGAATTAGATTTGCCTGCTGCATTGCAACACAGGGAAGAACGTGCTGCTGATGGGGAATTTGTTACAACTGCAGGAAGTGGCAGTGGCTATTTTATTGACAGGTTGATCAGGTTCAAAGTGTTCATCAGAATGCTTTAAGACAGAAGTGACTTGTTAAGAAACTAACTCTTAGATTTCCCTCCGTTTTTTTTCCCAAACATATGTTTAGATGGTTCTCAACTGATGAAAGGTGGTGGTGGAGATATTTATGCACAAGCTAAGGGTTTTCTGATTTCAAAGACTTTCTCACCAGGTCACCTCTGCTGAGTATTCATCAGTTCAGAGTACTGATGCCATCTGGCAAAGTGAGGAGAAAATGAGCTCGATCCTGTTTTACCCAGCTTTGGCATGACTGCCTGAAGTAGCAATTCCACAGCTTCAGTGGGCTGTTGCAGTGTGTCACTCCTGCACTAATGCAGGAGGAGAAACCAGGAGGCAGGGGATATTTAGTCAGTTACCATTTTCTTTATGCTACAGCATCCTATGCACAGTTCAATCTTGTTCAGCACGTAGACCTGTTGTGAGAGGTCTCCAGATTATTGCCTGTTTTTAAATAAAGAGTGGAAGATTTGGGGGAAGAGTTGCAATAACCTTCAGCCCTTCCTGTCTCTTACAGGTCTCCCACATAAAGGTTTGGCCAGACTTCATCCACGTGCCCCGTGGGGTGTGTGCGTGTGCAGAGAAGGCGCCGCAGCTCCTCCAGGGATGGTGTCCCAGTGCTGCTCCCACCGTCGGGCATCCCGCTTGAGGCACTTCTTATCCTAGGCCGCCGTAAGTCCTGGCTGCACAAGGAGTCCCAGGCCATCCTGAAAGGTGAGAGAAGATATTCACCACCAGCCAGAGATAGTTCTGACAGACTCCTTTCTTTCTCCTACCTTGTCAAAAAGTTGATTAAAACTTCATTATATTTTTAAAGATTATTTTCTTCATAGGAAATGGAGAAGTTCCTACTACTGGCTGGAATTCTAAATGCTATTATTAGCATAGAGAAAAATCCCAGCCCTTGATGTGCCAGCACAAGGCTTCTGCTTTCACATGAAAAGAGGTAATGCTATGGAAAATGTCTTGTTTAAATACATCTACTCAAAGGGTGTAGAAACAAAGAATTAACCTGGTATGCTGAGGTTTTCCTTTAACCAGGTAGCTAGGGCTTTCTTATATATACTTAATCTGATTTGTCTTCTGATTTGCTCAACAAACTGATCTGGACTGAGTAGAATCGTTAATGCAAAATCTTATTCACTGGTTAGCTATTAATTGTCAACTTCAATGAGGAAAACTCTGTAAGGAGTAGTTTAGTTCTTTCCAATGGTATTTACTGGCCATACTGGTTGTCCTCATGAGAAATGTTCATATTAGAAAAATCTGGATGAGTTACAGTGATTCCAGCTGAGCATTTATATGAGCATTGAATAATTTTTTTAGTAAGTTGTTTTAATTTGCATTCCTCTCCCCTCTGCTCCCTCCAAGAACTATCCCATTTCTAATCTTGAAACAAGTACTTCAGTTACAAGTAGAAACACTTTTTTTTAGGCATCACTTTCTCTTTGGAATTACTCTGTTTCCATATGGTACATTTCTTTTGAAACAGTGGTTCCTCTACAGTGTTAGCTATAGATTTGAACTGTTGGGAGGATTTTTTAAGAGGGTAATAGAAATTACATTTTTCCCAGAGTACTGTTCTAAGAAAATATTATACTTCTTTTCTTGTATGTGCTAAAAATGACCCAAATATCTGCATTACAGAGATAGTAGGAAGTCTGTCAACTCATGAGCCTTAGAAGAGAAGCACCTGTCTAGGATATGGGTGAAGTTGTAGTCAGTGAGCCAAAGCCTTGCTCTGGCACTGTCTGAAGCATGTCTTGTACATAAATGACTTGAGGGGTGGTTTGAGGTAAAACAGTCCAGGACAGCAAACCTGAAATCTTGCATCCTTCTGCTGAACATATCTCTTGTTAACAAATAGGTTGTATTTAAGTCCAAGCACCTTCATTGACCATTTCTTTTCAAACACCAACTGTGGTGAAATGTTCTCCTAGTTTCCCACCCAGGTATTTTCTCTAGCCCTAAGTTCACATTTTAGTGTAATTTTATTTTGCATGCACAAAGACTGAGCAAGAGGATCTGAAGGCTAGCCTGCTGTAGGAGCTCATTGCACCTTCATGTTAATACAGTGCCTTGCTGAAGGGCAAATGGAGCTACTGATTCCCTGAAATATCTATAGAAAAGGAGGGAAGTGTCAGGCCACAGAATGGTCCCTACAAGCCACCCTTCTGCCACGCACATGGGGTGATCTGCCTTGCCACCCAGTTGCCAAGAGGAGCCCTCTGTCATTTCATTACACCTTCTCCTGCCACCTCCATGGCAGCTCTGTGCTCTTGGATACAGTAAGCTTTCACCAAGTGATGTTCCCAGAATGGTCTTGTATTGTTACGAGAGCATTACAAAGAACTCCACTGTGGAATGTGCTCCCCTCCCAAATGTGCATATCTCCTCTAGTGTCAGCTTTTACTGGGAAAACAAAAGCAGATGTTCTTGCCCATTTTGGATGGCTTTATGCAAGAGGGGGCATGGAGGAATTCCCTACTGGATCAGGCATTTGCCACTGATTTTGATCGCTGCATCGGCACTGGCCACTCCAGTGTCCCCTGTGCCAGCTCTGCCTGGCTCCTGCTGGTGATCTTGGACACCTCTCTGATCCCACACAGGAGATCTGCAGCAGAAATGGGACTTGGATTTCCTGTGCCCTTACCACAGGGCCATCTGCCAGTTCATTAAGTGTTTTCAAGAATAATAACCTTCTCCAATCCTTCCCACCTCATAATATCTGCAGCAAATGTTCCCCTTTTTTGATTTACCTAATTCCTTGCGGTGTGTCTAATGGCCACTCTTCTCACTCCCTGTAAAACTTTAAACTGTTTTGTTTTTTTCTTATTCAGTACTGCCTGTTATCCTTCTCTCTTGCCCTCTCCACTGTATAAATACTTTGATTTTCCTATTACCTCAGAGGACTGAAGGCTGCTGTCAGCCTTGCTTTCCTAAGCCTCACTGGAGCTTAGGAAACTGTGACATATAGTGCACCTAAGGAAAAGGGCTCCTTCAAAGACTGTTTTGTTTTGTTTTGTTTCTAAAAGGGAACATAACTTATTCTTAACTTATAACTTATTTCATTTTCATTTTGGTCTCATTTTTTTAACTGGAGAATGGGATCAGTTTGTGTAAAGTCTACATCCAATATAAAGGAAGGACTAGAGTTCAAATTTCAAATGTGAAATAACTGTAACTAACAGGCTGTGAATTATTCAAAATCAGAGAGGCCTCAGTAGGACTATTCAACTAATATGGTGAATATTGAATGCACTGAAAAAAGAATAGCTTTATAGAGAAAATTTACAGAAAGAAAAACAAAATTTTTTTTCTGAATAAATGACTACTCAGTTCTGGCATCAGTTTAACATCTTAACTCACTAAATTTATACATGCAAGTGTCATTACTGAAATGCACATGTTTAAGGAAAACAATGCTATGTAATGTGTAATGTTTTATAAGGAATATGGATAGATTAAAAAAATTAGTGTGAAAGGAAAATGATTATTTGTAATAATGTGATGGCTGTTAATTTAAAAAATATGTTTTTAATGATTCTCAGCTCACTTCCTCTATACTGACTTTTTGTAGTGGATCTGTTTCTAAGATGTGTGTTGTATGAACAGACAAAACAGTTTTAAAATGCTGGTTTCTGGACAATAATGCTGGATGATGATGACATGAAACATTCCTGATCTTTACTGGAGTTAGATTATGGTAATTAGTCAATTACATAGGAGAAATTGTGCCATCATATTTATATTAATTTTGAATTAGCAGATACTGCAACTGTAATTGTATCTGTACTGTGCAATAGAATTCCTTAATTACAACCAGCAGGAGGATTGCAAACAGAGGCCTATTGCAAGCAGGTCATTCTGATGATGCAGAGTGACCCAGAGTATGACACAGGCTGTTTGTGCCACCATCCCTGCCTGCCCCTGTAGCCACCTCCCTGGACTGACATGTGTTAATGGCTTTGCTGCAGTTGTGTGATGAGAGCAACCAGGTCAATGGTTCCTTATATATCAGCTATCCCAGGAAGAAAGGAAAGTGGTCCTGTCAGAGGTCCCAGATAACATCTCCTTCATGACTGGGATTCCTGTCTGCCCAGTAGGGAATGTCCCTATAGACTGCATACACCTTTGGTTGGGTTTCAGTTAATTCAGTGACTGCAGCTTTATCTGTAACAGAATTGGTGCTATTCAGTGCCATGCTGGGCAGGGGGCCTTTAGAGACATTAGGTTCCTTTACAGGTGTCTCAGTCCTTGGAAACATAAGCCACCTTTTATCCAATTTCTCCAATTCCACGATATTTAATTAAACAACAAGATGAAAAGGCAGCATAATTTAACATTACCTTGATACAAGATCAAGTTGAGAGGATGGTATGAAGGCTGAGATGAAGCAGCAGAAAATCCTGCAGCATGATGCTGTGGTAAGTCAGGAGGAAAAAGCAACTCTTGTGTCTAGGATATCTAGTTGAAAGCCTTTACAACCTCTGCTTTAACCTGCATTTTCCAATGCCAAGATAAAGGAGGGATCTGTGTATACTAGAAGGATGTTAATGTGCTCATTTCAATCAAGTGTCAAAATTTTTAATCACCCCAGGGCCTATATCGGCTTTTCTGTATGGGTAGAACTTAGCCATTTTCTTATGACATTAGTAAAAATATTTCCAAGTCTTTAAATCCTGAGAACAAAGCAGCCTCCATCCTGTGTTTTTTCAAGCTGCTATGTGCCATAACCTTGCCATCCCAGTGAAGATATCAGTCTGGCTATACTTCGAATACACTGATTTGTGGTGGTAAAAGACTAGGCTGAAGCTCAGGGCTTGGCCAAGTCGGTCATGTCAAGTTCATGCCTATCATGCATTCAAAAGCCATAAACATATCTCAGAAACCCTATGCCCTGGAAAGGCTCCTCCAAGCTAACCTATGTTTGAGAGAGGTTTTGTGTTGCTACATGGCCACACAAATGACAAGTATTACTGTCATCATTCTTTCTTCCTTAGCGTTTAACCCAATAGTCTCACTGGAGTCATAATTTATCAATTGCTAGGAGCACTACAAGATATAGATGGTATGAATCAAACAGCAATGACTGAGGTAGAGCTGGCTGTACTTGAAAGCTGAGACAGAGGCAGTGTCTAGGGAGGCACAAGGTATTTGAGTAGCCAACTGTTTGTAACAAAATCTCTTCAGCAGCTGGAGGATGTAATCTGAACAGCACTTCCAAATTTAGTGGAGGCTTCCAGACTCATAAGTGTAACCCAGCTATGCATTTAGGGCAATGCACCCACTTGGTGGGATGAGGCAAAATCCATTAGGTGGACTTGCTCTCCACAGCTCACACAAGGCCTATGTTGAGGAGCGGACTAAATTTTTCTTTACAGAAAGAAATTTAATCTGGACAGCTTTGAGCAGCAGAAGACAAAAACATTTGACTTTTTTTCCTCTCAGTACTGCATTAGTGAACATTTTCTGTCCTAACTTTAGAGGAATTATGATGCTTCCCCACTGTCAAAGTAAAATTTTCTCTGTGTGCCATCCAGGGAAATCAGCAGCTACATTTTTCATACAAAGCACAACTCAAAAGTAAGGAAGAATTTAATCAACCCATCCTGGTTCTCAAATATGTTGATTTTACCACTGTTTCCACTGATGTTATGGATTGCCAGGCCTCAGAAGCCTCAAAAATGTCTAATTTTTTCATAGCATGTCTGTGGGCCAGGCCGTAGTTCTCAAACCCAATACTCTTGAGTGTTTCAGGATGTACATTAGCATGCAGGCCCCAAGGCAGGGTGGCCTTGGAGTTTTTTGGGTTTTTTTTTTTTGTGACTGTAGTATAAAATATTCTCTTGTCATCAGCGGGTTAGTACATTTGTATTTACCAGCCATGTGTGCAGCTCCTGACAGTGGCTAGACAGACTGAGCCATCCTTTGATGTGCAGCAGTGTTGTACCAAGTGTGCAGAACCTGGCCACCTGCTGATTTTGCTAACTCTTCTGGGTCTTGAAGGTATGTTTATTTTATTCTTTAGCCATGGGAAACCAACTCTGTAGTTATTGCCCTCACAGCAGCTTTGAGTGGATAAGAGAAGTGAAAAATATGAGCAGCAAAATTAATTTTCCCTGACCCATCCTTTCCTCACAAAATGCAAAACCATGGGTTGCTGTACTTGATCACATATTTGTAATGTAAGTGGGATCCTAACCATGTTTATGAGTCAGGACAGAGGCATGGACAAGATCTCTGCCAGGCAGAGGAATGTACATGTAGTATGCTTTACAGAAACCATGGCTGATAGGTAGCACCACCACAATGATTGCAGAGATAAGAGGTAGTTTATCCACCCCAAGCTCTTCTGTGCCTTCTTCACCACTGAAGCTTGTGTATATTTTGTTTCTGAATTGGACTTTTTACTTACTAGTTACAAATTTTACATGCTCTTTAATAGTGTGCATTGCAACTATTTAAAGCTGAGCATTAAACAAGTCCAGACACTGTTAACAATCTGCATGTTATGATATATTCTTTTGTGTAACTGCTTGTTATAGCATCAGCTATTAAGAATTTATTACTGGTGCATTTTAGCTAGTGCTTTACAGTCATTTAATTACAGCCATCCAGCAATCATTGCATAAATATGCACTGAGAGCAAGAACCCCAATGTTAGGTGACCCAAAAGGCTTTTACCTGCCAAGACCAGAGTTTGGGCCCTCAGGTGGCAATGATCTCATTGCATATTCAGGGAAACAGAGAGTTTAAGGCTGTACAGGGAGCTGTGTTGCTCCCAGCACTAGGTGTTCATGAAGTCATCAGCTGGAGCAAGAGCACTGTAGAGCTCTAAGGACCTGAACTTGGCTATTGGCAAGCAAGAGCAAGTAAAGCAAAGTTGGTTCCCTTCCAGCCCTAGGCCCAGCAAAGATGTGGCTTTTGGCTGTGAGCACAGTTCAGCTGCAAAACTAGGAGCCCATTGGTACCTCTGCTCTCAGCTGCCAACTGCATCCTTACCCCCGTTAACCCAACCTGATCTGGCAGACCAGCAGACACACTTCGTATGACCCAAAGACAGTAGCTGGTCCAAAATGAATCTCCCACATCTCCATGCTATTTATGACTGCAGCACCATGCCCACATTTGAGAGTCTCTATAGCTCCCAGCCAGGCTACTGCTCCTACTCAAATATTTTTGCTGGTGTCCTATCCTGCAATGGACTTCAGCCATCAGACTCCACTGTCAGTTCTGACAGTCTCTAATTCCTTCCTCCATTCAATACTGACATTTTTCACTACTTCTTAAGAAAACAGAAATCCCAATCTATAGCATTATGGCACTAAACAGTTCTTAGACATGCTATGAAACATTCTTGATATCACTATGCTTACACTTGAAGACAAGCTTACCTAAAATTTAGTTGTTCTGTGTTAAGGCTGGCCCTTCTTCTGGGCTCAAGAATTGTTACATCCCTGTAACTCTCTTGCCTCCAGCAATAACATGTTGGGGGCGAAAACTGGTATTCTCTGAATTGGTAAACTCTGTTTTTCCTCCTAAAAGCACCCTCAGAAGCTTACTGAAAAGTTGAAGGATGAAACATTTCTGAAAGACAGGCTGGCAAGTTGATGCAGGTTGCTCTAAATCAGGAGCAACATGTGCCACTTTTTCTCTTGGAGCTGCCAGTCAGAACCAGCTGGGTTGTCTGGCTGACACTGGTTTTTTTGGTATAACTACTCCAAAGTCCTCAGCCTTTCTGAATAACATAAATCCTAGCTGCTTCCTCATGGCTTGTAGCAATGCTTTACCAGTATTTGCTGCCTGCGCTTGCAGGGAGTGTGTGTTGCTCTCATTACTGGATGATGTTAGTACAGCATGACCCTGGGGAGACATACAAGCTTGGATTTATTCACAGATGGCCTGAAATGTGCTGAGTCTGTTCTTTGATGCAGACCTGGTGGCCTGGAGGCTCACCTTTGTGATGCTCTTCAGCTTCACACTGTCACTGTGTGGGAGACAGAGCCTGTTCCTGCTCTAGCACAAGCTCTGCTCCATCTCCATGGCTGTTTGGGCTGAAATTGCAACTACCACAGAGCCCAAGTCCTACACTGTTTTGTATACAGTCTGCTATGCAAGGGGAGTTGATCTGGACAGCACATGTCCAATTGAACACAATGTGAGAAAGCCAGGTGGGTTGCTGGGCATGTTGCATCCAGCTTGCTCAAAGGAGGACAAAGTGTCACTTGGGTGTTGTTTTTAGTCTCTCAGCTATGGTTTCATTCTTCTGATTTACTCCATGTTGCATATTCTTAATCTAGCCTCATCTAATTTTCCCAGGTCACCTTCTAAATGACCTGAAGTCATGTTTCTTTCCTGCTTTGGCAAGGTTTAGAGGCCAAGGATTTCCTGTGCTGTGCCTTGCACAAAACCCCAGTTGGAATGCAGTCCCTTAGGTCATCATCCTGTGGCCCAAGAGAGTTTAGCAGCCCACATCTGAAGGTGAATGAGGCTGCTGTTAACAATAACTAATACAGCAGTGTCCTCCAGCCCAGAACTGAAAACATCAGGCTTCAGAATTCAAAGAATCCCATTACAAATGAATGGTTTCTGCCCCAAGGATCTAACGAAAAGGATGGCACAATGCAAAGCCTTTCTCCCCTGTGACTAGCTCTGGTATGTTCTTCTATCTTAAAAACAATATATTGCTGCTTTTTCTTTTTCTTCTTTTTTTTTTTTTCTTGTGTCTCTTCTGTTTGAGGGCATTAGAAGTTTCATTGCTCTTTGTTCTTGTCCTGTGGTCTCTACCAGCACCACAAAGACAGCTCTATGCTACCCGACTTAGAGGAGAGAGCAGACATTTATCCTCCACACTGGTACAGCAGGAGGGTTGAGTAACCTGCTATGAAGTAAGATGGGAAACAGCAGGAGGCAGACAGCCAAGATTCCCTGGTGTTTCTTGGGCACTGGAATGCCTTTCATACATGTTACTTCAGTGATCCTGTGAGGAACAGGGCTGTTCCCACTGCACAGGTGCAGATGGTGAAGTTAAGCTCGATGATTTTTCTAGATCTCTCCCCACGTCTGAGCTGGAGGCAGCTGAAGGGCAGAGTGCTGCCAAGCACTGGTACCGACAACTGCACCTGAGTGACGAGCTGTTTAATGTGGGTCAAAAGCCTTTGCTCACCACTAGTGAGCAAAACGCAGCTTACAGTAGGAGGTGGGTAACAATCAAGGTTGACTTCCATGCTCTTGGAGACAAGGATTTTAGGAATGCTTTGGCAGATATTGACTTCAATACTCAAAAGAAAATTCAGGACCCATAAAATCAAACCAAGGACAAGAAGCCCCTTTAACACTGTGCTCCTGATACACTTCTTTCTGTGCTTGCAAAGTCTTTTTATTACAGTTATTTTGAAAAAAAAATAGTATAATCTCATATTAAATGCAGGGACATTATGGCTTTAAAGCAACTGTGCTGTCTAATTGTTTCTTTATCTTTCTCACACCCCAGCCTCTCTGATCTGAGACTTGCTAGCAATTTGATAGCCATGGCAAGACATGGAGAGGTCTGGAAGGTTAGTTCCAGTAGCCTGTATTTCACACCATTGTCTTCTGGCAGAAGGATAAACCACAGACAGAGCTGATTGTAAGTTCCTGTGGCCCAGGTTTCTGGCTACAAAACTGGGAAGGATAAACACCCTCTTAAGCACTGCAAGACGGAACAACAGAAAGGAATGGAAATCTGCTCATAATGCAATGGCTAGAAGCAATCCAGCTGGTTTGTTTTATTCCCACCATGAGAACTATGGTCAGTCCCAGTGCAAGCTTGGCCACCTGTCAGATGAAGTTTGAGAACTCAGGCTGATAGGAATTTGACACTCTCTTGTCTTTGAGCATGCTGGTATGATCAATGCAAATTCCTCCTATGGCAGTGACACAATGTATATGCTGCCCATGCAGTCGCAGATGCCCCTCATAAATCATTAAAATACCAGCTAGTTCTAATCAGATCCTTTGACTTATAACGTAATACACTATTTGAGAACTATTTAAAACCAGTACACTATTTAAAACCAGTAAATCAAGTTAGTACAGAGGTCAGAGTGAGACTGAACACTGCTGAAACTTGCTTGCTTATGTGTGTATAGTCTAAGAGATGCAAGGGAAGATTAAATCCCAAGTCAGCTAAGCAAATTGCTTTCCTCTTATTGTAAAATCTTGCTACTAAGTCTGTGGAGGGGAAAAAATAGAAATTCATCATGTTCTGTAGCAGAGCTGATTTGAGGTCTAGAATTTCCCAGCAATTGTGTTAGCTCTTGGGATTATAGGTATTTCTGATAATTTGTCCTCCAGGTTAACTCTTACCATTTTTCTAAAATGAACCACCAGTTAAAAATATGTCCCCAAATGTCACAGATCACCCACTAAAAAAATAGAACATATTTTCTTCCATAGCATGGCAAACAGGTAATTTCTAATAAAAAAAAAAATCAAATCCTATTAAAAGGCAGCTGTTGTGGTTGCACTCTTCAGTGCAAGCTGGGATATAACAGGAACCTTTGTGAAGGGGAGGCTGCAGTGCCCAAGTGCTGGAAACCCCTAAGTTTTTGTACTGGGGTGCTACTGCATAGATCCAAATAACTGATGTGGTTTTTGTGTATGGAAAAGGTTGAGTGTCATCCAAATTTTTTGAGTGTTATCTGACTCAGAGGACAACATGGTACGGGGCATGGCCAAGCTCCATGGCCAACAAGTAGTTTGGCCACCATAACGGTATCTGTCAAAGGATAATACTGAAGGCTAACTTTCCCATTTATGCTACGTTTTGCATGTACATTTTGTTTCTTAAGTTATACTTAAAAGAGAAAGTAATTGTTTCTTCCCTCATGGCAAAGACAGAGCAGACGATCCTGCTCTGCTTAGGCTGTGTCATTCTCAGTACTGCTGAGTACTTCCTCATGTTTACTTTGTACTTTTCCCTTAAACCTCTCTCCTAAACTGGACAGAGTGTTTTTAAAGCCATACAGCAGAGTAACTTGGTATCTGAATTATACCCATGGAGCCATATTTCTCTAATGGTCTGCAGGGAAGGCTCTCAGAGGCCCAGCTGTGGTAGCCTCCCTTCAGTCTCAAAAATCATCAGAACAGGACTTGGCTATAATCCTGTGAAAGCTTGTTATTCGGGGTACAGGCTTAGCTTTTGGGAGGTGCAAGTCATATGAACTCTTGGGGTTCATGCTGGCAACTCCTGAGCTGAAACATCTGGTGATGCAAACCAGTGATCCAGAAAGTCACCATAAACCAGTGAACAAAGTCTCTCACTGGAGTCACTGGCAGTAAATAAAAGAACTAGCAAAAACCAAGGCAGTAAGTACAGGTGGGGAACAGAATGAAACTTGACCTATTTGAAAGGTGCACCAAACGCTCCAAACTGAGTGCATGCATGGAGCAAGATGGATTCATATTGTGTTTTATTTCTAATTAAGCCTCAAGCAAGTCTGAATTTCTCTCAAACCTGGTAGCAAAATAGCTGAAACATAGAAGGAAAAACAATGATCAGTTTCATTAGAGGTGCAGCACAGCTTGGTGTGGGAACTTAATGAAGATTTGTTGGTCAACACCAATCTCCCAACTCAACATGCTCTCCATTTAATTTGTTCTGCTATTGCAAATGTGAATCCCCAAAGTCAGACTCAGCTTTCGTGGCTCTTGTAGTCTCTGCAGTGTCAGCAGGAAGCATGAACCAAAGACCTAGATCCTGGACTTGAGCAATGTATATTTCTCTTAACAAAACCCAAGCCCAGGTGACATTTTTGGGAGAGGGGAAACAGGAAATAGAGTCCCTTTGGGGGGCAAGGGCTTTACACAACACTCAGAAACTTGGCCCACATTTCTGGTCTCCTCCCTTTCTTCTCCACAAAGGGCTTGTAGCATTTTTAGACAAACTTGGATCCACTGTATGTTGTTAAGAGAACCTGCTGGGAAATTAGGTGACTCCTGCACTCCAGGGCAGAGGAAATGTGTGTTTCTGCTTTGTGTTTTTAGGAAAGTAGGAAGATGAAATTCAAAATAAAACACAACAGATGGGAATCTCACAGAGACAGACACTGGGAAATGTTTAGACAAGCTTTGTTCCCAGCTCTTGAGCTCAGAATTTAGCCACTAAGCTGCAGAGAGACTTCAGAAAGACAATGAAATGCATTTTGGCTTCAAATACAGTTCCTCCAGATTCCAATGAGAGTTGTGCACGTGAATCTGAAGGCAGAGTATAGCCAGCAGTATGGGGAATAGATGTAATATGAGAAACTCTTATGCTGTATTATTATAGTCTGAATTGTTTCCATCATTTCAGGTTAAGTAATTCCCCACTATCCATCTCTGAAGTGCAAACAGTACAGCCTTGATGTGCCCCAGGGAAAGGAAGCAAACCAGCCTTTGAATCTTTACCCAACCTTACTGCTCATATTTTGCTTTCAGTGAGTAAGTGTTCAAATCCTTTAATACTTCATTCCCATAAAAATATATTTACCAGGGTTTTTTGTGGCAGCAGTGAGGCTGTGTTTATTATTTTAGGAACACCACACGACTGGCTTTAGAGAAAAGACAAGGCAGGAGCATGGAGTGCTGCAAATCTATCAGAGAACAGCATGTTTTCCACCTGTTGAGGCAGCAACAACAATAACAGATGCACATAATAATTACCTGTACCTCAAAGGCAGCACCAAGTCCTGCACCTTCTGCTCCCCACCTAGCAGACAGCTTGGTAACAGAATTACAAAAGAGGAGCATTGAGAGTACGTAGTGCTTTGTGAAGAATGAAAAAGTAGCTCTTATTAAAAAGAAACTGGAAGGTGGAAGATGAGAAGGAAAGATCTGAGGCACCATGATGCTAAAAGAAGAGTGGAGCTAAGGAACTCCAGGAGTGTATCTTTCTTTTTGAGTGGCAGTCAGGTTTCTGCTAATACCCTCTCCAAAGCTGCTTTCATTTGTACTCTCAGTATTAGAGCTAATTTCTGCTGATAAATAGGTGCCCCACACACCTACTGGAGCCCATTTCTTCCCAGAGATGGATGGCTCTGCAGAGGCAAGAGGGGCACACAGGGTAAGGGCCTCCTCTCAAGTGACACCATGAATGACCATGACTGTGTGCCAGTACTGTGTTCCTACTCCTCTCTTTGCTGCCTGGCACTGGGATTGTGCTGGAGCTACATGTGCCCTTTTGTTTGCAAGTCCCCCAGAGCACCCGGTGTAAGAAGGGCAGGGGGCAGTACAGGGAGAAAGGATGAACAGCAGGCAAAATGTTTTGGTCTTTTCTGCTTAAGTGCTGAGGCTTCTAAGGGTCTTTTTCTCCTCTTCCTCCAACTACCAGAAGGAAAGTGGTGACATTTGGCTGGGTGAGGGGACTTGGCCTCTGGAGTGATTTGTACCATGGTAGTTCCTTGTTGCACAAAGGAACAGATCCTTCCTAGAAAGGATTTGTAGGGGAAATTATCTCGGGCCCCATTTAATCTTGACAGAAGAAGATGATGAGAGGACTGTGTGCTGAGTTAGAGTTTTCCTTTGAATTCCCATGGCGTTGAAGGCAGCACTATAAATAGCCACACTATCCTTTTTACCCTGGTACAATTCTGTCTCCAGCTCCCTATACAGACAGCAAGTCTTCTGGTAGGTATTTAGCAGGAATTAATTTAACCCAGTCTTCTCCTTCTGTAGTCTTTTACTCCAATCATCACAATGGCTTCCACAGCCATACAAGCATATTTCCTCAATAAACATTTTCTGAGGAAAACTGCTGATATTAAAAATGCCATTTCTGTCTGAAAATTCGATCCTAGTTATAAATAATCCATAAATAGCCCAAACTATAAAGAGTTAGTATTAAAAAAAAAAGACACCCCCCCCCCCCCCCAACTTAGTACTTCTTTTTGTTTCTCACAGGTTTTGTTTTTGAAGTGCACAGCATTTTATATATTGTCTGTTTCACATTTTCTCCAGTGTAACTGGCTGGACAGTCTCTCCTTTCCCAGGATCGACTTGTGAATATCAGCTGAGAGGAAGGAAACCCACATCCGTGTTTCATGGCTATTATCTTAAAGATAGATCTGTAAGAAATTTAAATATAAGCCAGATTGGTATTTAAATAAAATGGGCTTGGGTTTTTTTTTTTTAGCATCTTTTTCAGCGACAGATCCTCAGCCTGTAGGTCCAGCAGAAAGCAAACTCGAATTTCACCAATATTGGAGTTGCTGAGTTCGAGGGCCCAGGCTCTGGGCTGGCTCTGCCGGGGGTCGCTGCTGGCGGAGCTGGCTCTGGGGGCTCGCCCTGCTCCGTGCAGGTGCTGACCGCACTGGGGCGGTTTGTAAACAAGATTAAAGGTACTTGCCTGGTAGTCGAAGCTCCCGCGCTGCGGTGTCTTGGATTACCTTTGTTTGATTAATGTCACTCACTTTCCTCCTAACGTGCCACCTGCACAGCAAATTTCTACCCTCTCCGGGTGCTCAGTTTATTCAAAGCCTATTTTTAATTCTGTTAATTGTAACCCGCTACCCTGTTTGGACCTGCAGCAGCGGCTGGGGTGAGGCAGCTGCGGGGCCGGGCTGCGGAGGACGCCGGGGCTCAGGCGGTGCCAGCGGCTCTGACCGGCCGGGGGCGCGGCCGCTGCCGGGACACGGAGCCCGAGGGCTGCCCCGCCAGCGGGGGGTGCCACGGCTGCTCCTTGCGGGGCAGCTGCTGCTCAGCCCAGCTGAGAGCCGTGAGGGGATGGCCGGTCTTAGCCCGCGCGGGGGCAGCGGGCCCGTCCCTGCCGTGCCTTAGCCTGCCTGGCGGCGCGGGCCGCCCGCGGCGAGACAGGGCCAGCGCGTTCCCGAGCACAGGCCCCGCACCGTCTGCCCCGGTTCCCCCGGGGTTTGACCCGAATTCGGAACAGAGCGGCCAAGGCGGGCCCGGGGCTGGGTGGCAGCGCCCGCCGCTCGGCGCGGCCCCGCCGGGACCCTCCCGGCACAATCCCGACCGGCCGGGGGCGCGCCGGGCCGACCGCGCCACCTGGCGGCGGCAGCCGGAGCCGCGGGCGGGATGGGATGTGGAGCGGGATGCGGGATGGGATGCAGAGCGTGCCTTTGGGAGAAAAACCGCGCTCAAAGCATCGCAACCTGAGAAGCTGCATTCTGCGTTTTACCTTGCGGTGTTTGCAGTATTTTTACCATCAGAGTAAGCTCCAGATTTCCAGTTGTTCCAGTCAGTGTTTTAAAAGCGCGGTAAGTTTGTATCCTGTGAAATGTCTTTAATATGCCCCAGTTTTAGTACCCCCACTGACTCCTGAGCTCTGCCCTTTGCTCCAGCCTGAATATAGCTGGTTGGCTTCTGAGAGGGGAAAGGATAAGAAAATATAGCTCTCCTTGGGGCTGGGGGCATCTCTATAGACAGATACACTGGGGGATTTTTCCTACTTGTTCTCTAAGTTTGAATCACTTTATGAGATTTAATTGGTAACGGAAACATTTGTATTAAATTTTGATTTGGGTCTGGAGCATACTTTTAATTTGGCTACTCCTGCTTACTGAGGTTTTGTTGCCTTTGTAGAGTAGCCCCAGAGCTCATGAGGAGATTTCCTTATGCAGGGAGCTAAAGCAAAGAAATGTTCCTGTTCTGCTTTACTGCTGCTTAGGGATGTCCAATCTACAGGGTTAGTCCAAAGTAAAATCCCCTGAGACATCCTTGGTAAGATGCTCAGATCCTCAGTGCCAAATACTCTGCTTTGTGCTCTGACTCCTATAGTCTGGCCTACAGAGCAGATGTAGATATCACCTAAGAGCATAATAAAAGGTGCTGAGTTTTTTGTCCTGAAGGCAGAAATTAGTCTTGTAGACAATACTGGAAATGGCAAAGAATGTTTTCCCTTGGTGCTGTGCTGTTTTTGAGTAGCCAGCTCGCATAGTGGGGAGTTTTCATGCCTCTGCATTCCTGAGTTTGGTACTAGGAATACAAACTGCCATCCCCAGCTGGCTTTGGAGCTGGCTTTGTGCTGCAAATGGTTGTCCGCTGGGAACCAAAAGCCAGATGTGCTTCACATAGTTTCCAGGCAGCACTGATCCATCAGATGACAGTAGCTATTGAGTGCTCTTATGGTGGCCCAGAGACACAAAGATGAAAGCCTGATGCCTGTCAACACCTCCCTTGCCATTCCTGTGTGTCTTCAGTTTTCACTTCAGTCCACCTCACAAAAGCAACTGCCACAGAATATGATGTTGCAATGTTAATAACCTTTTATTTTTGAGAAAGAAAATCCCAAGTTTTGTAATTTTGAACTGCCAGACAAATTTGGGATACATTGAACTTTGTCAAATATTTTCCTGCACTAGCCTTAGCTGGTAACCCACCTTCTTCTTTAGAAGCATTTTCTGCAGCATTTCCTGGATGATTTTTAGTATGTAAGATGAACAATATTTGAATGCTTGCTCAAGGAAATGTATTTACATGGAGGAAAAAAGCTCTGATGAACAGCCAAAAGGAAAAGCCTGTAGAGATACCTGGAATAATTTCTTAGAGTAGCTTACGTTGTTTCCCAGCTGCTCTGCCTTTAAACAGCCTCTTTACCCCAACTCAGGAGCTCCACCAATTGTAAAAGCAAGAACTAACCAGTGCCAGATTCAAGTCTCATTATACAAACCCTCTGAGATACAGGGAGTGAAGGGGTGGGGGGCAGGTTCATAAGAAAACTTCTAAGCATTACTGTAGCATAAATAATATGGCATCTTTCACCTCAAATAGCCTAGCACTTCATAAAGTGATATGAGCTCCACTAGTTGCTGAAACACAGCTATTTCTGAAGTGGAACCTGATCTCTTTCTCTTTTTTTCTTTTTCTTTTTTTTTTTTCTTTCAAGCTAGCAGACAGCAATGTTTTAAGGTGGAGAGTGAAGGATAGAGTATAAAACCAATCATAAATACAAATCTAGGAAGGCTTTGCAAAATGGAAAGATCAAGCAAAATCTACTTTTATTAATAGTATGCGTCCTGGTGTCCCATAAACTTGTGTCCCAAATTTATAAATGCAGTCCATCTAGAAGAGGTGCAGGCAACTCAAATGGGATTTTGTTCTCTTTCTTTCAGCAATATTCTCTTACGGGCCTGTGGTGGCAGATGCTCTGGTTTTTTTCCTGTCTTCGTTCAGTTTAATGTCCAAGTCCCGGAGCTGGCTGAGGAACCCCGTATTTGGGCAGATGTTTCTGTGAGCACTCACTGTCTTCAGGGCATCCACAAGTGTCATGTTTTCATGGATCATTAGAAAGGCAAGCACTAAAGTTGCTGAGCGGCTCACTCCCATGGCACAATGAACGAACACCTTACCTGCGCAAACAAAAAGGCACAGCAAGGTGAGTGTGCTTTATCATTTCTAAAGTGGATAAGACAACGGGAGGAGAAAAAAATTAGTAGAAACAAGTTAAGAAAGCAATGGTGACAATTAGTGGATCTTCATGCTTTCAGGAAGATCACCTCTCAGGCAAGGTGGCATTTCATACTAACCTCCTGCATCTAATTTAGGCCTAAGATTGAAATAGTTGAAATTTTCTGTGGAAGGAGAAGCTTTCTGTGACTAAACTTGTTAGTATAGTTTTCTGTGGAAAAAAAAAGTTTTGGCAGAAAAATTGGGCCCAGCCCTGACTGTGATCACTGGCAAGCCCCACAAACTCTGTGGGATAGTCTGCCTGTAAAAATGGAGTTGTAATTTACTGTATCTCAGCAGCCCAGTGTGAGCTATAACTGAGGATTTAATAAAGCACTCCAGTGAAAGCAGCAGATCCTGCAGCCAGTCAGAGTCAGAGCAAACTCTGGAACAAATGGAAATTATGATAACTAGGCCCTAATCCAAACTCTGCTGACAAAAATTCAGCAGGCTGCAGGTCAGGCTCGTAGTTTTTGACTTAGTTCATTAACTTCTGCTGCTTCTCTAGCTTAATAGACAGGGTGAATAAAGCTGCAATTCTGTGAAGTACTTGAGCGTGTGAAGCATTCGAGCCAGCTCTGAAGTGCTGCTGCTCCCCCAGGGAGCCGGAGCAGGATGCAGGGCAGGATCCCCAGCTGGAGCCCCTGGCAGTGTGTGAGGGGTGGGAGGGACATGTGGGGGCACACAGATCCTGCTGATCCCTGCAGGATGGGCCCATGGGGCAGCATCTGCAGTGCCATAACCTCTGCCCTTCCCTCTACACTCTAGTCCCAGAGCTTGCCCTTCTTTCCACCAGGCTGGGCTGGGAGCAGGCAGTCTTCTGCAACTCCTGGGAACCTGGCACAGCCACCTTCCCTGCAGCACATGGCATAGGCACCCTTTTCCATCCTCTGCTCAGTGGCTCTGTATGTGCTCCCTTGAACCATATGCTGATACTGAGCTCTGTTGGTGCCTGTTACTGCAATGAAAAGTCATTTGGCTTGCGTTGAAATTTCCCCTCAAAGCTTATCTTTGCTTCTCTCTTACCTCCTGAAGAGTTTAAGGCCTTGCGTATGAAATTGGCAGCATCATAGAAGAAGACACTTAAATCGAAGGAAGGATCATCAAATGCTTCTACTCCATAGTACTCTATTTGCAGATCTGCATAATATTTGGCTCCCGTGTTGATGCTATATGGTCCATCTGCTGCATTAAGGATATGAGTAATTTTGAGGCTTTGAAGTGTAGTTTTGCTCCTAGCTGCCCACCTGTTGAAAGACATGAAGGGCACATTGGCAACGCTCCTAACATTCTGCAAAAATAGCATGGTTTAAAGTTAGTGCCTGCTCCCACTATGGAAGGATGCAGGAACTGCATCCTGCTTACCGAGGAGCAAATTTCAAGAAGCACATAGCGCGTTGCACATGAAAAATGTGATATGGAGTTGTGGAGAGCAGCAGGAGCACAGACTTGCCAGTGGATTACTGTCAGTTAAGCAAATGCCTCCCAGCAGATAATCCCTGGGATCATGGCTTACTGTATGAAGTGGTCAAGATTTTCCTTAAATATTAGTTTAGGAAATTTTAGAGCTAATCTCTCTTTGGTAGTGTACCTCGTCTCAAGAGTGAGAGTTTGTACAGATGCAGTAGCACCTTGTTCCTGGTTTGGACATGAAGTGGATGCATTGTGTTCACCAGCTAGGTGAACCCCACTTCCCACCATAAACTAGGACTATAGGCATTCAACAAAATTCTGAACCTTAACTGATATATTCACGAGGAGGAGGAGCTGGGAAAAATAAGCTAGTGATCTAGGTAATCTGCAGTAATCCAATTGGAAGGAAATAGCAATAAATATTATTGGTCATAAGAATAAGGTATTTGCATGAAAATTCATGTTTGATATTTTCAGTTTTATCATCTTTGAAAGAAAGCTTGGATTTGGAATGTCAAGATCACTATTGTACAATTCATTTGGGTATTCCTCCTTCTGGGTTTTAATCTTGCTACCCCTATTTGAGTGTTAGGGCTACTGGCCTCTTGTCTGCTGCCTTATCCTGCACAATTTCCAGGCCACATAATGCATCTCAGAATTGACATCAATTTAGCATAGGTTCTTTGAGGACTTTAGTCTAGAATACAAATAATTTTTACCCTGCTAAATCCATGGTGGCTCAAAGAATATAAAAAGCCAATCCCGACACGCTATGAGTAAGTCACAATTTTGCACATCTTATGTTTCTTGACATCCAAGCTCTTTACATCATCAGTTTTGGAAGCCTGTATCACAAAAACATTTCTGAAGACCCAAAAGCTGCTCCCCAGTAGTACCACACCCTTTCCTCCTCCTCCTCCCAGGGACTGATAACAGTTTAACAATAGGACCATAAGTTCTTACGCATCTCCCACGTAGATATTTGGCCAGACTTGGTCCACATGATTATCAGAGACTCCTCTGAGCCACAGGAGCTTCTGGAGATCTGTTAGTGACGGTGTTTCATAGGTAGTGCTGCCAGTCAGAGATGAAGAGTCTCTGGTGCGAAGCATCTTGCTGTTCCTTTGCATGCACTCAGGCTGTATCAGAGACAGCTTTTCTGAAATGAATTGAAAGGAAATTTTCATACAGAAATACTATTCCCTAGAAAGTAGACCTGTTCATTACCCTCCAAATAGGATTACATTATTAGAACTAGTGTGTGCAGCAGGGCCTGCAGGTGTTGCTAAAAGCATCCAGAGATCAGGACTGACCCAGGGGTAGGACTCTACAGACATGTAATTTTTCCCCTGAGAAAACAGCATAAGAGAATGTGATTTAATTTCTTGTCAAGTAACACTATTGGTTAAGAATATCTGTACCACCTGAATGCAGACTGGATGAACCTTGTAGGCACAGGTAACAGTTCTCCTTTTGTAGAAGTGCTACCAGAGTATTTGTGTACACTTGATTCTGATTAGTTAAAACTGGAAGTTTTTGAATGCATCAGTTAATTGACTTACAAAGTTTCTATGGCCACAGTGAAAATCTTAGGATGTGTATGTGAGCACCATCTGTATGGTGCGTGTGTACACACATAGAAACTGTGTGTACATACAATTTTATTTCATTTATAGCAATGTATTTAAACAGACTACACATATACATACATGTATACATAGGAAAGGATTTTCACATGCATCTATAAACATATATGTATTGTATATATCTGTATGTATAGAAAGAGAAATTGAGAGGATTTGAACTAGTTTTTTCTCTCTCAGCTGAATATCCCTGGGCACTTAGCTGTACTGGTATTCTTGCGCCTGTCTGTCTCAATCTGTCCTCTGGGAGCTGTTCCACTTTGTATAAATAATGTGATCACTACTTCCCTCCAGAGAGGGGCCATTTTTCTTGTCTGAGGAGCAGGGTACTTAGCCAGGATGTGAGAAAAAAAAAGAGTATTTTTGAAATTATAGAGCTAAAAGTTCTGGCATCGTTGTCCTGTTGAGAATCCATCGAGGGCTCCCTCACAGGTGTCTGAGATCACAGACCTCTGAACCCTTACAAATCATGCTGTGGAATATGGGCAACCCTTTTGCAATGCTGTTTGCTGGTTTAGCAAGCCCAGGTCAGATGGTTCAGCTGGAAGCAAAGCTCAGTCAAGAGCAAGATATCCAAGCAGCCCCTTCTCTGAGACTTTTAGAAACATTTCTCCTGCCTGGATCTCATTATCCTGAATTGCTGTTCTTACCCCCTGAAACTATTCATGAGCTTTATTTGGTTGCTTGTTCTTACCAGAGTCATAATCAATGTGGAAAGCACACTAGAACTCTTCCCAAAGTCGGGTAAATGGTGTTTATTCTGATATGGCATCAGATTTCACTCTAATGCCTGAATGCCTAAATCTAAAGTTTGGGTTTATTTTCTCAGCAATTTTAGAAAACAAGCATAGATTGGACCTTCAGAAGTCATCTGGTCTTCCCCTGCCCCACAGCAGCAGCAGCAGACATTGCAGGTGTTGCTCCTAAAACAATAATTTTGTCCATGTACATTATTTTTAACAGTGTAAGCTGATTTGGGGAATAAGCAGAAAACAAGGGAGAATATATTTTTGCTTACAGAAAAAGAAGTGGAGTTGATGTGAGGCATATTACTGAACATACACATATATTTCCGAGTCCTCAGTCTAAATTTGCTTCCTTTGCCCCTTCCTCCCTCCTCCTCCCCACAAATGTTAAGTGCAGTTATAGCTTTTTGTATGTTCCAATAAGAAAGAGGTCTCCGTAGGGTAACTACTTAATAAGCAAGATATGAAAAGCACAATAAAGATGATGGGAGACATAGAAAAAAGAAGACTGGTTTTACTTTTAATGGTGGAGGAAAAGAACTGCAGGGAAGTAGAGAGAAATACAGAGATAAAAGTCTATGAATTCTTCAGGGCAGATAATATAAGATCAAGAGCTTTGGTGAAGGAGTATGTTGTGCAATCCTAGCCCAGATTAGCATGAAGAATAGCACAGAAACAGATAGTGTGCATTGCCCTACAAGTTTTACTGCCTTGTGAAAGTCATGCACTGTGCTCGAGCTACTGCCAGCATCTTCATGATGACCTGTTTGTACTTCCACCAACACAGAACATTAAGCTGAAGCAGTTACAGAAAATCAAGAATAAGATAATACAGCTTCTGCATCAGGAGATTAATAGGACCATGGGCTCATTTTCGAGGAGTGTGGCTGACTCTGAGTTGCTGCAAATGCTTAAGGGCTGAAGTTGTGGAGCAGATGGATACCAAGCTTTCACTTCTCCTAGACCCTGCTGCTTTAAACTTCTGTTGTAGCCTCTCAGTTAGTTACAGTAATAGAGATGATGAGCAAAGAGAATTAGATTGTGTCGCCACTTGTCCAAGACTTGACTTTGAGGAGGTTCTCCCAAAACTGAGTCATTTTGGTGCCAGTGACACTTCACAGATGACTCTGGCCCTTGCAGCCAGGGAAATGCTTTGCAACAGAATGCCATTTCATACAGCAATCCTCTTTCCAAAAGGTGTACCAACATTGTTTTATTCACATACCTGATGCCAGACAAGTGAGCTCCTTGTGTCAACACAAGCATGGCTCCTCCCAAGAGCACAGCTCCTGCCTGTGTTGCACTGCCTGAAATTGGAGTGCTCTGCAGGGCCTTCAGGGTAAGCCTGGAAATAGCTATAGCAGATGATTGGACTAATAAGGAAAGCAATATGAATTTTTTAATTGAAGGCCAGGGACGTTGGTGAAGGTTTTCCTCCACCTTCTACTTTAAGATACTGCAGAGGTAGCAAAAGTGCTGCCACTGATTACATTTCTCTAAGCTTCTCCCTCTGGGTGGCTCCCAGAAGCTGCTCTAGTTGGAAACAGTGACAGTAGGAGGGCAGGAATCCCTGTACCTGAGGGAAAAAATTCTGTCTTACAAGGCCACTAACATTTTCTGCAGAGATTCAAACCATGCAAGTTGGATAGGATTACTTTTAAAATGTAGCCATCTCATTAGCTTCTTTCTTTCTCTCTTTCTTTCTCTATTTCTTGCTTTCTCTCTCTTTCTCTCTTTCTCTCCTCTCTTGCTTTCCTTCTTTCTCTTTCCTTCTTTCCTTTCTTCTTTCATCTTTCTTATCTTTCTTATCATTCTATCTTTCTTATCTTTCTATCTTTCTTTCCTATTTTTTTTCTGCTTAAAAGTAAAACAACAGAAACAAAACAATTCAACTTATGGGAGACTTTTGAGGCTGGACAGAGATTTTAATGGCGATCCACAAAATACAAGGTAGCACACAAGCTTTAAAACTGTCTTGTCATTTTGCATCATTGCCCATCCACCTGGAGCACTGGGGTACAGCCCAAATGGCCAGGGCCAGCTTAGACCCCTGTCTGGCCTGTGGAGCCTGGGTTTCCCCAGTGGTCCAGGAGTTGCCCTGGAGGTCCAGGCTGGAGGTGGCCGTGGGTGATATTGCCTGGCTGCAGGGAGCACCCAGGAAAGGCTGTGGGTGACTCCATGCTGTCTGCATGCAGCTGGGGACAGCTTCTGAGGGACTCAGTCATGCCAGGACCTTGTCTACAACAACCTAGTGGAATTTTGTATCTCCCCAGTATTGTCCAGCTATTCGAATACTACAATCTGCAAAGCTTTTTAGTTTGGTTTTTGGTTTGTTGGTTTGTTTATTTTTTTTCCTTCCTTTCTCTATGGTGGAAACGATTGCCCTTTTCTATTGAACATCTCTGGCAAAAAAAAAAAAAAAAAGAAAAGAGAAAACCCACACAAACCCCCTAGTGACTTGAATTGGCTAAAGCACTTAATAGATTTGTATTGCATTTGAAGATTCTAGTAGGAAAAAACTCAGCAAAGTTTTGGGGGTAAAAATGCAAACACTCCAATATTGTAGATATTAAATAGTTAATTTTGTTATTTTAAAAAAATTACCATTTCTATTTTTCTGTTCAGTTACTTTGTTTTATAATTTGTGCAATTTGTTCTCCTGCATGGCATAAATTATTTTAAAACATTAAAACAAGATGAAATGGCTTGCTCCTGGTTGAGAAAAATATGTTTTATTTCACTAACAATGAACATAGACTGAATAACCACCTATTTTCCTAGCCCAAATTTTCACTTCTGTAACTCCCTGCCATTTTGCCGTGGTTGTTCCCTTGTCGTCTCAAGATGGAACTGAACTGTAGAGAGATTAAATGAATGTCTGGAGTCCCAAGAGGAGTCTGAGAGGACATTAGTTGGACCCAAATCATCTTTCCTCCTTCCCTTTTGCTAGCACCTTCCTGGCTGGCACAGCTCTGCCTGTGGTTATGCTGATAGCCCAGATGGGTACAGGTGTTTTTCAGTAACAAGTCCTTACATGAGATTATTGAGAGCCTCAGGCACAGCAGGGCCTGTGGATACTACAATAGCACAAACACTACCTAACAATGACATGATACAGAAAGCACCTGCAGCCAAATATCCTAAATTCCCTGTATCAAAAACCTGACAAACTAAATGGTTCAAAATTCCAAAGCATGGGGTCAGAATATAATTCATGTGGAAGAGAAAACAACTAAAAACCAGCTTCTTGATGCATTTGAAAATGCTGTCTACTCTGTTTTTTCTTCTCTTTTCTCTCAGCAAGCATCTCTGCACTCTTCTTTTACAATCCTTGTTCTTTTCTCTCCGGTAGTGTGTAACACTATGGTTCTTTGTCCTCCTGATGGAAAATTCCAGATGGAAAAAAGTGTGTTTCACAAGGAAATGATGATGTTAGTGGAGTTAGTCTTTTAGATACTGTAACATGAAATATGATCTTCCTTTTTGTTAAGAAGACCCAGTCTGTGTCTCTACACTTTGGTCAGAATCTGATGCTAAGAGAGCCCAGGAGTCTCTTGAGGTAGAGCTGAAAGCTTGGTGTGCAGAAACAGGCACATTTAAAAGCAATAGCAAAGTTAAAACAGCCAGATGGGAACCTAGCAGGCAACCGAGAGGGGATCTCTCTATTTTCCTTGCAAGCCTACAGGGGCTTGTTTGCAGGAATTAGAATCTCTCACCAGCAGTTCACTGCAGCTCTAATACCAAGTGGTATTGAAAATGAGAAGCAGGTTATGGCTGATGGTTTAAATGAGGTACCTGTGGGAATTTAGAAATGAGATCCTGGACTTGTCTTGGTGTAGACTGTGCACATGGCAGAGCAATATTGCTTTCTTGGCTGACTGCATCATATATTATGGCCTTTTATTTTGCTCACAGTCAAACAGCAGGGAATAGTAGAAGTTCATTGCTCCAGCTCAGTGTTCAAACTCTGATCTGCCTCACTAGAGGCAGTGTCCCTGAATAATGGAAAGTAGAATCAGTCCCTCAGCCTCAGTGCAGGTTCACGTTCAATGCAGCACTGTATAAATGCTATTGCTGTTATTTTGGAGTGAAGAGAAAAGCAGAATGTACAATTAAAGCTCTGTTTGGTTCAGGTTTTAAGAGAATTTACTACCTGGGAAAGATGCCAGATCAAGGGCTCTGGAAAACACTCCTTTAACCGCAGTGGCAGGAAAGAGCAGGAGCAGCCCTCCAAGCCTCCTCCATGACTTCCCCCTCAGCCCAGCCCAGCTCAGATTGCAGATGCCCCTCACCCTACACTGGCTACCGTGTTTTACAGGGTGGGAGAAAATCTGAGTCTTCACACCTCGTCACTGCTTGGTCTCCCTCCTGACATCTCCATTCACATCTGGCCTTGTGCATTTATGATGGGGCCCTCTCACTTCTCCAAACTGAGCTGGAAGGTACCAACTTCTGCTTGCAAGGAGCCTGCGCTGGGCTGGAAAGCTAAAGGCTCCTTCCTCTGTGAGCCCTCCTGTTCCTGTGTAGGGCTGCCTATGGTGCTGGAGGGGCTGCTGCCACTGCCCCACAGAGGCTTCCCCACCTGGGGAAGGCAGGAATGCACAAGGCCATTTCAGTAGAGGGAGTGATCACTGGGCAGGGCAGGTGCTAGGAATCAGCCTCAGACGGGGTTTGGATAGCCAGACGAGCTCCTGGTGGTGAAGCAGGTGCCAGGTGAAGTGGGAAGACAAGGGGGTGCATGGCTAGACACAGGCATGCAGGTGGAGGCGGAGCCCAAGCATCCCCCCTGAGTGAGGCGGGGAGCCCCAGTCAGGCGTCCCAGCAGCCCCACCCCAGGTCACACAGCCACTGCTGTCCCTGGACAAGGCAAGCCCCTGGGAGGGGCAGAGCTTGCTGAGCTCAGTGGGGTGAGCACCTCACTAGTTTTTGGGAAGAGGGTGCTACCTTACAGAAGTGCTCCTGGAGAGCATTTCCTCTTCTTTGCAATGTAATAGACCTGCACATATTTTCCCAAAATTGTCATTCCAAGGGGGGAGAACCTTGTGCCCCCTCCCGCCTCCCCCAACCCTCCTATCTGAGTCACACAGCCTAGGAAGGAGCACTTGCCCACGCATGTGGCTAAGGCTGCAGGAAAAGATGGCTTAAAAATGGAGGCACTGCTTGGAAAAATGGGGAGTCCTGCTGGCAGTGACAGGTCATGGCTGTGGCATGACGCCAGCTGTTACATCTGCAGCTTTCAGATTCAAAAGAGATAAAAAAAAATAAGTATTACCTTAGCAGCTGGCATCTCTAAGCTATGGAGTGAACCATCCCCAGCAAGACAGCGCTGCCCTCCACAGGCTCCTAGCACAATTTCCGACTGTATGTGGATATCTTCAAGCCTAGGGTGATGCTTTCCTCTTTATTTCTCCTCTGGGGCATTTCTGTCCAGGGTACAACTAGGAATTAAATTTAGCCCCCCAAAACTACCGATTTTTTTTGATGCATCTCAACTGTGCTAATGCTTCTCCCTGAATTAAAATTCTCTAGTTTTAAGTCCTGCTGCCAGCAGCCATAACTGTGCTGGATGCTGTAGTCAGGGGAGCACACAATCACCATGCAGCTAACTGCTTCTAATAGTAGAAACTTCACTCTAATCTTACATAACACCAGTAATGGAGCAGAGAGGCTGTGGCTTCTGAGGAGCTTAGAAAGCTTTCTTGGGCAGCTCATGCCCTGAGGGCAGAGAAGCTGCAGCTGCAGTGAGAGCAAGAAAAACAAAATGACCTTGATATTGATAACAGTTCAGTGAGTGCTGTCACAGCCAGTGCTGTGCCAAGACTTTACTGGCGTCACAGGCTGTCGATAGGTGTAAGTTATGGTCAGTTCTGATAAAAATGGTGTCAAAGAGACCAGACTGAGAGAGAGATGTGGGGAAATAATGTCTTGCAAGCTTCAGGAAAGACAAACAAGGATGTTAATATATTGCTATTAAAAGGGCCTCCAAAGCACTTTGACTTCTGCAGGCAGTATGGATTTGTGTGACTGTGGATTAAAGGGTTTTTTTTCTTCTCCTTGATTTACTCCTCAAATGATTTTTATCTGACTGCTGTTATCAATACAAAATTGACAACGCTGTCAGGTTTGCAATATTTCAGACTATTTGAAGGCATGAGAAAAGCGTTTTGATATTCCTCAGTCGTTTGGCAGGGTAGCTTTGAGCTGTCTCTCCCTGCACTTTTAACATAAGTAGTGAAGTGCTCTCCTTGCTTTGCCTTTCTTGAAAGGGTACATACAAAAAAGGCACCTTTTTCTAAGGTTGACAAAGCTGTACAAATTCTTTGCTGTGGAATCAAGAGCAAACTTCAAAACTCTGCAGTAGATCTATTTTGGCACTTGAGTTTTTGAGGCATATCATAGAGCTTTCCAGTGACATTCTCAGCTCTGTTGGGGCAGAGGGGAATATTTTTTCTTTTGATTTTTTTTTTCAACAGCTGACTTTAAAATCATTATTTGATTTTGATTAAGTCATCTTTTAAGAAGACTGATTGTATGTCACAAAGGAATTGACCACTGATGAGCACATTGAAATAGCTAAAAGGAGATGTTAAGACACAGAACTGGGATTTCCTGTCTCTTGCAGCTTTTGATTATGCATCTAATGAGTACTTGCTCCTCATTTCTTATCTTAAATTTGAAGACATACAAGTGAGTGGTTTTTCTGTTGCACCTCCCTGGTACCAGGGTGCCAGGTAAATCAGAGTGAAGTAGGAACTGCCTCACAGGGGCTGTGGGCAAAGCAGGGTGTGCAGCTGCCTCTCCAGGCTGTGAGGGATGAGGGCCAAGGACAGTGGGGACTGCTGGTCCCTGGAGGTCCCAGGGTCACTGGGAAGGAGTTTCCCTGCCTGGCCCTGCTGCAATACCTCTGTGAGAAGCAGGCAGCACGGTGCTGCCCCACTCCTGAGACTGAGGCTATGCAAGCCTTGCAGTTGGTCAGGCAGGGCAGAAGCAAGGCTTGTTTTGTCCCAGTAAGTTTTTGGAGAGTGTTTTCACTTCATTGCCAAGTTTCACTCTATCTAGCCAGGTTTTATGCTGCTGTTTTTCTCATTCTGTTTCATGCCCTAGGTGTGGACTGTAGGTGGATGGCAAGGCTGGTAGGTAGGAGATGGAGGGGAAAAGCCTCCAGCAAAGCAGCAGCCTCAGGGCTCCCAAGAGGGAGAGCTGAGCAGAGCTAGAAGGAAGGAGCTTGACCTTACTGGAGGTTGTGCCTGCTGCAGGTTGTTTACAGCAGACACTTGGGGAGCACCCCGCAAACGGAATGGTCCATTTTCCCAAAGCAAACCTCTGTGCTTCCAGCACAGCCTTGGGAAGGCTGTCCCCTGCCTGAGAAAGCTGCTGGGAGCAGGAATGCACTAAGGACTGCGACATTCTCAGGTACAATGGCAATGGGAGTCACCTGTGAGCTATAAATAGCACTGACATCCTTTCTCTCCAGTGCCTGCAATCCAAGCAGTCATTTTTGTGGGTGCTAGCGAAAAAGAGCAAAGCTTTGAAGAGCTTTTATTTATACTCTCTTTGCAGGCTGGAAATTTTCTTAGTAAGTAGTGACTAGTTTTTCTTATTGACACTGAATTTTGCATTTATTTTAAGGGAAAATACTGGGGTTTTTTTTCTTCCTTTTGAATTTTTAAAAATTATAATATATAATTTGTATATTTTTACCTCATCTATGTGAAAGAGCTATTGTGGCAGGACAGCTGGGATCGCAAGTATTCATTTTCAAAAATCTTCTGTGCAATTGCGGGAAAAGGGGGAAAAACCCAGGAACCTAGATTGTCTTATATAAATCTTACATGCATTTTAAACAAAATAATGAAAATGTTTTGGTTTAGAATTAAGCAAATAATGCAAGATGTTTGGTCAGGTTTTGTGGTGTTTACATTGAGAGACAAGACAGCAATACTCGTTGCAGTAGAAGGAAAAGCTTTATGTGCCTATCAGACAAGATCTTCCTACGGTTTGATAGGAAGCAAAGATGGCTTTGTTAAGGAGCTATGAAGACCTGAGAGGAACACTGGCAAAAGGAGCCTTTTCAAAATATTTAGGGTTCACTTGATGAAGTCTTGTCATGACATGATTAAGTCTCACCTGTTATGCAACTCTCCTTTGTTATTTATAGACAGCAGAAAACACAAAGGTCTACAACAGACACTTTGCTCTGCGATAACCAAAGAATCCCTGCTACAAGATCAACTAGTGGAGCTGGAAAAATTAGTCAAGCTTTTAAACATGCAAGAGGGGCTGTATTTTTTTGCAGTGATGCCAACTAATCTAGTTCTAGATTAGACTGTTTTACTGACAACCCTCGTCTTAGGCCAGTGGGCAGCGCTGCGGCTAGTGAAACGTTGTGATTTTTCCTGCTGCCACAAGATGGCAGGAAAAAACAATGTTGGGGGATTTAAAAATGCACAGAGATGGGCCTCACAGAACGGAATACACTACTGACTGGCATTTAAAGGGAGAACTTGCAAGAAACTGCACGTTGGATGGAAGAAAAATGTGAAATGTACGGAATTAATTAGATTGGTATTGACGTTGGTGTATACATCAAAAGATCTACACCGTATCCTTTCCTATGCAGGTTTTGTGTATAAGAAAAGCCTGTGACAGTGCTCATTTTTTCCTGTACACCATGCAGTTTGGCCTGGTTTTGTTCTGCTGGCAAAATCTGTTGTACAAACCAATCCAAGACATAATGCACTCACCTAAAGTAAAAAGCAGGGTGATTATTTAGTCTTTTATACTATTTTCTTCCAAATATGGTTCTCTTCCCATTTCCTGTTCCTCCAGCCATAGTAGAAAAAGAGCCCAGCTAAAGGAGACTGCTCTAGCTTTTGGGAACAGTGGGAGACACGAGGGACAGCAGCTGGGCAGGAGAGCATGCCTGGGTGCTAACAGGCTGTGGCACTGTGTTGCTGGGCTGGGCAGTGGGGTCAAATCCATGTCCCTTCTGCCTGTTATCCTGGGAAAACTGGCCCTTCAATGCAATGGGTGAGGTGCTTTTCTTATCCTGACTTACTTAATGTCTGTATGGGTGTCACAGGAGCTGCTGGGGCTTTGGAAGAGGGCTGGAAGGGAGGAAGGAGTCTGTGCTGCTCATGCTCTCTCCCCAGATGCTTTCACTTCAAATATTTTCTTAAAGGAAATAAACCCTCTACAAGAACAGAAATTGGTTTGGAAAGTACGACCAGACTGGCTGGGGATTTTGAGTTACTTGATGGTTTTGAGGCATTCCTCCTCAGCAACCAGTGTGGTGGTTCCCCTCCATTCTTCTGACAGATAAAAGAAAGCTGTGGAAAACTCACAAAGATTATTGCGCACCAGGAGCTCGTGAACTGGTAGAAGTTAATTGTGCATGGCAGCACTGTGTAGGCCTGGTGGGTCCCAGCCCTGGTCCCGGCCCTGCCACGCCACTGCTCCCCGCATGGCCTGGCCTGGCCTGGCCTGCCCTCACCCGGCCTGGCCTCACCCAGCCTGGCCTTCCCTCACCGAGACATGGAGGACGTTCCTCAGGGCCTTTGCAGTTTGTCTGGACAGGGGACAAAGCTCATGGTCATGGCAGCTGTGCTGCCCCATGGCAGTGGCCTCCCCAGAGCCTCCTCCAGCACCAGCCTGCTCCTCACCCACCCAGCCTCCTCCTTGCCCATCCAGCCTTCCTTCTCATCCATCCAGCCTGCTCCTCAGCTATCCATTCACCTTTTTTTTCTCACCCAGCCTTCATTCCTCCTTTTCTTTTTTTCCCCCACAGCCTTCACCCCTCCTTGGAACTGATGGAGGCATGGTGCTTGTTAGGGGCATGGGGGCAATTAGGGACTTTTGTGCTAGGACCAGTTCTTCTATTCAGTCTGTAGTAATTAAAAGTCTCAAGAGGTTTAAGAAATAGGCAAACTGTTGAAAGCCAAAAGCTGGAGGATACACAGCTGTCCTGTTTCTTGTGCTGGCTTTCTCTAGACTCTGGAGAATGAATAACAAGCCAGCCCTTCAGGTCCAACCTGCATTGACTCTTTTCCCACCTGTCTTAGGAATGCTGTGTCCACACTACTCATTACTAAATACTGAATTCTATAACATGGGCGCCAAACATCCAGAATCTGCCTCGCAGGCTGCCAATACATTTGTCATTATGAACCAAGGTTCGTTTCACAGTGACAACATGGAGGAGGATGACAAGGCAGCAAGAGTGAAGAAGCAAAAGCAAAATGCTTACAGCAGCTTTCAACTGTTGAGATGATGATGGAAAAAGAACTGATAATACAGGTGCCCATCACCTAGGCAGGAACACCCTTGTCCCATGACATGATGCTAAAATAGATCCTAATGCCTTCACACCTTTCCAGGTTCTGATCCTACTTGGATTTTTAAGATTTTTTTTTTCTTGTATTGCTTCTTTTCATAAAATTACTTAGATCCCAGCTTGGTTCTGCAGTTAGCAGCTTCATTTTATGAGGAAAACAAGCGATGGAAGGTCTGCAGCTGCTGGCAACACCACAAGAACACTGCAAGCATCCAGGAGCCTTCTTTTGCCCTTTGGCTGTCCACCTCTGAGTTATGGCATCCCACCTGCTATTTAAAGGTAAATTAAGCCTTCCTTGAAATTAATAGTTTAAACTGAGCATAAAGTTACTTTGAATTTACCTCATGCAGGACATCCTACAACCTGGGTCCTTTTGCCAGGCTTTCAGCAACTGATCATCTAGGTCAAAACAGCACCGGGGTATGCTTAATCCTGCTCTGGATGGGAGGTGAGCAAGACTTTACAGATTGAGGTGTTAGTAGATATGTGTGCATGGAGAAAACAACACCCTCTAGACACCTGCTCCCCTTTGGTACTTGAAAGGAAAATTCTCCTCTTTCAGCACTAAAGCATTGACTGCAAGTGTCAATTTGCTATCTTTTATAGAGAAAACATTATTGAGAAACCATTCACCACAGGTAGTTTATCCACAAAGCAAGGGCTGTCCAGGAATTTGAAACTGCTGGGTGGGAGGGATTTTCTTTTTCTATTCTATTAGGTTAAGAGATTTTCTATTCTATTCTACCAGATAAAAACTCTGTCTGAGTTTTTAATTTTTGTTCTGTTGAGCAAGGTGTATATGCCTGAGAGGGAAAAAACACATGTACGCGTCAGCTCCAAAGGGAGGAACCCCCTGCACAGGTGACATCATCTCACTCATGGTGCTGGATCAGGTCTGGAGAGGCTACACTGACCTCTGCTCTTCTCCTGCAACTTTCCACTATTGCCACAAGTAAGGGTTGAGATTGGATGGGTCAGTCTTAACCCAAAAGATCTAATCTGATCCGAAATGCAGGGGCCCATAGCTATGTCAGCTTAATTGGGCCCTTCTCTCTGTTTCTGAGCCTGTCAGGCACAGGAAGGTGGCTACTGACTGTTGGAACAGAAAAATGTGTCACAGAGCTGAGGTGCTTTTCTTATCCTGACTTACTTAATGTCTGTCCCACCTCCTTCTTCGATAAAGATGTCTGTCATGCCTATCCCATTTTCCGCCTTTCTAGGTTCATAAACAATAGTGATTACCAAGTAACTTCATCTCATCCCTCTATTAGATTAACCATTCCCTTGATGGGATGGGTGATGACAGGCAAAATCTCTGTCATTAAAAACTCAAACTCCCTCTGCTCCCAGAGGTGCTCGTACGGTGATGGAACTTTCCTTTCAGACAGGCAGCCTTGCCTTCTGCCTGGTTACATCCCCTCCAGGCAGGATGGTGCATCTTGACTTTACAGCTGCTCTGTGTGGCTACACATGCTTTCACAGAAGGATCTACCAGCACCAACCACCCTCCTTGTAGGGATCTGAAGAGTGCTGCCTTTTGGCACAGGAATGAGCCTGCTGTCCCCAGAAAACATACAGACAAAATCCTGGCCAGAGAGGGAACCATGAGAACAGAGCTAAGGTTATGACTTTGTAAATGTTTATCCTCAGTCTGTATTTGATGTCTGGATAATAATGTGACCAGTCTCTTACAGAAATGTAAGGCAGGTTAAACAACAGAGGGGCACACAGTGGTTCTCTTGAGCTGCAGCACAGAGCATGTGCAGGGCCTTACCATTCCCACTTGCCACCTTTGTGGCCGATGGATGCTTTCATGCAGTGTCTCTTCCTAAGCCCTTCAGATCTGAGCTGTAAATATGGTTGATACAGCTGTGGGGGTTTTTTCTAAAAAAAAATTGCTTTCTTTTTGTACTGTTTGCATTTTTTCATGCTGCTTTGGTTCACTCACCGTTTTCTTCAGTTTGGTAAAGAAACTGTCTGCGAAAACAAGAATGGAAAAAAATAAAATTATTAAAGACAGATTTTTAATATACACAGGGAAGAGATGTTTTAAAGTGAGTCTATCATGTTGTGCACCTAAGTATTATTTCTGCCCTTGAAAATCTTTCACTTACAGTGCTTAATTGGTCTGTGCAAATCCATTGCTTAAAGGTAATTGGACATTTTTATAGAAAGATCAGAAACAAGAACACTCCAGGCTGTTGTTCTAACCATTTAAAAAAAAAAGAAAAAAAATTATGGAAAGAATATGTTTCAGGGCATCATCCAGACTCTCTTGAAACTGCAAATTCACTTGGTGGAAACAACAGCAGACACAATGAAATGAGTTGTATATGAAGAACTGAGATCTCAAATGTGATATTATGCAGAAAGTAAAGAGTCTGTACTAAATAAGTAACAGCTCAATGTGTTACCAAGGGTGCACTTTGATTTTGATGAATGTTAAAAGAACCTTTAGCCTTGAAAATAAAGAGGATAATTTCTCTCTAGGCAATGGCTGCTCGTGAAAGCCATAAAATAAGAGCACTGGAGCCCTAATTTTATAGTGCTTTTTAAATGATTTTCAAATGGTCCAGCTGCTTTGTGCCACAATAGCACAAGGCAGAGATATTTACGCCGGCAATAACAAGCATGCATCAGCCTGCCCGGGCTGCTCTCCGCAGGCAGCCTGCGGGAGGCGAAACACACATGGAAAGGTGATACTTGCCACTGTGGATTGATCACAATCACACCATGGTCAGAGCAATCCTGGGAAGCCTCTTTTTCCACCCAACCACTGGATTGTTTTCCTTGTCTGTGTGTTGCCTGTGAAGTGCAGGATCTGTGTGGCTGGCAGTGCTGGCTCTATTTTGACACTTGAGAGACTGCCAGCAGTGCGTGCCTCTTAGGCCACACTGTCCTTGGCACACGTCTCCTTTTGGAAACAGGAGGGCAAACTCACCCCTGGGTTACACTGCAGGTTTGGGGTCGGAGTCTCCACAAGGACTAGTGTGGCCCCAGCTTTTGTGTTCTGATGCAGCACTGCATTACCTTCTCCAGAAATGCATGCATGTGGCAAGTGAGCTCTGGGCAAATGCTATGGAATTCTGCTGAGATGCTCAATTGCCACCAGCAACTTTCCCCAGGTGTTTTACCTCTGCATGTTTAGGACTTCCATCTAAAACGACAATTTATTTTCCAAACAAATGCTCTAAGATGAGAACTACCCTGGGGTGGTCTATCTTAGCGTGCCAATTTGGGTAGTCATTTCAACAGTTAAAAAAAAGTTTCAATTTTTTTCTTTACAGTCACCTCTCCTTGGTAAGACATTGACATAAGACAGGCTACTGGGAGAAACCTGCCTTCTGAGCCAGCAGAATAGTCTTTAAAGAGCAGTTCCTTTATTAAATATTCCATTAAAATTAAATAACTTGTCTCTTTCTGTGCTCATTAGTGCTAGAGGCATGCAATGTTCAAGTAATAAAAATTTTGGTGGGAACGGGAAATTTTGAGTATGAAAGAAATATCAAATTTATGACTGAAAATTTATTGTATTTGCAATAATTCTCAGGTCCATAAAGCTGGGACAGAGCTGGACAGAGGGCATGGCAGGAAGAAGTTACCTCTGGAAGGTTCTCAGCCATTGAGCATCTATTGTCAGCAGGGTGAGAAAACTGTTTCCCATCTGGGTGACTTGTAGGGGTTGGGCAATATTTTCCCCTTTTCATTTGCTGATCCAAATCAGCAAAACAGGTTAGCATCTTTTTGTGTCCAGGGATATAGTTAAGAGCTTTAATTTTAAACAGGGGCCTATTTTCTCTTGGAGTTCAGTTTTGAGAGTTTTAATGAGCAGAATGGACAGCAAATTAGGAATGTATCCCAGAGGAGTACCTAGCATATTTGCTGCCTTCATTTAACAAACAGATTGAGGAATGAAAGGAGCACGCAAAATTCAGAAACATTCTATACCCTAAACAGAGAGGAAAAATAGATTTGATGCCAAAGCTTTAGGTCGTGTTCCTTTCATCTTTATCTCATATTCAGATTGTTTGTCTGACATTTCTCTTTGTTGCTTTGTGTTCTTTTAATTTCATGAGTTTAGAGTTTACATAGGTGTATACTGTATCTGAGTTCAGTATGTAGATCATGCAGCTTGATGGAATTGTTCACGACTGGGTAACTCTTTGGATAGCACTGCCTAGAGGAAAGTGGCAGAATATCATAAGGTAAGCCAGTATAAAGGAAGCAGATCTGCTTTTTCTAAGAATAGAGCAAATAAAGATTTTTCCTTTCAGAACAGAAACGAATACACATAGTGCTGTTCCAGGCTGCACAGAATAGTGCTATGGTCACAGATTGCATAAGTTTGTACTTCTGCCTCACTCGCATCTCATCTCATCTCTGAGAGATCCAATTTACAGCAGCTGAGATAAAGTAGCCGCCAGGGTATTACATACAGCCCTTTCATAAATCAAGAACTGCTTTTCGTTACTAGAGATCTGAGTCCAGAAACAGAGGAAAACACATGGCATGAGGCTATGTAAATGGCCAACTGGCATGTCTCTGCAATAGCTCTTTGCAGCTTTTGGCTATTTCTCAAATGAGAAAGTAACTGGTTTTAGTTATTTTTGTTGTGCATTCTGACAAATCAATACAGAAAAACTGAAAAAAAGTGATTTCTGACCAAGAGCTCAAAACTGTCTTCCTTTTTATAACTGCTTTTCTTTTTTCTCTCCTGTGACAGAAGATACATTCTGATGATTACTAGTACACCATGTGTGATCCTTGCCGCTGATGTGGATATGGTTTTGTTGGTCACTCCTAATCTCTCAGGATCCTGCTGTTTTCCCATGTGCCCATGAAGACAATGTCTGTAAGTGGATAATTAGGCTTACCTGAGTGGTTGAGTGACATTTAGTTAATGCTGCTAAAGTAATTTGTGATTGCTTAATGTGAGTGCTGTGTAAGAGCAGCAGTTTACCTTTGGGACAGGGACTTGCCATTTGCCCTTGTTAATGCACACAGAATGTAAGGAAATGTGCAACAAGGTCAAAGTCGATTGTATCCACTATGAAAGCTCATGATTACAAGTAGCTCAAGTTATCTTGTTGCCTTGTAATGTATTCCTGTCTGTAGAGCCCAGTGTCCACCACACTCTGAGACATTTTTTCCCCTTTGAGAAGTATAAGAAAAAGTAAAGTAGTAGAAGAATGATACAAGGTTGCAATTTCTGTATATACTCATATCTGGAAATGCAGAATTCCAAGCTATTTTACTTCTGAAATGAAGTAAGTTTAACAAGTTTTACTGACTTCAGTTGGCCACAATCACATTGAGGACTGCTAGCCCAAACACCCTACAAAAATTCACCTCAGGAGGTAGCTCTATGACTGGATTTGAAATATGTATGTTGAACACACTAAGGTTTTAGCATAGCTTGCAACTGTACAATGTTTCTTTGCTGAAGTGATATTAGCTTTGCTGATCCAGTTAAACTCCAGTTAATAAACCTACCTGCTTAAGATCAGCATAAAGTTTGACTTCTGCAGGATATTTTACATATTGTTCCCTCAGCTGCTTATATAGCACTTCAGAAAACATTGTACCTTTAAACCCAAAGGGCCTTGGCCTTGGCCTTGTATATCAGCAATGGCTGATAGCCAGACAAATATTTAATAATCAGTTTGTTGACAACTTCAAAGTCCTCCAGGATGAAAGTTATCATGTTAAGTCAGCCATCCTTACTTTATTTTATGATATATTTAACTTGTTTAAAGATGCTGAACATCAGATTTCTGACAAAGGCATATGGAGAAATATTTCTTATAAAATACAGCATTAATTCTAGATTGATCTTTGATTTCCAAGTAGCTGCTCAGAAACTGCACATAAATGGTTACACAGAAACAAGAAGTGACTATGGTACTATATGGTACTATACGGTACTGCTCTGGGTTATTTTAGCTCTGGCACAAGTCCTGATGCTGGCATGGGTTTGCTCAGTAACAGAAACATCCATTGTTTATTAACTTCACTGAGTACTGGGTTGGGCCTTAAATGCACATACTCTCTCCATTCTCATGAAGAGCCCATAAAACCTCATTCTCAGGTGTTGTTCCTATTTGTTTTATTGATGTTGGCACAATCATGAAAATTCCATCTGTAGTACTTGATCAACTTCCAGTTTCACTGTTTGGAGTCTGTAACTTGTATTTAAGCTGATATTAGTGATCAGCTGTTCCATTAACAAAGAAACCTGTTTTCATTTTTATTTTTGTTAGCTGAATGTTCTCAAAGTTCATCTTTTCCTTACTACACATACACACTGTTGTTATCTGTACACTTTTTCATTATATTCTCTACCATTTCTTTCCCCCAACAAGACAGAATGTGATTGAAAGAAACATTCAAGAGTAGTTTGGAACATGTATATTCACAGGCATTAAAAGGAGGTCTTGAGACTGCACATAAAAGGCTAAAATCAAATGTTGCTGTTAAGAGAACACCATTTCAGTGATGTTTGTCTTAAATTTTTGCCTGTACTACCTGTCAGGCTCAATTCTACAAATCCCTGTTTCTGCACTTGGTTCTAATAAGTAAAAGAGTTAATTTCCAAGGGTAGTTACAAGGTTTAACCAGAAAGGCAAGGGTCGGTTTCGCACTCTCCGGGGCAAGGCAGGAGTTCAGCCAAGCGCTGCACATCGCTGTGGCTTCTGCCTGAGCACAGCCAGGCTCCGAGCAGGGCCCCGAGCTGCTGGCTGTCCCCACCCGCAGGGCACAGGGCCACCTGCCGGCTGCCACGCTCCTGCCTGCAAGTGCAGGCACATGGAAGCAGGCAGCCATCCGTAAAACCAAGTTTTGTAAATGCAGATTATTCCCCCAGCGTCACCTAGCTCATTTTTTGGCTTTGCTGTTTCATAGCTAAAAGAATGGCCACTTTAGCTGTAATCAGTGGGCAATCAGCAGGGTTTTCAGTATCCCCTGTTTCTCTCCTGTAGGAATTATTGTAATTTCTAGATATTTCAACAAGTTTGCAACCTGATGATGGTGAAAAAACCCTTGTTTTGGCATAACACTGGGCACTAGGCCTGTTGAGTGCAGATGACTGCATGCTTTCTCTATCTTCAGAGTGAAACACTCATCTGCACAGTTTTCAGAAATAGTGAAGTCTGCTGTCATTCAGAATATCCATAGATTTGTCAAAATTTCAACTGCAAATCAAGTTGTCATAAAAACAGCCAAAATCAGAATACTTTTTAATGTGAAAATGTCCATTCTAGTTAAAATTACACCAAAAAAAGTAAAAACCAATTATTGTTCAATTTTAAGCCTGTCTTGTGCTTTGTATGGTAAATGCTGTAGCATTTATAAAATCTGTATGTTGCACAATTATAAATTAATCCAAAGCAATAGAGTTGAATTCTCTTTTTAATTGTTTTTCTGTGCAGTAAGTTCTTTCTTTAATGTATAGTCCTTTTGATTTCTTCTGTGCTAATCTTGTCTATTTTAAGGCAATGAAGTTTACCAATGCTAATTATGTAAAGTTGGACAGCATATGTTAATGAGCACTGTATTCCCCAGCCCTTCAGAACAGCGCAGCCTCAAATAACACTTACATATTGTCTATGTAGAGATTAGGCCACTCTTCACCCACGTGATTTAATTCCACCTTGCAGCTGTCCAAAATATCTGGCAGTTCCTGGGCAGAGGGAGTGCCAGGCTCAGAGCACTCCTGGGCTGACAGGGTCTGTCTTCAGGTGCTGACCCCTTTGGAGGCCTCATGCAGTGTCAGGCAGAGGAGGGAGGGCCTGCTGGCAGCCGCTGCTGTGGAATGCTCAGGGAGGGTTTTGCTGAAGCAGGCTCTTTCTGCAGCTTGATGCTCCCAAGCAGGTGGCTGACTCTAAATACAGCTCGCGCCTTGACGCCTCCCTGGATTAGCTCAGCACTATGTCCCTGATGCAATGGGGAACAGCCAGAAAAATGAACCTTCTGCTTTAAGTGAATCTTATGCAAAAAAAACGCTACTCCCGTCCTCATATAAGCTATGGTGCTGTTCCTGCCAGCACAGAGCTTTCCCTGTGAAAGAAATGTCAGTGCAACCGAGACACAGTCCCAAATGCCTCATGTGACCCAGTTCTAATAATAAGCTACCAGGAAAGAGGGGACAGCACAGCTTGAGGGTGAGTGCAAAATAAACACCATGAGAACACTGGGCCTGGGCCTTACCCAAGGTTCACCAAGCCCACTGTCTTGTGCTTGACTGTGGCTGAAAGTGAATGCCTACAGAATGTAAGAACACACAAGCATGAATTATACTTGTGTATGTAATAATAATAACACTCTCCCAGCTTCCAGCTGCAGTTTATGAGCTTGCTGATCTGGATGGAGTTTCTAAGTATTTGGTAACCCTGAATGGATTTCTGTCCCTCAAGCTTTTCCACTTGAATGTCTATAGGCTTTTATTCTCTGCAGCACCCTGTGGCAAGTGTTACACAGCTCATGCAAACCCCTCCTTTTGTTTCAGACCTGATTTCTACTGACTTCATCTGACACCCTCGGTTCTTGTGCTGGAAAATAAAATGAAGAGATGTTTTCCCTGGAACTCTACCTGGGTCCCTTCAGGTGACACTAGTTTTGTGATTGCTGTAAGCAGATTTAAGTCTGCCAGAGCTGTAGCGGGGACAGTTCCTTTCACTTGCACCTTCTCCCAGGTTGTGTAAGACCCTCTTGACAAATGTGTATTTTCTGAATGAAGTGCCACTGGGGAGGCAATATTTTTCCTTTATTTTGGTTCTTTAATATAACTTGCCAAACTAACATTCAAAATACAAGTTTTTATTCTGATAGTGGAAAGCAGTGAAGTACTAATGTCATGTCACATCATTACGTGAATTATGGATAGTGTAATTGACAGGTGAGGAGGTCCCTTTTCCTCTCAGCATATTGCAGCAGACAATGCTTTCTGTTTTAAGAAGTTACAGGACTATTCTGCTTTTGCTTATGTTGACTGGAAGCTTTTCCCCTGCACAAATGCGCACTCAAAGTAAATCTGTATATAAAGACGCAATACAGGCAGGCAGGAAATATAAGCAACGTTGACTCCACAGATTAAAAGCACTTCTGTGATTTGACAATGCCCTTGAAAAAAGTTTCTACCTAATTCATTCCTTCCACTGAGGTAAGTAAGTCGCGCTTACAAGATCACTACCATGCCATTAGTGGCATGGATGCCCAACTGATTCAGCTTCACTCTGTGCTCTTCCCTTCCCTGCCCCTGGTGAAACAATACTCTCCCAGGATGAGCAGTATCTTCAAGAGCAGGTACTAATTTACAACAGGAGCAGCTTTCACAGCTGTGGCTTTGTAGGACAGATGCTCAGAGGCATGCAAAACATTATCCTGATGGGAGGATTCCATTAATCTTGCTCACATGTGTCTAATTTTGCCCAGCCTAAAGCCATTAAGATGCATTATTTCACTCACATGAATTTCAGATTTTTCAATGCTGTGTCTTCAAAAGGTTTCCAGACTAAAACCTACTGTAATGTGAATGAAGTATAAATTATAATGAAATATTAACTCATATAAATACCTATTAATTTTTATGGAGAACTTCAAAGCAAACAAAGCTCCTCCTCCACCACTCTGCTGCTTTGTGAGGTATAAAGATTGTCCTAGCACTGTTGGGTCTTAAATGTGATCTCCTATTTGATCTTTTCACACAAAAATGTCTTACCTTTCTCTCATCAGTGGAGCTCTTTTGCAACATTTAGGAAAATCTCAACAGTCAAACTGATGTCTGAAAGGATCTTAAATGTGCTTATTTTGCAAAGCATTTGTGTACAGTGAAATAGGGAGGGATTTCTACATTCCCCTAAATGCTAGGCAGAATCAGCATTCATGACATAGCCCCTGAAAGAATGAATAAGGAAATGTGGTCTGGAAAAGGAAGAGGTTTAGCTCCCAAGTCACCATTATATTAGTCTTCTAATAACCTTGCAAGTCTCTTACAGCAGAGAATAAAATGATCAGAACTGATGCTTCAAATGCAAACAAGCAAGCAGAAATGTATTTACTTAATCTGTCAGGGAATCTTTTAAGGTCAACTAATCAATAAATCCAACCAGCAGCAAAGGGCAAAACCAAATTTGATTATCACTTCATGGTTCACCACAAGGTAACAAGCTAATTTTCAGGCAGAGTGGTACCATGAATTTCAAATGCTGTTGCTGCATTAAAAATCCCATTGGTGTAAGTACTGATTTCCTGGTGACAGGAAAACTGACATTCTCAAAACATCTTAAAACTAATTTGTATCAATTAGGCCAAGCCACTGATGTAAGCTAAATGTCTATCTGATATTAAACCATAGGTGATCCAAAGCCACTGACACAGAACTGATTTGGGATAATTTGGAGTGCAAGAGAACTGAGGAGTCCAATTTACAAAATGCTTTGAAGACATGACATAGTCTTTTTAACATCCTCAATATACTACATGATATACCTTATCTTTTTGAAAATATATTTAACAAGAAAAGACTCATGGGTTTTGCTGACCCAGGCTGCAGAAGTATCACAAACATTTATTCTGATGGTGTGGGTCTTGTGGCTGACATACCATAATATTTAGCAGACCAGAAATAGAGGAACATTTCTGTAGGAGTGCCTGGGCTCTTAATAAACTGTCCTTGTCACATCATCAGGCCTGAAACTGAAACACTAAATTTTTCTTAGGAGAACATGCATGTGAGAACTGTAACCAAACTGAGAAAGATGATTATGTTACACTCCCAAGTAAAGGGGACTCAAACATCCTTTACAGCTAGATGCAAATATTGAACTTGCCTCCGGCATGAGCAGAAACCAGGGACAAACTTGGTCTGTCTTAACCACTTCAATGGATTCATCCAGTAGCACCACTCAAGGCACAGCAGGTCCACCCTGTGCTGTGGTTATGGTACTGCTGTTGGCTGTGCTGGTTTTGGAGGAACTGAGCTATCAGAATTAATCCATTTATCATTCTCTTGGCCTTTTATGTCTATGCATAATTGTCTTCAATTTTGTAATGTGCACTGATCATGGGAAGTTGTATGTGCACAGCTGCTCTGAAGGGTGAAACTCAGTCAAGTGAATGTAGATGGGGTTGCCTGTTCAGCAGTCCTTCCTTTGTTCCACTCCTTCCTTTGCCGTAGCTGAGCATCCAGGTTTCGCAGGTGCTTGAGAAAACCACGGTTGGGCGAAATCCATCGATGCTCCTTCACTGTCTTGATAGCTTCAACTAGTGGGAGGTGGTGATTTATCATGAGATATGCTAGGACTAGAGAAGCTGATCTGCTTACTCCAACTGCACAATGTACCAGTATTTTGGCTAGTAAAAAAAAAAAGAAAATACAACCATCAAGAGAAGCAGTACAGTGGATGAAGTTTAATTTAAATGTTTTTCTCTTCTGAATTGCTAATTAGTTAAGTCTAATTTGCCATTGTTACAGTCACTTGTATGAGAAATGCCATGAGACCCCAAAGTGATCTCAGAAATACTGGTAAATGAAAGAAAACCCTCTTAGAGTAATGAAGCTGTTGTGTTTTGACCACGAGAAAAAGAAGACCCATTCATTTTAGCAGGCTGGCTTATGCAAGGAAGAATGCTAAAATCTGCTTCTTGGAGGCCCAGCCTTGCAGGCTCTGTTCACACAAGAAACTCATCTGCAACCTACAAACCTCTTTATACAGGTGATTGCAGAAATCAGGACATTAGTCTTTTTATTCATTTCTTCTTGCAATAAGATGGTCTCAAAAGAGGGTGTCCATTTCCAATGCAGGTTTTTGCTTCTCCCCTTTTGAATGAGCTTTACCTTCCAAATAATTTTCTCTCTCCTCCCCAGGCTCTCTCCTGCACAGTTCATCTGTTTTGTCACATCAGCTTTTTGGGACCTAGTCAGAGCTATACCCACATACACAGCACTCCCTTCTCCTGCCACCCACCATGCAGGTGACCAGCACCTGGCAGGACACCATGTAGTGACTTGTCCACTGAGCTTTGTGGAGCTGACCTGTTACATGAGGCTGCTGACTCGCATCAAAATGTGACCAACAATAATTTCATACCTCCTGGCGTGTTCAAGGCATTGTGGATAAATTGTGCAGCAGAGAAAAAGAACTGGCTGATATCAAAGCTTGGCAGGTCATGGGCTGGTACACCATAATAATCAATGGTTGCTCCATAAAAGTCCGGGCCTCCGTGGCTGTATGATGTGCCATGGGCAGCATTTAAAACATGGGTCACACCCATCTTCCACAAAACAAATCTATTGTTTGCTGTTACTCTAAGGAAAAGGCAAAGACAAATCAAGATGGGTACAGTGATATTCACAGAGCAGAAGCACTGAGATTGCATCTCCCAAACCACTGCTGGAGCACCAGCCTATGCATCGATTCTAAGGGCTAATGGAGAAGGGAATACCAGCTTAGTCATAATTTTATCTCGGAAATCGTGCTGTCTGCAGCGTAAACGACAGCAATTAACAAAACTATGAGCTGTCTAAAGCCGCACCCATGAGGCATACTAACAGAAGGTATGGCAGAGGTGTGTCCATAAAGCTGTACTCACAGGTCCCCTAAGAAGAGATTAGGCCATACTTCATCAACGTGATTGCAAGAGGGCCGCCCAGTGTTCAGGAGCTGCTCGATTTCCTTGAGGGAAGGGACATCCTCCGGGCACGTCCCAGCGCCTTCAGGGTCCTGGGGGTCGGGCGGCCCTGCCCCGGCCATGCTGAGATCCAGGGCGAGACGCCGCTCCCTCCCGCCGGCCGGAGGAAGGGCAAGGGGCGCGGCCAGCCCCGCTCGGTGCCGGGGGCGCTGCGAGACGGGCCGGGGCAGGTGCTGGGCAGCCAGGCATGCCTGTCCCAGGGCTGGCCGCTCGCCTCTGCCCGGCCCCACCGCCACAGCCGCTCCAAACAGATGCAGGTACCAAACTGGGCATTGCTGGGTCCAGTCTGCCTCTCTGGGCTCGTCTCCAGAGGCGCGCAGCTCTGCCGCACAGCAGCCTTGGCACCGCGGGCGTCAGCCACGCGCGGCACGGCCCCGGCCCGCAGGACACGCACTAACACTCTGTGACTGTCCCCAGGCGGGTCTCGACACAGCCACACAGCCCTGGCAGTCAGCGAGATCTGGGCATTCACCACTAGCAATTAAAACCTGATACAAGAAAAATAGCAACCTGTCCCAGTAACAATCATTTAGTCGGAGGTGAAAGGGTCAGAAATATACCAGCAGGTATTTCACGAGGAGGTAAAATACCAAGTGGATGATGATGATGCCTTGCCTGTCACTGATAATCTAGGGAAATTTATTTCTTGAAGCTACTGTTTTTTCACAAAGTGAAATTATCTGACATAACTGTACTTTATATTTTTAATATTTTCTATTGCAGTCCTTCACTGGGTCAATACACTCCACCTGCCACATATTGCATGATACGTCCCTCTGTTGAAAAGAGGACAAAAGCCAGGAGTGTAATGGTTGTCAGGTGAAACTTGTAAGCCACTGAGTTAGTTTATATAGGAAAGTCTGGCCAGCCATAAATTGGAGACCCACGATATCAAATTGTAGTATTAGTGGCTCTTTTCAAGTACAGCAGTGCCTGTGCTTCTGCAGGATGACTCCTAGCAGGGGTGGCAAAATTGTCAGTGGAGCTACAAGGTAGAACAAAAGAAATGGTGATGCTTTTCCTCTGTAAGCCTGGAAATCCAGGAGAGAAGGTGACCCAAGAGAAGCTTGTTGCGAAGAGTTTCCCCTGTAGAAAAAAAGGTCATGAATAGAAGGAATTCTTGGTCAGGCCTGAGCCACCTTCATTCCATATGCATTGATGTACTATGATAGATTTGCTTTATTTTATCAAGGGACATATCATGGACATTCCAAGCTGGGTATTAAAATTCGGACTAATTAACTGGGTTTAGGAGTTCTCAATGAGAGATCATCATAATACAATGCAATAGTTTCCAGTATCAGAGGACAAAATCTCATGCAACAAGGAAAAAGAGACCTTGTATAGAATATTTCATAAAGCAGAAATTACTTATATTCTGTGGTATTTAGAGAAGAAACTGTTTACAAGCTTCTGGTATACAAAGAGACTTGTTACTCCCCACTGCCATATATGTTCTGACTTAAAATGATGATTGAGAGAAACTACAAGTAACAGTGCTGCAATGCTTACTTAGAGAGCATAGTGGGACAGGCAGCTAGGCTCTGCTGTGGGTCAGGCAACCAGCTGGCCAGATCCAGCAGACAAGAGGACTGGAAAAATGGCTAAAGTTCTATTTCAAGCACTATGTATATGCCCTTAATACATTACCTTGTTTTTCTTTTTTTGTTCTTGGATTTGTAGTTGTGGTTTCAGTAAACTAGTGTGCTTTAAGTTGATTGATGAGTGCCCATGAATCAGGAAAATTAACTGACTCAGCAGGTTAAACTGTTCAATTTAGTTTACTTTTTCAGGTTTCTGGGTGGAGACTCAAGGTGAGGCTTTCCTATCAGTTTTTTAGAAATGTAACCCCAGCCCATTTGTTGCTAATCAAGTTCTGTGAAAAAGATGAAACTCGTGGTTAAGTCTAGCCCTTTTCAGCTGTAAAACTTTTACTGGCCTCCCCACCAATTGCAATGACTAAGAATTCAAAGTTCATCTGTGGTATGAAAGGTGACAAACAGAAAAACACAAACGCCAGAAAAGTGATCCCCAAGTCCTCTGTGCCTCAAACATTTGTATGCATAACATCCATCTATTTCAAAACTTTGCCATTCTATACCTAACATCTTCTAAACATTTAACAGTCTGCAAATGTGGCTTTGGTAAAGCTACTGACCATTTTTAGCCAGGAGTTGCCTTTGAAACAGACAGGAGGCAGAGATCTGGTTTTCAGATGGATTTGCCTCTACATCTGTGCCTCTTTTCTGGCCCTTTCAACATCTGCTAAGAAAGGATGTAGAAAGGAACAGACTGATATATGGTCACACTGAACAGAGGCAAGTTTAGCACTCTGTGCAGGAAGCACTTTTTGAGATTCCAATCATTTGGCGGTTCTTCTGGCTGTTTGAATGCTGGGCAACTCTAAACCAAACATTTGTGTGCAATTATATATGAACATTAAACAGCTGCTGTTTCAGCTGAAATGAATGCATGCCTAATCTTGGAACATGCAACAGACATCATTCTAACCAGACTGTGCCTTCATGATTGCTTAGAAGGTAGCGCTTGGTGCAATAATCTAAATCAAACAGTCCCTGGCTAATAATGTATTAGGTGGCAGCAGTGTAAATTGCCATGGAGTGCTCTAGTAGCACATGGCATGGCATTGCCAGAAAAATGTGCAGCAGTCGGAAACGGGAAATTCATGGTGGCTTTTCTATTTCTTCCCTTGGAAATACTCATATTGGTTCTAACTGATGCCATACCATCTCTCTACTGAAAAAGAAGAGGCAAAACCAGACACCTTTCACATACCCTGAAAGAAGGCAGCTTTTACAGTGAAAATGTTACAGCATGACAGTTCAGTTAGATAGGATTTCATAGGTACAGTACCTCCAGCTGCAAAAGGGTTCTTCTCATTTCACTCATTAGCCTGTTTTCAGGATTTGATTTTTGGGATGGTTAGATACTGAAGAAGAATATAATTATTTGAACTCTGGTATATTTTGAGCAACACTAAGTAAGTGAGACAATGTTTTCTGGTGATCCACCAAAAAGTGCTTTTAATACATGGAACAATTTTGTCTGCTGACGATATGGAGTTTATTCTTTTTCTTTTTTCCTTTCTAATTCTCTTCTAATAAGCATGTTTTCTGTCTTAGAAAAATGATTATGGTTCACTAATTTGATTAGTCCTTAGGCATTCAATCTCTTATTCTTCCAGAATTAAGACATTTGAAGATAAAACAGCTGTGTGAAAGTTCACACATGACTGACCTAAGTATGCTTCAACTGAAGTGCAGAGATTGTGAAGAAATTACAAGGCAGGACTTGATCTGTAGAAAAATGAGATTACCAAAAACCCCACCCCAAACCCAGAAAAAGGAAAAAACATTATTTAAAGCAACTAGCACTTCTAGTGAAAGATACCCACTCCCCCTTGCCAAGTATTCTTTCAAGTAATCTTTGCTGAATAAGAATTTTCATAAGGAATTAATTCTCTGTTCAGCTGATGCCCTTTTTTTTTTCTGTGTAGGTCCTTAAAGTTTGAGATAGATTATTTCAAATTATTAAATGCTAACAATATTACTTAATGACAATGTTTTAAAAATGAAAAAAAGCCCATTATATTAACACATCTAATTTTCCTTTGCTCTATAATATATTGTAACTTGAGCTAGTTGGGAATTTTTAATATAAATTTCCTTTCTTTTATTGCATTGTGTCAGCCTGAACATTAAATCAATATAACTATTTGAATTGAATAAATTGTTTTCAATCTAAAGATACATCAGTGTTATTACACATTTTAAATTCTTTTTTTCCTTAGCAATCCACAGTTGTTTTAAAAATATCTGTAGCATATAATTTGTCATAAATTCTCAAACTGACTTGTCAGCAGTGCCACTGCCTGTCAAACTGACATCAATGCCTTCATGTCACATGGCATGAAGTGGCATAAGTCAAAGTGACAGAATGAGGTTTATTGGAAATTTCTGTTAAATAAAGCACCAACTATTTAGATAATTTGCCCTTTTAAAGAGCATCAAATGTTAGCAAGGAGAAGTAGTTTTCAGTTTTGAAGTGCAACAACTAAGCAGCTACTACGTATCTAAGTGTTACACGTTTTAAATTATGTTCTATTACTTCTCTGTGCAAGCTTATTTAGTAATTTTCAAAATATTTGCTAGATGATGAAATTAGACAGAGCAGAAAAATGCCTTTAGCAGTGATAACTTGAGATAGAAACGCACCATCAAGCCTTTTTCCAGTGCTGAGGTTCAGAGAATCAGAGATTAATTAGGGTTGGAAGGGATCCCTGGAGATCATCCAGTCCAACCTCCCTGCCACAGCAGGGTCACCTAGAGCAGGTGACACTGGAACCATTCAGGTGCGTTTGGAATGTGTCCAGAGGAGACTCCATGCTCTCCCTGGGCAGCCTGTTCCAGTGCTCTTCCAACCTCCACATAAAGCTCTTCCTCATGTTGAGGTGGAACTTCTTGTGCCTTTGCTTATGGCCATTACTCCTTGTTCTGTCACTGAGCAAATCACTCCTGCAAACCAGCCCAGCAGCCTCCACAGCCAGGCCCGGACTGCTCTCTGCTCTATATGTGTCTGTCTGTCTTCTTCACCGTTGCTCTGGATGCAGCTCTTGGCCAGGGGGTCCCTGCATGGAAATCTGTTGCTGGAATAACACACTTTAGGACCTGTAAACTTCAGATAGTCCTGGATTAACATGCATGTCTAAATACAGCTCATTTTCCAATCCAGACATCTAAAGTCTGGAGACTGAATTTGGAATGTAATATTTAGGTGGATTGCTGGTTTTGCTACAGCATAGGGAAACGGGGTTAGGAAACTTCTGCTTCCGTTTTTGTTTCCTTCCTGGAATCTGGTGAGCTGGTAGACCCTAGTGCATGTTGATATGTAAAATAAAACAACAAAGCCATAGCACTGTGAACAAAGCAGCAGTTTCCTGGTACCTCTCATGAAAAGAATGAGGTCCCAAATGGTGAGTTAGCTTCAGGCCATGTGCTTAAGGCTGTCACTGTGACCTATTCCATGATAAGACAGCTCTGTAGCCTGCTACGGTTGTTTCTGCAGCAATTTTTAGTTTTAGTTTGTGTTTATTTTTACATTTTTGGTTTAAACCAGTTGTTCAGATAGAAGCAAATACAGCCATTTATTGTAGATTGTACCAACTTGGCACTTGGAAGTGGGCAAAAAGTTATTGACTGGCAGTTGGTGAAGAAGAATTTGTGTATAAGACAGTAGAAAATGCACATAATAGAGAAGCACAAAATCTCATTTAACTTACTTGCCTTGCTCTCCTGTAATTTTGTTTTCCTTGTCAGATAAATGCTAGGGGTTTTTGAATATAAATATTTGTAAGTAAGAAAAATTACTGGAGTAAGCAAAATTACTTCAATTTTCAACCAGCTTTATTAATTGATCCATTATAAACAGGAAGACAAGGTCCACTTGATTTTTTTTTTTCAGATTTACATGTATGTGTTTGTCACTGATGAATTCAGATTCATCAGTTTTTCATCTAGCACCTTAACGGCAAAGAAGGAAAACATTGTGAGGAGTGAAATTGCATTTGATTCCTACATTGTTTGCAGATGCTGCTAAACTGGCAAAAATGGAGGAACACGCCCTCCAAACTTCAGCAACTCATTTTGGGAAACTACAGATCATTTAGTGTAAAAAACAAAAGCGGGACAGAACAGACTGCATAGAGATAAGCATCTTTGAACCAGTATCAAGGCTTGTGGAAAGGAGCAATGTTCTCACGCCTTCTGAGAGATGTTCTTCACAGTTTCTCTTCTGAATATCTGGTAGATAGACAGTCCATTACAATTGAGATAGCACAAGAGGGCATATTTGCATAGGATTGCTTGATGACTCGACAATTTGATTTAGCTTTTAAGAATTTTGAAATGCAGATTTTCTTGTCTCACTATTAGCAGCACATAAACTTTGCAATACGGTTTTTTCTTTTCTTTTTTTTTTTTTTTTTTTTTTTTAGAACAAGGATCTCAAGGCCACTTTCTCTGAAAAGGCAGTGTCATTAACTTCATGGATACACTGGCACCTCCTTTTTATTTCAATTGAAGCTACAATTTAAGATTGTTTTGAACCTCATAGTAATTACATCATCAACAAAACAAATTCTGACTGTTACTCAAACAGTTGCAAAGGGTTGGCAGCTACCCCATACAGCTGGTATCCAAAATAAATTTATTTCTGGAGCAATTTGCTTCTAGTTTGTCTATTTCTATCCCTTCCACCTGTACTGTTCGTAGACTATGGAGCTCCCGAAGTTACGGCGCCTTGCTGAAGCTTTCCTAAGTCATGCGTGCTGTTCACATCTGTGCTTTGGATCCCCGCGCATAAATGACTGAGCGCTGCCGGCCAAGTGCTGACAGCCGGTTTTATTCTTTTTATACAGACATCAGTAAAGAACAATGGTGCAACTGAAATGTTTTGTAATGACTGCCTGCTATGAGGCCTGACAGTACGAGCGCCCTGTAAGTTTCCTCTGTTTTTCTCTCGTGGTGTATGCCGGTGTATTGAGTTAAAGGTTGGCAATATTTGCCCCCTGGCACGGCTCGAAGCCCCTCCTGGCAGGGGCTCCGTCCTTCCGTCCCGTCCCGCCCCTTCCGCCGCCGCCTGCCGGCGCTGCCGCCGCCGCTTCCGGACGGGGCATGGGGGGTGGCGGTGGCCGCCGCCGCCGCCGAGGAGAGGCTCGGGCAGAGGCACAGGCAGGGCGCGGAGGAGCCGCTGCCGCAGCGCCCGGGGCCGGCGCGGCGGCACCGCCACTCGGCGGCAGGTGAGGCGGGGCGAGCGCGGGGCCCTTCCCGGGAGGCCCGGACCGGGGACCCTTCTTTCCTTCCCGCGGGGCCGCCCCGCAGGCGGGAGCCCACCGGGTCCCCGTCGCTGCCCCCGCTGCGGCGTCAACCCCCAGTGCGGGCGGGCCCCGCGGGTCTCGGGGGGAAAGGGCTGCCCCGCCGCAGAGGCTGTGCGGGAGGAGAGCAGCTTCGCCTGCCGGGGGCAGGACGAGCCTCCCGTGCTGTTTGTCCGCGCTGAAATCCGCTCCGCCGGAATCAGCGCGCCCGCCCGGGCCGGCACATCTCTAGCGAGCGTGAGCGCCCGGCCCGGGAGCACCAGCTGCGCGCTGGGGCCGTGTCCCCGGCGGGCTTCGGGCTGAAGGGGTCAGCCCTTGAGCCCGGCTGTGCCGCTCTCGGTGAACTTTGCGGGCCTCGTTGGGAGAGGCGTGTGAAGGTGTGGGACGGCACCGAGCGGGGCCGGGGCTGGCACCGGGGGCCGGGGCCTGCGGGCCCTGTGCGGTTTGTTGTTGGGCCTGGGGGCAGAGGGGGGTGTGTGACTCCCGCGGCAGCCTCCGCAGCAAACAGATCGTTCCTGGAAAAGATGCTTTGTGTCAGTCTTACAGTCAGATAACGAAACGGTTGTACCAGTCAAAATAGATATTCTTGTTACTTTTTAAAATAAAATTGGTGTGTTTTCTGAGGAAAAAATGTTCAGTTTTGAATAAAAATGCTGTTGACTGTGTAGGATTTGATTATTAACAAGGCAGCATGGAACAGTGCTGTTACTGGTTTGCATGTGTCCTCTTCGAGTCTCAGGGTTAAATGGTGGGGTCTGCCTGTGGGGAGAAGTTTGTGCAAGTTCAGGGCCTGAGCATAAAGAAGTTGCAACTACTGGAACTGTTACCCACTCAGTCTCTTAAATTATATTACTGATGCATTATGTGGCCTTATTCACTTAGTTATGATGATTGCTATTAAAAAAACCCCAACACTTCAAAAAGGTAGGTTTTTCCAGCTCCCTAAGTTAGTGGAAGAGGCAAATGAGAGATAGTGTTAATGTTAATGTTTGGAATAAGTTGAAGTGGTTTTGTATTTGAGGCTTCAGTTTGCAAAATTAATTTTATAAAAAAAATTTATGTGCAATGCTCATTCTGTGTTGTAAGGTGACTTGATGGCAAGATTTAATTTGGCTAATGTCTGCTCTGTCTCCACAGAGCTCCCCTGTGCAGCTGGACACAGTGTCTGTGCCACCTCCACAGAGCAGCTGATCATGCTGTGCTCTGGAGTGGCAAGAGCTCAGAAGACATTTCCTGGCATTTAAGTGCCCCTCCTGTTTGGTAGGGGGTGCTTCTTGCTGAATATCAGAGGTAAGGAAATGGCTGTCTTTTTCTTCCTTTTGCTTTCTTTGATGTAGAAGAAAGGTGGAACTAACCTGTAGGATTAGTGTGAAGTGATTTTTATACTAGGTGAAAGGAATTTTGTAAGGTTTTGTTGTGTAAGTACTGCTTAGATGTGAAGGAAATGTTCTGTAGAATTGTAAAGCACAAAAATTTTAAATTCTCTTGTTTACTCTTCTATGTGGTGTTGTTTTTGCTGGCTGGTTGGGGGTTTATTTTAGTAGGATACTATTAAAATACAGGTTGGCCTTGGAACTGTAATCTTTTGAGTTCTGTAGTATTGCTTTCTTTGTACAAAAGGTTGTCTTTAAACAGCCTTTTTAGAGGTTGTTTTTGCAGCCCACTTAGCTAGTTGAGGTCCACTAACCATCTTATACTTTGTATGTTTGTTTGATAATCACATGCCTTTTAGAAGTTTTTTTTATTTCTTACCTACTTTAATGCATCTAAAATGAGGAAGGCTATTAGATTTTCTCTAGACCAGAAAGATCAGATTGTAAATAGCTGTGGAGAGTAAGATGAAACACAGTTTCACTTCAGATATTGTTCTGGTATTCATTTGGATGGAGAGTTTGTTCATGTCTTCTCCTATCTCCATTGTAAGATGAGGGTGTGGGAAGAAAAGGGGAGAAAGAAACTTGAGTTGTTACCCCTAAGTTGTATAGGGATAAATAGCAGCCAACATTCTGTCACAGAAGGGATACACTACTTGAAACCGTAAGAAAAATACTTGACACTTGATATTTAGCATGTAAAATGCTCAAGAACTTAGTCAAATAGTAGTGAAATACTGTGAATGACATCCTAACATAAGTGGTGGAGTACTTGAAGAGTTGTTTAAAAATCACTTGTGTGTGCCTTGAATTATGGCAGTAGTATAAAAATTTGTTTTGTTAGCTGGTTAGTAGATTAGGAGTTGAGCTGCTCTTAGTGTTCACTTGAGTATAACACAACCTGTTTGGCTTAATGAGGTGTAAGAGTCAGGGAGCAGTTTGTATTCTGCTCATTTTGATGCAATATGTCACTGTACTTGGTGGTTCTTAAGACAAATGTGTTTAACTTACAGAACTTTCTGTAGTAGCTGCTGTCACTCTTGCATGGAGGTATCGCAACAGAAAGACTCTGCTAAGAATATAGAGCTATTATTTGATCCACAAGCTGCACTTCAATAAATAATTCTCAAAAAGCTCATCTTCCTTGATGGCTTAAAACCTAAGACTAAGCTAGTGTTACTTTGAGATTTCTTATCTTACCTTCATACATAGCACTAAGACCTTTGAGTACAGTTAAACCACTGCTGATCATCTCACTTATGATACCAAAGTCACTATTTAAATCTCAATGCAAGTTTTACAGCAATATTTATGCATTTGAAATTATTGTAGTCTTGCTTCAGAAAAATACCGTATGTTGTCTCATGGTGGGCATTGTGCCGTGTTTGATCAATTTTATACGTAGTATGGTAGCCATTGTATTTAAAAACTCTTGAAAAATCATGTATTGTTTTTGTATGTATTCTTTTTGTCCTTCTGCTTACAAGACACCTCCTGTATTATATGTATCTGGTGGCATTTAGAAAGTAAGGACTAAGCCACTCTATGCTATATGGCAGTGAAATCTTTGGTGCTATTTGCTTTAAATAAGCACTGAAGAATTTAGAGTTTCCAGGAAGAGCAGGTGACAAGCTTCTCATGTAAGTCAGAGTCAGCAGAGTAGCTGAGCCTTGTGCTGCATAACAAGGCAGTGCTGTGTGTTCTTTTTCCAGCACAGCATTGCTAAGTTGGTGTGTGACAGTAGCCTTATTATTGCAGGCTGGCTCAGCACATGTTTTTGTGTAGCTTTTTTTGTGCTGGGGAACCAAGGCCACCAACATGGGTGAAGTAGCAGCCTTTGCAGGGATCAGCCTCTCCCCTGAGGTGTGGGATGTGCTCCTAAGCCAGCAGACCCAGTGAAGGGGGGGGCAAGTTGCTATGGCCTGTTTTCAAACTGCGGCTTGAAACCTTCACACAGAAATGTAGGTTAAATCACTTGAGATCTGGTAGTTGCTCAGCATCCTTCCTAAAATTCCTCTCCAGGATGGTGGGAGTTGAATCTAGGGGGAGAAAATCAAGGGGCAAGGCTCTCTCAGGTACCTGAGGGCACAATCATGGTGCCAGTTGAGATTTTGCATATGTGTCTAGAATAAACAAAACTAGTCAGCACTCTGCTAAATCCTGCAGACCTAACTAGGTTGTTTAACCCTTCAGCTATGACTCTGCTCTAATCAAGTTTGCAGCCTAACATTACTGTGATATTAATGCTACGTTTCCTTGGCTAGAGTAGTGATAAGCAGATTCAACTTCCCACATTTTTACCTCAATATACAGTCTCAAAGTCTGTAAGCTAGGAAAGTTAGGGAATTAATGGTTGACTGGCAGCGATTCAGTAGATGGGAACATGATAGAATCATGGACAATCGTGTTGAGGGAGGTTAATTTTTTCTAGATATACATCTAGGAAATTTTTGCTGTCAGCTAGGGTATAGCCAGCCTCTCAGAGGCATCTTATTTCTTAAGATGCCACAGCCAAATTGCAGGAATGTTTATGGCTCACAAAGTAATGTTTTTCTTTTAAAAAAGTAAATATTTATACATATACAGTTCATATGCATTTGTGTTCATGCTGTTAATTGAAAGGCTGGTGCAAGAAAATGGGACACACAATTCATACTGTTGACAGGCTTGCCAAGTGTTAAGTCACAGTACCAGGAAAATAATCAACTAACTAGCTACAGACATTGCTGATGTCAGGTGAAAAGTATATTTTACCCTCTGACGCTTAAGTCTGTGCTTGCTTTGTGTTACTCATGTGTGTTATTCATCATTAAGTAATGTTACCCATTATTTGCTTTAGTGATAAAACTACTAATATGGAAGGCAGAGTAGTTCCCAGAGCTGTTTCCTTTCAGAAGACAGGTGCAGTTATCTAGGGGACTTGGCCTCTTCTGCGTTATTCTTACATAGCAGTCTAGTGGTGTAAAAGTTATGCAGCATTCTTCAGCTTCAAAAAGGAGCAGGAGCAGTTGCACACAGGGCTCTGTACTGTATTCCAGGTGTTACAATTATTAGGGAGAGTGCCTTTTACCCTTTAAACCACACAAGTGTCACCAATTGAGTAGTCTGAAAGGGAAGGCAGTTTCAGGATTTAAGAAGTTGCTGTGTCATTGAAAAATGAGTTTACCTGTTGCTGTTGAGATGAAATTAGCTACCTGCTCTGTGTAATATTTTAATTTTTTGTTTTGTGGTAATTTCTTTGTCTTTTCCAGTTGGTTAAGTGTCCTTTTGTTCACAGTATTTAAAAACAGAGCAGGTCCTATCAGTTGCATCTTGAGGTTAATGTAGACTTTCTCCCAGGTCCAGCCCATAGTGACCTTTGATGGGTGTGCTGATTCAGTGTTGTAAGGTTACTTTTATTGCACCTTTGATAAGGGTTGATTTTTATTCCAGCAATGCCAGATGAAGGAAGACTAGGCTGCTCTTAGGCTACTTGACTTGTAACAAGTTAATAGAATTCTCTTAGGTTAGGGACAGTTTCCTGCCTTTGTCCTCAAAAGCTGCTTTGGTTAGAAGACAGTATCAGTAAGTTGAGTGTATTTGCGGTTGTGAGTTTACATTCACTGCTTTTAGAAAACCCATGATGATTACTATGTTATAAAACTCACTGTGATTAACAACTTCTTTTTTTTTCAGTATGTAATCTGTATTTCTGAGTAAAGAAAGCTGGAAGTTCAGTTTGGCAACTCAAGTTTGTTTATTTTTACTGGATGTTTTGAATTAGCATAAGAACAATGTTGACAATACACTCATGTTTTAGATGTTGCTCTGTGGTGCTGACCCTAAGTCAAGGAGTTTTTGATTTTCCTCTGCTCTGCCAGTGAGGTGGGGCAGAAGACACAGCCAGGACAGCTGACCTGAACGTGGCCCAAGGAACATTCCATACCATGGAATGCCCTGCTTGGTATATAAATGGAAGGGGGAGATTGGCACAGAGGGGCCAACCATTGCTGGGGAACTGGCTGGACAAAGATCAGCAGGTGCTGAGCAGTTGTAATGTGCATCACTTGTCTTTCTTGGGTGTTGTTCTTCTCTCTTTTTGTTATTTTCACTGTTATTATTAACATATTCTACTTTATTACCATTATTAAACTGTTCCTATCTCAACCCCTTGGGTTTACCTTTTTACAGTTCTCCTCCCCATGCCACTGCAGGGGGAGGGGGCCAGGACATTTAATTGAATTAAATGTAATAATTTATTAGCCGTCTGACCAAAATAATTATTACAGTTATTTTTGAGCTACATTTTCAGAAATAGTACAATAACATAAAAATGAGAAAATACCCTTTTGTATGGAGAAGGAAGCATATAGCATATGCAGATATTCTAGTAGTTTGTTTGTTTTTTTTTTTTTTATTTTTGGGCAACTATTTAAATCAAGGTGTTAAAGCTTATATACTTATTGAGTATATAAGGTATTGAGAAATTTAAGCAATTAATTAAGTACATGTTGTTAATATACAGTCAACTCCTGAGAGAGTATCTTCAGATGTATTATGCCCTTAATTATTTCAGAAGGGTAAGTGTGATTTGTGTGCTCATTTTTCTTCTAAAATATTGCTTTTGCACTGCTGGGAAATCTCATTTGGCAAATTGAATCTTCTTTGATATAGTATAAAATACTTTGTGGTTCTGTTAGATGAAAGCCAGAAGAAAAAGTTGCATCCAGTAATTATGTTGAGAGCACAATAGGTACTGTACCTCCTCAAAAAAAAAGAAGTGAGAAGGAAAGACGTTCTGTTTTTGGAGGAGCTGTGCCCCTGAAAAAGATGCAGAACTGTGCTGAATATTCATGATGGGTTTGAATACCAGTTTACTATAGACAGCAGCTAAATAATAGATTAAATACACTGTTTCTTTGCTTTCCTTCTGAAAGCCTTGAATGATGTATGTGGCAGTAGTGTATTGTAGTGCCTTGTATTTTCTGAGATTTGGTTGGCATGATTGAAGCATTTTAGTTAATTAGACTGTTTTTTCAAGTACAAAAGAGCTGTGAAATTGTAGCTGTTTCTTAGATGGTAGCTGTACTTGAGCCTCCAAATATAAATTATGCACAAATCCATTCTCTACTGCTGTGGGTCTTCAATATTGCATAAACGTTTTAGTACTTTTACTTCACTGGTAGCCTTTCAGAGTTCTGTTGTGTTCCACATAATGTCCTGAGGTTAACTTTTTTCTTGGTTGTTTTTCTGGTGACTTGTCACCACCATGTGACTAAAATGTTGCTGAGCTGTCTCTCCTTCCTTCACGCAATATTCTAGAGTCAGGAACACAATTATTGAGAAATCTGTATGAAGAGACTACCTCTTTGGTGTGTTACTATGCTATCTACTACCACATCCATTTAAAAAATGCTTTGAAGCTTAAACTAGTACTTCATTTCTAGTAATGTTATTTTTGAAAGCTGACTATTTTAAAGGATTCACAGTTCAGTAAGTATCTCTCTTAATTACTGAGATCAAACAAAGAAATAGGATGGTGGTACCATCATCATACAACTAACATACTTCAGTTCAATACTGTTGCAGATATCTAGACTTAGGTTTACTTGGAAGGAGTGGGAGAATGTCATGTCATCAAAGCTTCAGTAGTATTTTAAAACAGTGGGATATATTGGACTCTATTGAAATGTATTATTTCAGCTTTAATTCAGTTTTGTTGTTTTGCTGGCTGTACTTCCTCATGTAGTTGATGAACTGCAGACAGTGGAAAAGTCTATGATTAAGCTCATATTTAAAGATTTTCATTGCCTAATGTAATTAACAAAACAGGATTTATTTATCTATTTATTTATTCATTTATTTGCAACAAAATTAGAACAGTATACTGGATATGTCTAGGTAATATTTTGCTTCTTGGAAGCTTTAGGTTTCTATTTAGGAGCAAATGAGATAATCTTAATTTAGTTTTTCTTGAACAAAAAAAAAAACCATTTTTGTGTTACTTGCCTTAGAAATTAGGTCTGTTTTTTAGCTATGTCTTATGTAAAATGTCTTGGGCTGATTGAGCATCTAAAATGGCACAACAGATGCTGGTGTTTCAGTGATGTGTGTTGAACACTCTGGTGTTGTGTCTCTCTCGGCTGTGCAGCAGGTGAGCGTGAGTGGCGGATCAAGGCAGGATGGCGGGCAGTAACCAGCTCTGCATTCGACGCTGGACTACCAAGAACGTGGCCAAGTGGCTGAAGGAGGAAGGCTTCTGTGAGTACGTGGATCTTTTGTGCAACAGACACAGGCTGGATGGAATTACCCTGCTGACACTTACTGAGTATGACTTGCGATCTCCTCCTCTGGAAATCAAAATCCTGGGGGATATCAAGAGGCTGATGTTGTCCATACGCAAACTGCAGAAGCAGCACGTTGATGTCCTGGAAGAGCTGGGTTACACCAGTGATGGTCATGCTGGCACAGTGTGCCCAGCTGGTTCACTACAGGGAGGAGATTGGTTTTGTAATGGTGAGGTACCTCGGGACTATGATGGACCAATTTCTGACTTGAATGGTGATCAGTATCAATATGTAAATGGAAAAAACAAACATGCCACACGAAGACTGGACCCAGAGTACTGGAAGACAGTTTTAAGTTGTGTGTATGTTTTCATAGTGTTTGGCTTTACATCATTTGTCATGGTGATAGTACACGAGCGAGTACCTGACATGCAAACGTATCCACCTCTGCCGGACATATTTCTAGATAGGTAAGACATTTTCTTTCTAAACAAAATAGTAATGTGATGGTTAAAATACAGGCTGTCTTTTCTCTGTTTTCAAAGTTTCATATGCTCTAGAAGAAAGTTTCATGTGCTCTAGAAGGTGCCTCTGCAAAATAGTGATAAAAGTCTAGCAAGTCCTGCTAAAAGAAATGTGGATCAGGTAGATGCAGAGGTTTGGGTTTAGGGGAAAATAAATTGAGCTGTTGTTCTACCTAGTTTATATTTAGTTTTACATCTTAAACTTATTGCAACACAGTAATTATTTTGTCCATCCTTATATTCTGGTAAAAAGAGTGATGGTTAGCTGGCATAGATATGCAGCCATATGCATTTTCTGAAATCCAGTTTCTGCCACGAAGCTTAACGTATCTTGATATAAAAAAACTTTGGATGAAGGAATGTTTTGATCTGTGAGTGAGCAAGAAAACTGAAAGGGAACAGCATTGGTACTGTATTTTTACTGTCTTTCCACTGTCAGCTTGCTGAAGATGGTCTAGGGAAACTCTGAAGTTGAATGAAAAGACCAGCATCTCTTTTAACAGGTTATTAAACTACTGTTGTGACTTATGTTCATTTTTTAAAAGAAAATATTTCACTTCAGGCAAAGAAGAGACACAATGGCAAAGGTCAAATTCTAGTCATTGACAACAGGTTTAATAGAGGATAAATGTTCCCTTTGAGAAAGAGCACTTGCACCATGGAGAACTTAACTGCCTAGACAGTTTTAAAAGATGAGCTAAACTGTTATAAAGTTCAGCCTTTGTGATTTTCCTGTTCCTGCCAGTAATTTCCATTTTCATTAATGGCTTTCAAGAAGTCACTAAGACTCTACTCTTTTGAGTAAGAGTGCATATATAGGTCATCAAGGACAGACCACATCCAGCAGAGTGGAAGAAGGCAGAGAGAACAGGAGCTGTGGCATTACTGGATTTTGTTCCCAGGGTGCTCCCATGGTATTCAGTGTGCAGGAGGATGGGGGAGGCCAGAAAGCAGCAGCTCACAGAACAATGACAGAGGATTACTACAAAGCTCATGTTTGAGTGGTGCTTTGCTACCTTTTTGTATCAGGGGGAGCACAAAAGTACAAGGAGCAGCCTCTCTTGAAATCTGTTGATCTGTATTATGGTGACTGAAGAGTGGAAATTGTTACTGGTCCCTTATGAGTGCAAGAAGGTCTTAGATCTTTTGACAAGGAAGGCTGAAATGTTTTCATGTAGTAATTATTACTCAAGTTTTGAAAACAATTTTTATTTTCCCTGATACTTTTTTGTGCAGTTGTGCTTCATTACAAGTGTTTCATGTTTTTGGCCTTGCAGCATTTAATTCATTGCATTGACATGGCATTCTTGCAAGCATAAGCAGCATTATTGACATGATGCAAGTTTTTGTCAGAATGAAAAAGGTTATTGTGAAACAATAGTGGAGGAACACATCCTGTTAGTACTTCAGATGTGAATTAAGAGAGTATACTAGAGATTTTCCCTTAGTGAAATCTGGGGAAACTGAATGCACGTTATTAGGAAGAAGATAACATAACTGAATATATTTCAAATTCTATTTCATTCAGTCTAACAAAAGTATTTTTGACTGTAGTTTATACTATTGTCAGATGAATGCAAATAAGTTTTGGGGTTAGAACCTCACATGCCCTTATTTTCAATACCAAGGCTAGGAAAAATATTAAGCCTTTGTATTAACTTTCTGCTTTGTCTTTTTTTCAGTGTCCCTAGGATACCATGGGCTTTTGCTATGACTGAAGTATGTGGTGTAATTCTTTGCTACATTTGGCTCTTGGTTCTTCTGCTTCACAAACACAGGTAGATTTTATAAAATCCAAATTAACTGGTCCTTTGATGCAGAGAAAAGACCATAACAAGAATTTATTATGATTGTTTAAGAAGATGGTTCCATTCCATAAGAATCTTGTCAACTCCTAGTATGTCACTGTTAAAATGGATTAGGGAGGATTTCATCAAGATTGATGGCTTGTGAATCTTTCAAAGGAGTTATCTCAATTTACTTTTCTACCATATTTATAAGTAATTTCCTTAAGAACATAGGTATTTCAGAGTGGTGTCAGTATATATATACACTCATGCTATAACAGCTTGGTATATAAGAAAGTGCCACAAGAATGAATTACCACAGGATGTCTGAGCCAGCCTGGCAATTTGCTTTCACAGAGGGATAGAAAATACTTTTGTGTGTGCATACTTTAAGTTAAATTTTCACTGGTTCATTGATTTTATCAGCTTGCCAATGGAAGGTATGAGTGCCAAAGCTAGTACAAGAGTAGCTGCAAAGGTGGAGCTGTACCTTTTAGTGACAGTAAGCTTGCTACAGTGTCTCACCCTGTCATGTGGAACCTTATTTTTTACAGTACTACTTAATTGGAAAAAAAAATTGTTGTGAAACTTGCAGTGATGATGACAGGACTTAATGGGATTAAATTGTGGTGAGGTAAAATGTTTCTATCATAACTTCCCTGATCTCAGTTCCTGTGTACTTTTCCCAGATCTATTCTGCTGCGCAGGCTGTGCAGCCTCATGGGGACAGTGTTTCTATTACGCTGCATTACAATGTTTGTCACCTCACTCTCCGTGCCGGGACAGCACTTGCAGTGTACTGGAAAGGTAAAAACTTCAAGTGCTTTACATTATTTTTCCTGTTTCCTTTTGTAAAAAAATACTTAAAACGTGATTAAGATTGTTGCAACCATAGTGTTAGACATGTGTTTTTTAAGAATGTCATGTTTCTCTCCTGATTCCTTGTCCTTGCATTAATTGCCACAGGCAGGCAAACATCCCTAGGGCTCCTAGAAGCACTTGCCACTCTGGAGAGTATATGGTTATTTGGGGAAGGGTATTCAGAGTGTTTCACACTGTAAAACAGAGACAGAAAGTCAAAGAGGTGTGTGCACTTAAGCTATTAACTTCATGAAGAAAGACTGAAAGGGAAGAAGTTGTTTCTTTTTCTTGTTGGTTGCATGGTTGTGGAAAAAACCCCAACAAACTATTATTATTTCACCCCGTCTCATAAGGGATATTCTTAGAATATGGGATTTTATGGTTTCATCCTAACTTTTAGTTTGGAGAGGTTTGAGCTGAACAAATGGAAAGCTTGATAATGATACATTTGGGAGACTGAACACATTCATAAAAACCTGGCAGGCTCTGTGGGTAAATCACTTGGAACAAAATACTTGCTCTAAATTCCCGTATTCATAAGAGGTATGATGAATACAATTAGTAATTGCAGTTACAAATGTGACTCATTGCCACAATGAAATCCAAAGATGTACTAACCTGCATTTTAATAAAAGACGCAACATGATAAATGGTATTAAACAAACATAGTGCAGTACAGCTCACTTTAGGGATATACTGTTTGGGCCATGGAGTTAGAACTTAGTAAAGGTTAATATCACTGTTTTTCAGTTGTATGGCAATGTTTGGGCCAAACTCCAGCGGGCATTTGCAATTTGGAGTGGCTTTGGAATGACTCTGACTGGAGTGCATACATGTGGAGATTATATGTTCAGTGGTCACACTGTCGTCCTGACCATGCTCAACTTCTTTGTCACAGAATGTGAGTACAGAGTGTCAATACTCAAATGTCCTTAAGAGTATGTACAGAGGTGTGAGAGTGTAAACATTTGAATGTCCTTAAGTATTAAGAATATCTGCTCCTTGACCTTCTCAAAAAGTTCAAAGTGTAACATTTAAGCAAACAAGTACAAATTCAGATTGCTGTTCTCTTTCTCAAGTTTGTGACAGCCAAGTCGCAGTGAGGAAAGGAACACCACGTCCTTGCATGGGGGCATGAATAAGGCACTTTTCAATGAACATGTGAGCCAAGAAATTAGAAAGGCTTCCTGGCTTACTGCTGGGAGAATACTTGGGAAGATTCTTAGGGTTGTCTGTTACTCTTCCGTTCCCTAGGTACCTGCCACTGACTCCTGTCAGCCAAAACCTGGCGAGGTTTCTGTACATTTAATATAATCCATAAAGCCAAGCACCAAACCCCATGGCAAGTGAGAATATATGAAACCGCAGTACCCTTCTGTAAACACCAGCAGGGATTTGATACATGTTACTGCAAGCAAAGAGAATTCGTTTGAGTTCAGCTACGATGTAATGACTGCAACCACAGTAATGTAGCTTACATTACATTTTCCTCCTTGTGGCATAGGAAAGACATGATTTTCATTAAAAGAAGTTGGTTGAACAAAGAATTCTGATTTGCAGAGTGCTAAACCACTTAAGGATGTTCTTGTTAATCCAGAAATGCATTTTTAAATTAAGTCATGAACTGATAGGCATATATAACTTGTGTTGTTGCTTTTGTTGGATTTGTTGAACCTGTATATAACATTTTTGAATGAAGAGAGTAACTTCATCTCATTTTTGGATGAAAAATCTGTATAAAAACTTGGAATGTCTAGGCCTGCATTTTGAGACAGTTGAGGTTAATCACTTTCTGCTTCCTCCTAGATACGCCAAGGAGCTGGAACTTCTTGCACACCTTGTCCTGGGTCTTGAATCTCTTTGGAATCTTCTTCATTTTGGCTGCACATGAACATTATTCTATAGATGTCTTCATTGCCTTTTACATCACGACAAGGCTCTTTTTGTATTACCATACATTGGCTAATACTAGAGCATATCATCAGAGTAGGAGGGCAAGGATATGGTTTCCAATGTTTTCTTTTTTTGAATGCAATGTTAATGGTACTGTTCCCAATGAGTATTGCTGGCCCTTTTCAAAACCTACTATACTAAAAAGATTAATTGGTTGAAGACTGTGTGGGTCAGTTCAGATTTTTATGAAGCATTATGACTAAGGTCCTATAAGGCTAGCTACAAGGGGGAAGTCAAGTAACATTTTTCACTCCGTGATCTCCTCCTCGCCTTGTGTCTTGGATTCTTAGCCATAAAATGGGGTTTCCACACTTTACAGGGATGTGTTTTGTTTTCTTCTTGTGAAAACAGAAAGCAATGCAGGGATGGGTAAAGGCTATCAGTGAAGCACGAATATACACCAGAATAGTGTTACCCTTGGTAAGGTTCTGTGTGAATGTTTATGGAACATTAACCTGAAATATGTATTGAATATAACACACCCTTTACAGGTCCAGATAATCTTTGTTACCTGAGTGCCAGCCTTTACATATACTGACAAAAAATTTAAAACTTTATAAAGCCTTTCTTTGAAAGCAGGCATAAATGTAATTTTTAAAACAAGCTGTGTGTATTTAAAGATGGAGGAGGTCTGTGTCATAATGAAGAAAACAGTATAGTTCCATGCTGAGAGGGTCTCTTAACTGTTAAATTACAAGTCTTGACAGTATAAATGGTCTGCATACAGGTTGCCAAAAATGAAAGTCTGCCTTGTGGCTGTGCAGTGATGATATTTTTTTTAATGAGAACTTATTTAGTCTAGTCTATCAGTTGTCTGTATGGTTGTTCTAGCACTTGAAAGTTTTCCCTTTTGTGTTTAAATCAGTTACAGTAAGTGGAACATCCACTGAAAGTAAACTTAGCTTTAGTGAGTTTAAAGCCACAAAGTAACTTTTGTGTGGTCTTAATTGCTTTATACCCAAACTCATGCATGCTTTTCAAGAGGAGTTCTTTAATGTTGGGAAAACAGAACAGTTGTCTTCGTGTATCTTACTGTCCTGTAAATGGATGGGGAAATGCATGTAGTAACTCTTTCAGGAATAGTAATAATAGTGAGTATTGGAAATAGTGCTCATGTTGATGTATGTTTTAGCACTCTGGTGTCAACAATATGGTGACTATCTCTGGATATATATATGCACAGTATATTTGGTTATGTTTGTAAACACAAAGTATATGTTTTTCTAACAACTATGAAAAGAGGCTAGTTCTTAATTTAAGTTGCTCATTTACTACCCTGAAAGATACCATAAACAGTTTAGTTTTCCTTCTTGAAAAAAAACAAACCACAATCGACAAGAAAGCATCCCCCAAAACCTCGAACCAACACTCTCAGTCCATAATGCCTGAGCAGGGTCACACAAGGGTTGTTGGTCTCTTAGGCAGTGGATTGTAAGGGGACAGTACTAATGTTGTCTGTAGAGCCTTGATTTGTGCTAAATGAAAACAGATAGGTACTACAAGGTACAGAATCATAAAAATGGCATAGACCTTTTGATTATTGCAAGTTCAGATGTGCAAATGTAGTGTAAGTCAGCTTTAGAAAGTTACACAAGTAATTCCCAGCTTGGTACAAGCTGACTTAATGGGCACTTTGTACTTGTGTGTGCACAGAAATGAATCCATTTGAAATTTGCAAGGTTTTGTGTTTGGGGGCTTGTAACCTACTGTGGGCTACTCCTTGCTGTATTGTGTTCCTTTTATAAACCTTGATTGTACTAACTTGACTACCTTACACTCTTCATGGTATATATTATTTTTGTAACTTAATTTAGCTCCTATTCAACAGAAAAATTACGCGTCTTGGAGTATCTCTGCCAACTGTAATGAGCACATGTACACTGTACTATTACAGAGATTTTTATATTTATAACATTCCAATTTTTTAGCAAAATTGCAGATTTAATAATATATTGTTCAATCTACCATAGCCTGATGGCTTTTGCCATCCAAATTGGGGGAGTATGCTTACACTTAAAAAAAAGGAGAAAATATTCTGAAAGATTTAAAGACTTGCCATTTGCTGCTCTTAACTTTCTGATTTCAGAAAGGCAATTTGAACATTCCTCTTGAGACTTTATAATGAAAGCTCTATTTGCTAACTTATATTTGCCTTTGCAATGCACACAGTTAAGAATGCTGTTTTTCTAAACTCTAGGAAACATCTGTTCTCAGGATGTGCAGGAATGTAATCTGAGTTATATGGAGAGGTATGCAATTAAACTTGCAAAGCTGTTGATTCTGAAAATAACCATTTGAGTAGTAACTGGCATAACTGCATCTAAACTGAAATACTATTCTGCAACTTACACATGCAGGAGAATGTACAGCCCAGTGTAACAATGTTTACAGAAAGTAAAGCTATCATTTCAATATTTTTTGTAGTGAAGTTCATATACATTGAAACGTGAGGATTCTTTGTTCTAATTTAATTTTCAAATTCCTTTAAGTAAATTCTATTTTAAATCAGCCTTGTCTATCATTGTTTTTTAAAAGAAGCTTGTTCTTTTGTGCTGTTTCCCTTGATTCTAGATACCTAAGTCCAGGATAAGTAATATAAAATGCTTGGTTTTGTTATTGGAGTGGATTTGAAACACTGTCAGGTTAATTATCCTCTGCTGTTTTGGAAGTTCATTGTGTCTGTCTGTAAACATGCAAGAGGAAAGCTTGAAGGTGATAGAAGACAGAAAACTATGATCTTGCTTGCAAGAGGGCACAGGTCAGTCTGTAAGGTTGGAAATGTAAGCTTTATTGTTAATTAGATGGAAACAAGTTGCAGGTAACTGATAGGTTTAACATTTTGTACCTCCTTGTGAGTCAGTGTTTTAAAAGCATTTTGCTGCTTCTGTTGCTGACTAGCACTTTTAAGTAAAAGCAGCAGAGGACCTTAGGCTGTGGATTTAATGCTTAGTAATGCTTAGGATGTCTTCCTTTATGTTCACATGCCACCACTGCTCTCCTTTAACATGTTGCACCTCTTTTGTGCTGAGTTGTCCTCTGTGGTCTGTGTGAGTGCCCACATAATCTGAACCCAGAATAATGAATTTATTACTGTGTAATGCCAGCAAGTGCAAGTGTCTCAACAACATTAGTACTACGAAGTGCACAAATGAATCAAATAGCAAAGTCTGAAATTAGTAACCATATAAACAAAAGAAGGGGAGGGTCGTATTTTTTTGCTAGCTTAACAAATTTACTAATATTTGAGACTTGGCAATAGGGTTGAGCTCTTCCTAATAAGTTTGGGGATATTTATGCACATACCTGCAAGTGATAGACACACAGGCTCTTCCCCCATCCTTTTTTGGTTTTTTTGTACCTTATGACACAGTTTCTTACAATAGCTTTCCTAAACCTTTTGCCTTTAGTTTTTCATTTCTGAATGATCCCTAAAGTGGGTTATGACATTACACCTGCACAGAATTAGACCTTCATAGATGTGTTTTTTAACAAATTCTGATTACACTGACAAAAACTTATGAAAGGATCTTTAAGCAAGGTTCTCCAGCTGATCTTGAACAATGCTATAGAAAGCTTCCATATATGCAATTTATCTGCATGTCCAGTGGCAAACATAGTAACACACGAAGTGTCACTACAGAAATGTAGCTGGGCCTGAAGTATTTAAATGTTCAAGACTAGCAAGAATTGGATTCCATAAGTGCACTTCTTGACTTGTATGCTTAACTTCAAGCAAATTACTAAATACTCTTGACTTCAGCGAGTGTTACCATTTTAGTTTAAACATTTTTTTGGATAAGGCCCAGTGCATACTGTGTGGTATCCTCCTACAGTAATGGGAATAGCTAATGTCACTTTCTTTTTGATTTTCTCTGTCTCCCCTCCTGTCTACTGTAGAAGAAAACATTCCAGTAGAATTTCAAAGAAATTTCTACTTAACTGGGTTCTGAAAGAAGAAATTTGTCAAAAACCAAAAGAGTGAATAAAACCTTGATAATTACCTGCTTTAAAAAACAATGGTCAGTTAAATTATTTGGGGGGAAAAAGTTATTTTTGATGCAAGCATGTTTAATAATGTCATTTAGAATTACTGAAACCCTCTAAGGAGGATAAAAGCACAGGTTCCTATAACCTTCTTTTCTGTACATCTGTATCTTGTGTAGTGCCAAAAAGAGCGTAAAGAGGGAAGAGTTGGGCTCAGACACCAGTAAAAGTCTTTTGCAGCAATTAATACCTCCTTGCTTTTTAACCATTGCCTGCATGCTTAGTGCTAGACTTGTCCATTACTGTTTAGCTAGTTTTCTGATGGATGAAAAGCCCTTTTGGTTTTTAAAGATCAGTCATAGGAAAAAAAAAAAAAACAACAAACCAACAACAAAAAAACCAAACAGTAGATTTTATGGCCCTAGAGTGTAACAAAAAGAACGTAAACCAACTGTGATAGTTTTTAATCATGTCCATGTAGTTCCTACTGAAGAGTTAGGGAGGATTTGCAGTGATCTACAGACAGAAATCTGACCTGTAACTGCAGATACCACCATAGTCTTTCCAAGATAGAAGTGTATTTGACAGAAGTCCTAACAGTGAGACAGCTTACCCTCTGAATTATTTTGTGCATTAGACTTCAACAATAAGGGTTAATTGATAGACCACTGGTTTATAAAATTATAAAATACTAAATAGTTCTGATCTATCTTTGACCGTGTCACTATTCTAATTGAAACAGTATTCCTGGGGGAAAAAAGTTCTTTGGAGTGAATCTTCTGATGTCTTGTTCATTATATGAAGAAAACCACAATAAAACCCCTTACAACTCCTCAAACACTACAGTATTGTGAACACTGAACCTTCCATAGACCAGTATCCTGCAGACTTACCACTTGTGTCCTAACAAATTTGCAGAGTATTATGTACATAATTCAGTGACATGCACATTTTAAAAGCCAGTTTGTAATAAGTGTGTAAGAACTTAAGGTGATAAATGTGGAGCACAATAACCTGACCTATTGGCCCTGACTGTGTAGTTAGAAAGACTAACTGTAACTTAGTTTTGCTCTTTCAATTCACTTTTGTCAAAAAATGAGAAATTTTGTCAAATTTGAGAAACCACAAACTGCATTGTACATGGTACTTAACATAATAAGGACATAGAAACCTGGCTTTTCACATGGATCTGTTACTTCAGTTTTGTCCTGACTGAAAAAATAGTGTTATCTAATGGCTAGAAGGTATGCCAGTGAAGTGTAGAATACTGTAAATAAGTAAATATTGTTTTGATTCTAAACTCAGATTGAATTAATATATTGTTTTATATCTTTGTTGTGTTAAACATATTTAAAAATACTAAAATAAAATATTTGAAAGACGACAAATGCTTTATATTTTATTTATTTTATATTTATATTTGTTTTATATGCAAAATAATGGCTCATTGTTAGCACTGTGACTGAAAGTATTCCTGAGCACAAGTGTGATGGTGTTATGAGGTTTTGCTTCAGTATGGAAATAAGTAATGCTGACAAAATATAATTGGCAGATGCTGTGAAATTTGTTACAAGTCTGTGCATATACTTCAAATCATTACTGGAGGAGTAACTGTTCTGGGTGATGCAGGTTTGCAGCTGTGGTCTTAAGTTTTCAGCTACCTGTAAGGGGTTTGCTTTTTCTTCTGGCACTGATCTGTGACAGATTCTGGTAAAATTGCAGGTTTTCCCTGGAACAGGGAAACAGCTGCCAAATACTAAATTCCTGTTGCTGTCAAAATTGTACTGAAGTTTGATACTAGGACAGGATAGGTACTTACTGGACTGTTCATAGAAATCATTTGATGTGGGCAGAATATTGACAGCCAATTTGGTAACAGTTCTGGTTTTTTATAATAGTGTCATTAATTTATCAAAAGGTTCTTTTCAAGTTCTAATGCCACAGAATGCAAGATCAATTTGAAAGAGGCAATGCTTTTCAAGCCAAGATTCATCATTCAATTTAAATATTTAAAGAAATGCACTTTTTTACCCCCTCACTCTGCTACATGAAGTCATTAAAACTGAGTCTGTCTCTTGATCACTTATAGATTCTCAGGTACTCTAATTGGAGGTTAACAGCCCTAAAAAGAAAGGGGCAGAAGGAAGGAAGAAGAGACAACAGCAGAAGCAAGTTTGCTTTTCTTGCAGTAACACTGAAGAAGGGTCTTTAGGCAATGTAGGGAATAGCAATTCATAAATACTGTGAAGGAGAGTGGAGAATGAAGCTCGTGTGGAGTACAAAAAATATTCAAGAGGTGACTGTCCACTAAGGAATCTCTGATGTGTGAATGGAAGCTCCAGAAAGGGGCTGATAACATTACCCTGCAATTTTGCTGTATTTACAACTTCATTAAAAGTCTCATCAAAAAGGCCCCTTCCAGAGTTTTTTGATTCAAATTATTTCATTATGTTAGGGGTTTGTGGGGTATTTTTGGCAAAGTTAAACAGATAAGACTTCTGTATTATAATGCTTTCAAAAAAAGTTCCTTGGTGGTTTTTTTTTAGTATTGCAGGAAAGTTTGTAATACTGAATCTGTACAGAACAATAACCTGATGTGACTGTTGTTTACATAGGCATGAAACCTGTGACACATTATAAGAACTGTGCATGATTTTGCCAGAAATACAATGAGTGATGTGCCCATCCTCCCCTGCTCCAAGCTAGGACCCAAGCTGCATTTCATGTTATGGCAGAAGGTAAAGGGAGCGTGTCCTGCTGTGCTGGAGGAGCAGGACTGTGGAGCACTGGGCTCCAAAGGGCCTTTCAGAGGCACACCTGAATTTTGTTTGCTCCAAGTGGCAGTTTGACCTACAAATGAGCCCAAGTTAGGGAGAGAGAAGGCAGCAATAAAAACAAGCACAAGCTTCGTCTTCTATAAAACCACAAATGTTCTTTTGCTTCAGGCTCCAGCCAAACTGTAGTCAGTGCCCAGATTAGCCTGGGTTCTTGCAGTCCTTATTTTGCTTGCCAGTGAGTCCCAGTGTATCTTAGCAAGCTCTGCCTTCTTCTGTGAGACACTGACTAGGCTGTGGAGGATGGTGCCTTAGCTCAGTTCCCTGCTGAGTGATCTGAAGGTGTGCTCCCCTGCTCCCACACCAGCCAACAGCACTGCAGGGCGCTGTGGGCCACTGCTCCTCAAGAGGACGGCAAAGTTTGTTAGCAAGCGCTTTAATGAGGATGCCAAAAAGTGATTCAATCTGTGAGTAACAGGGTTGCAACACTTGGCCAAAGGCTCCCACCTCTTGTTTCTGTCCTGCCAATTAAAAATAGCCCCCTGGCTAATGCCAGGGAATATAACAGCCCGGCATGGCACAGGTGCAAGCTGTCAGTCAGGAGGCTGGAAATACCTAGAAAAGCACCTGCTCTCCTGCAGACTCTATGTGATGATCATGAGGAGAAAGCAGAGGAAAAAGGAGAGAGGTTTGCAGGAGGCTCTGCTGAAGTGGCCCTTGCTGAAGGCATTTGGCTGCTCTGGAGACAGCTCCTACCCAAAGGTGCTCTTCTGTTTGGTTCTGGTTTTCTCTTAATCAGGCTGTTTCCCCAAACTGTGGGTTGCTACAACTGAAATCCAGAGCTTTAGTTAAAGGCTGGTGTGTGCTTCTGGCAAGCTGGAAGATGGAATACCACCACTCGGGTGCTATCTCATCCCAGCACTGCAGAAATGCTGTGTTGATGATTTGGACTGGATTCAGGCTGCAGGGACAGGCTGGTGCGAAGGCATGACCGAGCCAGGGCTGTACTGATGTGTGCATATTGACCAGGAATGGAGTTTATATGCCAGAATTCTTTTATTGTCTTCCAGGAACAGCCTCCTACAGGACAGTTACAGCCAAATCCACAGATAGGCTCCTTCTGGGGCATTATCTCTACCATGTACAAATGCACCTGCCCTGGCTGGTGTGGGTCACAGATGGTTCACAGCCTGTGTCATTTTCACTTTTGTTTTCCAGGGGGATGTGGACTTTATCATCTGATGGCTGTTGATTTGCCCTTGGTGTTCCACATACTATTTATAAATACAAGTCCCTGCTCTGCTTTTCTTATGGCATGGGAGAGCTGGCAATAAATGACAGAACAGCCCAGACCACTGCAGCACCACGGGAAGCCACAGCAGCACATGGTGTGGTGAGCATGTCATCCAGAGGAAGACCATAGCCTCTGCCCAGATGTTCAAAGTTCAGTTCCAGCTAATCCAATGCTGCCATGTCAGATGTAGGAAGAATTTACACCTAGAGCTGCACAAAGATTCAGGACCTGTCTCTGCTCTTTGAGTTAATCTGAAGAAATCCCCCACATAAGGCTAAATGCATATATCATTATCATTGTTATTCTTGTTTCAGCTCTTAAGAGGCACTGGTCATCACACCCAGCTGTGCAAGATGTGGGAGTATAAACCCATTTGGATCCTGGGGCAGTAGGTGGTTGGGATATGGATCCCTGGTATCTCAAATGCCAGTCTGACCACTGAAGAACTGTGAGAATTCATTCTCAGACAGGTAACAAAGTTGCTGGCTTAGAAAGGAGGATTTCTTACTTTCCTTTGTAAGAAATGAGGGAGCTTAACTGAGGGTGGAGCGACAGATATATAAATTCATTCCATGTTTCTGAAGACATTTATCAGGAGTAAAATAAAGGTATTTTGGGTTCTCTAATCAAGAGTGCTGACTTTCTTCAAGATTTTATCTTAATGTTTAGTAATATGTGGTGTTCTTGAAAGGTTTTTTCTGTTTTAGATTACTAAGAAGAGTTCAGTTTTCTCTAAAGATTCTTGTACATTAATGCTCCCAAGTGCAGAAAAGAAAAGGCTGAAGTTGACTTGGATTCAGATCCATATTTTCTTGATTCCCTGTCCTCCTTCCCTCAATCACAAAAGCCTTAAGAAAAAGCTTGTATGGCATTATCCATCTTCTAATCATATTCCCCGAGATACTGTCCTGCAGGATCTGTGCTAGGCATGAACTAACTTGTCAGCTTGCTACAAACACAGGCAGGGTAACTGAGGACTACCACCCTATTTAGATAAAGAAACCTAAGATGGGGTGTGGCTGACAAGATTGCTGAGTCTTCCAGGACAGACCTGTGGGGAATCTCATGGCAAAACCCTCAGAATCGTGCTCTCAGGCTGAGGATCCGTCTGGTACAAACCTTGTGTGCTGCTACATCCTGTTTGCTGCCCGAGTATAGGCCAAAGGTGAAAGATTTTTGGAAGGCCTTTTCTTCTGCCAGAAGTGATTAATGGAAAGCAGACGGCCAGCAGATCAGAAGAACAGCATGAGTGCCAGGATCCTGCCAAAAGAAGTATCCTTGTGCATTAGGATGGCTGAGCACTGGCTTTTGTCACTTGAACATCTGTATCCTGCTCTGAGGATTTCAAAGCACATCTGAGATTCATCCTCTTGGAAAATGAAAGCACAGTAGTCCCAGGCATGCCAAAGATTGCAGTGGGCTTAATCAGACAAGCCTATTATACTGCCCTGGCTTCTCAGAGAGCTTATTTAAAAGAGTGAGAATATCTTCAAATAAGTCTCCTATATATAAATTCCCTGAGCTGTAAGAAATCAGAACTACAATAAAAGAAAATAAACACATTCCTAATAAAGCTACCTGGAATGAAGAGCTGAGTAAAACAAAACAAAATCACAAACAAAAAACCCCAAAACAAAACCCAGCCTCCTTGCCCTCTACCCCGCCAAAAAAATTGAAACCCCAGATGTGTGTGCAATTGTTCTTGGTGCAGTCTAAGGCAGCTCACAGAGCTTGACGGGATGGGAGCTGCTGGCAGTGCCAGCTGCAGAGGCATGGAGAAGACAAGGCTGTGCATTGATTGGCAGCTTGGGTGCTGCAGACAAAGGCCAGGGAGGCAGATGTATCAGCATCCACAGCAACACTTCGCACTACTGTAACTGCAACTTGTGTCAGAAGAAAGCTGCCAACTATATTGAAAATGGTGCTGGAGGCTGACAGCCTGGAACAGAATGTCCTCCTCCTGGGAACGACCCCAGCTCAGCTGAGACACCCCAGGATGAAGTCCTACACAATATGACTCATGTTATATTTGGCACTTAGTGCAGCTAATCTTATGCTATAGTACTGAACAAATGTTAACAGCCAAGTAATGGCACAAAGTGCAGAAGTTCACTGTATCTGAATCAGTCATCCTGGGCTGGGCTTGTGGATATACAGCCTGGAACTGCATTTGATTAATGCAAAAGCCATCTTTATTTTAGGAGTTTTGGTTTTGTTTTTGTTGCTTCTTTTTCATAACCTGAGAAATTGTCAGAAATATTGGATATCACAGGGTTTGATTTTCAAAGGGTAGATTCTTTGGCCCTTCCTGGCTTGAAAGTGTTTGAAAAAACCACTTTGTTCACACTTGCAAAGTGTAGATATTTCCATTTACTGCTGCTGGGTGAACTTTCAGTGATGGCAGGACTCTGGATGATGATGCCATCAAGTGAGGCATGTTTGGCTGCTGCTTGATGGAGCTGTTTCACATGGGACTGAAGACCCGAGAAGTCAGATTTAGTGCAAATAAGATAATAGAGAGAAAAGTTTCTAAATTTCTCAACTCCTGAAATGCACGAAGTCAAATATCCACTTACTGAAACAAAACCATTTCTGTTTCTCAGTTTCACGGGGCCTGTCAAACAAAAATGCATGGATTCACACAAGGAGACCCTTGGATGTGCTGGATGACTGTAATAATCCAATGTCAGTGTCACTTAGGAAGCAGAACTAAGCTGTTGATGTTCACATGGACAATACATTTGTAGACAACCACTAGAGAACAGCAGGGTTTATAATATGTGTGGTAATTTTCTAAAATGTTGGAAGCTATTTCAGAGAAAAATGTTCAACTTGTTTCAAAATATATATTTTTACTACATTCATGAACTTAATATGCAGTGTGTACCTAAGTTTTAATCAAAATGCAGCTAGAAATGTGAAGTTAAAATGTATATAATAATTTATTGAATTGAATTGTAGTTCTTTGTTATATTCTATTTCTTAAGATTATATTTTCTGAATCATGTGAGTTGCCTGGAAACTTTCATCCTGGATCTGAAAACATCCTACCAGAAAACTTTATCTCTACATGACAAAAATGGAGAAAAGGCTCACTTCTCTCTCTGAAAGCACTCCTTCCTTGTGATCACTCCTTATGATCAATGAACCACGTGCTATTTCTCTATATAGATCCTGGCTAGCCTCCTAATGTTTATTACTTCCTTAATCTGTTGCTGGGTTAATTGAATCATTGGCCCACGTCCTGCTGTGAATGCCCATGCAGACTCAGAGGTCTGTTTGGTTGACAGCCCTCAGTGACATTTATTAGAAATATATATTTTGTGGATCATTACTTGTAGATCTTTATCCTAAAGATCTGTCTTGGGTTCTGGTTGTAAGTGACACAGATGAAGTGAGTGACACTGAAATTTTCCACAACTTGCACCTGTGAGCCCATCTGGAACCACACACTATCCATTTTCCATAGCACAGGCTTTTCAAGTCTCTGCAGCATATTGTATCTGAAAGCCAGCAATTTTTAGCTATAGCTACTTTATTGAAATCTTCTACTAGTAGGCAGCAGCATCAGACAAATATCTCTCCAAACCATAGTGTAGGAGAAATTTTTTAAATGCCTGAATTCTAAAAATGTGGTTAATGTGTTCTGAGAGTGTGAAATGGGTCTGCCTAGACATGTCTACCTTCCAAACAGGAAAGGGACAGCTAGGAAGTGGTTTCCTGTTATTTTAGAATGGTGCATGATTTCTCCTGGTGGTTTAGCTATATACAAATAATATGGCCTCTTCAGACTGTGGTATGTCATATTGTTGTGGCTGTCTTGTTACCTTTGAATGTGGAGGATTTTAGTGAGGGTAGACTTTTAAGCAATATCTTATCTGTCTTTCTATTACATGCTGTGATAGTCTTACACCTGGGTATACAAGTTTTTCAATGTGACATTAAAAAAGAAAAGTTGTAGTTATGTAAGGGTTGGAAAGCAGGACAATTTTTTCAATGCTCACTTTGTGCTGGGCTGTACAAAAGAGGTCAATGTCATTACTCCCTTTTTGCAAAAGGACAAAGATTCTTAAAGAGAAGTGAAATTAATTGCTAGAGGTAAACCTGTAGTAAAGCCCTGATTTCTTCATTCTTGTCAGCAGACACCTTTGCCCTTAGTCCTGTCACAGTTCATTATTCCCTTTTATTTGTACTTACTTGTGCCTCTGCCTTTGGATTTTGTACCCTTTTCCCTTTCCTCCTGAACAGAGAAGGCATTTAGGGTTCTTATGCTCCTGAATGGTTACGTGTAGGGACTTTCCATTCTGCTCAGAACTACAGCCAAATTTACAATACAGGGTTAAATTAGAAATCTCATTTCAATGTTTCAGCTGTGGGATGCAGTGTGCACAGGTGCTCTGGGGAGATGGCTTAGACCAATTACATTAAGAGCAGAGATTAAGCGTGTGCCTCCATCAGTGCACCCTTAACAGAAATCAATTGCCAGACTGCACCACGGGAGATCCTCCTGAAATTTATAGGTTGAGCGGGTGAATTTTACTAGACAGCAAAAGGGCAATTTTTTAATGCGATATCTGAAATACCCACCTCAACATGAAATACACAGAGCTGTCTCAAATCATTTTAAGAACTATTTCAATTGGGCAAACAGCATTTTTCCTTATAAAGCACTGAACATTTTAATTAAAACTTCTGAAAATATGTTCTGACTTACACAAATTTCTGGACTAGACCCTCCAATGTGATTAAATAAAAATGAGTCAATGAAATAAGGTATTACTAAAATAAGATATTTACTGGTGGTGATTAGGTGGATCTAATTTTAAGAACCACTGTCATGAGCTCTGCTGTGCTGAGTCTAGCACTGAGCACCTGGACACTAACTAGAACATGACTGTACATACACACTCAAATTTCTGTGAAAGAGGAAAAATCTGCCACAGGTCCTTTTTTTGTGTGTGTGTGAGTGTGAGGGTGTGTGTTCTATAATCTCATATTCAAATGAAAATGAAACCATTAAAGGACTGGATGAATCACAATTGCTGGCAAAGTTTGCTTACGTTCCACATGCCATGGAAGGGTGTGGACTATACAGTTTTTCAAGAAAATCATGCAGGCAGAAAAAAGCAATAAATTCGCTACTTTTATATTTCTTTGCACGATTGCCGTCAGAATACAGCTGTAGATAAATGGCTTCTGGTAGGTTTGTCCTATCAAGACGAGCCTCTCCTCCCAGGTAAGCAGCTGTGTCAGCTTGCTCCGGGTAAAGTCCAGCTGATCACAGACCAATAGGTTTTCCGTCAGCTCCATGGGTGTTGTCCGCTTCCCCACGGGAGGCGCTGCCGGGTGTGCAGGAACACTCGGTTTATTCCGGCACGTCAGTCTGCTTTTAGAAGGACGGTGCTATGAGCCTGAGCTCCCTCTGTGTCGCTGTCTCCTTTTCCAAAGCGTGGGCCGTCCCTCGGCACTCGCAGCTCCGCGGCGGTGGCGCAGGGCCGGGAGAGCCTGCCCTCCGCTGCAAGGCAGCGCCCGGTAACGGCTGCCAAAGGCAGCGAGGCACCGGGAATGAAGCGCTCAGAGAAGCGCCGGCCCTGCCGGGGCCGCAGCACAGAGCGGCAGCGCTCGGCCGGCACTTCACCCTTCAGTCCCGCAGGATAGAACTGGGGCCACCCCACGCTCCTTAAGGCTGTGGATCAGCTTTCGGCTGGTCCCGCTCGCTCGGGGTCCCGGGCATCGCACCCAAAGCCGAACGCGACAGCCGCCGCAGGCTGCGGGACCCGCCGGCCAGCTCAGCCTCGTCCTGTCCCGCAGCACCAGCATCCTTCCCACAGCACATCTGCTTCCAAGAACCTCCTGCTTTCCCCTCGTTAATGACCCATGGATCTTCCTTCCCACCCAGAGGGGATGGTGCCTTTCGGCCTCCGGAGCCAAGGCACGATCCGTGTCAGAGCTCAGCCAGCCTGGCCCGGCTGGAGCTTCCTCGAAGTCCGAGCCCATTAGGGGCAGGAGCTCAGGTTCCAGCAGCCTGAACCCCCCCAGCCTGGCTGTTGCAAATGGCCTGCCATCACCTGCTGTGCTTGTAAAGCCTGCTACAAACAGGCACCTTGGAAAGAGAGGTGACCTTAAGAAAGACCTACTTTCAGGGAGAAATCGATTTAAGTGCAGATTGGTATGACAGCAAATATTATTAGGATTTTAGCATTGTTAATTTTTTAGAGAGTCCTTCAAAAGCAAATAGCCAACAACATGTGCTGTTACTGTAGAGGTGCTCTCAGGTTTAGAGCCATGCATCAGAGCAGTTTACAATAAAGACCATAATCAGAATATCCTGAGCACAATATGGACACCCTGTAAATAATGTGAAAGGTTGCACTTTTTTTCTCAGAGAGGGATTTGATGTTTTCTACTCCCCCTCTCCAAGCCCCCTTCTAAACACAGAACCAAACTCTTGGGCACAGTCCCGTGCATGTTCCTCCTCCATGGCTCAGCTTTGCTTTGTTTCCACCAAGGTGTTATTTACAACATTTAGGTTTAACCCTGGAGTGGCTTCAGTGAGAGACAAGGCCATAAAAACATTGCTCAACATCTTGTGCACCTGCATCCCTCACTGGGTCAAGCTATACAAGGAGAAAAGCAGTGTCCTGGAGGCAACCAAGTTGTTTTCAGCAAGGCAAGTACAGTCTTGGAGGCCTTTTGCTCTGCAGCATTAATTCCTTTGGTGTAAAATGTCCTGGGTTTTCTGAGACCTGTAATCCTCAGTCAACTTCTTACAACAGAAAAATTTGTAACCTCTAAAACTAAGTGCCATGTATCCATTTGACACAGTAACTGCTACAGCTTCACCATGAGCAGAAATGTCAACAATACAGTAGCTGAGTAACTGGTCGCATATTTATTTCAGGTGAGAACTGTTGCACCAATCTCTCAAACCTATGTTTGGCATAAGTGATTTGAAACACTTAGGCCATCATACGTGGGCATATCTCTTTGAGTTTCTCAGTGTGATCTGCATTAATTGTTGTGTTTTGCTTACAGGTCGGCATCTGATTGTGTGATTGCCCCACCCTTTCTTGAATTTATCTCCTGCAAGGAATGAAGCCTATTAATTAACTTATTTCCAGGTGTCAGGACACCTGATGGTTTGTAAATCTATCAGGAAGATAAAAAATGTCTTATTCCTTGAAGATAAAAAAGCCCCAACAACAAAAAGGCAATGAAAACTGCAAGAAAAAGAAGAATTAAGGAAAATATTATTATCAATCAAATTAAAATTCAGAAGAATGAATAAGTACAGGCTCTTCTGCATGGGGTTGTTTTATATTTCAGTTTCTTCTGGCTCTTCAACAGAACCTTTTCCACATCCCTCTTATTATTATTTATTTGGGAATAAGATGCTTTAGTATTGAACATGTACTAGAAGAGTGTGCAGAATCTCCAAAGGCCACAGTGTCTCCACAGGTAGGATTGGATTTTTAGTTTGCTTTGATTGTAGAGCTATGGGCAATCACCTTTCATTAGTTATGCAGTTGTAAGGTGCTCTGTGTCTCCATTAGTCTTAGTAGGTACTGCAAACAAGCTGGTTCCCTTGTTGACTTTCTCAAATTTGGTTTCTGTTTACTTTCTGTAATGGGTCTAATGCTGGCTAAATGCCCATGTACTAGAAATTATTTACTCATTTCCTGCTCTGAGATATGGATTAAGAGGAGGAGAGCAAAACAGGCTCAAAACTTTAAAGCAACTGAACTTTTATTCAGAATGGATTTATAGTACTGGTATGAATAATAAATGCATGTCTTTAAATAATGACAACCTATTCCACAATCTGTTTTTACTTAATCAAATCTCTGTTTATTCCTAATGTATGTTTCCATGTACAGTAAGACACATTGGGTTTCTTTTCCTACTGTTATTTCTCAGTATGTGGCTTTCCTTCTTGATTGATCAACACATATTTATCTGTGCAATGCCAAACTGTCTTACTTAAAACTGTCAGAAGGAAACATCTCTTAGGCCTTTTGATGTGAAAGCAATGGACTTGCATACACACAAAGAAAATCTGTTGCTCATCTTTTGCTATAGCAAGAAGGTGCTGACTAGCATTATGTTGGGCCTTGCTGCTAATCTGCTCTTTTCTTAATATCCTGGATAATTACTGTTGTACCATGTGTTCTGGGAAATGAATTGTGCTATTATGTATTTTTCATATCACACAAATATATACATTTTTATTTGTAAATTAATTTTACTTTCTTGAGGAATTCGAGATCATGTCATAATCCAAGCAAGGAGAGAAGAATATGAATTTTAGAAATGGCTGTTGTGCAGTTCCTTGGCAATGGTCTGCATTGGTGACTCGGTGATTCTTCCTGCAGAGCTCTGCAGTGGCTGCTGCACAATAGCCGTGTGACTGTGGTTTCCAGCTATGATTTATGGTCAGACAGCACTATCTAGGAAAGCTTTGAGGGTCATTGGTTCTCTTGGCCTGAGACATGCTGTGCTCTTATGGAGTGCATCTGTGGGTGGTGACTGGAAGAGGTAAAAGAGGAAGAGCTTAGAAGCTTATTTGGAAAATCTGGGCTAACTTGTATGAAGGAGGAACGAAACCTGGTTAGATGGACTAGAACGGCCAGAGCAGCAATGGGACAGCCATCCTGCGGGTGTCTCTGTGTGTCTGCGGCCTTGGGGCAGCAGCGGAGCGCGTGAGGTGCGCTCTGCTCAGTGGCAGTGGAACAGCAAAGGCGAGCAGCCCTGCGGAGCGATGCCGGGCACTGCGTCATAGCCCCGAGCTCCGCGGGCGCTGTTCCCTGGAGCAGGAAAGGGCTCCTGGGGGCTGTAAAGAGGAGCAGCGGCTGTGCCCCGCAAGCGCCACCGGCACAAAGGCGCCGGCTTTCCGCGGCTGAAGGGCGTCTGCAGTCCGTGCGCCAGGCCGGGAGGCGGGTGGGCCCCGAGAGGGTGACCGGTAGTTTCTCAGGAAGGGCAGCGGCGCGTGGCTGCTGTTGTATGTACGGCCGACGGCCGCCCGTCTCCAAGGAGAGAAGAACGTTGCCCAGCAGGCCCCGGGGCGCAAGGATCCCCGGGCGCGGCCGCTGCGGCCGCTGCGGAGCTCCTCCTGCCCCGCGGGCGGCCCCAGCCCCTCCGCCCGCCCGAGCGCAGCGGCACCGCCCGGCCTCGCCCCTTCGCACGGCCCGCCTTTCCGCAGGCCCCTGCCGCCGCCGGGGCTGCCCGCCCGAGCGCCTGCCGGGCCGCGGCGCCGCGGTCCGGCTTTCGGTTCGGGGCTGCGGCGCCGCCCGCGGCTGTCGAGCTCTAGGCCGCGGGCGGCGGCGGCTGCCGCGGGCCCGGTGGTAGTGTGGCGCGGCGGGCTGGACAGGCGGCAGCATGGGCGGCCCGGGCGCACCGGGGTCCTCCGGGACGGCAGCGGCGGGCGGGCGGACTGGTGTCTCCTTCACTTCGCCCTCCAGTGCCCAGAGCTGCAGCAGCGCGGTCTGCCGCACGACTCCACCCCCCCGTGAGCGGCCCGAGCCCACCTGCTCCGACGCCCCGCCACAAGCAGCACAAGCAGGTGCCGGCCCCGGCCGCTACCGGCCCCGCGGGGCAACGGGGGGGGCGGGCGGGCGGGGCTCGCTTGGCGGCGAGCGGGTCGGGGGCCTCGTGGGCCGGGGGTTGCGGGGCCGCAGGCTCGTCCCGGCGCTCCCGGGTTCGCGGGGCGGGCGGGGGGCTCTCCGTGGCTGCTGTGCCCGCGGCCCCGCGGCCGGGCTCGGTTGCGCGAGGCGCGGCGGGGCGGGCGGGTCGGGCCGGGATGCCCAAGATGGCCGCGCCGAGCGGGTCGGTTCACCTTGCGGCGGGGCGGGCGGCGCGCCTGGCGCCCGGCCTGGGGCCGCCGCTCGGCACGGCCCGGCCCTGCCCGGCTGCGGCCGCATCCCTGCTCGCACCTCGCTGCCCTTCCCCTTCGGGAGGCGCTGCTTTGCTACCCCCGCCTCGCTTCCGGAGCCCGTAGTCCATTTCCAGGTCTTGTCCTTTAAGTTTCTACATTGGCCTGGCCGGTATTAGGCTTGCTTGTCCACCTCCGATCTGTGAATAGAGAGGCGGTTAATGCAAGGGTAAGGAGGTGGCTTTTTTTAAAGCTCTCTGCACTATCAGTGTAAGCCTGAAGGTCACCGTGTGTCCGGTGTATTTTAACAATTTTAAAATAACCTTAATTCTTCTGTTGCTATTTATTGGGATACTGGAATAATTTCGGCATAGTTGTTGCTTTTCTAAATTGCGTGAGTACAGATTTTAAAAAAAATCTATTATAGGCTGATATGGTTTCTAGTTTGATCTTCAATATCTTGAGATCTTAAAAGTGTTAGAAATCCTAATGGAGGCCTGTGGCATTTTTTAATTGTAGAGTGTGAGAGTTTTAAAATACTGCCTCCAAGGAGAACTGTGATGTAGTAATTCCAGTAACGTTAATATATTTTTCTGTTCTTGGGGTGACTTATTTTTTCTTTTTATCGCAGAAGAAAGCATGGTTGTGTCTCCCGAGTAACAGATTAATTAAAATTTTTTCATCATGGTGGCATGAAACAAAGATTAGGGTGGAGCTCTCACTTGGCTCAAATATATTCTGTACTTCAAGTCGATTATTTTACCGTTTTTAAAGCAAACCTCTAGTTGCTAAATGATGCTAATTGTTTAGTGACTTCTAATTAGTAGTTTTAAAGTGAAAGATGCCTCAAAATAGGATTGGAAAAAATTATTTGTCATTTTAAGAATTTACAAACCTATGTAACGTTGAAGGACACAGGACTGATTTTTTTATGGCCCTGTTATCATTTAATGAGCGTTCTGACGGTGACACTGGTTTATCAGGCATTTAGTATGTCCAAAATTAACTCTTGGTTTCCTGTTTTGTCCTCATCCATCCCTGTCAGTATTACAGTATATTATTAGAGCAGCAGTGTGACAGTTGTACTCTCTTTCAACATTTTATCACACAACTTGTATCTGTAGACTCGAATGTCTGACAAATACTGGTTGGTTTCCCTGAAGTGGTAAGGATGCTTAACTAGGCCAGATAAAACTGTAGCATCCTTTTTATTGTAATAATCCTCTAAATTTTGATGCAGATACAAGTTTGTTACCTTCTCAGGACATTTCTGCTTTGCATAACTCTCTTGTCTGTACTGGTTGTCTAGTCAGTTTGGAAACGTTGAAAACAAAAGGGAAAAGCTTGCTTATTTATACTGTAAAAGCATGTCTGTGGTAAAGGCTAATATAGAACTCCAAATCTAGAAATGATTCTTTTTCTGACAATACTAGTTAGAGGTGAGATGTACTCACTAGAGGAAACGGGTAGCTAAACCTTCTCTGTAAGATGTTAAACTGCTGAATTGGAGGGTGCTGTACAGCAGAACTCTGTAGGCGAGAGTTCTCACACTCCCTTGTAATTGGTCTATCAGCTGCTTCTTTCTAAGGAATAAATAATAGGAACCATTCAATGGCTTGTCACCGGCATCAGGGTCTCTTCTTCTATAGACTTGAACTTGGGCTAAGCTTCTTTATGCGTCAGATGCTTTAAGCCATTTCCATGTCTCTTTAAAAAAATAGTTTTAGTTTGACTCCATGGAGGACCAGACTTGTTCTTGAGCAAGTGATAGATGTCTTGATCTAGTGACTTGGTTGTAGAGTTTAGGCATCTTTGCTAAAGAAGTTTTTCTGAATGTGTGTGTATGTGTGTGAAACTGAGTGTAAATATTGTATCTTAGAGGAAGTTGAAATTATCCCCTTAGGGCAATAGGGAGCTAAAGTAGGGTACTCTGGAAATCTGCATTATGAGTTGTAGAAAAATAAGGAATAGTCTTCTGCCTTCCCATTGATTGCTAAAGTAGTTTTGTTTTTTTTAATTAGTAGCAGTTCATATAATTTGGCCGCATATGGCAGGTGTAATTAGGGTTTGGAAGTTAACATGTGAGAACACTGCCGTTGTTATTTTTCAAGTTCTAAAGATAGTTTTTTCATTTATTTAAAAAGTAAAAAATCAATCTACCCCACTAAAGGAAGATAAAAAGTCAATTATGTTAATCTGAGTCACTCAGCTAAACTAATGTGACCAATCAGTTTGAGAAGATAAGATTTTTTGTTGGCATGTGTTTAGCCTTTTCATGGCCTTGTCTAGTTAGTTTCATTTTCCCCTCTTCCACAGTGTGGGAGGAGTTATTAATATAATCTGTTTCCTATATTTCACAACTTTAAAATACAGGGCCTCTGTAACAGCAGCCTCTTGCTATTGAAATCATGGGAAAACAGTGTTTGAAGGAAGTGCAGATAAGAGTGCGTGTTCCCAGGGAGGAAAGCGATAGGGGCCTGCCTGAGAGCTGAGCCTGCTGTCTGTCCATGGGGCCAGAGCTCATCTGCAGTGGCAGGTTCTTTAACAGCAGGGCTACCAGAGGCTCCCTGTCTGAGAAAGGCACTTGTAAGGAGATCTGTTCTCCCAGACCCCATACTCCTCCTACTTGGATGTTCTAAACTAACAGGACAACTTCCCAGACTTAAACTCTTGTATGTTATTAGGTTGATTGCTGGTTAATGGCATTAGATCTTCCTTTTAAAATTTATGTCTTCCATGTAAAATATAGGGCAAAAATGATGTTGGAGAACAGATATGCTCGCTCTTTACATTTTCAAAACTACAACCTTGTGGGTACTTTCAGGGAGTTTTCATAAGCATGTGTCAACTTTGTGGAAATTCAGGGAATAACTGTCTGCATTACAGCTTTTTAGATTTCTAGTGTCCAGGTTTTTGACAGTAGCTATGCCAACTCTTGAAATGTGAGTTATTAGTTAATTTCTGGTAATGAAAGGTGTATGGATAAATCTACCTGAAAGGTTAAGAACTGGATGGTCTTGTAATGCCTTTTCTCTGCTGTGCCTCTTCTCTGCATAAGCTGAGAAAACATCTCATGTTCACAGTGACCTTCAGTGAAAACCTGCGTTTCGCAGAATACTGTAGTATCATATCTATTAATTTTAAATATATATCTATTAATTGTTTTTATGTAGATGAATCTGCCTTAAGGATTGTCTTGAAAGAATTGTGGTAGTGTTTTTTCATGTGTGCAGTGGCAGGTGGTTCATTATTCATTAGCCCTTTACCTTTCAGCTCCAATGGCGATTCCTCCAGCATATGTAGACCTTGGCAAACCTGCCAGAGATATCTTCAATAAAGGATATGGTAAGAATAATACCTTTTATAAGTGGTGTTTGAGGTGCAACAATGAATTACCTTTTTAAGTGTGTATGGAAAATTGAATGATCAAATGCCAGTGTTTTGGGGGAGGAGGAAGGTGTGCTGTGTTTTTTATCTTTACCACCAACAAACGGATCGTTGAAGGCTTTTTGTAGCTTGTTTTGATGTGAAGGCTGTAAAGTCTTACTGCTTGAGCCACACAAATGTCAGAGGTGTACAAGTATGCAAGAATGCCAGCAGCAAGTCTAGTTTAACTTAGCAGCACTTTGTTTACTGGTCTCTCTGTGCCACAACATTTGTTGATATAGAAAGGGTTATATACCAGTCATATGTAGCCTTTTTTGGACTAGAAAGAGGAATGGCTATTGGGATAAAGAATCCTTCTACATCTTAAAATGCTTTAATACCAGATAGCTGCATAGTTAAATCATTCTTTGCTTTGTCACAGTGCTGTTTCTTTCTGGTCTTTGGAAATGTATTTTTTTTTTTTTTTAACTGAGACTGTTGCTCGCTTCTCTGGATAACAATGTGAATTGACACTCTCACAAAACCTACTCATATTACAGTTCCATTGGCTGTGTATTTCCCAGTGACTTTGCTTTTACAGTTTTTTACTTTGAGATGTTTTGTCTTGGTGCAGAAAGAGGTGTTGGGATAGCTCTTTAAAAGGCATTCACTATTATATAAAAACTGTTCCATTCCAGGAACAGAAAATGTATTTCCTTTTAGAAGCATTATTTGGTAGTTAAATATACTCACATAGAACTGAGAGGCACTTCCCTACCTTATTTTGGAGAGGCCTCCTTTACCGGCTGTGGCATCTCTATGCTGAAGTCAGTCTATAGCTGTTTATACATATTTATGTATATATGTAGGACACTGCTGAGCCTGAAAGACCAGCTTGTTGAAAAATGCACAGGGCCTTAGTTAATCATGTAACTTTGACTTCTTTTTGTTAAGGCTTTGGGTTGGTGAAACTGGATGTGAAAACAAAATCTGCAAGTGGAGTGGTGAGTTTAAGTAACTTTTATTCATTATATATTTTTTCTAGCTATGTTCTGATACTTAGTTAAAAGGGGCACATTTCAGATACTGTTAAGTATTTTATAGGTTATATGAATGATAAATATATGGTGTTAAATAATATCAGAAGCCTTAAAGTTCTGAATGTATCAGGAATATTGCCTTGTTTAGTAATCTTTTTATAATAAAAGGGCTTATTAATTGTCCCTGGTCTTACATGTGAAGATAAACAAATAAAGGATTTTAATATACCAATTATAGTATACACAGATTTTATTTCTGAAGTACCTTTGGTACTGTTTGGTGGAAAATTCTGGCATCTTGGTTTTTGTATGAAGTAGTTGGCATTGAATAAGCATGTTAAATCTTTGGCTCTTCTAGGTACTTCAGCGCTGCAGTAGTGTTCCATGCAAGATGTCTTATCATGCAAGCAGTGCCCCCTGTGACTTTTATCTATTTCTATAGCAGACTTTGCAAAATACAATGGTAGATTTTTTTTTTCTCCCCATAACTGGAGCCTGAGTACTGTAACTTACTGTTAGAAACAAGGTTCATGGGTTATATGCTCTGTTTTTTCTAGAAGTCTGTATGCCAACTGAAACACAGTTTGCAAGAGCCCTTACTATTACAGAGGTAGTTGTTCTTACTGTATCTTTGTTTCTTTGGAGGACTACCATTTATGCTGGTAAAACTCTGAAAAGTCCAAGCCCTAGTGTGAATCCTGTATCAGTTACAAGCCATCCTTCCCAGGAGGAGAAACTGCTGGCATATATGTACTACAGATGTTTTAAAGCAGAGATAAGAAGATAATATAATCATTTGTTTCTCCTGAAGCTATTGCCCCAATGGTTACAGTCACATAGACCCTGTGCAGTAGAAATAGCACAAAGCAAGAAGTTAAAGTTGCACAACTTGTGTTGTTCCCATCCCTTTCCAAGAATTAGACCTGCTGGAATTATGCAACTGTGTATGGTGTCACTAACATCATACAGATAAATGTCTTGGACGTGGTCAAATTTGATCAGCCACCATTAAAGAACAGTCTCAACCATGTTTGTTTTGTGCTCCTGGGGCTTTTACTAAGAGTGCCTAAGGACTTGCAATTTCAAATCTGTTTCCTTCTGGGGAAGGTGAGTGTGAAAGTTTGTTTGAAAATAATGTGTATGGAGGAAGACAGAGATAAAAATGTTTATTTATATGTTTTTAAAAGTTGAAATAATGGACTTCTTAAATCATAAGGGCAATAATACTTCACTGGAAAGAGCTCTTTAAAAGATATTTGCAAACCTGGCTTTCACTTCTAATTACCTTCAGTTTTTGAATAGTGGTACACAGAAACTATTCATTCTTTTCTTTGTGAGAATCCAAATAGTGAGAGCCATCAGCGTTTACTTCCTTTAATAAAGAAATGTGAGTGATACTGTTGATTTCTAAGTTACTTTGAAGAATTTCAGGTCAGATCATACCATACTATAAACCCACTTCAAAAGTTATTTCTGTGTGTCATTGAACCAAGGTGCCAGGGCAATAGGAATTTTAAAGGTGTAGTAGAAACAGAGAAAAGAGTAGAAGGTGTGCCTGTGCTAGTATGAAAGGCTAGTGCATTGGGCCGACTAAGAATTCTTTAAAAAACAGTTAAAACCCCAACCCAAACGAAAAAACAAACCACCCACCCCATGCCCAGTTTGAAAAATGATGCCATTCTATGACCTTTTACAGCTGCACACTGTAGAATGTAAGAAATACACTAAATCACAGAATACATATGTGTATGTCAAAATCACAAAATACTTATGTGATCTTAAAGAATTTTCCTGGAGTAATATGTGCCTAATGTGTTCTTGGCGCTTGGTTTGATTTTTAAGTTGCTCACTGGGAGTATCAAACTGAACCTTACATTTCAAGAACTTGTTGCTGCTTTAGAGGAGAGTCCTTGTGGTGGCTGCTGTCTTACTTTGGAGTTAATTTGCCACCTGTATGTTTTGTAATAGTGGCAGGAACACTGCAGTTGAGACGGGGATTGTGGAGAGTCCCTCCATGTGGGCATGAGTCATTAATAATTCTTGGCTGTGCTAGTCTCCCTTCTCCCCTGCAAGCTGTCTACTGATTTTAAGTTTTTTTCCATGTAATAAGAAGATCTTGGTTCTTGCTGAAGGAAACACTGTGTAATGCTTTCAGGATCACATGTATCTTCTGTGCTTTTTAGGAATTCACAACATCTGGTTCATCGAACACAGACACTGGAAAAGTGAATGGAAGCTTGGAGACCAAATACAAGTGGGCTGAGTATGGTCTGACTTTTACAGAAAAATGGAACACAGATAACACTCTGGGAACAGAAATTGCAATTGAAGATCAGGTAATAGATTAGGAAAATATTTATTGGTTTTACCTCTGTGTAAGAACTGAATTTATAGCTTTATCTTATCTTCTTCCCCCTTCAATTAGCTTGCCAAAGGCTTGAAGGTGACATTTGATACAACTTTCTCGCCAAATACAGGGTAAGAATTGTTAATGTTTTTACCTTACTTAAGGAGTGACAGCACCCATGGTCCATTGATCTGGTCTGCGGTATTGACAGAGCTTTTGGTATGGTTTGCTATTGATCCAGCTTAGCAAATCACAATGCTAAAGGCTTCTGCTCTTTACCATGACATCACTGTGGGGTTAGTATTGCACATTTCACAACTTTGCTTATTTTCTGGGATAGAAATACTGGAAGATTGCAGGAAACATGAAACTGTTGCTGCATTCATGAGAAAATCCCTGCTTGCTATAGCCCTCGGTGGTCTGAATTGTCTGGCTCTACTTTTGCCTGGTCCAGGGGATGCATGTGCAAGACTTTTAGATATGTTGTGTAGAGTCATAGGGCTTGAATCTTGCTGATCATTGAGGAAGATCACGTATGCTTGCCTTAACATAACTCTTTTCTCTGTTTCAGAAAGAAAAGTGGTAAAATTAAGTCAGCATATAAACGTGAATGCATAAACCTGGGCTGTGATGTTGACTTCGATTTTGCTGGGCCTGCAGTCCATGGTTCAGCTGTCTTTGGTTATGAAGGCTGGCTTGCTGGTTATCAGATGACTTTTGATACTGCCAAATCAAAATTGACAAGAAATAATTTCTCTGTGGGTTACAAGACTGGAGACTTCCAACTGCACACTAATGTGTAAGTACTGAAAACTTCTCCAGCTTTCTAGAAGTAGGCTTTCAGAAGTATTTTGACTTCTAGTCAAAATACAAATGCTTGAAATATCAAGAGGTGCTTACAAGGCCATTAATGGAGTGCATTTTTCAATAGGAAACTCAAAATAAATGTAAATGATACTTTGTATCTCTCTTTCAAAATGAAACATATGGGACTGGTCAGCACTTGCAGCGTATGTGGTACAGATACTGAAGTATGTGCAGATTGGAAGTGCAGTGCTTCAGTTATGCAGAACTGATCATAATGCTTTTTCTGGCTATCCCATTATATTGAATTGTATCAGATTACAATTTAAGGGCAGTAGATTTGTTAGAGGTAGTAATTAATGTTGCATTAATGCTGTAGTAGTTTCTAGAGCAAGACTAGAGCATTGCTTCTGGGCTTTTTGTGGAGGTTCATCTTCTTGCTTGTCAGGGATTAAGAATGCATGAAACGGTGTAAACAAGTGTAAGACATCTTTCTTCAGACTTGCTGCCTTTAGGTCTTACTCCAGAGCAATCTGATCAAGACTTACTGGAAAACATGATGTTTTCAATCCAAGTAAATAAAATTGGTGGAGTTCTAGTGTGTTTAGATAGTTAGAAGTTTTGCTTTGGAAGGGAAAGCATGGGGATTGTATCTCTCTGAATTCATGGAAATTGAGAAATACAGGAGAAAATTATAAAATACTTTAGAGTCCGGGCTGTAAGAATTCCATTTCAGTTTGCTAATGTAAAACATTGTGACGGATTTTTGAAGGGTCATTCAGTTCTCTAGGAGTTTCATGTATTCAATAATCAGAAGTGCAGAAGGCCCATTTTGTAACCATTAACACATATTGGTCAGTTTGTAAGGATTTGATCTAGAATTTTGTTCAAGGACTTTGGGAATTAACATGAGAATTAGCTGTAGCACTCTAAAATACCTTTTTATTTCCATGAATTACTGTAGTTTAATTTTGCCCTGAAGCCTTTGTTCATCTCCCGTTCTCTTTTCAAAAAATGTGAAACAACTCAAATTTTGAAATTCTTATTTGAATAAAAATCTTCTTTTTAAATCCCCCCCTTTTTTTTTAACTACTTCTGGAGTGGATTGTGCAAATAGAAAGGTAACTTTTCTCTTAATTTATGCAGCAATGATGGTTCCGAATTTGGTGGGTCAATTTACCAAAAAGTGAGCGAGTCTCTTGAAACTGCTATAAACCTGGCTTGGACAGCAGGTAGCAACAGCACTCGCTTTGGCTTTGCAGCTAAATACAAGTTGGATCCCACTGCTTCTCTTTCAGTAAGTATGGCTGTAACCTGAAGGGTTGTGCAAAGTACAGTGTATTTTCAGTTGCTGGGAATCCCTGTGTTATTAGTACAAAATAGGCTGGGAGACCTTGTAGGAATTACTCTTACAGTCCAGGCAATTATAATTAAACCAGCAGTATTTAAATTCTGCCATGTTGCTTACAGCAAAATCTCATAGAATCTGACTGTCAGATGTGCTTATGTTGGAGATCCTAATGTACTTATAAAATGAAAAACACAGTTTAGAAAAACACAATTTAAAAAAAATGTTTGTGTCTGGTTCTGTAAGTTTACACAATTTTTTTAAACCAGTTTTTGGGGAGCTCTGTCACTTTCTGTAAGAACTCTGGCAATACTGGTTAAAAGTTGATAAGCAGCAAAGTTTCCTGTATGTTACAAAGTTGGAATAATTTTGTTGAGGAAATGATGCAAAGTGAGATAAATATTTTTGTATATATTGTTTATGATACTACCTGATGTTTGCTGCGTGACTTAGAAGATACTAATTCCTGTGTAATATGAACATGGAGGAGTCCTGTGATGTGGCATTTTTCAGGAGACTGGTGGTAAATGTCTCTGGCCTTCTGAAAAAGGGGAAGTAGTGAAGTTCACCTATGAAACTATGTTTCAGTAACAGTTCTTCCTGCCCTTATGTTCCTTCTGCTCTTAAATGTGTTATTGCTTCAAAATATGTAACTGCTTCAGCTGTAAGTTGAAGGATGAGGGCATAGCTGGAAGGAGAGAATTCAGGAAACACAGGTGAACTGAAAGATGACATTTGGTTAAACTGATAACAGCAGTGTTGCCATAGTTATTCTAGATTCTAAATGGTAACAAATAACTAACCAGTTTCAGCATTTCAGTGTTTTTTTTTTTTTTTTTTTTTTAGGCGAAGGTGAACAATTCTAGTCTAATTGGAGTGGGTTATACCCAGACCCTGAGGCCAGGTAAGAGCTGTCACGTGAATTATATCATATATATCTTCTGTGCATCCTAAAAAAAATAGAGGTCTCTGCATTTATATGCAATTTTTTTCCTTCAGAATATTTTTTCCTTTGAATGCCAAGTAGATATTTTACAGTAGCTTCAATCATGCATCAAACCATTATCTAAGCAAGACAAACTATTTTATCTAATGGTATTAATATATTCCTCACTGATCTGTGCAGGAGTGGACTGTATTATGTTTGACAGCTTAGCTTTAGGCTGGGCAAAGCATGTCTTCTTTTTTGGCACTGCTTTGTCCAGTCATACTGTGTTGAGTGATAGCAGGTCTTCAAATTATGATTAATTGTCAAAACCTCACACTTCCTGCTCTTCATATTTAGTAAAGAAACCCTCCAGACCTTAACTTGTTCCACTTAAGTATGAAAGCACCTGTAAGGCTGTATTACCATTGGTTAGTTCCTTATTTGAAAAATCTAGTTTCATTCCATCCCTTTATAGGTAGGAGTGTCTGTGCACAGATTTCCTCCTCCTCTGCATGTCTTAATGCAGGAAAGGAGAACTCTTGCGTATTTAGCAATTAGAGAATTCATATATTGACGTTATAACTTTACAAAAATCATGGGACTAACTTTCAGTAGATTTCATGGATGTATTCTCCTCTAAAAATCTTTAGAGGAAAGTAGTTGCATAAAAAGAGAGCTACAACTGGGACTTGTGATGACAGAGGTTAAGTTGCATGAAAGCTACTGTATTGTAAACTTGCTTCTTAAAAAATCTTACAGGTGTGAAGCTTACACTGTCCGCCCTGATAGATGGAAAGAGCATCAATGCTGGTGGCCATAAACTTGGTCTTGGCCTGGAACTGGAGGCTTAAAAAGGTGAAGAAACTGCTGCAGAGAAGGGATATCAGAAGAATTTGGCCTTAAAATGTATTTCCAATGTGACCAGCAGGCTTTTTCCCAGGAAGGATGACCTAGAACAAGAGCTGTATTTGAAGTATTTAGACAGTTACTTGTTAGCTGGTTTCTAGTTAAATTGGTTACCCATCTAGTTAAAATTCTGCATTAGTGCAGTCACTTAAACATTATTTAAATGTATTTAACTGTTTAATGCGCTACCCACAAATAATGAAATAGACATTTATGAAAACTGTACAATTGTGTGCATGTTTGTTTTTATGTTCCTTTTAACATTCGATATTGCCATTGAATGAAAAATGGATCACTGGATGTTTTGAAATGAGGTCAATAATTTTGTTGAATGACCTGAACTAGAAATACATTTGGTATCCCAAGACAAATTATGAATAAAACAAGTACACACACATACTTGTGCCTCAGATATTTTAAGAGTGAAGATACGAGGGTAGTGCTCAGTTAAGTTTTAACTTTAAGTAATCCAAGAAGTAGTGCTCTGTACCTTCGTGCAATTAAGGACCCCCACCCATGACAATACTGAATATAGGTGAACAGTTGGATTCCTCAAGCAAATTGAATGTGCTTTTCTGTCAGGTAAGGTTTGTCATGACACAATGGTTTATTCCCCCTGTGATCCACGAGCAAGATGTTCTGTGTTCCTAGTTGGCCTTCTGATGCAAGAAGTACAGATTGGTGTACTTGGCACACTGAGACATTTAAGAAATGTTCCTTGAAAAACCTCACCACAAACACACCTTTTGCTTATATTTGTATGAAGTGAGATGTATCTCTGCAATTGAATGTAACAGTGTAATGGTATAGCAGCCTGCTTATCCCAACTGCTGTGAGAGGTTTCTGCTTAAAATGACTGAAATAAAGACAATTTTAAATGGACACAGAGGAAAATGCATCTGATCTTGCTTTCCCTTTAATAAATCTTGGCAGATACCCATTTTAAGTCCAGAAACTTGAAGAATAATGGGAAAACTTTAATAGTAATAAAGAGAATATGAGCATGAGTGATATTTAGTCTGCGGACCTAACATCCCTGAAGGTTGAACTAGCTCTGAATGCTTTTAATGTGTCATATGTTAAATACATGTAGTTGCACTGCTTACATTTAAGAGTTGGAATTTACTGAGCTTGGGGGAATGCCTGGAGCCTACTTAAGGTAGTCTCATAGCTGAGAAGGGTCTCTTGATACTTAGTCTTGCAGTCAGTGGTTCACAGCAGCTGCCTTCCTAGTGCAGGTGGCTGGCTCATGATGAGGAAGCTCTCTGGTTTGAAAGTGTTACCAGTTGATACTGGATTAAAATTAAGTATCACTGATTTGCTCGAGGTCTTGTTCCATCCTGCATTGTTGCCCTCAGACTGAAATACTCACATGAAGCACTGTTATAAGCTGCCTGTGTTTTTAGGCTTTAGCTGTGGAGTAGCTGAGCCACCTTCTTTGCACAAGACAGAGTAGAGCTTAAGCCTCCAGCTCAGGCTCTTGAGCAGGCTTGCTGGTGTGTTTGACTAGTTTTCTTAGATGATAATAAAGCTTTTGTGCTGTGGGGTACCTTTACTGCTGTTGTCACTAAATGCCCTTGTCTGAGTTGCATTTCCACCATTTAGGGTAGAAGAAGCATGTAAGGTGCAATTTGTTGCTGTTATTGCATGTTGAGCATATTTTTATTTTGAGGCGGTTTTATGTGCTAGACCACTTAAAAGCTAGAAACCATGCAGACAGACATTGAATTTTTGTATGTGTTTTCTTTTCAGTATAACCATCTTTGGTGCCTCACAAAGACTGGACTTCTGATACAAAAACCACCAAAAATAAAAGCTTAAAAAAACCAAACCAAACCACCAAAACATTCCCAAAACAAACCAAAACAACCTACCAAAACCAAAAAAACTTCCCAAATGTGTGCCTGTATATGTTGTCCAGCTGCAGCACCCAGACAAATAATGGATTCTGTCTTTTGGTTATGAATGATGCCTTGTTTCTATCCTCTTTTGAGGGGGCTGTAATTGACTTTTGTTTTTGGTGGCAGTGGTTTTGGGATTTTTTTTTTATTTTAGAAGCAAACACTATAACCTTTTTCTTCGCTATCTGCTCATCTAGATATTTTTTTTCTGAGGTCACAAAATGGGTAAGTGATATAAAAGCACATATTGCTGAGTGTCCCTTCAACTCTTTAAAATTAGCAATGGAAAACTTGAACCTATTCATTTTACTCTTTGTAAATGTGCATGACTTAACTAGCCCTCAGCCTTTTAACTATAGGTAGTTGTAGTTGTTACAGTGCTGGTAGGCAGCCAGAGAAGTAAAAGGGCTCTGCAGTAGTTAAGAGAACTGTGAAAAATGTGAGTTTTTCTAAAGTACTCTGTCATAAATCACTACTTTGAACATTAAAATGAAGTTCAGTGTCTTTTTCTTAATATCTCTCAAGTAAGGCTTATTGAAAATGGCTTTCAAACTAACTTTTCAACTGTTACAGAAGCTTGTGGTGTAATTGGAGTTCTGTGGTAAGGAATGTTGGTAGTTTATATAGCTCCATTTTATTAAAATATGTAAAAAGCCTTAACAATAACTTTCAGTGCCAGACAGCCTTTCCTCAGGTGTTCTGAATAAAAAACCCCACCACTTGAGATCACCAATGACCAGAGCATCGTTCTGCATCTTGTTTGTGTAAATTGTAGCATTGCATTCCTGCCTGGTACAGCTGGAGTAGGGGGTGTCTGTGTACTTTGCAAGGAGATTTAATCACGCTTTCATAAATAAAAACCCTTTCACATGAGATTATGATACCCTGGATTTCACGAGTTACTGTCTGAGTGTCCTGAATGTTTATGCTCTTCCTGTGCTGTAGAAATTCTCCAGGTTGGTTCATTTAACTTTGCACTCTTCACGTAGTTCAAAGGGGTGTGGTATATTCCTAAATCTGCTTCTTGCACACCGCAGTTGTTCAAAAGCAGGAAATTTTGAACTGTTTTGGAATGGGCAGGGAAACCTTTTGCCCCCAAGCGTTTTGATGGGTTTTTTTACCTTTCCTTTGGCGCTGGATACAGCGAGGCAGCAGTAAGGGTGCTTGCTGCCCTCTAATGTCCTGTTCTGGTGTTGGGTTCATTGCTGCAACAGGCCGTAGGCCGAGCAAGAATACACAATTAATTCCTGGTGGCTGCTCTCCTAGGGGAAGTAGAGCCGGGCAAACGAGACAGCTTATGTGCGGATGATTCAGCCCTACTTCTACCAAAGGTCCTTGTTTCCTTATCAAATCAGTGGGCAAAGACAGAAGCAATTCTACGCAAGGCGAGGCAGTAATAAAACTGGCTCACACCTGTAGCAGTAGTGTCTTAATGGCAGGTAGAAATGCTTCCTGGGAACCAGCTAACAGGAAGGGAAACCTAAAGAAAAAGCTGGTTGGGTTATAGGCATGAAAAGGCTAGGTTTATTGTAACTGGTTTTATCGTGTTTGTTAGTTTCGCTTTGCAGTGGAATGTTTCTGTTCCCAATCTGGAATAGTAATAAAAGCATAGATTGTATCCATTAGTGTAGTGTGCATTCATTGAATTTAGTGGTATTTTGTTTCACATTATTGTTTCTGGGCCTGCCTTTTAGTTGTGCTTTGGGTCCTTCTTTCTACATGCTGCTGCATTATTGCTTATGGGAAGCAATAAACAAGTGGATTTCTCTGAGCATAACATGCAGCATCTTTTACTTCAGCTGCAAGTTTGATACAAATGCTTATGTAAATAGAAGAAAACTTTTTGCAAAGCAATTTCTGAGAATATTAATTAAAACTTATGAAAATGCTATTAGACAGAATGTGAGGTGTTACATACAGATTTGGTTCATATCTACCCTCATGTATCTGCTGATGGTGGGAAAAGTACTGACAGACCTTTAAAGATGGCAAGCCTGGACTGTTTCAGCTCCAAATATTTGACCTTTACTTCAGATCTTTTTAAATGAGAATTTTCTGCTGAGCCGAATACCACAGCAGAACTTGAAGTTCACTTGCTGGTTAACAGTAGCACACATACCAGAAATGTTTCGTGGTTTTTTTGTGGGATATTCTTTGTCCTGGATCCATGGGAAAAGATCCTAATGCTGAAGCAATTATGCTGTTTAGGGTTTGGCATTCTTAACACTCACTTTTTTTTTTGTTTACTTTACCTGTTTTCCTATGAGCATTAAACCACTAAAGGGCTATTACAGAAACGTCCCTGGCTGTGCTTCACTGCTTCAGCCTGAGTTACCGAGCTCTGCCCGAGAGCCGGCACGGAGGGGAGAGCTGGGCTGGGTGCCCACAAGGAACCAGTCAGTTTTGCCCTCAGATTCTTAGCGGTCTGTGGGGGCATTATTAAAAATCCGCTTTCAAATGACTCTTTAGTACGCACACGCAGCTCCTTCGTTTAAGAAATGCTAAATTTCGCTGTGCTGTGGTTGGGGCGTGGGGAGGGACGTGTGTAAGTTCTGCACCGTCCGGGATATTTTCCCGGCAGCTTCCGAGCGAGCTTTGTTGCCGGCTGGCCGTTCCCCGCGATGCGCTGCGGCCCGCGGCGCGGCTCTGGCGGCGGCGGGTGGGGAATCCCCCGAGTCCGCCGCGGGCTGCGGGCGCCACCTGGCGGCCGCCGGTGCCCCCTGACGCCGCCGTTGCGCCCTCAGGAGGAAGGCAATGCTCCTGCGGGCGCCGTCCCCGGCCCGCCGACCGAGGGAGGCACTGGGAAATGGTGATGGCAGCGAGCCCGAGTCATCCTGGGACGAAGAAATAGAATTAGAGGAGGAAAGGCCCCGCGTATACCGGCACTCGGGGTGCTCTATCCCTGAGGCTGAGACCCGGGCAGCGCCTGTGGGCTGTGAGGGAGCAGCCAGCGCTGTTCTCACGGCCTGCTGGCTCCTGGGAGCCTCCGCTCCCCTCTAAACGCAATTAATTAACACAACAAGTTGTCTTCCCGACTGCTGCTCAGCCCCTGACGTGACTGTATTTTTCTAGAAGAAATCCTCAAATGGCTTAAGATACCTTGATTTGCAAAGAGATGTTCTGGCCACCCTTGGCTATTAAGAAACACTTGCTGACAGGAGGACAGGGCACACCAGCTGCCAAAACCCAGCAGGCAAAGGGGAAGGATTCAAAACCTTGCTGACTGGTGATATTCCCATGTCTGGTGGCATCAGGCAGTGTGGTGGGGCTGGACCAACGCTGTGGTGGCCACAGGACATGTTAGAAGTGCGGGCTCATGGCCGCAGCCCAGGGACCTCACACTGCTACTGTGTGGGTTGCTCACTAACTCTTCCCCCATCACAATTAATGGTAATTTATTAATTGCAATTTATTGTAATTGCAATTGATTGTGCCAATCAACCCACTAGAGCATGGGGACAGGGAAGAGAGCCCAGCAAGTCTGCTAAGGGCCTGTCCCATGTGGATGTGGCCAGCAGTGTGCCCAGGTAGCCAAGAATGCCAATGGCATCCTGGCCTGTATGAGAAACCATATGATCAGAAGAATTAGGGACGTGATTGTCCCTTTGGGCACTGGTGAGGCCACACCTTGAGTGCTGCATCTGGGCCCCGCAGCTCAGGAAGAACATTGAGGTGCTGGAGCACGTCCAGAGAAGGGCAGCAGAGCTGGTGAAAGTCTACAGGGTAAGTCTTAGGAGGAGCAGCTGAGGGAGCTGGGGTTGTTTAGCCTGGAGAAAGGGAGGCTCAGAGGTGACTGTATCACTATCTACAGCTACTTGAAAGGAGGGTGTAGCCAGGCTGGGCTGCCTCCTCTCCCAGGCAACTGGTGACAGGATGAGACAACATAGCCTCAAGCTGCACTATGGGAGGTTTAGCTTAGACATCAGGGGGAATTTCTTCACAGAAAAGGTGATTAAATATTGGAATGGACTGCCCAGGGAGGGTCTGTCCTAGGAGGTGTTTAAGAAAAGACTGGACATGGCACTCGGTGCCGTGGTCTTGTTGACACAGGGGTGTTTGGTCAAAGGTTGAACTCAGTGATCTCAGATGTCTTTTCCAACCTAATTGATTTGGTGATTCTGTGATGCTGTGGTGAAACAGCAGTCTTTGAGCTGCTGGTGCCATGGGGCAGAAGTGGTTAGTGCTGCTGTGAGGAGTGACAGTGCCACCATCCTCTTCACACAGAGGGGCTGTTGGAAAGCTGCTGCGCAAAATGTTTCAGATGAGGGTGGGGAGCAGACACAATTTTTGTTTGGGCTGTTTTGTTCATGAGCATACAAAATTTGTCTTTCCTGGATAAAACCAGAAGACCATCCATGATACTAGTTAGTCAACTGCAGCCCCAGGCTTCCCATGGCCTCTTCCTGGCTGCTGCCTCACCTTGTTCTCTTTGGGGACCCTTGTTGGTCTTTGGGGCTTTGTTTCCCTTCCAAGCAGACCATGCAAACACCTCTTTGCCAGGTGTGTTGAACCACTCAGCTCCTGGGGAGTCAGAGAAATGGGTGTATTGCCAGCTGCCCTGGGGCTGAGCCTGGCCCCAGGCCAAATTGATATGTGTTTTCACTTCTCTAATTGTCAGCATGTGCTCTGGGGAGTAGGGTAGGGAGGTTTTTTTGCTTTCTCTTGGTGGTGGGGTGCACTCTCTGTGTCTCTTAGCCCTGACAGAATCCTGCCCATTGTGATGGAGTGTGTGGCAGCTCTTGCTGTCATACCTGAGATGTTCATTTGTTGGGCTGAACAGAACCAGCTTTGACATTCCAGGCATTCCCTGGATGTGGCAAGCCTTCTATGCTGTCAGCTGCAGAATTTGCCCTGAGAGAGACGGCACTAGGTAAGTGTGTGTGTCTGTTTCAGGAATCAATGTTTTATGAAATGTTTTTAAGAGAACTTCAATTCACCAATAGTCTTCATGGTGCTGTAATTTACTGTGGATGTGGGCTAATATTGCAGTCTTAGAAGGCTGATCTTCTTCCACTGTGTTTGAGAAAATATTTTACTTTTGTATTAGTCTTTTGAAGTACCTTAGGAAATCTGTTGCAGCATTCAATCCTGGTGCAAGACACGTAGGCTTTTGGATGAGTTTTAATGCTTTGTAACACAGGTCCTCTCTGCATTTAGAGTATGTGAGCTTGTGTTGAAATTGTTTGCAGTTAACTTAAATAGCTTGAAGCTCCCCTGGTTTAGTTTTATCATGCCCGTGATAAGGTGGGTTCATGGGTGAGCACTGATGTAGCAGTTTTGATAGCCTCTCTGCCAAGACAGCACAACCTAACTAAAACACCTTCTCTTTCTCAAAACAATCTGGCTCGGAGTCCCATATACTAACATTTCCTTTTCTGTGTGGGCAGCTGTAGCAGAGATGTACACGGAGTCCCAGCACAGTCATTGGTAGCAGCTTCTCCTGGGCACAGCTCCTCCTAGCTCACAGCACGCCCCAGTGCCAGAGGAGGGCATGTGAGGTGCTTGGCTCCTCTCTGGTTTGGCAAAGCACAAGCCACTGGTGAGCAGAGAGAGCAGGGCTCTAGAAAGCATGAGCCTACTGCCTTAAAAACGCGTTGTGTTAAGCTGATTGTGTTTCTTGTTGATGAAATGAGATTGTCCTCATGTTTCTGTCTGGGATTTCCTGAATTAAAAACATGGAGTGTCACATGTGCCTGGTCTGGTAGGTCTGGGCACTTGGTGGCCACACTGCAGAGTGAGAATGTGCTTCCTGGGGTGGGAATGGGTACAGGCCTGCCTTGGCCCATGGGCTGAGCTGCCTGCACAGCAGCTGGTGGGTACCTGAGGGCGGGGTTGCAGGCACAAAGACCTCGGCTTGGTTTTGGAATTTTTTTGCTATTCCAAGGAGATACATGCTTTGCTTACTTTTAAAAGTAAACTCTTAATGTTTGCTTCCTAAAGCCCCACACAACAAAAGATACAAGGTGACATCATGGAGAAGCATAATGTTCCTTAAAAATAAGCCTGAATTTTACCTGCAGCTGTTATTTCTATTTGAATTGCAGGCATCCATTTCCCTTATTGTGAAGGCTTTGTTGCACCTGTTTGAAAGCATTTGTCTCTTTTAGATTTTTTTTTAAATTTTTTTATGGCTTGTTTGCTGTTCTTTTCATGCTGGTTTCTGTTGCTGGGTGTTTGGCTGTTGTACTACAGGACAGTGACATCTGGGCCATAACCCTATGGACTTCTCTGGCCATGCCACATGACGTGACAGCCTGGGTATCCTGTGAACCAGTCCTCTCTGAGAGTGGATTTCTTCCGTTGATGTTTTGTATTTGTGGATTTGATTAAAATTCTTGGTGTTGTAATGTACAGTAGGGCTTTTTCTTGGGTAATGAATGCTGTGGTGTTGTGTGGGTGTGCAGTATTTAGGTATTGCATTTACTTGTGACAGCAGCAATAACACTTTCTCATTAACTATCTTCCGAAATCTAATTTCATGATGTCAAAAAGTTACTACTTTCATCTCACCAACATAACCCAAGTCCCTACCCCAGCATAACTCAAAAGGTTGCTGGAAAAATGCACAGTCTCTTGGTTTTTTAGTAGGTGAATAGGAATAAAATTATGAGCCTTTAAACTAAATAATAATTTTTTCCTTGTAGCCTGAGATCTGTTCAATCAATAATCTTTCTGCTAACTCTGGGGAGAATTTTAGTTGCCTCCATAAAATGTTTTAATTATTTAAAATCATAAAATATAAGTAGGCACAATTTGCTTGGAACTCATTAGGGAAATATATGAATAAGAAGAAAAGATAATGTTTGCTTCTGCATTAATTTAAAGCGGTCTCTAAAATATGTAATCTAATCCTGGAAAGCAGTGACTTATCATCAATGTTTATTTTTCTTATAATCAGAGTAAATATTAAAGCAGCTAGTTATGTGCTTATCCTTACAGTATTGCACTGAGCCAAAAAGGAAGATAAATAACTTGTCTGAAATCTCCCATTCATTTCCCTCTTTTACAGGTTTTATGTTTGTTCATTTCCTTTTTCAAAACATTGCCTCAGAAATTATTATAAAACAGGTGACTTAGAAACCATGAGTAGCTGCAAATGCATGAGGCCAATTTTGTGTGATTAGAATTATGCAGAGGTAATGCTTTATATTTGTGCAGAGCCTTTCATCTAGTGCAGATCACTGGCACAATATGCAGCAGCAGAGAAATGCCACAGCCCTGGGAAGGGGCTTAGCAGACCAGAGAGCAGAGCAAGTGATGAGTTAGGAAACAAAAGAATTTCGTTAAGCTTCTCTGAAGAAACTTCAGTGCTCACTGTGGCAGGAAATGCTCATTTGCAGCTCTTAGGTGTGCACAGAGGGAAAAATCAGCTTTGTCATTCTCTCGCTCAGTACTTGTTTGGGATGTCATCAACAATCCCTTCCCAAAAGATGCTTCTTGTTGTATTTGTGATTTCTACATTTTTATTCTGGGAAGGCCATGATAGTGCTGCCTCTCCCATTAAAATGGAATGAGTATTAAAATCAAATGTGCTGCAAACCACGCAGGAATGGGCCCAGATTGTTTGTGTGTGGGGTGCTTTAGGTTATTCTACCATGTTGGTCTGGCTGTTCTTTGGAAGAAGGGATGGAGCCACTCAGCATGGTCACCTTCCTCAATGGAGGAGACCTGTGCACTTTCAGTAGATGAGACGGATAAACCAAGGTGTATTAATCTCAGCTAGTAGCGTGTTGTGGTTAACCCCAGCTAGCAACTAAGCCCCACACAGCTGCTGATTAAAAACACTTGAATTTGTTAAAAGAAGGACTCACCGTGGTGTCAGAGGTTCAGTAAATGCCTGAAGGTTATGTTACACCCATAGCCCAGTTTTTCTTTAGGCCATTGCTTTCTTTAGTAACATGAGAGACTGAGGATACTCCCTGCATCATCCCCAATGTCCCAGCAGGATTAAAAGCTGCAGCATTGAAAATGCAGAACCGAGCCTTGAGCCCTGTGTCTCTTGGACACTGAGCTGGTTTTTTTGGGGTAGCCTTCTCTCTTAGATTTCTGAGCATTTAGTCTCAGTCCTGCTCATTTAGCTAGTAGAGATGCAAAGCCTACTCTTAAAAAGTCTTCAGTTCCCGTCCTTGTCACCCACGTAAATATCATACCATACCATTTCGAATGCGTACCTCTGGAGCAGGGACTCAGATACCTAACCAGAAGCCAGGATTACATGCTTTAATTCTCATGCTTCTGGGAGTCACCACACTAGGGGGAATTCTTTTTTCATTGTTGTTGTCATTCTTTTCTGTTTAATGACCCATCCTTCAGCCCCATTTGCTTCTGAGCAAGTCCCAGCTGTACATTTGTCACCTGTGTTGGCTGGGATCCTCTCGTGCAAGCAGAATAGATGTTGGTATTGCAGGAACAGCTGGGCTGGGAGGGTTTGGGCAACAGCTGTGCCCCTGGGTCAGCTCTTCTCCTGGGGCAGAAAATCCTGAGCCTCTACAGTGCGAGCAGTAGCTCAGGCAGGTGTATTGCCTGAGAGGGGTGAACAGACCCAGCAGACCCAAGAGCTTCCATACCTGGTGTCTCCATTAGAGAGAGACAAAGACTTGGCATTACGTTAATGGGTGGCCCATTCTCATTAGCTAATGGAAGTCTAAATTCTCATTGCCCAACAAATTCCCCATAGCTGATTCACCACTCGAATTAAACCATGATTATATATTATCAACACTCATTTCATAGTAAGGGTGAAGGATCAAATGCAGTTAGCAGTGATGAATTCCAGATGTGCAGGACAGAAGCCTGAAGAGAAGGCCAGTTTCTGAGTAACTACAAGACAGAGTAATGTATTCTAAATATTTGATTCAATTAAGCTTCCTTCTGCTCTTTGTTTCCACTTACAGATGGCTCATCAATCTATAGTTTAGGGACACATTGCTATTCTTTCTAATGGTAATTAGGTGATCAGGATGGAGACAGGTTTGATGAAATACTCACATTATGATCTGCATATTTAAAATGGAACAGAGCCCAACGCAGAGGCAAAATGATAGTTGGCTGCTGCACATGGCTTTAGCCTCAGGCACTTGATAGGTCTTCCTCTAGCATAGGTAATGGGGACTTTGCCAGTTGCCACCACAGAAAGAATAGTTATTTTTTAATCAACTATGAGTGCTTGTATCTGGTTTTGAATGTTGCTAAACTCTTGTTTCTTGCAAAAATACTGATGATGCTTGCCCATTTTTGGCTCAGCTTCACTGGGAGGATTCTTGCAACCTGGAAAATAGTAGTAAAACAGTTGCAGTCTGTGATTGATGACTTCCAATGACTTCTCCATGTTTGGGAAAGGCCACCATGGTACTTTTAGCGCAGGGTATGTATTCTTACCAGCTTCTAGCTTGCTCATCTTTATCAGCTGCTAGCCTCTGAAAGCAGGAAAATTTGAGAAGATACCCCTGCTGTTCAAGAGTCTCATTTTGTTTTTTTAACCCTTAGGATTCTTTTGGTATCTACTGACAAAGTAAAACTGTAAAGTAGAACATGGCCAGAAGCTCTGCATGCAAATGTGTAATGATCCTGTACCCTCTTTTAGCCACTCTGTCTGAGAGCTGTTATAGCCACTAAGAATTCAATAAGGTATCATCATTATCATCTTTTATGCAGAGAAGAAATTTGAAGAGTGCAGAGGTTTGAAGCTCTGAGGGTAAATCTGTACTTGGAAAAATAAATTGGGTAAACTTCATATCCTATTTAAATTCTCATTTAAGGGCAACATGCACCTTGTCCTGGCCTTCTCCCAGACATGGATTTTGCAGTCAGTCCTCAATTAAGCAGATCCTGATATGCTTTGCTGAATCAGGGTTTTAAGTGGAAGTGATAGAAATAGAATTGAGATCTCTTCAGTCATAACCCTACTCTGAAGCCATCAGGCAATTCTTCCTTCCTTCATTGCTCTCCACCACAGTATGCTATGGCAAATGTATGAGACAGGCAAGAGCCACACTCTGAACTTCTGCTGCTTACCAGAACCCAAGCCACTTAGCTGAAATTTCAAAAAAATGAGCCAAGTAGACAGTCTTAAACATTCTGAGACAAGAAATCTTTCTCCCTCAGTGTCTCAAGTCATTCAAGTGCACTGTTTAAGCAAATGGACAAAGTATTCTCTTAGTTTTGATACAGCTTCCCTTCAGGATGTCAGCAAAACTGAACATCTCTTTCCTCTATACATATGATAACCAGTGTTATCAGTCACCTAAAACAGTTACCAGTGAAGCTGTTGCCTGTAAAATCCTACTTTCAGTTCCTTTTTTAATCAATTTTTATCTGTACTAAAGAATTGTGGGCTGAAATTTTGTCACATGCTCCCTAGGGAAGGGAATCTCTGTGTGCAATAACAGTTTGAACAGTCAGTTCATAGCTGTATTACATCCTCATACAATCAGAATCCTTCTGTAGGCTTGCCGCCAATACTCTGTGTTTGCATCTTTTTAGGAAACAAGCATCTAGCACGTTGCTTCTTTAAGGGGGCAAGGGAGAGGAATGCAGGAAAGAGGGAGAATTGTTTTGGTTTACTTCTTGCCCATTTGCTTTTCCTCATACTGACTTAAAAAAAAAAAATCTACCTGCACTGTTACCTAGGCTAAAGCAATCCAGTTCTTGTGCAAAAAGGTTTTAGAGAATACAGCTACTGTATTGTGAATACTGTTTGTCCTTTGGCAAACTTGAAAAAAAACCAACTTTTTTTTTCAGATGATGTCTTTTTGAGGCTTGTTCTGTAGTATCCTTCAAAGATAAGGAATGACTTACAATATTTTTAGTCTGAGAAGCTAGCAATCTCCTTGATGTAATTTCATTAAAAATCCATTTGTCTATTATGGCTATTAACAGTAATAAACTGCACTTCTTTTCCTTTTGATAGTACTGACTGATTATTCTGCTGTTCAAGAGGCTCTTCTAGGACAGAAAATTACTTTGTTGTATTGAGGCTCTTGGACAATCTATAGAGGGGGATTTTTTCAACCACTGTCTTACAAGGACAATTTCACATAAGTTTATTTCCTTTATTACAATTAAAGTAAGAAACCATAGTAGATCTCATAATAAATCTCTCTTCTCTACTTAGTCGCCCTTAGGATCCAGCAGCTCCTAAAGTCTACTTTCCCAGGCTATGCTATCCAGTGGAGATATAGGTTAAATTGAATTTTTGATAATGTTGCACCTCCATTTTTCCTGATGATTTGATTGATATTTCCCATCTGCTGGGCTTCCTCGAGTTACAACTTGAATGCTAATGTGACTCCATCTCCCACTGGGAGCATGCTGATATTGACACGTGCATCCCTGAGAAGCTTCTCATTGAGGTGGTGGATACTCTGCGCTGCCAAGTCATCCTTCCTTGGTTTTAGCACCCTTCCATTCCAAAAGACCTATTGAAAAAAGAAATATGACACACCTCCTTCATTCTAATATGATCCTTGGACCACAAAGGAAGCTTTGGAAAAGTTCCTGTACATTTCTTAGAGATTGATATTATTTGTTGTATATCAGACATCTAATGGTCTCTGACATGGAACTCTCAAAAGTAAGTGGGACTGAGAGTCCACAGACCTTGCTAATTGTACTTCTGCTGTAGATTTGAAGCCAAAATAAGTTTAATATCCTTTGTTTCTCGTAAAAGTAGTTAATTGATAACTTATTAATAGTTATTGATTACAAGTGCTACTTTTGATCTTATGTAAGTACTGTACATAGGCTACAAGACAAACAAGAATAATACAGAGCATTCTCTGAAATGAATAACAAAAAAAATTCTATGATTTCTATTAGTGTTTTATATAGCTTACTTAAAGTGTTTGTGTTGAATTTTCTTTTTGATTGTGTTAAGTGTAACTGCCTGTGCATTACCATCAGAACTGCAATACTTACATTATCAATAGCTATTATTCCCCCTTTCTTTATGAGGTGAAAGCATTTTTCATAATACTCATTGTAGCTTTCTTTATCGGCATCAATGAAAGCGAAGTCAAAGGTTTCTGCTTCTCCATTGGCCAACAGTTCATCTAGATGAGCAACACAGTGAGTTGTTATACCCTGGTTAGTGCTGTGTAGGAGGAAGTAATCCATTTGTGTCAAAGCTCTCATTAAATGTTTTCTGCTGCCTTGACCAGGCAGCCTATTCCTTCACAGGTAATTACTAGAAAAGCTTATCCCACAGAAACCAATCTAGACATTATGTATGCCATAAAACACGCAGTTACTGAGGTCTGCATGCTTAGGAGTTTGTGGAGTAGCTCCAAACCTGAAGGATACAGCTGGGACTGCTGAAAGGTACAGCAAAAACAAGTCAAGCACTTTGAAACTAGGCATAGTCTACACCTTCAGCTTTTTTTCAGCTGAGAACTGTTTTCTTGAGTGGATTAGAAATTTTCTCACTTTATGAACAGGTTCTAAATGCTAATCTTTGCTTGCAGATCAAGGGCCATGACACAGGTCATGAACAACCCTGTCAGAGATATTTGCAGCAAAAAACTGCTGTAAGTAGTCCCTCTCTGGGCCAAGGCAAGTAGAATTCAGTTTTAAGTTCTCCTAAACAGGTTTCTTGACTGAGAATTCCAAATTGCCAGTTTCAGAGGAGGTGATTTCTGTCTCCTAAGGTTCCCTGACACTCCTCTAACTCACCCTTAGCCTCTGTCAGCAGATCATTGTTCTGTCTGAAGCAATGCCTGGACAAAGCATTGCTTTGATAGACTTCAAGGAGTGTGCATACCAGCAAACTGCCTGTATTTGCCTCTTTAGAAAGGATGGATTTGAAAGTAATGCAAGGTTATCAAGTGTGGATCCACCAAATACCTTTGCTGGAAATCTTCTGCATCCAACAATCCTAGAAAATGTATTGTACTTTCAGAACATATATTAGTAGTTCCTCTGCCCCACATTTTCTCTTTCCTCGAATGAGAAAAGTCATTGCCTCACTAATGCCCTTGCATGCTTTTGGCACATCCTAAATTTGAACTTCTCTGAACACATCTCAGCCTAATATATATATTTTCTTCTGAATTTTTTCTGCACCTCGGCCCTTTCAGGGAACTCTTCCTCTCTTAACAAAGGAATACTTGCTTAGAATGGACAATGCTAAGAGAAATTTGGCTTTGTTTGATTAGTCTGTTTTAATCAGCTTTCCAGAAGCAGTATAGTATTTGATAAATTAAACAAAGTGATGGACAGGACAGGTGAGTGACCAGTACAGCCCACAACACAGGCCAAGCATTTTCTTCCTCTCTCCTAGTAGGTAGGAAAACTGTGAACTCCTAAAGATTTTTACTTTTTAATATAAGAGAAGCTGCCTACCTATTAGCAAAAGGGATCACATTCACAACCATATTTGGTCTTAAATTTCATCACTACTGCATCCCTCTTCTATTTCTAGGGAAGGGAAAACAATCTGTTATTTCAGGTTACTTACCAAGTGTTTGAATCGCTGGCTTAATCCGCAGGTCAATTTTATGCTCTACTCCTGCCTAAGATGAAAAAGAACAGTGTTGATAGTAGGCTGTTAGTAGGCTGTACTCAGGGAGTGACTGGAGTTCAGATAGTTTTCCTATTATTTCTGGATTCCAAACACCACTTATTTTTCTTCCCAAACAGAACTCTATCAGCCTCCTTTAATGGTAAGAATATTTCTGTGTGAATTTGCAAGTCTAAAGTAAAAAAATCTCTTCACATGTAAAGGCAGCTGTCCCCTGTCCCCAAGGAGATGCTGCTTACCTCCTTCCACAGTGGCCTTCCAATTTTGGCATAGTCCTCATTTATATCACAGGCAATAACTCGGCCATCATCTGGCAGGACAAGTGCCATACTCAAGGCATTATAACCTGTGAACACACCTAGGAAAATCATAAGAGACATCAACACTTATTGTATTGTGGAAAAAGGGTTACAGGGCTCTCTTTAGGAATAAAATCCCCAAAGGAATCAAGGATGGCAATTTGTTAATAGACAGTAAAGATTTTTCATTTTTCCATACATTTTAATGTAATGGTAGGTTGAGAAGAAGTTTTTTTTTTAGCAAACTTCAATGTTAGCTTTTCCCCAAAGGCTCATGGACAGACAAGGCAGAGTCTGGTCTTGAATGCTCTACCCAGAGAGACTGGATCAGCAGCAAAATACCAGGGAATTGTAACAGCCAGGCCAAGAATGAAGATGGTGGGAACCCATACCTGGCTGCTCAGCATCAGTCTGTCTTTTAGGACATCCTGGTAATATAGGTGTGTCAAGCAAAGTGGATTTGATACAGGGCCTGTGCAGCAAAATCTCTTCTTCTAACAAAAAAGTGATACAGGAAGGACAGAATACACCCTGTCCTGCAACTGTTGAAGACTCAAGAGATCTATTTAGCTTAGTTTTTCAGATTGCCTTAGAATGGAGGAGCCATCCATCCTGATCATAGAACTACTTAATGCACAGTTAGACAAAGTGGCAACCAAGTGCAAATCAGACACTCCTTTTCATGCTGTAGTTTGCCTACCTGTTTGTTGACGGTTATGCAGTACCTTCCTGTATTTGGGTATTTTATGTTAAACATGGCTGTATTTGGAGAGTGATAGTCAAGAGTTTTATTTTACTACAAAGTGACACTCTTACCTATTTCAATAACTTTCTTGGCTTTAATGAGTTTGGCCAAATTTGCCATAAGCTGAGCCTCCTCACAGGACACCATCATTCTGCCATGGGGATGATCAGCAGTGAGCTAGGAAAGGGAAAAAAACCAAACTCATATCACATCAAACAAAAACCAAATGTACCAAACCAATATCCTAAAGAAAAAAACCCAGTGAAACTCCAGATAAAACAGACACCTCTGTCTTCTCATTTTAGATCGCTTTGTGGATGGAACTAGATGGAGCCAGAAAGTGGCTTGAATTTGACTGTAAGTAAAGAGGATGTTATATGTGTCATAAGCAGTGGATATTACCATGGCTGTGGCAAATGCAGCAGTATTTGTAACTAAATGAAGAATCATAGAGAAACTTCGACTGTTAAAGTCCGTTATTTCTGTGAATTTGCACAAACAGATGCACTTCCTTTAAGATGTGTAGAATGCTTTAATGAACTGCTAGGTTTGTGTCTGCCAAAGGTCAGACCACATAGTCCAGGCTACACTATACAAACTTGGAGAATCTGTGCCCATCCCAGGGTGGAAGGGCTCTTGGCACTGAGGGATGGGCAATGAGAGAAGCAGGGCTGTGCCATGACAGTTGAAGGGAAAAATATATCTTCCTATTTCCTTTCTTCTGCTAGGGATCATTCCAACCAACCTGTTCCAGCAGTTAGCATTTAATTTCTTTTACAGAAGAACAGTTTGTTTCACCTAAAATGACTCAAACCTGAGTCAGGGTATCTGGTCTCATCTCTGACACTGGAGCCTGATGGAAGACATCACTTCTCTGAGCTACAGGTTCCTTACATGCCAACCAAAGTGAACAGAAGTCATTTGTTCAAGTCCAAATCAAGTGCAGCCCTGACACATGGTCCTGGGAGCCAGGGATAGAAAGACATGTCTACAATGTATGCCAATACTATTAAATAGTCATGTAGGTAGCCCTGAACATAGAAGAGTCTGGGTATTACCAGTTTAAAAAACCCCTCTAGTGGGTATGCAAATGAGAGGGAGGAGGGAAATGTGACCAGGATCCCAGGCAGCTCAGGACGGGGTGTGGGTGATACTGACCAGACGCAGCTTCTTTAGAGTTGGATGTTCCCGCAAGGAGTGATCCAGTATGTAGTGCTGGAGAGGACTATTTTTCCCGATCTTACCACTTGGGGTCCCAAAAATGAAAGAAGGGTATCTTTTACCTACCAAAAAATAAGTAATAAGAACTTTTACACTTTTCAGTTATTGTCATTTTAAATAAAGTAAACACTGAAGTATTACCAAAGGTTAAAAAGTTATCTGCTCTAAAACAGTCATGAAAATGGAAAACGCAACATAGCTGGACAACCAGGTGGACTATAAATTTTTTTCCCTTCTCCTTTTTAGCCTCTAAGATGTCCAGTCCAGGCCTCCAAAGGCTGAAAGGGAAAGGCTTCAGTACTGTGTTATTCAGTGATGGTTACAAACTGCCATAATCTTACAGGAAAAGTAACCCCATCAAAACTCAAAGGGCAAGTTTAAAGAGAGATACATGAATGAGGTGCACAATTTTCTTAGTCTGTGGTCCTTCTTTTGCAGATGAATAGAGGCCACCGGGTTTTGGCACCATCAGCTGATGTGTCTTCTCAAACCCTGTGCTCTCCTCATGATGCTGTCTTGCCCTCCAGCCAGGGGAAATGTGGTATTGCAAAATGCCTTCTTTAGCATGAAACCAGTATGCAGACAAAGTAGGCGCCGAAAGCTGAAGTTTTAGTATATGTCTACTCAAATATAGAACTGACTGCATCTTTCATGCCTAGTGTTTCTTTTACCAAATGGATTAACCTTTTTTAAGAAATAACAACAACTTAATTTCCACATCTCCTGGTAGTCGTTTGCTATGACAGAACGCTTTTATTTCGAGGGTTTTATTTTCTGTTAATGGCTCTATTTTATAGACGATCGCGCCGAGATGTAAATTATTTCAACAACTGGCCTTAAATCAAAGATTAAGTAAGTGCCCGCGTTACAAACCCAATACCAGTCTCCTTCCCCTCCCAGATCGTGGGCTCGTTCTTCCGGTGCCCCCGGGGGATGAAAGCGAAACTGCTCCCAGAACAATGCTGTGCGCAAGGACCACACCCCGGCCTTTCCGGGCTGGCCGAACAAATGCAGGCAGGGCACCGGGCGGGGAGCGTGTCCTCGCTTTCGCTGGACTTTGTCTCCGGCCCCACGCTGCGGTAGCTGAGTTACAGGGAGCGCCTTGGGCTCTCAGAACATCATTGTATTTACTGCAGCAGCTCAGCAAAATAAATCTCTGCCCGCACGGCAGCTCCAAGGGGTCTGCTCCCTGACCGCACCCGGGACTCCTGCCCGCCCTGGGAGGGACCTGCCGGGCGCTGCGGTTCCCGTCCCGTCCCCGGTGCGGACACGAGGAAGGCGCAGCCTTCACGTCTCCGCGTGTGTGGCTTGGGGGCGCCGCTTACCTGCAAGCACACCCACGGCAAAGGCGACCCCCAGCATCGCCGTGCCCACGGCCACTTCTTTGGGCACGCTGAGAAGCGGCATTTTGGAGCCGGCAGCGAGGGGAGCGGCGCCGCCGGGTTACGCGCGGGGCGCTCCGCCTGCCCGGGAGGGCGGGGCCGCGCTGCCCGTGCGCACCGGCCCGGCCGCTTCGGCTCCTCCCGGGGGCTCCGAGGGTCCGCGCTGCCCGTGCGTGCCGGCCCGGCCGCTTCGGCTCCTCCTGGGGCTCCGAGGGTCCGCGCTGCCCGTGCGTGCCGGCCCGGCCGCTTCGGCTCCTCCCGGGGCTCCGAGGGTCCGCGCTGCCCGGCGGGCCGGAGCCCGGGCTCGGCCGGGGTGCGAGAGGGCGGGTCATCCGCGGGAGGTGTGCGCCTTCGTCTCGGTGACATACTCCGTTGTGGTGTGTAAAGTGACAAAGACAGCGCCCGGGATTTGTGCCACCACCTCCTCAGAGACTGGTTCTGGTACAGCTTCACTGCAGTCTTCGTTTTAAAACACACCCAAGTGTGCTCGTAGTGGGCTCTCATGAAGCTTTTCACAGAAATATGCTCGTAAGAGGCTTGGTACTCCAACTAGCCCGGGAAGTGAGCTCTCTCCTTCCCCTAGAACACAGGTTTCTTTGCAGCTGAGGCGTGAGAAATTACTCGTCAAAAAGCATGTAAGATTTTGGAATTTTAGTCTTGTGACCTGTGAGTCTCCAGGTGAAAGGAGTCAAGGAGGATTCTCGAAGGGAGGGGGAATGGGCCCTCGTTTCCTCCACTGCTGTTTCACCCCCCTTCTGCAGTACCTTCCAGGTGAGGTGGAGCAGCGCCCTTGCCACTGCCTAACAGCCTTGTTGAGGGATCTCATCCCTGGCCAGATCTGTTGCTGAGGGAGTTGGTTCATTAGTAACAAGTGATTGTGTAATCTTTTTTATGTCTGCCTAAACTTTTTTGTGCTTCTGTGCCTTTTGGAGATGGGCTGGGAATTCGGTTTTCATTTTGTGAAGTATTGGTAATATCGGGGTCTTGGAAAACACAAGTAAAACATGGAGATCTATCATTTTGACATTCTATGGGAGGTGAAATTAGTGCTGTTGCACACAGACTAGGACTACATAGGAATGGATTGGGTTGCAACTTGGCCTCCACAGAAGTAGGATGAAAGCCGGTAAAAATTCTGTTTTGGCACATATTCTATATTCAGAAAGCCAGATGAATTGTATGTTGGTAGGTTTGGATGAAAACCTTTCAACTACTTCCCTATGCTAGCAAAACAAATGTCAGTGCAGTTTTAGTCAGTGTTAGTGCTTTTTAAAGTATATCTTAAGTGTGGGATTAAGTATATCACCAGGGTATTTATGGGAATTGTGTTTGCCTATTACTGCATTTTTAGTGTGTTAGAGCTTATTTACAAAGACTTGCCCCCAGAGCTCTTGTATTTCTTTTGCAGCAACTAATCATGCCACTCACTAGGGAGTCTGCTGTGATTTCTGATTTGCAGAACAAAGTAAGACATATGATCTGTCTTGGCAGATAAAATAACTTCCAGTTCACTTCTAAAATTTATTTGATTTTGAAAGCTGTGAGCGTTGTTGGTTTCTTGGTGGCTTTTTTCATTCAGTGTCTTGTCACTTTCTCTGTGTACATTTTGCGTTTGTAAATGAGAGCATTTCATCCCGTCTTTCAGAAGATGAGTTATCAGCATGTGCTGCAACGTGTCAGTTTTAGGCCAAACAACTGTAGGAGGCAACAATTCTTGCAGCGGCCATAAATCAGATTTGTGACGGTGAGGCTCCATCTAGCGATTCTTCTCTACAACTGCAGCCTAAGGGAGAGGAACTGCGGGTTACTCTCTTCAATGAAACACACTAAGTGTGCAAGCTTCCAGCGTTGTGTTGACCTCTCGACTCGAAGAAATGACCCATTTGGATATCTCTGGGAACGTCAAGTTTCTGAAAGCTCCAAGAGAATTGTTGACCTGAATTGCTAATATACTTGAATGTGTTTCTGAAATTCCTCCCACCCCCAAGCTGTTAATCAGTAATAGCTTACCTTTGCTGGCAGTGTCAGGCGTTTTACTGTATCACTGTACTGGACAACAGGTTGTTTCCTTTAGATAAGGAAGTCGATTTTCAGCTCTCTAAGAGATGATGAAAAACTTTCATGAGGGGGTCAGAAGAGCTAAAACCTTCCAGCTGGATAGAATGAAGCCAGCAGCTTTTCTTTGAGCCATTTACATTTTCAGTTTACTTAACTCTGTGATATATATGGAACAGAAAACTGATTAACAGATTTATTAGATATGTGCTTGCAGTGTGCTGTGGCTACCTGAGCATTTAAACATTTTGGTAGATTTCTGCCTACTACTTGTGCTAAGTAGGGTGAAGGCTACCTAGAGATTAAAAACTGAGTATAATATGGGCTTGGATACACACCCCACTGCTCCCTAAATCTGTAAGGTCAGTCCAGTTGCACAGATTTCATGGCAGTTCAGGATTACTCCCAGTGCTGTAGTCAGGAGGCATATTTGCTATGCCTGAAAGTGCCTTCTCTCTTGGACTGCATTCTAGAAAGGGTAGGAGGGTTTTGGCGGCATATTCAGGCTGGAGCCAGAGCATGATAGCATTTGTAAAACATATGGAGCAGGACAGACAGGATGGGCCTGACCTCAGGGTGTACAAATCCTCACTTTATTCATATAGATAATCTATTCAAGGTTTTACAGACACTGGGCAATTGATATATGAAATAGCCTCTTCTTCTCCTGGAACCTTCCTTCCAGGAGTGTTTTTCTATGAGAGAATGTTGCACACCATCTGCCTCAGTATCATCTGTGTAGACTTATTGTAGAAATGGGACTGGCAGAGAGTTAGCCTACTAATAAGGCTGTCATCTCACTTCTGGGTTTCTGCCTTTCATTTGCAACTATTTTTACACGGACCAGTTGTGCCTGGTAACTGAGGCACCACGGTAAAATGTTAAATGACTTGCCTTGAGTATAGAAAGCTTTTCCTTTCATTGTCCTCACAATTTACATTTTTTTCTGCTGTTGTTTTTATTTCCCTCTTCAGTCTTCCATGCGTCAGCTACCTGAACTCAGCCTGTTCTGGCAGGCTGTGCCTTCCAGGTCGTTGGTGATGTGCTGTGGCCTGCTCTAAGGTGGTGGGAAAGAGTAGTGAGCATCTGATTGTCTTACTGCTGCCCTAAAAAGAAGTAAAATCTAGGGGTGTTTCAGCCTCTGTCCAGAATGAACAACCTGGGTGTAGATGACTCACTCTAAAATCATACTCACTCTGGGGTGGAAAATCACTGTGTATCACAGATATCCCAAAGGAAGTATGTCCAGGCATGTTTGAACAGCACAACCCACTGGAAATAAGCCCTGCATGTATTGTTGCCTTACACATTTGTTGAAGCTTTGTTGGTCTATGACATTGGAAAGCATTCAGTGGAGTTACATGTTGTGTCTGCTTCATTCAGGCTGCAGTGGTGTGGCTTCACGTGTAATTTAAATGTTGCTTACTTAAAATCTTAGTTATCTACATATTGTTCTCCTCTGTTTACAATGAGGATAGCAGTTACACAGTCCTCTAAATCATGTCAAAATGTTGAAAAGCAAATGTAAATGCTGCATGTATTTAATATAGTGAGTAAAGCGGAAAAAAAAAATGTTTGATGCTTGTGTACAGCTGAAAGAGAAGACAGCTGTCTTTGTCCCCAAAAGCTTACAATGTGAATGTAAAACCATGTCATGGGCAGGAAGTATAGGGAATTGGATTGTACTGAGCTGTGTGCTAGGCAGTAGCCTAACTCAAATTTCTGAGGAGAAATCAGAGCAAAGTTTAAAGAAGTGATCAGAAGGAAGGAAAACGAAGTTTGGAGCTGTTTAAAAGTTTACATCAAGTATGAGTGCAGAATGAGTAAAAGCCCAAATACAAGGAGAAACCAAAGAAGAACGCATTCATTCATTCCTATGGTCAGAGTAATTGCTGAAAATGCTGGTTGGGTTGAAATTCTGGGTGAATGGGACTTGAATGAGATGAGAGCTGGGGAAAGAAGTTGTAGTAAGCAAGGTAATGAGACCTTAGACAAACCTTTTAATTGTGAAGATGAAAATACAATCTTGAAAATATGTAAAAATATTTCTGCTTGTTTATGCATAGCTGAGTGTGAGCGTTTGGAGTGAAATGAGGGTTGATAATGAAGAGTTATATGTTGAATGATAGGCAAAATAGTAACTTTTATCTGTATTGACGGAGCAAAAAGGTTGTAGAGCTGAGGCTGACCTCTGCTCTTAGCCATCCTCAGAGAAATGTTTGATACAGATTGGGATTTTAATCTGGTTTAAGAAAATAGGAGGGAAGCGGCATATTTTGCAAGTTGTCTGCACAGACTCTGGATGAATATGTGCATAGATTGGGCCAGATACTCAGAAAAGATGTCAGGCCATGAATTCCTTACCTTTTAAAATATTCATAAATAAGCGAACCCATAAGCATTCAATTGTATTTATTTATTCTATTTTAATAAGTTTTTGTAATATCTTCTTTAAAAAAATTGAAACAGAATTTATTTACCATATTTATGTGTTCATTCATCTGTCTTGGGTGTTGTAGATGAAAAATGTGTATATTTTATAATTTTACAATTCATAGTGTGTATCCCCTTGCAAGACCTTGATAAATCACTTGATTATCAGGAGGACTGTACATGAAATTATTATTTTATTCACAGTTGAGATTTCTTATTTCTTCTAATTGGTTTTGCTATGTATTTGTCAGTTCCATCCCCGTTATCTTTCTAGTATTATGCTAAACATTTAATTTTGCAGTTCTGTAAAGCAGGGTACGCCATTTACTAGCATAACCTACTTGACCTTAGAGATACTCATTCCAGACATATTTGTTATAGCAATTTTTTCCCCATAAATATTCATTCATCTTCTCAGCTAAAAATCTTGGAATTTTTAGAATGGTACATTTTTTAGCAAAAAAAAATTGTAATAAATGAAATTACTCTCAATTTTTTTTTTTGTTGAATTCAGCAATTTGAAATAAGACTAATAGCTTCCCAAATACTCATCATTACTTCTGAAGTCATCTGGATTTTTTATCAGACGAACTGTAAGTAGCAAAGCTTCCTTTAATATGATTCATTGTCCAGCTGGAGGGTAATCACTGAAATGGAACACAGACATGAACAATGACTTTAACTAAGTTGGTTCAGTTACTTTCATCCTGCTCAGCTACTTCTATTGCAGTCAGTCTTTTGTGGGAGCTTTTAAAGTATGTCTTTCGATAACAGCTTGTAAAGGCTGTGGTACCTTCACATTTATTTCAAGGCTAAGATATCAACATTTCAAATGCTGCTGCTAAGAAAGCAGGTGATTCATGAGCCCATAAGCCTTAAGCCATTAAACTTGCAAACAGTGAATGGTTTAGAAATGGTTTTCAGCTAGAAGCATTTTGACATATTGGTAAATATTTTCAGGCCTTACTGGCTTACAGGCCAACATTTTGAATATATATGACTACTTTTTGCAATCTCATTACAAGACTAGGTTGAGCTTTGGACATACAAATATCGTGAGGAGAGATAGCCCCTGCCAAGCAGCATAATTCCCAGTGCAAAATACATTAATGGCTTCAATGACAATATCCCACAAGTATCAAGGACTGTAAAAACTCAAATTGAGCTTGACTGGGGGAGACCCAGTGAAATGGCTTGTTCAGTGGCTCAGCTTGACAGATCCAATGATAGAAGCAGTTCTCCTGACAAAGGAGTCGAAGTACGTGCATCAGTGGCACACTGAATTCCTCAAAACAGGTGTGTCAGACTTTTCTGAATGATCTCCTTCCAGGTCACAGTCCAGCCTCACGCTTGGAACAAGTGCATGGACAGTGTTTATTACTGAGGAATAAAGCTTAACATTAATTTGCTCTACAAATAGTCCCCAGGTGATTGAAATAGACACAACTTGAGTGGAGCATTCTGCTTCACTTACAAAGCCTGCTGTAAGTCTCAAGAAGCTGCTCTACTTAAGCCTTAAATTGTATAGTGCATAAGCAAAATATGAGAAATGTTGCTCCTTATCACTCTGATACAAACAATAAAATTAAAGAAGCAGTGAACAAATCAACCATAGCTGTGACACCTCATTAACCAGGCTCTCCCATGCCTATATATTTTGCCTCTCTTCTTTGACATCTGAAAAAATCTATGTCAAAGCCCAGCAAGTTGGATTTGTTTCATATCAGCCATGAAATGGATACCAAAAATAAAGAGTACTTTTGGAAGCGAGTGCTTTTTCCCTTCCCTTAAGGGCATTTGTCCGAGAGTGCACAAAAGCAGCAGCAGCAGCTTGACGGCGGAGAGGTGCAGGACTAGGTTGTTATTAGATAGCTTACCCCAAGCATATTAAAGAATGATGAATGGTCATCTCACTAGGCCTGATTTCTAGAGAGCTGTAGGTCAGATTTCATTTCACAAGTAAGAATTTGTCACAAGCATGTAAAAACTGTGCTTGGCTGTTATCTTTAGGACTTAAAAGCAAGAATTCTTAGTAGAGTATTTGTCAGTTGGAAAAAACAGAGAAGGGGCCATCTGTGTTAATCAGCTGTGGTTTGCTAATGTGATGCAGCTGGGAAGAAGGCAGTACGTACTTTAGCAGATAGAAACACCTGCTGAAGAGAGAGCCCAATTAGTGTTATCACCTGAAACTCATTACCCCACGCACACTGAAAGCTGTAGTGGGGGGAATGGTTCAGATTTCCCCAGGAAAGGAGAGTGAGGTGTGCAGAGGATGGCATCTGAGATTGTAAATGGCAGGCTGCTTGTAGGAGGAGAAAGAAGCAAGGTAGGAAGGAATTTTTTAGTTGTATACAATGTTCCCTTTATTTTCCTGCCCCCCCCTTCCCCCCCCTTTTTTTTTAATTGAAGAGGCAGTTTTTGTAATTGCTGTGAGCCACACTCACTTTTTTCTCTCAACGTATATCTATAAGATGTTTGTTGTAATTTTATGAGGTGTTGCTCCATATATTAGTAATTTTTATTTTTTTATTGTTGTTTTTTCTCTGAGTTTGAATGCTAACAAAGGACTATATGGACTTTTATCTTCTTATCCTGTCATGGCTTCATTTTTTATATATAAATACACATGTAAATAACTCCAGTTTCTTTTGCTATATGCAGTGGGAACATTTCTAGTAAATTTTGCAAGAAATTTTTTAAAGAATGCCTAACAGGTGAACTGTGAGTCTTCAGTGCCAATCATCCTTTTAATGAGAGTGAGGCTTTCTTAGTACACTATTTTAAAGTTATGTTTTTACTACCTCCTTTTAGTGTTTTGAACATCAGAAGAGCCTTCTGCTTTAGTATACTTGAATCATATTTTCACCTTTTAATCCAACTTTCTATCCATTTTGTTTTTAAGAAGTCCTTTTCTTTCCATTCCTTTATAGCCTGAGCTTGACTTCATAAGAATCTCTAACTGAACCATAAACTACCTTTATAAATATCATTTTTCCTTGAAAGCTATATCTTACTGCAATGACCAAAGTTTTGTCATGTGTTAGATTAAGATGTCTGCCGAAAATCAATAATGCTGAGGTAACAACATTGGTTTCTGCAAGGCTCTCAATTACTTTCTCAGTTGTTTGTCATAGGAAGAATATATGATCAGTTGTTTCCCCTGCAGGCTATAAACCCAGCCTGTTCTCTTTTGATCACTTCTGCATACTTCACTTTTACTCTCCTAAGTGTAACACAGATTTTTAGAGCTTTGGACCTGTGAAGTAGCAAAATGATTCTTCTGTAGCCTATTCCAGGGGATAATAGTCTCCCTGTATAAAGCATCATAAATATCCCTGGACAACAGTTAGCTCTTTTGGGTTGCATTGCACAATTGCTATGGAATCTGTTCCTGAATTTGCCATGCTCTTTGAAGAAATATCTGGGAGAAATTTACTTCACAGTCTTCCCTTTGCACCTCATGTTCCCTATAGTCCTTTTCACCTTGCATTCCTTCTGTGGGTCCCTTATTCCAAATACAGCTGTAAAACTGCTAGTCCTTTACTACTTTTTTTTTAAATCTTTCTTTCTCCCTCTCCCCCCTATACCTTCATGTGTTTTTTAAAGATGGTTTCTGGTGCCATTTTGTTCTTGAAGTTGCTAGATTTTGCCACACAGGGGAAACACAGTTGTGCTGTGCTCTTTCCTGGAAGCTTTTCTTTGTTTCTCTCTTCATCTTTATCTGAAATAAATTGCACTGTACCTGCTTGATATCAGCAAAGACTGCTAGGTGGAGGAATACTTCAAATAATATAGTCTCCTGTGAAAATGGGAGCAGCTGTAATTGGGCAATTAGACTAAATTAAAGCTGTAACAAGGGCAGTATCTCCTTATTACTGTAAGTGCTCTTTCCTTAAAAAGAGGGAAGTGATTTTCTGAATAAGGTGTCAGAGGTAACAGGTGACTTGGAGAAATATATTGAAGTTCTGCTCATATCATATCACTGAAGAGAAGCTTCTTTTATTTGCGTCTGGATTTTCACGTCCTGTTTTATAAGGACAGAAGCAAATGATGTAGAACAGTAAACACATACTTTTCTTTGAGAAAAAAAAAAAACAAAAAAACCCAAAAAAACCCAAACAAAAACAAAAAAAACCCAAACCAAAGAAACAACAAATCCACCCCCCATAGAAATTTAGAGATTAATCTAGGCACCTTTTAGTTTCTTATCCAGGAAGTAAGTGTATGTGAGAGGTTAGTCAGGTTTGGTGGCATGAACATTTGGATTTCAAGGATGTGCAGAATACTTAACATGACTGTACCCTGGCAAAGCTCTGCTGACATATTTCACAGAACAGAGCAGTTTGGAGCTGTTATGTTTCCTAACAGGGTATTTGTAGCATGTTGTAAACAGTTACTGTTGTAACTGAATCCTAGCCTGTGGTCCTTAAAACATGAAGTGCTACCCAAATGCCAGAAACCTTAATGCAGTTTGCCTTTGTCTTCAGTCACGTTCATGTAGGCTACAGGGGGAAATGCCAGAGTACTTGGGAGCTGGGCCAGGAGGAGGATAGGTATGCAGCTGGTAATCTGCCTCAACGCTTTGGAGAACATGGGTAATTACTGTGTGCCATACACCTTCCTGATGAAATGCCTTTTGGAAAATCAAAGTTGTTTGTCTCATTCCAAGGCAGAGACAATTTCTGTGGCCAAATGGGGTTTAATAACCCCTCCAGCCTTGTTGCAGTCTCTCTCATGGACTGTTTAGCTTTTTGATGTTTATGCACCCACAGAGTTTTTGTATGCATAAAATAAGGCATGAAATGGTGTTTATTGTGCAATCAACTCGGCCTTAAAAGGGGCAAATGGCACAATGGAGCAAGTGTTGTACATCCCATACCAGTTCTAGTAAATGAAGCTGACTGCCCTTCCCCAGTTCTCTACCTTTTCTATGGTATTTGTATTGGTACATCCTTAGAGGAAGCAGTAGGTCTTCTGGTGCTGAAAAAAAGTTGGACTCAAATATTTACTGTGCTTTAAAGCCTGGCTCTGTTATGTTGGATAAGACCTATTTCCTATCTTAAAGCACAAAAGTGACAACAGGTGTGTTCTTAATAAGCTGATGAAGTAGAGACAGTGAACAAAGGGGAGCAATCTAGATGTTTTGAAAGAAGTTATACCTTCTGAGACCATGAATGTAAAGTCATCATAGAACGGTTTGAGCTGGAAGGGACCTTAAAGATCATCTAGTTCCAGCCCCTCGCCATGGACAGAGAATCTTCCACCAGAGGCAGGGAATCTTTCACTAGAAGGTGGTTTCTCCTTCACTGAATTAAAGAGAAAGCTGTAATGTGTGCAGGCATTTAAGGACTGTTCTTGTTGCCACACAGAGTCTGATGCAGTGTGAGAATTCAGCAGTACCTGGGGATTCCCTGGAGCCTTCAAAGCTTTGGCCTCACATGGACAATGCCAAGAGCTTTTGTTAGGCATTAATACTTGACTATACACCTATTGGGTCCGCCCGAGTCTCTGGCAAAGAATACTGCTTGCTGGTGTTGCAGGCTGATGCCATATACTGTTCTGTTTTTTCACTAACATACATCAAACTCTGGCTAAGCTGCTCTTTTCCAGTATTTGGTACTGTAGTACTACAGCAAGTTCTCCTTCACTTCGGTTTTCCTCAGTGTAACACATTTTAGAGCCTTGAATACAGGAGGTAGCAAAATGATCCTTCCAGAATTTCTAAGAGACAGTAGTCTCTGAGTGAAATGTTGTGAAGTATCCCCAGTACAAACCAAAACCTGAGCCATACAAATGGTAAATGTACGAAGACAGAAGTGAACAATCCTGCTTCATCTCATTACTTTCTGCAATTATAAAGGAATTTGTCTGTTAAGTCAGTTTAGCATTAGCATTGTTCAGTTCCTCCTAGGTGTTTGTAAAAACAAAATGTTAACTTTCATCATTAGTTGGTTATGATTGTGTTCAACAAAACTGTTGGTGGTTGGGGTTGCTTTGCCCTCCCTCATCTCCAGGTCACCTCCCTTCCTTTTGAGGCTATGAAAGCCATTTAGACCATGTAGCTTGTTTCCCTTTTGTTTATGTTAGTGTAACACTGTGGCTGTTGGGGAAAAAATCTTGGACCTGATGCAGAGTGATCAGGAATGAATTGTTTACAAGATAATGTCTTAGGTAAAGAAAGGGCTATTGGTGTTTTCAGGCTTGCACTATGCAAACAGATACTGAAGCGGTGAACAGTGTTTGATCATCAGATCAAACTCAGTCAAAGGAGGGCCTGAAAATGAGGTCTGGGGACTGGACTTGTTTATGGGAAATGCAAAAAAATTTGTGTGCAGGATGGCAAAAAGATACCCTTGCCTTTGGCACTGCGGTGAGCTGAAAAACTCTGCAATTGCGGCAAATCGAGTTCGGAAATTAGTGTGGGGCTTTTAAATATTATTTGCAAGGGTACTTCTGGCACCATTCAAGGCATTATTAATTTTGTGTCTTTACTTCACCTGTTGTTTCTCTGAAGAAGTGCTCTGTAAATCTGAATTTAAGGAGTTCAGCTTAATATCTTTAGCCACCTGCATCTGACTAGACTTTTGTATATCATCGGTACAGAGAAACAAGTTATTTCTGGATGCACAACACATAGTAAGGTAGGTACCAAAAATCTCTGAAGATGAATTGCGTTCTGTAAATGCCTGTTGCTCTTTGACTCTGTTTTATTCGATCAAGTGTAGGTGTCAGAGTTTTAAGTATCTCATATTGCATGGAGTGAATGAAGCATTTGTGAATTTTGGAAGCTTGAAGAAAGGATAGACATTAGTTACTGAAATATTGTTACAAGAAACTGAATCTCAGAACGGGAAAGTTTTTTGAGTTGTCCTACTTCTGTGTAGAGATGGCGGTGGAGAAACAAGTGGCAGAAGAGATGGAAAGCTCTGAATCTTCAGCTGTTAAGGGAGAAAGGCTTGTCTGTCTCTTTGATCAGTGTAACACATCATCTAGTTCCTCCTTGACTTGCATGTGTGCATGTAACTGTGGCACATTATCACCTTGCATCTTCTCTGGGCTGGAAAGGGAAATGGAATATAGTGAGAATATTGTTAAATCACTTGAGGAGTACTTGGAAAATCTCATAGATAGTTATGTGTAATTGAGAGAACACAGTAATAGTACAGTAATTGAGAAACCTAGTTCTTCATTGAGACAATTGGTTCCTAGTCTTTGCCTTTGTCCCCTGGCATTTCCAGCTGGAGGTCTTGGTGGTGCTTTTGTAGATGGAAATGTGTTCTACTTATAGAGGTGTTTCCATCTGATCTTTATTTCTGTATTGCAGGCTTGCTAAGGTGAAATTCCATTATTTCCTGGCACTACCAGGATAACAGAACTTTGTTTTTTTTTAAAGGAGTTGTGACTAAGTGGCCCATGTTCAAATTCTTATTATTCTGACTAGATAGTATGTGCTAAAACATTGGTCATTCAAATTAATCTCTTTAAATATACCACATATAGTCTGAATTTAAAAATAGGAGTTTGGTCCCAGTAAATTTCCTTGAACAGTAAAGGAGAGGTTCTTTGAGAAGTTTATGCTTTACTGTATTAAGTAAGAAATGTGCTTGGGTTAACTGTTTTAATAAGCTTATTAATAGCACATACAATTTACCTATATTTTATTAACTAAATATGCTGCTAAGAATGGCTCTGTAAATAAACCCTACTTTTAATAACTTCAGTGTCCCAGTGGCTTTAAATGCAGTTTCTGATTTGAAAATACAATGGCTAATTAAATGAGTAACTTTTAAAAAGCTTATCACCCGTGGATTTATCTGATCAGCTTGCTTAAAATTATATGTAATATAACAGGAGTTCTTCCTAACAGGCAGATGTAAAAATCTTAGCCTTTTTCAAGCTCAAACTGAGGATCTTTGGCATGTAAGTTTTTTGGTGCATTTCCTAGAAGGTAGTAAGCATATCAAGGAGCAAGCCTCCTTTCCCCTTCAGAATGGTAACTCTGTGAAGCTTCTCCTCTGTACAACTACTCACATCTCTGCTGTCTCTGTTTTGCCTGGAATCTGTCTAGCTGGTGCAGTTAACGCCCTCTTTTGACTGTTTTATAGTGTGGTAGGATTGGGCAAATATTTGTTGTTGTGTTAAGCAGCAAGATTGCTTTTTTTGTCATATCTTTACTTAGAGGAATATCTTCTAAGGGTAGAATTGTTACATACAGATTTCTAGCTGGCCTGTTTGCACCGGATTTCTTCCCAGTGCTGATTTAACTGGAGTCACCAAGTGAAACTCCTTTCCTCCTGCCTTCTCCTTCTGTATTTATGGTCACAGTAATTTTCTTCCATGCTGCACAACAGGGTGAATAAACTTCTCTCCCCAGTACTTAGATGATAATACAGTTTTTAAAAAAGTGCATCCAGATATGGGATACCCCATTATATGTTTAAGTGCTTCAAAAGGCAGTGAGTAAGCAGGGAATTGTAAGAGAAAACAGAGAGATTTCCTATGGGTTTATCTTTCTGTGGTGTCTCAGTCCTACGTGTTCAGTATTCCCCCGTGCTGGTCAGCATTCCACTTAATCCTGTCAGCACAAGCCCTTCTTGCTGCTATCGATAACTCTCTCCTTTTTTGTTTCATCTGGATGTCCTCAGCTCCCTAGATTTTCTTACACAAGAGATAAACATTAAGGGGACTATTTTTTCTTGACAAATTTCTGGTGGGAAAAAACCCACGATGTAGGAATAGTGCCAAAAAGCAGAACTTTCAGAACATCAGTTAGTTTTGCTGATCTCTATTCTTTTCTGGAGCTGCTTTTACTGTCCTTGAGGAGGTCAGAGAAGGGAAAGGCTGCCCATTTCACATCTGCTGCACTGACAAGCAACCAAATGTACCTTTTGGCTAGTGGCTGGCATTTTGGCAGTGCAAAGCTTTCAACTCCCACCCTTTTACAATCAGATGGGATGAATAGCAGAGCTGTGCTATATTGGCAGTTGGCATACATGGCTAAATACATGGGCTGCATATGAATCTATTCATCTGAAGTTATCCTTTCAGATCACTGCTTAGTTTTCTAGCATAATCTTCTTGGAAAAGAGCTTGGCTCACGTGTCCCCTCTTCTCTTGGCACATGGTGGTTTTGTTTTTTCTTTTTTTTTCTTTTTTTTTTTCTCTCTGGTAATTTCCTGGTGTGCAGTAGTTATCCTAAGCAGCAGTACTGGTATCTGAAAATGAATGGACATATTGCAATCTGGAGAAATGTCATGTCCTTCTGCTGTGGATTCTGAGTGATACAAGCTGTGGAGGGGTGTGTGTAGTGGGCATGCTATAAATTAAACATTCTCTTTGCTTCAGGCAGGGATAAAAGAAGAGTACTCCCACACTTTCTCATTCTTTCCTATCCTTTTTAGGCATCTGAGAATGGAATAAGCTAGTCATAAAAAGCAGGGCCAGGTCAGGGTAGATAAGTACCTTCCCCTGTTGTAAAATTCAGAGCAGCATTTAAATCCCTACCTCCCCTAACACACCTCTAGAAAATCGCCCAATCACTTGCAATTACTTGCTTAAAAGAGCATGGGAACAGCTGAATTTCCCTGCATTAAGGTAGCTCTTTATTATAGTTCTGCCCTTTTCTGCATCAAAAAAAGCCTCAAACTCCAGTTCATTGTTTTAGTCTTTATGATGTGTTGGTTGTGGGCAGCTAAGCTCTCTAAAAAACAGGAGGGGGAGTAGAGACAGTCATTTAAAAGTCCTGTTCATATGATAGCTTCTCCATCCTTTTACTTTGTCCTCTGTATCTGGTTCATCCCCCTCATTTCACCTTGTGAAATTAGGACTGCTTTTAGGGACAGGAGCTGTTTCTTTACTGTAGGTGGGCTGCATTTGGCATCATGGAGGCCTCCTCTGGCTGGAGCCATTACTTACCACAGTAGTACAAACACAGATATGCCTGGAGGGCAGGGGAAATGCATCCTGCAAGGCAGAGAGGGCAGTGAATTTATGTAATTTCAGCAGCATCTTGGAATATAGGAGCACATCTTTGATGCTAATGGAAGAGCCAAAAGGCTTACAGCTTCTCTTTGTTGTTTCTCTGTCTCCTCCTTGGATCTCTACAAGTGGAAATTATGCTCCAACAGGGGGAAAATGACCAAAAAAACCCCATTCCACCTAAACACTACTTACAGCCTGGGCTTGAGATCTTGTGTAGAGCTTTCTGCTGAAGGCTTAGTAAAAGTGAACTCAGGAGAAGGAAAATTGGTGCTGGTCTGAATGCGTGCTGTGGGTCTGGTGTTTGGTCTTCACCTCTACTGCACCATTCCACATAAATAATGAAGCCATTTCAGGGCCTGGGAGCAGCTTAGGAGAATTAGCATGAAAGTTTTTTGACAGTTTTGAGACTTGCCCATTGAATTGTATTCTTAAAGCTCCTTTTGGGCTCCTGGAGTTCTTGCATGTGAATGGTCCCCAATTCTCTAGTCTGGTGCTGATCAGTGTCACAGGAGACACAAATCCTAGTTTTCCCTTTGTGACCTTAGTCATGCAGTCACTATATTATTTGAGTTGTAGAAACAGAAATAGTAGTTCTCTTGCTTTTCTCCTGTATTGGGACTTTACCCTGATCCAGGGTCTTAATGTATATAGGTATTATATCTGAAATGGTGTTGATCAAGGTCTTCTGTAATAAAAATAAGAGCAGAAACTACAGAGTTTCAGCAGGCTACTCTCTCCCTCACTCTTTTATTACCAATGGCTAAATCAGCTGTGGCAGCTGTTGCTTTCACTGCAGGCTTTTCCATTTCATACTGAAGACTGACACATGTGGTGAGGGTTGCTTATCTGTTGAGAGGTGGGTGGCTGATAGGACAGGGCAATTTCTCAGTAAATGGTGATGTGTGTGTAGGACTGACAGCTTTGATGTGTTTCCCTCTGGGGTAGAATCCTGCCATGGAGGACGAAAGCCTGATATCTTTGGCATTTGGCTAAAAGCAAAGCAGCTCAAGGATATGAAAAAGAACAAGAGGAAAGAGCAGGGGCATTCTCTGTGGACTGTTTTCTTGTTCCTAAAGCAGCTGGAACGTGAAGGCTGTATGTAAATGTAATAGCCTGTGTATTTCATACTGGGGCCTGTAAACATGTGCCCTTGTGTTGTGGTTTAAGCCCAGCCAGCAACCAAGTATCATGCAGCTGCTGGCTCACTTCCCCACCTGTGGGATCAGGGAGAAGTGGTGGGGACATGTTTGGAGCGATGGTGTTTGTTTTCCCAAGTAACTCTCACATGTGATGGGGCCCTGTCCTCCTGAATTTGGCTGAACACTTGCCTGCCCATGGGAAGCAGTGAATTCATTCCTTGCTTTGCTTGTATGTGTGGCTTTTGCTTTGCCTATTAAACTGTCTTCATCTCAATTTAAAGTTGTTAGCTTTCACCCTTTTGATTCTCTTCTGGACTGTGCTGGTGGGAGAGTGAATGAATAGCTGTGTGGGGCTTGGTTGCTGCCTGGGTTTAAACCCTGCCATTCATGATTCCTACTGACAGCAGGGAACAGTCTGTCACAACAGCATAGAACCTCCCTGTACCTTCCCTCTGAAAGCTGCACTCAGGTTGTGATTGGCAAGATCTTGAGGATGCTCAGGTGAGCATTTGAAAGCAGAACCCTTGGATGTTGCAGAAAATGGGGTGATGATTTATTAGGTGACTTGGGTGACTTGTTCTTTTTATTCTAACTGGTGGAGCTCCTTCCAGGTGGGTTTCTAAGGCAAAGACTTAAGTGGCCATTAACAAGTGGCATTGCTTCCAATCACTCTATGTAACCAGGATTATGTCCAGTACTTGGCTCTTTTCCAGCTATAGACTATTTCCTTAGTTCACCTACCTTTGTGGATTCCTTTGTGCTATCTACAGTGTGGAGTTACATTTTTGCTGTTAAATCTCTTCAGTGTTTTGCTCTGGAGGAGACTGCATTCCAGTGGTGATGCTGTAAGGAGAAAGGTTGTTCTTGTGCTTGATTTACCTGTCAGTTGAGAGCTGTGAAGGGCTTTGTTTGTCTGTAGTATGTCATGACACTCCATGATAGGCATGCTGTCTTCCTTGACAGAGGTGCTAAGTTTGCAATATGAATTATTCTTATTGCCTGTCCATGCAGCTGAGCTGGGCAGGCAGAATATAGTGACACTGTTTTGTGACTGTGGGGTGGGATTTTTTTGGTTATTTTTTAAATGCTGGCAGCTTCCTCTATCTGAAGCATCAGTTAGGGTCTCTGATTGTGTTTGCACCCCTGGATCAACTTGTTGCCCTCCCATGTTTACTCTGGGACTACATACTAAGCTGTGATGCCTGTGGTTGAAACACTGCTGCATCCCAGTTCTCTGGTTTTCAACAGCTTATGATGATACCCTGCCAAAAATCTGGTGGTACTTAAGCAGCAAAGCCACTTTCTAGTGTTTTGGTAAGAGGAAATGTCGATGGAATTAAGAGTCAGGATTGGTTTTGGAGAACGAAACAGTTTATTCAAAGTAGTGCTGCTTCAGCCTGGTCTCTGGTGTGCATTTTTCCTTTCTTTTTTAAAATTTCATTATTTTATTTCCTCGAGTGTGAGGCAAGGTGCAACCTAAAATGTGTAGAAAAATTGGATTCCACTTTGCATTGAATATCAGCAAAAGGTAGTAAAATGATAGTTCTGGGTACCCATTTTTCTTCTGTAGAAAAAATTAAAAATTAAGCTGACAGATAGTTTTACATAATATTGATGTGGCAAGATGTGCCTGTTCTCAGGAGAGCTGGGGTTTGTGGGTTTCAGCAGGTGAAGGAGCTGTTAACCACAACACAACAGCTTATTCTGAACCATGCAGTCTTTCCTTTTAAGGTGTTCCTACTGCCTCAACTTTCAGGACTGTTTTTGTCCATGGTCAGTATAATCGGTGCTTACGGGAGAACCTGTGTGCTGGGTGTCAGCAAGAGTTACACTGGGGACTTTGGTCAGTGCTGAGTGCTCTGCTAATCTCAGCCAGGTATGTGCACTCTCAAATGGCTGGGGGAGCAGAGCTAGAATTAGTCACTGCAGACTAAACTGCCGTGTGTTTAATATTGATCTACCTGCACCTGCAGAACCAATAGCTCAAGCCTTTGCTGACAAAGCATTTCAGGGCAGGGAGTGGGAAGATGGATTCAACACAGAGGCTGTGGCTGATTTATAAGTGCTGATTTATTGAGCTACATGCATAGTAGGAATTCATAAGGTGCAAAACACAATGTGTACATTACTGGATGAGGAGCTAGCTTGAAGATGGGGGGTGAGGGAGGATTAATGTCTCCAGTATGTAGCATTTTAAACGCTTGTATGTGTAAATCAGTATGTTACCTGTCAAATATTACTGATGTCAGTATCAGGGGTGAGACTACAGGTCATTTTGGCTTTAAACTTCAAAACTAGGCATCTGAGTTATATTGCATAATTAGTTGTGAAGGGGTGACAGATTGCAAAGAGTGACCAACTGAAGCAAATACTGACAAATATGTAGAAGCTTAAATGAATTAAGTGGCATACTGTCATCCTGTGGACCCTGCAGGTGATGTAGAGAGGTGTGGATGCAGAAAAAGATCACAAAGTAATAAGTGTCATTAAAGAGGTTGTGGGGAATTCATGTCAGATATAGGAACTTCTAGTTCTTTTTTGTTCCTTGGTTTACATTATAAAATACTCTGCCCTGTCAAAAAGAAAAGGTTTGTATTGGTATGAGTTCTCTTCAGGTTTTGATTCTGTATCAGCCATTCTTACAAGCCATAACAGAGATCTAACTTACGGTGCTGTGGAAACATAAGGCATTACTAACCTTTTGATTCCAGGATCTCCAATCTTTCTGGAGCTGGAATAGCTAATTTTACCTGTTAAATTACATATTAAATATAAAAACAAGAAAGGTAAAAATAATTCTGAAAATGAAACAAGCTACTATATTATCTTTCTCCCTGCAAAACAGTGGAATGATGGTACTCCTTTTCTGTTGTCCTCATGGATATTTGAAGAAATATTTGGTGAAATTTGCTGTGCAAGGCAATTGTCAGGGACCTTTTGTTTTCCTAATGTGGAGTAAAGATGTCCAGGATACAGAAATGACTTAGCAACTGACTAGGTGATCTTCTGAATCTTCCTTGGTCTTTGTTGAAAATGCAGTTATAACCCTCCTCTTTTAGGAAACAAACAGAGAAATGTTTATTGCAGTGTGCAACGGGATTTATAAACTGTAACACAGAATCAGTGTTCTAAAATCTCAGTCTTCATGTCTGCCTAAAGTTTTCCACAGATTTATGACACATACATAACTTGAGCTAGACCTGTTTATTTCTTACAGACCTTGGGTAAAAGGTGAATGATCTAGTGAGAAAGTGATCGTTCTTTAAATAAAAAAAGCAACAGTGAGGCAAATCTGAGCTGTAGAAAGCACACATAATCCTTGCCAGAAATATTGCAGTCTCTAATTGAGAAGCAGCTAGTCAGCAGCCAAGCTGGCTCTGGAGGAAAGATGGAAGTGTTTGATCTCAGCTGTGTTACCACCTGTATCATGCCAGGGAAGTTAAATGCACTGAAAGAGCTCCACTTACCATTGATTTTATTTCTCCAAATGAAGAATGTGTTGATAAATGGCTGATGAAATGTGGTAGCAGTGGGTAAATGGGCACCCTACCACAATCCCTTTTTTTTCCTGTTGGAGCAATAGCCCTGGCACCATTAAGAAATGCTTCTTTCCAGTAATGGCAATGCTATGAAAGCGAGTGGTGGGCCAGTTCCTGCCATTTGAGATAATGTGATGAAAATCCAAGATACAATAAAATTATTTATAACCAGGAGAAAAATACATTGCTTTATGAGCTCCAGTACTTGCTATTATATTCCTTCTCTCCCTCTTGTCAGTGTTCATATCTGAGAGCCCTCCTTAGATGAAAGGGCTCAGAATGGGAAATATGGTTCTGTTGCACTGGCACAGTAAAGCAGGAAGAAGCTCTGTGCATAGAGGTCGCTGTAAAAAGTGCTCCAGCCTTCCCAGAGTAGCTCGAAAAAGAATCAAAATGCCAGGAGAGGCACAAGAACTGGTTGCTCTAAGAGTCTAGGGAATAAGTCATACGAGGAGAAGGGCTGAGGGAGCTGGGGTTGTTTAGTCTGGAGAAGGCTCAGTGATGATTCTGTCACTCTCTGCAACTACCTGAAAGGAGCCTGCGGCAAGATGGGGTTGGTCTCTTTTCCGAGGCAGCCATTGACAGGATATGAGGACATGACCTCAAGCTGTGCCAGGGGAGGTTCTGGTTGGATATCAGGAAGAATTTCTTTTCACTAAAAGGGTGGCTAAGCATTGGAATGGACTTCCCTGGTGGAGTCACCATCCCTAGAAGTGTTCAGCAAATGACTGGTTGTGACACTTAGTGCTGTGGTTTAGTTGGCTTGGGGATGTTTGGTCAAAGGTTGGACTCGATCTTGGAGGTCTTTTCCAACCTTGATGATTCTGTGATTTTTGTCTGCTGTCACTGAACATGGAGATATTATCCCAGTGTGTCCTGACTGTCCATCCAGCCAGTTATCCATTGCTTAGGGTCTTGGGAATGCCCAAGCAGCAGCACCTTCATTCAAAGAGGGACTATTTGAAGCCTTCTTTAATGGAGAGACTGCTTTATTGCGGCTTGCTGCTCTTGAATTGATTCCCTGAGGTCTTTGACTGCAAATACTGTATAGAGTAACCTGATCTGTGACACAGGGATGAAAAGAAAACTGAGGAGACAGAAATCCAGCTGACCTAGCATGTGGAAGTTAAGAGCTCAGAGTAATGAATGAGTGGCATTGAATAAAATTTAGTTAATCACGCTGGGTTGTTCAACGGGATATTAAAATCTATAAGAATCAATAACTTTAGAACTGTTGCATATCAGCTTAGATGATGTATGATGGCTGACCAGTTTGTTTAATCTGTTATTTTCTAAGGTGTTTTGTATCAAGATAAAAAGGAAATAAACAGAATGCTAAATGAGAAGAATAATATATGCCAATCCTTAACTCCTAGAGTAAGACATGACTGATAAAAACTCAATTGTATCCTAGCTATGTGAGGTGGCCCAGCAGGATCTCTACTGGAGATAGCATTTAGAGATACTTCAAGCGTCTTCTCTGGGTGATTTGGGAGTACTGGGAAAACTCTTAGAACAGGCTGGTTAAAAATATCACATTAAAGTGATGCTCTGCTTGAAAATGGCCTTCTCTATTAAATACTATAGGATTCAGTGTAAAGCCCACTGCTTTACAGTGGAGGGGAAAATGAGGCCAAGACAAGTCTAAGATTACTCTGAAAAGCAGGAAGAGTGTAATACTAACTAAGACCTTTTCTGTAGCTTGTGTCTTGCATTACCATCAATTCCACTAGCATCTGGATTCAGCGGGGACAACTTTGTCATTTCAGGCATCTTAGATTGTTATTTCTGAAGTGACCTGCAAGCTGGTTAAGGAATCAGCTCCTTTGAATTTAATTATTTTGCACCTTTTTAAAATTTCAGACTAGGTCTTTAGGTGGTTTGTGCTCTTTCCTCACTGCCATTTTTAAGATATTTGAATTATTTTTGTGATATAGACCCAGAGAGATTATATACAAAAGTTAATAATTACTATTATTTTTCTGAATAATTCTGAAGTGGCTATCTTTAATTTTTACAATTATTTTTAGTTCAAACTGAATTGGTTTGAGTCGTGTGGTGAATGATGCCTTGGCTAGTAGGGGTAACTTGCTGTGCACAATCGTGCTTTGTTTTATACATCTATCAAAAAAATAACTGGGGTGTTGGAAGTGATACATGGATTTCTCTCTGGCAATAAAGTAGCTGACTGGCTGTGTTATATTATAGTGATGGTTGCAGTATAACAACCTTGATGGATAAAACAGTAGCTAACCTTTGGGCTGGGACGTCTAGGTCAGCAGTTTAAAATTGGAGGCCATCCATATCAGCTTACATTTCCATCCTTGTCATCTAACACTCAGCTATTGTTGTTCCATGTGCCTGAATGTCTACATGCCACAGGAGTTGCCTATTTAATGTACAAATGACATGGTATTTTCTCTGATTTGCCAAAATTACTTTGTACTTTTACTTGTGCTCATCTTCTCCTCTGTGAGTCCATATTTAACATTAACTGCAGTGCAGATCAAATTCATCTCTGTGAAGATGAGCATTTGAACTTGATGGTGAGTGAATGATTGACAAGGTGCAAGTATTTTTGTGTCAAGGCTGTGACATGTCATTTGTTGAAAAAGCTATTCAGCCGAATGCTGTACTCATCTGAAAGCTGGGAGTGAAGAATGTGCCAGGTTCTCAAAAGGATGCTGCTTGATGTCTAGTGACACTATTAGTGACATTTTGATGTTAATGAATAAGGGAGCACTTTCTACTCTGGAAATTATGCTTTTTAAGGTTAGAAGAGGATGTTTTATGAACTCTGTGCTACACTGTTGCAATCCATGTAGCCATCCAGCCTTGCAGTAGATAATGAAGTTACAGTTTGTGGGTTGCTGTGGTCTGTAGCATCTGCTGATCACATGGTTAAAACTGAATGACAGGCAGCTGAAACAGTTTAAATGTCTCTGCTACTTTGCTGCATAGGCACTTGCGGAGGGTGCCACAGGGATGTTAGAAGTTTGTTAACGGGAAAAGGCAAAGTGTTGGGGAGGTTGTGCCTCTATTAAATTGCGTTCCACGCTGAGATGGAAATCTGAAGAATTGCAGAGATGGCTTGACCCAAGTTAATGCTCTATTCCCTAGTGTGGAAACCTAAAATGTTGCCAATATTGGGTGTAACTACTCAGCCCTCGGAACACTGCTGTTAATTAGCGTCTGTTTGCCTGTTTTGTGAGACTATAGGCTGCAAATGAGCAAGTTTTAAGAGCTATGTCAGATGAATCTACAGCCTTCCTGAGCATCTCTTGGATTTTACATCTGAATGAATCAGCTAGATCAATTGACTCTTCAGTAGTGTTGCTTTAGTGGGAGATGAAAAATACTTCATACTACAGGATTTTGTAGGCTTTTTTCCTCCATGCCTAATATGTTCTTAAGTATTTTAAAATGGGTCCTTTGACTTGGTGTGCTACATCTCTTCTTGAGACTTGTTTCCAAATATTGTATAGGAATGACCAGAGAAGTAATAAACAAAATTGGTTTAAGAACATATAAAAATTATGATGTCTTTTAAGTTACTCTACAAGGAATAGTGTTGTTTCTTCTCATGACAGTAAGATGATTTTTTTTTCCCCTAATGCCTAACAGATTTTTTGAAAAATGAATGAATTTTGTTTGGGTGGAGGAGAGGAGGGAAGACCCTCAAGAGACCAATCTTTAGCAAAATTTGAAATCTGCTGCCTTCTGGTACTGGCTGTGGATTAAATCTCACCCATTTCTTACAGATACTGATGAATTGTTGCATCTCTTCCTCTTTGATATTCTAGAGCCACAAGTGGTCTGACTAACAATAACACCATTGCCTGAAAGATCAGAGCACGGAGTGTGTACAGCCATGGCTATTGTTGTTCCATTTGATGAATGCACCGTGTGCTGGTTGCTTTGCTTTGAGTTTTTTGGGGACCAAAATTCATTAAAATCTCTCCACTGCTCTTTTCCCAAGACAAGGCTGGGGGGGGAGGTAGAGGAACATCCTGCCACTATACTGTCTCTATTAAATTGCTGCCGCAGATGCTGCCTTGGCTGCTGGTAACAGTGTCAGAAATGGCAGCCTTCTGTAGAAGTGGTTTAAAAATAGACCTATTTGAGTATGCTTGTTCCCTTAAAGGGACATTGTCAGTTTGATTTAGTCCCAACATTTTAGCTTGGTTGCTGTGAGTTATGCCATCTCTTCTGAGTTGCCAGCCAATTTGGCCAGGTCTGCAATGGGTTTGGGATTGTTTTACATAGAGGCAAAGATGCTTTGAACATAGCATAATAAAGTTTTACTAAACCTAGTAAATTGATGATAGTTTTGTTTTTTTTTTCTTGTGTCTGTTGCCATGAAAGTGAGGCACAGCCAGCATTCCCTGCCAGTGTTGTCACCCTTGCAGTTGAAGGCCTTGTGCAGTCAGTTACAGTTATCCACGTCCTTTCAAAATATATCCCTCTTCTGTTTTATGCCATAGTGCATTGCTGCCATTGATATCCTGCTTTTCCTTTTGCCTCTTTCACAAGAATTAATTTGGACAATGCAATGGAATAAGATTGGAAATGTATAACCCCCATCTTCAATCCATCTTAAAAGCCCAAGGTTGCTTTTAAGGGTGAGAGTGGTTCTTTGAAATGATGAAGTTTCTTGGGTTGGTGACTTCCTCTCTTCAGAACAATGCGACGTCATGCTGCTTGTGTCAGGAGGCAAATAAGAAGTTTGACCTGTAGCACATCCACCAATAAGACTTTTGTTGTCTACCATTTCTGTCAGAGACAAATGTTCTGGCTCTGGCCAGTGTTAACACAGGTTGTGTTACAGCCCTGGAGAGGAGAGCAGCTACAATCACATGACTGCAGTGACTGGTAAGGAGATCCAGGTTTCCATCCTGAAAGCTCTGTTTTATTTTCTTGCTGCCTGCAGTATTTGTTCCCCTCTGTGCAGTGGGATGGCACTTGACAGCACTGAGCAAAGGCTGTGAAAGCTGACTGAAGCAGGCTGAGAGGGGACTGTTGAAATGTGCTTTCAAGCAATTACATCTGGTTTTGCAGTGGTACCATTGATTTAATATCTTTCTCCTCCACCATCCTTTCCATGTTAACTGGATCTTTCTCCTCTGCTCCCTTACTGCCCTTCTGCAATATTTCTTACTCTTTGACATGTCCCCATCTCTTACATCAACTATCACTTCCATCTAGGCCCTCGAGCCCCTTCTTAGCCTGGTTTCCACTTGTCTAATCTTTTTTTCATTAAGAGTTAGATTTTGCTGACATCTTTAAGCTTCTGAATCTCCTGACTTTGAGAGTTCAGCATTGATTTCAATTAGAGCCCATGCCTAGAAGGCTTCAGCAAACAGCATCTTCTCTCATGGTAATGAGTTGTTGTTACCGGTGTCCCAAATGTGCTCACTTGTGCACGGTTTAACGCTTGCTCTGATTTGTGGTCTCTGATCAAACCATGCAAAGCAGAGCAGCATTTCAGGGGTCCTCTCCCTGCTCCTGTTGGGTGGACAGGTGAGGAGGCAGCTGCAGAGGGCTTTCTTCTCAAAGGAGCCTTGAAATGCTATTGTGGTAATTTGAGGCCTTCAAAGTGTGCTAGATTGAGGCACCTGCCATCTAGCATTTTAACTTGTCCTTTCTTGGTGTTTGCTCCTGGCTTACTTGTGCTTCAGTGAGATACATGATGCACATCCTGTGACAGGTATGTAGGTTCTGGAGCTGATTTACCCTGTGCAACCATAAGCAGTTTTTAAAATGATGGCATATCTGTCTCTCTATGACACTGATGGTGATGTTTGTTCTTGGATTTGTGGTGAGATTCCAGAAGCCTGGAAGAAACTTAATGTTGTGCCAGTGCATAAAAATGGAAAACAAGACAAATCCGGTAATTATAGCCCTGTCAACTTGATGTTTATCCCGGGCACAATAATGAAATGGCTGATTAAAGGATTTGAGTAGCAAAGAGTTAAAAAGAGTAATATAATTAATGTCAGTCAAGTTGGGTTTATGGAAAAGCGATCCTGTCAAACTAACTTGATATCTCTTTTGATAAATTTAGTTGATTAAAGGAAATTCTCTAGGCATCTCTAAAGCAGTTGACTTGCTACCACAGGACGTTTTGGAAAAAAGTGATAGAGAACTAGCATGGCACACACTAATGATATTACCAACTGGCCAGCTGTGACAGGTCTCTAAACATGGTGGTTAACAAGGAATTATTGCTGAACATGTATTTCTAGTAAGGTTCTGCAGCATTTGGTTCCCAGATCTGTTTAATACTTTTTAATCACACGAATGTGGAATAACCCCCAAGATCATTAGTGAATCAAGTCTGCAGTTATGCTTCCCCAAGTCTTCTGCCAACAAGGAAGATGCTATTCTGTAATATGAGGTTTCCAAGCCAGTAGTACCATATAGGAAAACGTAAGCAAGCAAATGTGGAGCTTCCTACTAGGGCTGAAAGTTAAATTTGGCATCTAGGAACTAAAGAGGTAATGGTTCCAGAGTGGGAGACCCTGTTGGGGAGGGGCAGACTCTGAGAGGGACTTGAGGCATCTGCAATTCCTAGGTTACCACGCGGATTAATGAGGTCTTTGGGTGTGAAAACGAGGGATTTTTAAATGAGAGGCTAGAGGTAATTCCTTTGTCACTGGTGCAATTGCTTTTGTAATAGTGTGCCTGGCTCTCATTTCAACAGTGCTAGAAGGATGCTGATAAATTGGAGGAGGATCAGAGGCAATGTCAGAATGATTAAAAGGTCTGAAAAACTGTCCTTTAGTGACATGCTCTGAGAGCACAATCTGCTTAGCTTATTTTGCAGAAGTTTAAAGGTGGCTTGACCAGTCTCTAAGTACCTATACAAAGACCAGAAATGTTCTATCTAGCTGACAAGTGTGCTGTGATTGCTGCTGGCTGAAAGCTGCAGCTGGACAAGTTTAGACAAGAAGAAAGAGCTGTGTTTAAAAAGAATGGGGCTAATTAACAACTGGAGTGTTTTACTAAGGGTTGTCATGGATTTTTCTCTGTTGGCAATTTCAGTCTTCCTTGACAGCATGCTCCAGTCAAACCAGGGACTTCATTTAGGGACTGGTATGATCTGTGTTTTACAGGAGGTCAGAAAGGGTGATTGGTTTGGTGTCTTGTAGCTGCAGGATCTGAGAATCCATTATAGTAGTTCTTGGCAGTGCTGGGTAGTTTTCTCCAGCAAACAGGAGAAAGAAGAGCTCTCTTGTTTTAACTTGTGTGAAATAGATGCAATTTAAGAAAATTAGACATTAGTTCACATAATGAATAACCTTGATTTTATCACTTTGAAGTTCTATTTTTCTGCAATTTGACAAGTTTAAATGGCATTCAGGTAGCTTTTCATGTAAGGTGTCACTCTGTTTCCTTACTAATGCCTGAGCAAGTACCTTACCCATTGTCAGATTGTTAATTCTCTGTTATTAAGTACTCAGGTGCTTCTTCATTGAAAGGACTGTCAGTTGTCAGTGTGGATCATTTAGATTAAGAACCCAGCCTGTCAGATGCTCCTCTGCTTTTACAGACTAGCATCCAATAGCATGAGTGTCGTCTTTCTGGAATTTAGACTTTTTTTAATATTCATCTCGGCAAAAAAAAAACAAAACCCTACAAGTAATAACTAGAAAGGAATCCACCGCATTCTACTTGGGTGAAACACCTACAGACACATGTGCGCATAAAAGTCCTTCCTGCTTTGTTTAGTAGTAATGCAGAGGGAGGAAACTGCTTGTATCTGAGTTTAGATTTGGTTTAACTCTGATTATTATATTGGTCATCTAGTTTGTAGCTTAAAAGGCTTTAAGTGATTGTCTGACCTTCTTTCTTGGAAGAGAAGCACTGTTCTATGACTTGGGAGACCTGACATCATCTACTGAGCCTGCCAAAGGACTCTGGTGTGACCAAAACTTTCTTTTGTTCCTGTTTCCTGTAATAGGAGTATGAATAGCAACGTTTATATGTCTTGCTTTGATATATTTAAGGACTTCATGGCAGGAGAGGTTTTCCTGGCTTTTCCTGAGTGTTGGTCTCTATATATAGCATTGGCAGAAGCACTTGAGAAACTTGTCTTTGCTTCCCAGCTTTCAGAAAATCCCGTAACTGGTTAATGAACACATTTAGGGTCTGGGTACTTTGAGAGCTGGCTGGAGGCCAGGCTGAGTGGGAGTGTTTGTTTAACATATGTACCATATATGGGTACCCTGGAGGAGCTCTCTGTATCCTGGGCCCTTGTGAAAACACGGTGCCCCAGTAGCAGCACAGGTTTGACTTTGCCTGGCTGTGGCCAGGTAACAGGATGGCTGCTGTTAGTGGGTGCTGTGTATGCCTGGTAAAATGCAGGCATACACATACTGTGTACAATACCTGTCAAGCTGCCTGCATCTTCCCTGGGATGTTTTTATCAGAGGCTGGGTAGGGTCTGTGTTTCTAGAATAACTGAATGGTAACCTAGTCAAAGGAAAGTATTTGTAGGGGAGGAAACTCCTAAGAGTAGTCAGTGAGTAGTTGAGTAGCTTGACAGAATCCAAATGGGGCTTGTGCAAGTGGAGCTGTATCTCTACTTGCTTTCCATGAAGCCTTATCTGACACAGCCAGGGGCTAACTTGAGCCATACCTACTTCACTAAAGTCAGTGTGGTATCTTGAGATTATCTGATTCTAGCACCTCTAGTTTCTAACTCAAGCAGCTTTCACCAAGAGAAAAGTTGTAAAGCTGATCTCCAGTCTGGAGTGCCATGTATCTGTTAGCAGCTGCAAAAAATAGAGGCCTTTAAATTTTTTTCCTGTTGATTTTCCCACTGTCATCTGGGAGCACATTCCTTATGCTCTATTTGGTTTTGTCTTTTGCCATTAACAAGACTGTCTCTGTAAAGTGAGGGCCCCCTACCTGAACATGAAATAAAGAGATAGGTGAGAATCTACTGTTGTGCACTGCATGTCATTCAGCTACTTGCATAATGTTTAATTAGTGGTTATATTCTGTTCTCTCTCAGACTCTTTATTGGAGGCTGTGTCTGGTTTCATGGTTTCCTCTGTTAGAAGATCTTCAAAGCAGTTGCAGTGTGACAGTGTGGCTACTGTCTTCTGTGGCTCACATAGAAGGCTTCCAGACCTCTCTCCAGAGGAGTCATGCAACTCGACTAAGTCCCGATTTTAGCCTGAATGTGTTTGGTTCAATACAGAGGCCCGTGTAATATAACCTCCCTGTATTTTTATTCAAAGAGTTTGGTGTGGGGTGATTGTAGTATTGAAGTCTGTTCCTCCTCTCCTGCTAGGACAGCAGTTAATGAAAACTATCCTCACAACATCAACTATCATTATTTTTTGAGGCAGAATATGTATAAGCATATGCTCCAACCTTTAGTCTTTGAAAAGAAGTTGTCTAATATTGAATACCAAAGATAAACTTGCCCTTGGAAGTTTGATCCATCAGTTTCTATCTGATTTGCTGAGAAAAGAGAGACAAGGAAGAATGGTTTGGATAGTTACATAATGCAGGGAGCCTTATGAGATTACAGAGAAGTTGACAGGAAAATAATAGAAATGGAGCAAATAAGTAATGATTTATTTTCTTTCTTCTGAAGTACAAGTGAACTGATTACAAAGCCTGGGTGAAATTGTTCTCAACTTTAGAAAGTCTGGTTCTGAATGGAATGCTTATGTCTTAATCCTATCTATGATAAACTTATTTTCAGACCAGTGACTTGACAAAGGTCCTGATCTGTGTTCTGTCTTGGCAGGAAATATGAATATTATCATTCTGATAGCCTGGGTGGCAATCAGAATTTTGTAATGTGGCTTATTTCTTTTAAGCACTTTTCTGTTGGAGACTTGTTTGGCGTACAGTCTGATCACCAGTTAAAGAAGAAAAGTACTGTGCTGGCATGGAACTGTTGTTCTTGTTGCTCCTCAAAAAATTAACCTTTTGGGTAGAAAGCAGAGATTTGGAGAAAAATAGAGAGTATATTTTCAGGTTTTTTACTCTGGCAGAGTGAAATGCTTATTTTGAGTTTGATTGAGGTAGATTGTAAGGGAAGTTGTCTAATGGTGTAGTATTTCTGGGTCTGGTCTTTGCAGTGTTAGGAAACTGTTGCCTCAGGTCTGGGTTTCTGCTGAGAAGAATTCTTAGATTTCAAGTGTGAAAAATGTTTTTGGAATATTGATTCTTGATTTACTTAACTCACTTAAAAATAAACAAATTAAAAAATAAAGATTTGTTCTTAGAAATTCTGTCAAGTATTGCTGCTGGTTACCAGGAAATAGTTAAATAGATTAAAATAAACAGACAAATAAACACTTAAGCATTAGACATAAAAAACCCCTGGCATATACACTAAAGCTGATATCAGTTCAAAATGCTACTAGGAGAACTGACCATTTACAGCTGCACAAATCTCAGAGTATATTGTTCTCATCCACAAAGGAAGAGAATTCCACAATTCATTATTTTAAAATGAACTAATGTGTGCTCTGTGTTGCAAATTTGCAAATCCTTGTGATTTCTGTGAACGTGTCAAGCTATGAGTATCATATGTTGCTATTTAAGTGTTTGTACTGAAGTGCATAAGTACCTGAAATTCAGTGGAAAGGCTGAACAGTAATATGAGAAAGAGCCTACTAGTTTTGCACTTAAGTTTCTAGACTATGTTGGAGTTTTTTTGATGAATGGTTTAATATAGAGACTGATTTCCTTTTCTTCTTATTTTGTAAAACTTTCACTCTCTTGATTCATTAAAAGAAGGAAAAATACACAAGCTGAAAACTGGTTTTTTTTTCTGCACTCTCTTGACTTTGGTTTTCTGTAACTTGTGAATTTATTTCCTAATTGGTGCCATAACATAATTATGGACCTAGTGTAGTCTTAATACACTCTTATTTTCTCCCTCCAGCATTGCCTAAAAGAACTGCTCAGAAAGCATGGTTTTATTGGAAAAGCTGCAAAGCCTGGATAATTTTTTCGTAAATTCCTTATGTTTTGAGCAGCTTAATTATTGCCTTGTTGAAATTCAGCACTGCAGCAGTGGAATGAAAGGAGGGACCAACTGTCTGAATAAACGTAACGCTCAGGATGGGTCAGGTTGGAACTCTGAGAAGCTGTTACTGACTTCTTAAAGCTGACTGTAGTGGCAGTCATGCAAAGTTGTGTCCTAACAGAGGATGATTTCTTTCAGAAGTTCTCCAAGGCTGGTTCCATCATGGGTGAAATTGTTCTGCTGGGAATGTAGCTTGGATTCTGGTTGGGAATGTGTCCCGTGGTTGAGTGATTAGAGATGACCTGTGTTCTGTCCTGGTCATGTCTCTTGTTTGCTGGGTAAACCATTCCCATTTCTTGTGTCCAGTTCAGTAACTGGTGAGCAGGGTTGAGGAGTCTGGCTTCCTTTAAGATGCATAGCGAAATATACAAATTTTTCTCAGTGAGCATTACCAGTACAGGAGAAGACTTGTCCTGGTACTCTTGATCTTCTGGTGAAAAGTGCTACTGGAAGTCTTAGGTGCTGTTTATTCTACCTCTGTGTTGCAGACCTTTTAAGGAAACTTCAACTCAGATTAAAGATTTAGTTTCAAAATTCTAATACAATGAAGCAGGAAGAAGGACTTATCTGTCAATGAGATAAAAATTGGTGAGAAGAAAAATCCTTATTAGGGCATCTTTATATTTTTTCTAGAATCAGGTTCTGAGTTTGTCATGTTTTAAATTAGTCTTGAAGTAGTGGCTTTGTGAAGCTTCATTCCTTTCTTTGTTGTTCACAGTACTCAAGAAAAGCTAGTCTTTAGAAAATTATTTACCATGTGTGCTTCAGCAAAGATTACCTGAAGCTGCCTAATTTCTATTTTGTGCATATTTGTAAACCTTACTCTAATATGTAAAATGCCAGTAGGTGGCAATCAAGAATATACAGGCTGATGCCTCTGTGTTTCGTAGGACCAAAAAGCTTCTTGTGTATGACAAAATATCAGCTTTTAACAAGCATGCAAAGCTGAGTGCCTGGAATGAGTGGAAACTTGTGCAAGAATGGCTTTGGTCTCTCAGTCTGTAGTTAATCGTATCTGTTTTCCCCAAGGAACACACAGGGGTTCTTTAAGAACTTGTAGCTGCGATTCTGAATGGTTCACTTTCCGGCTTGCTCCAGCTAAACTTTCACCTTTTGGGCTGTTGAGAGCAGCCCAAGTGTATGTTGGGAGTCAGAGTATGTCCTTGCATTGCAGGCACCGTGTCCTCAGGCCAGCTACGTCTGATGTAGAACAGATGTCTCTGCAGGGTGACATAAGGAACCTGCATCAGTGCAGCCAGAAGAGAAGCTGTGTATAGGTGTGATTCAACAGTGTTACTCCTTTCAGAGCTTATTTTGCCATCACAGGTTTCCATAATTTTGTGTTACTTTCAAAGTTCACTATAATGACCTAGGAACTCACTCTGGGCACATGAAGAGTGAATTGAAAACAATTTTGCTGTAACTGCACTCAAGTCAAAAAGGGGTAGGGTTTCCTATCTTACTTTTGCCCTGTGGGATAGGAAAAAAATTACTGTTCACTAATGAAATTAACAGTTTATAATTTGCTGGTAATTGGATGGACAGACTTATTTTTGGTGCAGCAGGGAAATCTTATTGCTATACATAAAACTTCCAATGAAACAGTTTGTAAGATTAAATTGCAACTGACAGTGCAGCATTTGCTTCTACCATTTACCAGCATAGTAAATGACTTTTTCCCACATCTGCCCTCAGCTTGATCTTTCCTTATGATAGGAGACTGCCATGAAAGGGAGAAAGGTGCAAGGATTTTACTTTGTGGAGGCCTTTTTTGCAAAAGAAATGGCTGTGGCATCAGGTCTTTTGAAACATTGACTGCTTTGTATTGGTATTGTTAAAACATTGTGACCTACATTGCTTGGGCAATGTGATCTGCTCCAATTAATGGATCTGTCAGCACAGATTAATTATAAAACTGACAACCACTTCTAGATGTAGTGGGTGCTGGTGACCTCTCATCATGAGAGGAAGATGTTGGCTTGTGCTTTGAGTGTGTGTGATAATATAATTTGTATGACTCTGCTCTGTGGAAACTGTCCTTTTAAAATGCTAGATCTCATGTACCACACTTGAATTATTTCACCAGATTTTAGTTTCTTAATACACTAGAAGTCTCTATTGCTAAATTGATTAGCATCTTGGAAATTTGCTTCTAGTCCTGCATTTTGCTTTACTTCAAAAGAATCAGTGTAATCATCATTGCATTCTGTCATTAACTTCCTTAGCGAACCTCTCCTGATCTAAGGTGACTGCTTTTCAATTATTGCATGAAAAAGGTAGCAGAAGTAAAGGGTATTGCTTGACCCCCCTTTATGTCGCATTGTTTAGTGGCAGAGAGCACAAACTACTTCATAACAGACAAAAATAATGTTTCTAGCTCCTGTGCAGCCTCTTCTTGGTTCCACTCATCTTCCTAGATCTGCTTTCAATTATCTTGGTCTCTTCCCTGTGTTTCTAGAGGGAAGATTGAGCTAGGTATTTCAGAGACAGTTTAATTTAGAAGTTGCCTGTGTGTGGATAGTTTTTAAGCTTTGCTAAACAGAGCCAAGAAAGAGGGAACCTGTCTGCTTTAGTAACTCTTCTGGGTGGGAGGAGAGTAGGGGCAGCTTTACTGTGATTTTCAGGTTGACTCCTCTGCCTTTACTCGTGTGGAAGGCCTCCCTTTGTATTAGCAACTCAACAGTGTACAGGAGAAGCTGAGATCATTTTGCCAGTGTACATTAGTTTGAACTCATGCAAGGTAAATACCATCTGCCAGTGTGTTCCTTGGTCCCTCAAAATGTCCCGGTACAACTGTAGTGTCTCAGATTTCATAGCTCACTTCAATTGAAACAATTTACTTTTGCTAGAAAACTTGTCCTACTCCACATCCAGTTTTCTTGTGTTAGACAACGGTTCAGGAAACAACAGACTCTCAAAACCAGGCTGTGACTTCTCTAAAGGCCCGGGCAGCAGGCAGTCAATGGGAAGTAACAGGCAAGAACGTGACATTAATGTCATGTCACTTAACTGAGGGATGTTTCTGAATGGGAGAGGAATGTTCGTAGTGATGTGTTCCCTTTTGATGGCTGATCTTTAATGTTTTATGAAACCAAACTAGTTCAGAAACATAAAGAAGCTTTTTACTAAAGTGATTTTCTAGAGCAGACTTGGCATAATACACATAGGCTAAGTCTAGCCAGAAAACTGTCAAGCTTCTTCCTCCATTTTTTCTTCTCTAATAAGCTGAGACACATTGTTCTTATGCTTCAAGGCATCCCAGAAAGCTGGAGATCCCATGCTTCTGAACTGGTACAGCTACAGACATTTTCACTAGGATTTATCTACAGTGTCTTTCAACTGGTCTAGAAAAAAATTTCCTGCGCTTCAGTGCACAGTAGAGAAATTGTCCAATGCTGTTTAGAAATATCCATACACTAAAATATCTTATTTAAATATTTGGACAGAACTGAAATTGTACAATGATCTAGTATGAAGCATGAACATATTGTGGGCAACTTTATTCCCCACAGTAGGTAAGGTAAACCATTTTCTGTGGAATGTTATATCTTCCTTTTAAGAAAATTTTCCTAATACATGTAGCTGCTGGGCACAAACTACTTTTTTTTCCTTTCTCAGTAATGAGGGAGCAAGTTTTTAGGTGTATCAGTTGTTGCCTTGTAAGCACTTTCTCTTTGACACTTTAACTGCCTTTTCAGCTTCCTTGTAATAGAGATGTGGTGTTTCCTCATGCTTGAACTTACAGACTGCTGAGACTTCACCATATGAAAACTTTTGTCTCCTGCATTATCCACCATAACTAAAGCTATACAGATCAACACCTTCAAAATGGGGATGAAAATCTGATCCTCTTGTATATGGACTCAGAATGGCAATGTTCAAAAACACAAAAAGCTTCATGGGTCCAGATGAAGCAGAAACTCTGATCCATTTTTACCTTACTCTATTGCCCCAAAGAGTCCAGATTTCTCATTTTTGATACCCTCCTCCAAGACTTGCATACCATGTCAGCATGCATTACAGATTTTTGCACTGTACTAAGTACAACATCCCCTCCAGCAAAAAACTGATTGCAGCTTTCTACTGTGGCTAGGATTAATCATAAATGATAATTGCAGAACTATTAAAACAAACTGAAAAGATTTGTATAAACTGTAGTGGAGATGGAGAGAAAGAGCAAAACTAGAACAAAGAGGGCATGGGCATAACACATTCTTAAATTTACTTCTGTCCCCCCTCATCTCCCTCCTTTATGAGTATGGACCATGGAACTGAAGGTCAAGTTAAGATTCATGATGGCAATGGTAATGTGGAGAAAGGTGTTGGCTTTGCAAGGCCCAGTTCAGTCTGTTTCTTCTGCTCTGTCAGGATTTTTCATTGCTTGCCTAGAGAACTGAGCAAGGCTTTTTGCTGCATCCTGTAAAGAAAGGCTGGGTGCTTTGCCTTTTTGACAGCACAACACTAACTGGTGGAAAAGAGTCGCTTGTTTCACAACTGAAATTAGTCTTAGTGTTTTAGATGTGTGTATGTTTCTTTCTTTTTGGTGAAAACTTTGCCTTTTCCAGTTCCGGGGCTGTCCTTAGAGCTGTTTAAACTGCAGTTTTCACTTTGTTTTTATAATGTACTTCCTGAACACACAGCATCTCTTTTGGGCAGGGAGATGCTGCCTCCTGCAGGCCTAGATAGATTTGACCCCTCTTACGGTTCTGGAAAGGATTCCACAATCCAGCCCTTCAAAAGACAGCAGATGTAGCTTGCTGAAAACATGGATTTATTATCCCAGGTAAATACTCCAAGTAGAGAGAAGTAGACTGAAAATTATAAAATACCACCAAAACACATGAGCTCTGAACTAACCTCTCCTTTGGATTTTCTTGTTAGGTAAACAAGTTCTTAACTGTCGACACAAACTGAGCCCTGGTAATTGCTCAGTCCAGCACTTCCCCCCTTCTAGTTATTCCTCCCACAGCACACACATTGTGTTGTTAATCCTTTCCAGGTATTCGAAATGTTCCTTTGATTTAGAGTCCTGCATTGAGTCTCATGGTTTGTGGGTTCCAGATGTACCTGCAGGAGCCTTCTAATGGAGCTCAGTTCTTATTCCTTCAAGGACCAGGCTGTTGAAGAGAAGATGCTGCCTACATTCCTCAAACTTTAAAGTGCTCAGACTGGATTTAACCTTCGGGTTTGCTAGAACCAGAAACTAGACAATCTTTAAATCCCCAAATATGTATCTGATTGATAGGTTGCATTTTTCACTGCATCTCTCAAAATACTTGCTTCTTTCTCAGCCTGATCCTCCAGGCTCTTTGTAGCACTTACACAGTTGAAATTATTACTCTTATCTGACACTAGCTCTGCAACTTTTATTAAATACACATAGGGATTCCCCCACTGCCCTTAAACTGGCAATGAGCCAGAGTATATTTTCTAGATGTGAACATGTATGCCCTTTCTGAGGTGTTTATCTTAGTGTGTCATGCAGGAAACTCTGCAAAGTGGCCTCAGTACCTGCTGTATTTTGGAGACATCCTTTACTAGGTGACTCTAACTGGAGCAGGTACAACAAGCCTTTGCTGCCAGTGCACCTGGTGAGGAAACCAGCAGTGGAAGAGTGAGGGATGTTCTGTTCCTCTGCCTCCTGCAGATCTAGAAGGCTACACAGGAAGTTAGCTTCGGGAATACCAGGAAAGAAAAGCTGCTCTTGTTTTGAGAGAGGCAGTGGTCTCTTGCTACCCCCTCCCTGGAGACTTGCAGAACAGTACTTACATTGCAAGGTGTACTGGAGCCTCAGAGATGGGAGTGTTTGGTATTGGGAAGCGATTGCTTGCGCCTGATGCAGCAATGTGTTGTATAAAGACCTGGACTGTTCTTTTAAGACAGGATGTGTCAGATAAAACTGTGGAGGGTCGAAGCAGACTGTATTTCTACTTTGCAACTTTGGGCAGGATGTACTTGGTAATATGTTTTAGTATTTCTGGACAAATGAAATTTAACAAATCCAAGTTTAACTTGAGCCAATTTCTTCCCTTAGTTCCCGTTTGCATACGTAAATAATGGTCACACAGAGCATTTTAACATAAAGGGCTCCAAAGCTCCTTAAACTATTAGCCTCAGTCAAGAAGTGATGTAATCAGAGCATTTTCTTGTACTATTCAGGACAATTCACTGGAAATGGAGGATGAATCTGATAAACTTTCAAAAGACATTAGGAATATCCAACTTTTTATCATATGACTGAAATCTCAGAACCCTTTGTCCATGCCATATTAAAAAGTAGGTGTTAAAGGGAAGGACTGTATTAAGTAGCTTCAGGAACAAGACCATCTTTGTCTTCACAAAATTATTCTGAAATTTTAGTCTAATACAACTAGAAGAAAATCTGCCATAAGTGATGGATGGAAGGGGACCTCCTGCTCTTATTTTGCCTTTGCAAGAGTTTCTTGCCTCTTAAAATGTCTGATCATGTTGAATTCTGCTGTGACTTCAGTTAACTTTGTTTTTAGTGACAAGTAGGAAATCCTAAATAGTCATGTGTCCTTGTATCAGTGTTTCATCTATGACTCACTCTAGTTAAACAAAATACTCTTAGAGTGATCTTTAAAGCAGACACTGTGAAAGGGCAGGTCCCTTCATCAGGCCTTAAAGTAAGGGACCAAACAATTCCTCCAAGCAGAGAATGACTGAGTATTATTTTTTCCAGTAATCTAGATGTCAGTCCTAAAGTCCTGACTGCCTACATGGTGTTCTGCACCTGTTATATGTGCCTTCCTCCTCTGTAGGAAGCATTACATCTTAATCTGCAGCCCTGTCAGTTTGTCAAGAGATGGGAAGTCCTGGTAGAGGTGGTCCTTGACAGAAAGAAGCAACAGAGTGTGAGGAGAATAAGACCACAGGGACACAGGAGACACAGAACTCTGGGCAACCTCATTCAGTGTTCTGCTGGCAGACACTGGACAGAGCTGGATCTCCTGAAAAGGAGCACATTAAGAAATTGTTTAGTCCCCTTAGCTATGGACTATTACAGTAAAAACTCACTTCATTACATCTGAATGTTAAAAAAAAAAAAACAAAGCTATGTTTTCTGGCCAAAAGGTATATCTTTTTTATTAAAAAAACAAACCCCAAAACAGAACAAAACACCCAGCTCCCCCCTCCCCCCTCCAAAATAAAACCCCCAAACATCTAGGTAACAGCCCAAAAGACCCTTTTTCCCCTCAAAAAACCCATAGGAACAAAAATTAATTAAGGATCCTTCTCTTCATGAACACTTATGTAAATATTCTCATCATATGCTTTGTATCTAGCCATTTAGTTAACAGAATACATGAATGATTCATGGTAGCCCTATACATAATGCATAATTAAATCACAGACTGATGGAGTGGAATTTATTAATTGTGAAGACACATGTGTTACCATGATACTAATTTATTTCTTTCAATTTTATTGGCATATTGCTCACTCATCTGTGATTGCCTGCTTTGTTGCATTACCCGAGAACAGTAACATGTTGTTAAAACAAATTATCTGGATGTTTGGATAGGCTGTTTGTTCACTGATGGGAACAATATGTATTTAGCAAAAAGATTTAATGTAAATTATTATACATGGGGTATTATCTTAGCACAGAACCATCACACCAAAGCTGCTCTGATGAGCCATATTAATTTCTGATATGAGTAAAAAAATATGTTTGAAAAATAACTGCCAGGACTCTGGCATGAAGAAAAAGTGGAAGTTCATAGAAAATTATCTTGGCAAAATTACATGGTAACTTTTAACGTATTTTTATGAATCTTTGCAATATTAAATTGTAAAATTTAACAGGTATTTTAGCTCACTGTCAGAATTTGTGTGCCTGCCTCAGGCTTGTATCTGTGGTTCCTGTCATGTCTTGATGGCATCTTTAGAAAGATTTTTGTTTGTGCTAGATAAGAATTTCATGTCTTACCTAGCACAAACAAAAATGGAATTTGCTTTCTAGCGTGGATATATTGTGGTATTATTTGAATGAAAATTAGGGAAATTCTTTTAAGGGGATTTTACACACCTTTGTTTTCCGTGTCTCTGTACATTTGCCAGATCAACTGGAAATTGACATTATGGCATTGAAAATTCAAGTAACTCTTTTTTGCTATAAATTTGATGAAAGGAGTCAAGTGTCTCACTTGGAAAAGAGGCCATATTTTAGTATATGTTGTGTTTTTAGCCTTTTTGTTAGTCAGATGATTATAAAAACAGTGCTGAAAGGCAAGGGCTTCTTCTCTTGAAAAACTCCGCGGGTCCAAGGCACGGTAACCATTGGAAATGAAAAATGGAGACTCTCTTAGGAAGATTTGAGTAGAACAGATGTGTAGTTGTCTTCAGAAAATATTGGTTAAATAGGTACTTAGTGGAATATTTCAGGTATGCCTGAGCCCTTAAATCAAACTGCTGTCAGGAGCAATCTGCAATGAGCTCAAGGGATTGTAATTCCACTGCTGTGTGGTGAGAGCAGCAGTGCCTATAGAAAATCCTGTATCTTTGTAGCCAGAAGCTGATATTAGGCTTAATATCATTAACTGTCTTATTTCTTTTGCCATCTAAGCTAGGAAATAAAGCCAGAAGGGACACTTAATACATCTCATTTTACCTGTTGTGCACCCCAGGCTGTTATTTTGTAATTCTGCCATGGTGGCCGGTAGCAAGGGTAGAGTAGGAATCACTGGAGGATCATACTTTGATCACTTTCTCTGTTGTTATATTTGCTGTACTGGGCTTAGAAAATACATTCTGCTTTTGTGCAGAAGACTCAGGGTGGGTCATCTTTTAAAATCACTCAAAATCTTTGTTCCTGAACTTGCTTCAGTGCAGAAGTTATTTCTGTGCCTGGTTCTTCTGGAACATGGATGGTGACTCTGCTGAACAGAATTTCCTCCACTGGATGCACACAACTGGGTTTGCTCTGCAAGCAGAGGTGGAGTAGAGCTTGGTGGTTGATGCATGAAGCCCTCCCTCTGTTTTGCTGTAAGATTAGCTGCCTTCTTTTACATAAAATGATGCTGGAAGATACTGGAGGAAAAAATGCATCTGGAAAAGAAATCATAATACATAATCAAGCAACATTTTGGAGTTTCTTGTGATAGAGGAGGGAAAGGAAGTTGGGGTGTTTTGTTTGGTTTAGCCAACTGACAGGACCTCAGCTTGCCAGGTGCCGTATTGGCACATATGAGGAATCAGTCCTTGCTCAAAAAGTTTGCTATTGGATGAGACAAGCAAAAGCAAGATGTGATAAGTACTATCACTGCTCTTCAGAGACAGAGCAATTGAGTTGACAGATACAGAAGTAATTGAGACCCTGGTTTGAAAGAAGTTAAATGACTGACAGAGGCCCTCCAGGAATTAAACTGCAGGGCTGAGAAATGAATCCAGGTTCTAGTGTAGGCTCTTGGCCATAAAACTGAAGAAAAAAATTACAGGTTGAAGAAGAGACAAGAACTGCAAAAACCCACTTCTCAATACTATCCTCATTAATTTTAAATATACATGTAGCTTAAGATAATGATATAATGCAACTATTGTTTCTTGACATATCAAAGTTGTTCTAATTCTGACTTTGATTTTTGTGACTTGAAATCACATTGTGTCAGCAAGAATACTGGTAGAACTTCAGCTTATTGCAAGCTAGTTTATATGTAAGATTTCCATACACAATTTTTTAAGAGCTGCCTTTTTATGAGTAAGCTGATTTCTGGTTTGCCTAAGCCTCAGAACAAGACCATCTCAAAGTTTATCAGCGCGTGTTTCTTCACTAATACTGGAAGGAGTAGCTCTCACTGTACTGAATCTGTATCCATCAGATAAAACATAGTATCTGTGCTATATCAGTCATCCTGAAAAACAAAGGAAAAGTTGCTATTGCAGAACTATCAGAAGATAAATATTTTCTGCTTTGAAATTAATCAAGTAGTTTTCTCTAAAGCTTTATTTTTTGCCTTTTGCTCTTCTTACAGGAGTATCATTGGTCTTTCTGTATCTTATTACAAACTACACTTGAATTAACTTAAAGAATTTAATTTCCCCCCCACTCCCTTCCCCAGGGCTATGGACCAGATCCTCAACTCCTGCAAGCAGGTCTTGTTCCCACTGAATCTGTGTCTGTTCTATGAAATGTGCACTTCAGCATTTTCAGAAAACTGCTTATTTTAGGGGGTGTTGTGCTGAAATTTTGAGCTGTTAAACTTGAGGCTTTCTCCAGTGTCATGTTTCCAGGTTTCTTGATCAGGTAAATCAAAATGTTGGTGTTCTTAGCTGAGATGCTGAGGGAACTTCTCAGCTAAAGACAGCTGAATGCTGAAATAGAATACTCAGAAAGGTTGTAGAAACTCTACCAGTGGAGGTTTTCTGGGTTGGGTTGGGTTTCTTTAAGTTTTTCTTTTGTTCTTTAACAATTTTTTACACAAAAGGCCCTGTAACAAGGGGGCGTGTCAGTGTAAATGCTGTGCTCTGGTGGCATCCTGAGGTCGTTTGCCATGTTTTTTACCTGATACTCTGTGGACTGTTCACATAGTGATTTTTCTCATCAAACCTATGAAATTTTGAGCTGGTTGGCTTCTGCCCTTGCATGCTTTATAAAGTTGATGGGTTTTGGAGATGGTTCCAAAAGCAATTTAGGGATCTATTTTCTGAACACATAGCCCTAGAGAGCAGCATGGTAAAAAAGGAAAATCTCCACCTGTTCCTAAAGACTTGGCCTGAGAAGCACTAGAGCAGAAATGGGTCTGTTAGGAATAAATTTGGAGGAAAAGGTTAAATATACTTCTACCTTCCTGTCATAGCAATGTGAATATTAGATTACTGTTTCTGTGTGAGCTAGAAACCTCTAAATTTGAAAGGGATTGAGTGGGGAAGTCTTCAGTCAATGCCAGCTTCCAGCACCATATCCAGAAAGAAAGCTCTTGGACCTTCTTGGATTCAGACCTGGGCCTGTCTGACTTTTAGTCACACTTTTAGTCTGTGTGTAGCTTCCTTGAAGTGCAAAGGGTGATGCCATGGTAGAGATGTATGATTAGTGGTGTTCTCTTCTGAATGTAACTTGGAAGTGTTCCAGCTGTTTGCCTACAGACCTGGTGTGCTATCTCTATTTTGTAACAGGCTGAGGAATATTGCTATGCTGAACAGTAGTACTGGGGTCACTGAAAGGCAGCATGATGTCCTCTCATGCTGGATACAGTATTACCTATAGTTGTGGAAAGGACTTCACCACATCCATAGTTACCTTTAAATCCAAATGGCTAAATTATGGACACTGGTCAAAAGGGTAAACTTTGATCATGACTTTGTTTGTTCTGATTATCCTATCTTGTACTGAGATCTCTGTTCCAAAGTTCTGTGAACTTGGGCCTGTTTGTATTATCCCTGCTTTTTTGAGTCCACAATTTCTAGATGATATTTCTAAATAATTCCAGATGTTCATAGAAAAAAAAATTAAAATCTAATTTTTTTTAGATTTGTTTCTTTCTAACCTGTTTTTTGAGATGGGAGCACAAAAGTCTGATGTGAACATAATCCAAAATGGTTGACTGTAGTTTATCTTTTATGCAGTTAGCCACAGCAGCTGCCGGAGATATGTGAATGCAATGCATCTTTAATAAATGAGATGGTACTTGCTTTGACTACTAGTACAGGAGATGGTTTAGCCTGAGGCAAACCTACAGGCTATAGATATTTCAGCTGGCCATGTACAGTTTTTGCTCTAACTTGAAGCCATGCAAATAATAGATCATAGTCTTTAAATAGATATTTGGGGGCAAGGCTAAAAAAGAATCTAGACAATGTGTTATATTCATAATACTTGATAGAGAGAGGAGGAAGAGGGGCTTGTCCACCCTATCTTTAGCATCGGTGAAGAAGCCAGTTGAATAACAAAGTTTTTTGGGGCAAGATGTCCTACCAGGCTACTTAATTGCAAAGTTATTGAAGATGCATGAAACCCAGCCTCGGATTCTGTAGCAATGGAAATACTATTACAAGAGGTAGAGTAATTGAAGGAGACTGATGAAAATCTGGGGTAATTGAAGTAGATGATGCAGATTTGATGTATGAACACTGTTGAACCTAGGTGTTACAGTTATTGAGAAAGACTAATATCAGCAGTTCTTACCCTCACCCAAAGTGAACTCTCGGCAGGATTGCCAGCAGAATTCTACCCTGGAACTGAAGAGGAATTGTTGAATAAGAGAGGGATAAGAGGGACCAACTAATTATGCTTTAAAAGCAGATAGGAGGAAAACAAAAAGGAAAAAGCTAGCAAATTAGAACATATTTACTTTTTTTTTCTTCTGTGCCACACTGATAGGATTGGATTTTGTTTTTTGTTTTTTTTTTTCTTTTCCCATCTCTATAGTGTCACTTAAAAGATGATGAAGATCATATGGCGTGATATCTTTTAATATGGAAATGTAATGAAACTGCTGAATAACCCTAAGTTTTCTAAGGGGAAAAGATCTGATTAGAGAGAGCCTTAATGTTCTACCTTTCATATAAGGCAAGGTAATGGAGTGCCTTTTTTAAAAACAGGCAATGTATATAACTGCAGTCAACATCTCAACAAATGTAGAGAATTGGACATTTATTGTGCAGGCTTTTGAGCAATTGCACATAGTTTCTGTGGTTCCTACAGTTGTGTTTTTTCATGTAATTAAGAATCAGTGGAAAGTTTGAAACTTCCTGTTTGTAGACTAGGTTGGTTTTTTTCTGGGGTGTATAGTTTGCGATATGGTGCACTCATTCCTATCTCACTGTCCTGGTATTTTAGGGTTGCCAAAATTGGGTCATTTGTCATCCTGATACCCGGCATCTGTTCTGCCATATAACCTGTAAAATAAGATATTGCTAATGCATTTGCAGGCAGTATTACAGCTCATGGGGTGGAGCACATAGAGGTGAGAGGTTGAGTGCTGGTGCCCATCTCCAGATGGATTAGCAGGGTCTCAGCCACACATACTGTCTCCCACAGAGAGAGGGGTTTGGCAGTCAGCATGGAACTGGGTAGCAAAGCAAGCAAATAGTATCTGGACAGCACTAACCATCTCCAGACTAGTGCAAAAATTTGAATTAAGCTCAGATCTAGCAGTTTCTGAAACTTAACACCTCTTGGTGACTGCTCATTCCGTGTTGAGAGCTTGGTACCTGGTGCAGATATCCACAATTTTGAGTGTACTGCTAGCTTTTGGCATTTGGGACAGGTGGGAGAGACGCAACACGATCTTTCTTTCACCATGATCTTGCAGTCCAAGATCACCAAGGTGGGTGTAGGGTTGCATAAACTTATTTTTGAGATGCAGATAGCCTAGGGAATGCTCAGGAAAAAAGCTTTTTACACATGTGTTTTTGCACCTATAGAGTAACTCTTACCCAACTGTGTGTGCTACCTAAGATAATATATATGGGCAGACACGATCACTCATAAAAGTATCTCATCAAAGTCCTCTGTGTATATCTGTGTTATGTTTATACAATACAAAGTTTAGTGGCAGTGCAGGTTTACTGGATTTTCAGCCCCATGTCACTTATTCTGCTGTACTCATGATTCAGTGCTGCCTTAGCTGTAGTTTCATGTTCAGCTGTAGGACCACTTGAGCTGGATTAATGGACCCAGGTGAGAAACACCAGCTCTGAGCCCAGGGTGGGGCTGATCATTGAACTGGATCACCTTCCTTTCTGGCTGCTGAATGGACAATGGTTAAAATTAGCTGGCTTAGAAAAATACATTTAACCCAGGCAATAGCTTTGTTTGAAGTTATTTAAGGAAATTTTTTCACAAGCATTTACACCAGCAAACCTAACAGAATGCATCTTGGAGGGCAGGTATGGGTTGGTGCCAAATAGCCGGTATGACCTGGAAGTGGCAAACCCCTGAACAGGACATCTGACTGCTTTATTGCAGGGAGAGAGAACAGCTTAAGGGAGAGAAAATCCAAAGGTGCTTTATGGAAATCAAAACTTTATGTTTGTAGGGAAGTTTCCTGGAATGTGAGACACTATCGTCTATTTGAAATTCAGGATCACATCTGTAGCATCTCTGAGCGGTATTGATTTACCAAGTGGAGTTTGTCTCCCTTTGGGATTTCTTCCCCAGTTTAGGCTTCAATTGATGTAATCTCAGAAGAAAAGCCTTGCTTCCCCTTATAAACTGTTCTCACCAGATGTCTTGTTTTCCCCTTTATTCCTTTGAAATGAGTGGCTTTGACCTTAGCTTTCCTAATGTTATTTAGCCCACATGGAATATCTATAAAAATAAGAGCTGCAAACTCTATTAAGAAAAGCACATATGACCTCCGATTGTAATAACAGAATGCAATTAATGTCAGGCTTGTTTTGATGATAAATTCAGGGGTAACAAATGGATTTTGCTTTTTCAAACATACTAGTATGAAGGGAAAAGGGAAAATGAGCTTTAAACTACTTACTGGCATTTTAAAAGATCTTTTCTTCCCCAGACCTGAATCAATCTATACAATTGAATATTTAGCAGATTTGCACATTCTAAACAAAAGAACCCCAACAAATGATAAAAAACCCCTTTTTATAGGCAATTTTAAATGAAGAGCTGTAATTGTGAATGGGGATGTTCTTGTGTTACAAACTAGGAACAAGTTCCACTTGAGAAGCAGCTTATTAATTGTGGCTGTTGCAGCAGTTCCATGGGGACATGACGAAGATCCTGTTGGTTCAGAGTCTTCAGAGGCACATTGAAAACATTTGCACCCACCCTCTAGCATTAAATGTCATAGCTTCTCCTCTATATTTATCCACAAAAGTACCATCTGCCACTAGGTCAGAAAGCCTTGCTTTTCAGTTTAAGCTGCATATTTTCAAAAGGAAGTAGCTCTGTTTCAGTTCAAGGTAGTTATTTGTTAATAAAGGGTTTCAGAGGATCAAGATGACCTAGGTGAGTTTAAAACACAAGCAGCAAGTTTGGCAAAGAGCAGGTGGAAGATGCCCAAGGGAAATTGAAATGCCAAGGCCACAACTGTAGAAGAATGCAATTGCCTAGGCTGACTGGGTATAAAAGTGCCTTTCCTTCAGCTGATGCCCTCCTTTCTCTCATGTTTCAAGTCTGTGTAGGAAAGCCCTCCTTATGAAATTTGATTATGTTATTTAAGACTGGAGAACACTTTTGAGGAGTTTTCATCTCTAATAGCCAAATATTAATAATTCCCTGTTTTTGCAATAAGTACTTGCCCTTTCCTCCTCCTGTCTCATGACTGGGAGAGTAATGATAATAACTCTCTGGTGCAAGTCACCAGAAGTTCTTGTAAGGGACAGGGTATTCTCTCACCCAAAGGGCAGATGGCACTGGAATGCATTTGGAGCAGGTGGTTGCTTAGAGCAGAGAAATGTTCACTGACTCTGGTGCCCAAGCAGCTGAGCTGGGAGCACCATTCATTTCCTAGTTTGCTTAGGGCAGCAAATTCCAGAACTAGTTCACCTACAGTTAAAAAAAGGCTGGGAGAGCTTTTAGTTTCTGTACGCAGTTTTCAGCATAGCAACTTAATTTCAGAAATCTGTGGTAAAGGAAAGAGGAAACCACAAAGAGAAAGGCAGATAACTTGTGCACCAACTGTGTAGATGGAGTAATTTGCCTTTTTCTCCTCATTCAACCCCCCCACCCTCTATCAAGCCAAAACAACAAAACCCCTCCCAAACCCACCATCAACTTAAAAGGGGTGCTGTACTAGTCTGCAGCTGTGTCAATTATTGTTAAAAGGGATGTGTATCACTTGAAAGGGAACATGAGAGTACCACGGAGAACTGCTACTGCTATCATGGAGCAGTTTTGCTTGTGTGATGGAGTTTGACAATAAAGTTGTCCTGCTGACAGGAAGGAGTCCCTAGGCATAGTTCTTATACCCAGGTTTGCTCTAGGGACAAGATTTTGGTCTGTAATATTTTCATCCAGGAGCTGGCATCAAAAGCCATTTATGTGGGCCCACTGTCAGTGTCTCTTTTTCCAGAACACTGAACTTGCTGAACACTGTGATGAGGTGTATTGGGTTTGTGTGACACGGTTTTGATACTGCATGCTAGGGGCTACAGGCCTGGTGTCTGTGGGAAGGTATTATGAGCTTTCCCTGTGTCTGATGGATCCGATGCCAGCTGGTACTAAGATGGACCTGCTGCTGGCCAAGGCTGTGCCCATCAGAGATGGTGGTAACACCTCTGGGATAAAGGAATTAAGGAAGGGACAAGTTGTGCAGCAGCATTTGCAGCCAGTGAGAGGAGGGAGGAGATGTGAGAGGAACAACTCTGTAGACATCAGGGTCCTTGCACAAGGGGGGGCAGGAGGGGCTCCAGCTGCTTGGGGGGAGATTCCACTGCAGCCCCAGGTGAAGACCATGGTGAGGCAGCTGTGGCCCCACAGCCCATGGAGGTCCATGGTGGAGCAGACATCCAACTGCAGCCCATGGAGAGCCCCACAGTGGAGCAGGTGGATGTGCCCAAAGGAGGCTGTGGCCCCGAGGGAAGCTTGTGCTGGAGCAGGCTCCTGGCAGGGCCTGTGGACCCAAGGGGAAGAGCCCATGCTGGAGCAGCTTTGCTGGCAGGACTTGGGACCCCATAGGAAACCCCTCTGTTCCTGTAGGACTGCACTCTCTGGAAGGGCCCCACGCTGGAGCAGTTCTTGACCTGCAGCCTGTGGGAAGGATTCACCTTGGAGAAGTTTGTAGAGGACTGTCTCAAGTGAGGGAACCCTGTGCTGGAGCAGGGGAACAGTGTGAGGAGTCCTCCCCATGAGGAGGAGGGAGCAGCAGAGATGATGTGTGATACACTGTTTGAAACCCCCATCCTGTTTCCTTGTGCTGCTGGGAGGAAGAGTATGGAGGGATGTGTGTGTGTAGAGAAATGTGGAGTAAAATTAAACCTGAGAAGTTGGGGTTGGGGGGATGACTCTGAATCTGTTTTGTCTGTGACTGTAATGGCTGAGTGATCTCTCCCTGTGTGATCTTGACCCTTTTTTTAAATTCCCCTCTCCAGCTGAAGAGAAGTAGCAATACAGCATCTTTGGCTGGGTGCCAGGTGACTACCAAGGTCAGCCCACCACAGAAAGTGACTTTTTTTCCATATCATTCTTGTGAAAGTTTGATGGAGGAATGCAGTGGATATGCTGGATGAAAGTAATTTCCCTCTCAGACTACTGTTTAGCTTATTGTTTTGTATTTATGCCAACCTCACTGAAGAAAGAAACTGCTTTGACTTTTTTTTTTTTTAACTTGGAAGTTGTTTTCAATCCTTTAAGTTCAAAACCACATGGAAAAAGAGCAGAGAGGCAACAACTCTATTCGTGTTTAAAAGAAACTGAACTATGGGAGGTTATCAAGGAAAGGAAGACTTCTTTCTGCCAGGTGAATTTGAAGCAGGTGTGACTATGTTTTGGAACATGGAACTTCATTGTATTTTAGACCACTGCTGCCACCATGTGGAATAGTTCCTCCAACTCTTCACGAGGTCTTACCCTTGCATTTGCCTTCAGTCCCCTGCTAGTTCATGGATGGGAAATGGGCTGTACTTTTAAGTTGTCCTAATAATATAAAAAAGCTGTTGAATGCACCTCAGAGCCGTGGCCTAAGGTTAATGCCATTGATACCTGTGCTGCTTGTCTAAGCATGTAAGCAGCCATATGGTACAAAGTGGGTTGGGGAAAATGCTTACTCTACATGACAGAATTGGGAGCAAAAGGAAGATAATGGGGTCTATCAGTAATGACACATGAGCCTTAAGAAGAAGCATCAGCAATTTGCTGAGTTTAACACGAGGAATTTGTACATACAAAATATTGTGTTAATGTAGCTGTTTTAGTTGCTTGTAGTTTTTCAGTTGCTTCTCTTTGACTAGTTACTGTAGGTGACTTTCATCCTTTGCATCCTCCTTTTGCTTTGTAAAGAGCCCTATGTCAAAAAGGTGACCACTTTATCAGGTCAACAGCTGCTAAAAGCTTCCTTGCTTAAGGTGTGTGATAATGGAGGGCAGCATCTGTACAAAGTGTGGTGTGGCACTTTGGAGGAAGGATTTGTTTATCCTTAAGCCTGCTTGGTTGGCTAACTGCCTGGGTATAAATGTGAGGGGGATCCTTCAGTAGACAGTGACACTCTTGCTGTCTCACACAGCCTGTGCCACTGTGGTCTCAGGAAGGTGATTCACAGACTTTTGGATCAAAAGGGTATCATCAATGCCATCAATATACTGTAGCTGGCACCATTGCAATTGAATTTGTATTTTCATAAAACACACTTTAGCTGGACAATGTTTTTTTCTATTTTGTGAAAGTAGTGTACAACAATGTCTGAATACACATTTCCAGGCAGCGCCTTCTCAATAACAGTTTTGGAAAAAGTTCATTTTCTCTTGACCTTTTGAAATTGAACATGCAAGTGATATTGAGCAATGCAGCCATCTGAAACAGTCATTTATCAGCCTGCTCATGAGGGTGTGTTACTTGAGTATTTCCTTCATGAGGAGTATTGGCTTCATAAGAGTATGAAATAATAATGAGGTGGAGAAGTTCTAGGTCTTTGTGTGTGTATTTTTTTGACTCTCTGGTGCTCCCTAATTTCACTTGCTTGATAAATGATCGTCACCAGATGTACCACTGCATCTCATTCAAATGTATACCTGAAATGCATTTCTGCACTTGTGTTAGCTACTGAACTCACTAAGCGCTGGTTTCAACAAAAGTGTAGAGAAAGCCTTTAATTTCTCAGCTGACAAAATTGTAATGTACTGCTTTGAAAGTACTGACTTGTAACATGTTCTGCCTTCAAGTCCCTTTCTTCCCTTATGCTCTTAGTACAAATTTTGTTCTGGAGAAAGGTGCTCAAGACCAAAATCCTCTCTAGGTTCAGTACAGATCCAAGTGATACTTGATAATACTTCAGACCATCCGTGGAAAGAAGTAGAATGTAATTTCATTTCCAGTTCTGATTCTGGATTTTATCATTCAGGCATGGAGATAGTGCTGTGTTTTGTCTGTGTATGCCCATGCATCAGGATCTAACAAGTTAATGCCATGTAGCCACTCTTTGTGGATGTATCTAGCTGACAGGTTTGCTATCCCTGAGAGTAGCTAGAATGTTTTGGAAAAACATTTTTTCTTCTTTTATTGGGTGTAAGATTAAACATGGCATGAGAAGTGAGGAACACTTCATTTTAGTGATGTCAGAATGCTTTTATCTTGGAACACTTTAGCCTCATGTGAGGATATATATGCCGATATTTTTATAAAATGTATTACAAAATTAAAAGTCAGAATGAAATACAGCCTAACTGACAAACCTAAGAAATTAAATTAAATATTCCATCATAGAAATCAATATTCCAGAAGATTTTATTGTTGACAAAATTGTATTTGTCATCTGAAAAGTCATTTTGCTGTCTAGTTGAAATCTTCTTTTAACAGGGTCTGGTTGTGAATTGCTAAATTTTGTGTTCAAGACTATGGATGCATTCCAAAGAAAGCATTGAAAAGCCACTTAGATGATGATGAATCTTCAGCAGTAATGTAGTGAATTTTGATATACTGATATAGAAAAGAATTGCTTTGTGTCCAGCATCGAATTGCTATCTTAAATATTCTTTGGGTCATGTTGTATTTATCACCAGTATACTTATAAGTATCATCATCTTTAGGCTAGAATTTACATACAATTGTTTCATATTTGATAAATTTGCTTAGGCAGTGGTCAAACCACAATAGTGGAAGAAGCAGGGGTTTCCCTGCTTGCAAGACAAAAAACAAGTCTCAGAATTGTAGCACTAGACTGAGGCGTGTCAGTTACTGTCTTCAGGCAACCTTGTCTCTGGATTGAAGTCTTCTTTCTATTTCATTCCTTCTGCGCAACTTTAAGGTTTCTTATGCTCCTTGCTATAAGAAATGGCCCTACTAATGGGATTTAAGATTCTTTTCTTCTTGATTTGAAACCTATAATGCATCAATTTTTTTAATTGAATTAAAGAAGTTGTTCTGGAATATCATGAGCAACCTAAATTTCAGATAAGTGAGAGTTCAAATTATTTGATAAACCATAAACAGAATAGAATTTAATAAAGGACAGTTACAGTTAGTAATTGATACAATCACAAGTTCTAGATAGTGAACAGTTTTCATGGCTCCTATAATTAATATTGCAAATTCCTTCAATTTATTCGAGAGTGGGTCTTGCTTAGTCAGCTTGGAAACAAGTCTTTAAGAATTTAGAAAACCAGATGTGGGAAACAGATGAGGAATCTTTTGCATTACCTATTTCCCACTCCCCACTTTTTTCATGTTTGAGAAATTCTTGCCAGTTTTTAAGGGTCCCAGAGGAGCCCTGTCAATGTTTAAAACACCAAGTATGTGTAAAAGGTGTGTGAAGAAGGATAAATTATAAAAATAGTACCAGGTTCTGCTAGTGGTTTCTCATAATGTTTTCTGATGAGTTGGTCAGGAATTTGGCACCTTGGAAAACTGAAAAGCTGTCAAATCAAAGTTACTTTTCTATCTAGTGTGGATCATGAGTTCCTGAGTTTCTCCAGAGTCCATGTGTGTCATGTTTGGAGCCCTGTCTAGGTCACTGGTTTTTTGCTTAAGGGATAACATTTCAAGTACAGGGGACTTGCATATCCAACTTCCAATTCCTTCTATTATTTTGGAAATCCTCTGCCAATGTTCCTTGAAATTTTTGTTTGTTTTCTCTGCTCATTCTCTTCACAGTAACATGGTGTGGTTTCTTCCTGCAGTCTTTGCTCAGGCCTGGTTTCCACTGAAGTCAAGTAGACCATTCAGTAGGTGACTGTTTTTGTTCTCTGTGTGTGAGGGTTTTTCTCTTTTTTACTGACTGTTGCAAAAGTAATGCTAGTGACACTTGCCAAAATTTTTTGCTTCCCTGCATGTGAGCTGATGGATGTTACTCTAGATCACAGAAACCAATGTCAATGTTCCAGTCATTATGGTGTGGCTGATTATTTTGATACTTTTCAGTTCACTGGATAGTGTAAGATATCTTTCTTTCAACTAGTGTTTGGTTGATTTGGTTGGAACTCCCAGTGATGACATGGCTTTTAACCAAAAGTAATGTTTTTTCTGGGTCTCAGTTCTGAATCATATCCATTTAGATGACTGGCTTCATTAGAATCTTCCAATGCAAACAGAGGATCTGAGTTTCATTCAAAAAGTCATGTCCTGAAGTTGAATTTATTATAGGACCAGCATTCTGTACAAAGTCAACCCCAAGAATAAAAATATTTATTCTTGGCAAGAATACCAAAGTTTGTTTGTGTTACCTTGTCCTGTAGAGTTAGGTCAGGAACCATCTATTTTACAGCTTTGCACCAATGTGTATTGTTTGATGAAAGAAAACATCAGCCCTCTAGGAACATTGAGAAATACTGGCTTCTTGCCTTGGTAAAGTGAATGATGACCCACTAGTAATGAATATCTTACTGAAATATCTTGTGTAATAACACACAGTTGTCCGCACATCCTAAATACTACCTTAGATAGAGACCTACATTGGCATCTGTGAAAGAACAGCAGCTTGTATTGTTAGATTCTGTAGCAGTTCCTCTTGCAGGGAAATTTGTAGTCTGGGTGGATGTCAGGATATCTGGCATAATTAGTCCAGGGAATCTGTGCTTAGCACTTGGTTGCTGTGTCTCATTTCCAGACATTCTGGATAAGAAACAACAACGTTTGGCTGCTGAGAAATATTTACACTCATTAACTAGAAAGCCACCTCTTCCTTTTTTGTTTGAAATTTCTCATTGAAGTTTCTGGCTCTGATTCTGTGTCATTCCCATTGCCACAATTGCACTGTATGCTCCATTGGTCAACTGTTCATGTTTATATCATGCAAGTAAAGACCTGTTTGACTGAAGGTCTTTTTGATATTTGAAATTCATTCCCTCATCAATGTTAGCTGTAATATCACACTACTGAGAAGCTGTAAGATGGATCTAATCTGACAGAGCTATAAGACAATGCCCTCTGTCTATTCTTGTAAATAAATTGCCAGACTGAAGGGGACTACAAAGTTCTAGTATGAACAGGAAAGTTTTTAACTAACTTTTGATTCCTGAAATTTTTTTCTCGTTACTGATAAAGCCCATGTTATACAAGTTTCTACTTTCATACTATTTTTCCATGCTCTCATCTTTTTGCTCTCATTTATCATATTGACAGTACTTCCCAGGAGTAATGAGGGGTTTTTTGAGATGTTAGACCTGAATGGCTAAATAAGTTTTAAAAAAATAAAATTTGAACAAATAGGATTGTCTCTGACACTACTTGTTAATCCTTTAAGAGCTTTCCTCTACATGAGCACAGGGAATTCTACATGTTTTAAGATAGAGTAGAATTGTGTCAAACTAAGCAATCACTTTCAGATTTTTATACCCTGCAGCTCATCATCTGATACATAACTTTTTCTCTTGTAATAGAAGTAATAAGCCAAGTTATGTTCGTAATGTACTGCCCTCAACAGCATTAACCCTGGATGACCTTTTATTTAAAATTAGGGGAGGACTTGGTTGGTTTTTTTTTTTTTTTTCCCTCCTCAAGATTTCTTTCTCTTTCAAGGAGAAGTTCCTTGTTTTTTATAAATAGCACTGCTCAGGAAAATTTTGTCTCCGGACAGTTCATGTATCACAGAAATGAATAAAGATAGATGCAGAAATATTCCTTAATCTGGATTCATGTAGGAATATACAATTTGCTAGCAGCAAAAAATATCCTTCTCTCTCCTCTGAAAACTCAGTAAAACATTCTTTTTTACTCAATTTCAGTGTCATCAAAATATACCAAAAACTCTTGGAAAAGTTAGTCTGGTATTCTACTCCACCTGGCAAGTAAAGCAATTGTTTCTCAGTGGCATTCATTGCAGAGTTTTTGAATACAAGCTAAAGGGGAGGAGAGGAGCTGGCTCTGCTGGGTTCATCATGTGCCTCTGCTGAACTGTGCAGTGGGTTCCTGTTGTGGATCTTTTTCACCTGTGCAAGTCCAGAGGGGACAATGAGAATGTACTGGAGCTTTACCTTAGAGACCTGGCTTGCTTGGTGGGACCTTAATTTGTAATTATTAGTAGTTAGAAGGGGTTAGGGACTTGGAGGAACAAACTCAGCTTGGGATGAGTTTCCAGAGTTGGTGGCTGGGAGAAAAATATTTTCCCTCTCTTTATAAATTCAATATATTTGATCTGAAGTTGCTGAAAGACATGAACTGTGGAACCTCACATCAGTGTTTTTACAGTAACTCTGCAGAGGAGACCAACAGGGCAGATCATGAAAGGAGGCAATGTTGCTCATATCCTGCATAGGGCTTTAAAAATACATCCATGGTTCTAAGGGCTGCTCCGTGGTTTCCTGAAGATAAATATTTTTCAGTTCATGTAGATTTATGCCTGAACAGCCAATATACTGAAGGGTGGATTCTAATCTAAGCTTCACCTACTGCAAATCCAGAGGAACCCAAGAGTCACTGGATTTCCCCGTCTATGAGATGGCTATTATATCTTTATCTGACTATTAAATCATATGTTTATGTTGTTGTGGCCCTTTTGAAGGGGAATTTAATGACTGCTTTCTTTTACACTCCTCAGGTTTGGGTACTAAGTTGATTAGGATAATCATAACTTGCACTCCTAAATTGCCTGACAGTTTAATTACTTTCTGTGACTTGTCATCCTCTAAGAGTGGGGTTTTGGTTGGGGATTTAGGTGTATTTTAAAAAGAATTTCAGTTGCTGTACAGGATAAAACATTCTACTCCCTTTCCTTTTCTTCTTCCACTTCTATCACTTAGAGCACTTTTCCTGCATGTATATGTTCTATGGCTTATCTCTTTGCTGACTACTTGTGATGAATTCTTATTCAAGCTGGGTATTTTTGACTATTCAAGTAGGATGTCTCTTTAGTGTTATTTTTATATTTATTTGTAATCTTTAAGAAAAAATAATTTTGGAAACTCAGTGGAATTAATTTGCCTTGCTACGTGCTTTGTGTTTGTCTATATTTAGTCTGTAATAATTTCACTCTTTTTCATGCTAAAATATGTGAAACTGATATGTTTATGTCAGTCATTTTCCTTTTCTGGTTTTTGTTTCTCTGGATTGAGTAGAAGGTGTGGAGAACTGGGCAAATGGAAAAGTAAAAAACATAATTGGGGTCATGAAATACTTATTTTTTTCATAAGTGAAACTCAATGAAATTAGGTTATTTTGGTGCTGGAAGGAAGTTGCTGCAGAGCAGAATATGGTAGGATTTTGCAGCAGGACTGCTGCATGTCTCTCTAGTTGCACCAAATCATCTGTCTTTGGAGTCCATATCAACATGCTGTGAGTCCTGTCATGGAGGATTAGGAAAAAACCCTTCCAGGAGGGATTACATGCATTCCTGAGCCACTGCACAGAGAAGTTAATTAGAGTTGGGGGGAGGAAGACAGGAATGAGACAAAGACTGTATTAGCCATCTAATTTGGAAGAAAACTGTTGTATCAAATCATGATTATTGCAATCATTGCACCCTTGATGAACCTTCAGTAAGAGAGGAGTATTCATCTGACTGCATAAATTAGAGAGAAGAAAAAGATTTGCATGAGGTCATCTAATCTGTCCCCTGAGGCCAGTCCCCTGGAGTACAGCTTCTAATGCTTGTCCAGTCTGTTTCTAAACACCTCACATGATGAGGCTTGCTTCTCTGTGGGTAGCTCGAGGGGGAATAATGTAGGAGTGACTGAGCAAAAAATAAAGCACTGTAGCATTCTTATAACAGTGGTTTCAAGTGCCCATGTTGAGTGTTGGAGCTTGCCTGGTGTAGGCCAGCACAGACTGAGGAAAGTGCTGTATATCCTGCTGTGGAGTCTTCTCTGAGCCCAGCCTCCTCCTTGCTGTGTGAGTTACAAGAATTACATCTACCATGGCCTTCCAGCAGTCAGTGCTCACTCTGCCCTCATCCTCTCTACCTCTGTGTTCTAAATATAAGTACCTCTATATTCTAAATACTTTGAATTAATTCTTTTGAATGCTGCGCTGTCATTTAGGAAATGTGCATGTTGTGGTTGGAGTGCTGAGTCAGTATGTTGTGTCATGTGAAAACCATGATATTTTTTTCTGTGTTTATAGTTTCTGTGGTTCTTGGATAGCACCAAGGTAATGCTGCACAGAAATGATGGATTGCTGATCTACAGCAGCTGAGTTGAAACATCTTCCCTCTATTACTACTGGAGCCAAAAGAGAGAGGCTATGAAATGTGCAATTTACATAGTTTCTTGTTAGATATGGATATATTATATCTATTTATGGATATATTTATATAGATATAAAGTACTTTCACCTTTTCATTCACATTCTTTTGTAAGCTCTTCCAGCCAAACCACAGATGCATCTGAGCAGAAGACTAGAAATCCAAGCTTTCATTTTGCTCACATGATTGTCAGTTCTTTGCAAGTGGGGATATTTTATCAATGGAAGCTCCTGGCAAACAATGCTATTGCAGAGACTGGTGCAATTCTTGGCAGCTTTCTGGAGGCTCTTGCACATCAAAATTAAGAAGTGGTAGGAGTGGAGAATGGCTGTCAAAGGTGTCTTGAGAATGTAAAATAATAGTGGTAGCCTAGCAAAGGCTCAAAGGACAATGTAGTCACAAGTTTTCTGTTAAATCATCAAGTTTCCTGGCTCATGCAACCAAAATATTTTTTTCATAAGTGATGTACTTATGAAAAAATACTCGGTCTCTTGACACCATGAGCTAGTCAGAGTAAGGTCCTGTGCTGCATTTTTGGCTTCTTTTGCCTGTGCCATCTGTTATTTTGGTGTATTGATGAAAGGTTGGTGTTGCTATTGCACATGTGAGAGTAAAACAGAGAGACGGGGCATGCTGTGTCAATATGAAATGCCAAAACATGGGCTGCATTTTAAATTAACTTTCAGTAGGTTGAAGCTAATGTTTTCTACAAGATTTCTGGATTTGAACAGAGGGTCAAAATGACACTTAATGGTTGACTTCTTGTGCAGAGATGACCTCTGAGAACCATTCAGCTATTGGAACACTTGCTTTTGTTTATTTTCCTTCCTTCCTCATGTCAATCCAGCATTTGTCATGGAGCTGAGCTCTCCTATGTCATGTTCTCATTCAGTGCCTCTAGGTGTTATTTCTAGCTCAACCTTTTTCCTGGCTTTGTGTTGTTGGTGGTTTTTTGTTCGTTTGTTTGTTCCCCCCCACGGCTTCCCTTTCTAGTCATGGGATTTTGCGGTTCCTCAGTCCTACAGGCTGAGTTTGAATACCCAGAACATCAGCACTTTGGGACATCCAGGCTTATAAAGTGTAATTTCATGTAGTATGTATAATTGGCCTTTCTGCATAATGTGAGTTGGGTTTCTTTGTTGTTTTTTCTGATTGTTTCCTGTTATCCCAGCAGGTTTGGGTTCTGTGTTCACTGCTATTCTCTTTCAGTGGTGTGCAAAACCTGACTTCTGGTCTGCTTTGCTTTCATGCTCATCTACTCTTTGTTCTTCTATTTGCCTACCAGAATCAAGGGTGGCACATCAAATGAGTGAGACTACACATTTTCGTTACTCTTATATAAAGTGACTCACAGGCATAGAGGTAGGTATATGGTGAGAATGAATACAGCAGGATACCTGATTAGAAAATGCAAAGCAATTTCCAGATTCCCGATTGTCTGGAGAAAGCTGAAACTGAATCCGTTTTGTTAATAGACTGAAGGCTAAAGTATATGTCTTCATATACCCTAAAGGATGCTGAGGAATTTGTTGCTGGTTTGTGATCCTGTGAGGCTATCAGAGCAGAGAACTAATTTATTAAATGTATAATTTTTTCAAGAGAAGCTGAGCAATGTCTTGATGAGAGAGACTTCTATTTTTTCCCCTTTTCTCCTCCCCTGCTCCCAACCCAACAAGTTAATATTCAACTTGCCTTCATGGCTGGACCCTGTATTGGATATCATAGTGCAAGCAGTCATTCTTAGGGTACCTACATACTGAATTATTCACAGAAACCCCAGGTAGTTGGGGTTGGAAAGGATCTCCCTGCTCAAACCATGGTCAGCTAGTGTAGACTGCTCAGGATCATGTCCAGTCAGATTAAGTAGAACTCCAACGATTAAGCAAAACTCCAATAACTCTTCTTTACTCGGGCATTGGCAGAGTTTAATCACTCTTACAGTAAAAAGATGAATTTTTTTTCTTTTAATGCTAAATGGAACATAGAGCATGTCAGTTTGTGCCATGCTTATCTGTCTTATCCTCTCACTGGCTGCTACAGCACCTGGATCTGTCTTTACTTGCTTCTGTTGTTTAGTTATATACATGAATAAGCTCCCCTGTGAGCCTCCTCTTCTCTAGGCTGAGCAGTCCCACCCAGTTGTCTCAGCTTTTCCTTGGATAACAAATGCTCCAGTCCTGTGACCATCTATGTGGCCCTTTGCTGGATTTGGTGTCTGTTCCTTCCCTCCCCCATCCCTCCTGGGGAGCTCCGCAGTGAGCACAGCACTCCCGATGGGTTGAACTTGATGCGATTCTCATGGACCAATTTCTTCATGTCAAGGTACCTCTGAGTGGCAGCACTGTGGTCCCATTGTGGCCCCTCCTGCCAATTTATCATCTGCAGACTTTCTGAGGGTGCATTCTGTCCTGTCATCCAGGTCATTAATGGAGATGTTTGACAGTACTGATGCAAGTGCTGACCTCTGAGGTTACAGCATCAGTGACTGGCCTCCATCTGGATTTCATGCACTGGTCACAGCTGTGTGAGCCAGGCAGTTCAGCCAGGTCTCAGTCTATATCACAGCCATTTTATCTACCCCTCTTCAGTTTGTCTGTAAGGATATTCTGACACACAGTGTCAGAAACCTTGCAAAAGTCAGGAAGAAAAATCCACTTCTCATTCCCGCATCTAATGAGCTAGTCATCTCGTAGAAGGCTTTCAGATTGGTTAAACATAATTCCATTATCTTCTTTTTCTCTTATCAAATTGTTATAATATTGTACTTTTTATATCTTATTTGACGTCACACTATGAACATATACCTTAACTGAAGATTCTTATATAAAAAATAATCTTGATAGACCAGGAATGTGTCTTACAACTGAAAGACTGCCTAGACTTCCAAACTGAGAAGTTTGTTTTTTTTTTTTTATGTTAACAAACGTCAGGTTATCATCTGTATATAAATATCATAAGTCCCATGGGTATAACAAGGCTTAAACACTTAGTGTTTAGCTGAACAGAATGCAAGACAAATGGAAAGTATTTTCTCTCTTTTTGGCATTTTTTAGGATGTGTTACTTTTCTGTTAAAATAAAGGGACTGCAAGAAACAATGGTGTATGTTTAATATCCATTTTGTGTTGTAGATACTGGCTGTTCTTGTCTCTGTTATTGCTAATCAGAGCTGCATGGTTAATTTCCCCATAAGTCACAATGAATATTTACACTGGAATGTGTCATTGTCCTAAATGAATTTAAGGCTGCTGTCTCTTGCCAGCAGGACATGTTTCCAGAGACATCTGTTTATCCTCAGAGTCTGGACAGTAGGAAAAAAGAGCAAAGGGAACCATTCTACACTTTCTTGTAGATGTTGTATATAAGTTAGAGGGTTTTTAAAAAAATGGTCTCCTAGTCACTATCACTGGTGCAACTTCAGCAGTAGCAGAGGTGTGAGGATACTGGCACAGGTTACAGCCACTGTCTTCTAAGCTTTATTCATTTCAGAGCTGGGTATCTGCTGTTCAAATCTACTGGGCTGGCTTTCAGTGCTGCTAATACTTGACTCTAAATAGTGCTGCACAGCTGTGAAACAGTGCTCAAAACTGTCAGTGAGTTGTGTAGACAAAGTCATGCTGTGTCAAGCAGAGCTGGACAATTGTGCAATAGGTTGACATTTTAAGTTCTTTTTCAAATTTTTAAATAAATTAGTTTGTTGTATTGAGTCTCCCTCTATGATAGTTCTGTTCGTGCTTTGTTTTTCTTGAAACAGCAGTAGTAGTGTATTGCAAGCTTTTTGAATTTGACAACATTTCTTTTTTGTGTCTTTCCAATTGCTTATGTTTCTCTTGTTAGGACTGAAAAGAAAACTGAATGAACAAGGAGACCCAGCTTGTTCAGAGTATTCAACACTTGTGATGGGCAACTTTCTGTGATGGTACTGCAAATAATTTTGAGCCATTAAAATTTATGGAAGTAATATTCTATTCAGTGTGCTCATTACACTTTATGAACAGGGAAATGTTTTAATGTATTAATTTTAAAGCAGTTTTTTAAGCTCTGGTTTCACCTCTTAGCTGGTGAGGCCACATTTAGGATACGAGCACGAGAGTTAATTCTCCTTGGCCTGTTCATTACGCAGTGCCTCCCATGAAGTGGAAGTGTAAGTGTAGCACAGATGAGAACCACAGCACTACAAGCTGTTCTACAACTCAGGAAATATGTCTGCCTGAATTTCCCCTGAAATTTTGGTCACATACAGTGCTCTTGTCTTCCACTTTCAAGTTGTTGTGGACTAAGATGATGTTACATGGAATGGATGCTGTGTTCAAACATTGTCAAGGGTACGTTCTCACTACACATGGCTTTTGTAGTCAGAAAAGTGCATCCTGGGGCCCATGCATCTTGGTAGTGGAAGAAAATGAGATGAGATGATGAGAAAATATAGTTATCTTGCATTGAAACTGCTAAAGCATGTTTTTAAACAGAGGTATAGTAGAGAGCTAGGACAGATCAATTCATTATAGAGATCTAGGGAGAGACTCTTGCTGCACTTATAGTTGATGACCTCAGTGGAGGTAAGTTTTTACCCTCTGTTGTCATTGAGTGTGGACGTGCTCATGTGCATAAATATGATGGAGTACACTTGCAGAAGTGTGCTAGATAAACTAACTACAGAAGGAAGAGCCCTGCTGCCATCATGATTTAAAAGAAAACTAATGTATAGAAAATGATTAATGCCTATTGAAGGAAGCTTTTTGTACCCTTTCCTATGCTTGGAATATATTTCCTAAATGGAGCTACTATTTCTTTTGACCTGCAAATCCTATCTCAAAGTATTAGGCCTTGTTTTCTTGCTCTCTCACTCCCTTTCTTTCACCTATATCCACATGAACATATTATTTATCCTTTTGAAGGATTCATGAAAAGAATGCATCCATGCCCATTTATTCTGCCTTGGAGGAAAAAGCAATGAATGCATAAATGATGTTACTTTACATTGAGGAACTGTGAAGAATTGAAAAGCATCTTATCAAGTGAGTATGCTGGAATTTGATTGGAAAAAAATAATATCTGTAAAATAAAAATGGAATTAGCCAAAGGTGTAAAGTCTTAATTCAACCTGAGCTTAGACATTTAATGTTCACCTGGGGAGGTTGTTTTACTTGGATTGTATGCTGACAGGATTGAAACCTCAAATGGAGCAAAATGAGTGTGCCCTGTGTGCCCAGAACAAACAGGATGACAGTGATTATAGCTACCTACAGTAAAGTTTTGAGCCAGTAGGCTTTGATAATCATGTTGCTGTTTTCAGTAGAGCAGCGTTAGAGAGATGCCTTATAAAAAGACTCTTCTTAGAAAATGTGAAAAGTGATTTCTGAACAATGTAAAAAGACAATTTTCTGTGCCTTTTTTCCAATGAATCATGTGAGAGAAAGTGTAGAAGTAGGCTTTGTGGGGGGTTTACATAATTTTAAAAAGAAAGATCTTTGGGCAGGTTGAGAAAGAAGGACCTGACTTCTGGGTATTCATTTAATTGGAAAGTCTTTTTTCCAAAATGTAATTTGAGTACAATTAGGGAGTAAAGCCTAGCCACAAATAGGAAAAGATGTTTGTGCATAAAAACTAGGGTCAAATAGTCTTTGTATATTCCTCTGAGACTGAACACATGCTTTGGATAACTGGTCTAGTAAGCATTCATCCACCTCGAGAGTTTAAGTAACGTGTGAGGCTCTGGTGTGCTTTTGGGGCTACTTAAAAGGGCTGCTGGAAGACTGGTGAAGCTTTGACCAGTAGTATAGGTCTGAGGGATGTAATGGGTATTTAATGGGAAAAATAAAATGTCCTGTAATCTCTAAAACTCTTAGGACTTTGCTCTATAGGACTAAAGGATGCAAAACATGGCAGCATAGAGAGAGTCTCTTTTCAAGTCTCTCTTGGTGGGGAAAAGAAAGAGAACTCAATGTAGACAAGCAATGGGAAGCCAGTTTCAAAGCCTGGTGGGATATATCCTGAAGAGCAGACTGTCATTTTAAGCAGCCTTGAGCCAACCTTGTTTTGCAGACCTGCTATTTTTTCTTAATCCCAGCATTTTAATTCTTTCTTCATGAGCAGTATCTAGGATATGAACTTTGAACGTGTTTTGCCTGATTACTGTAGGACAGGTGTACAGATAGGGTTGAATAAATGCCGTGAAAATGTTGTAGTCACAAAATGGCTATAGATGTCCTAATTCCAGACACTCAGCATTATATATTAGACAGCAGCTCTGCTCAAACAGTAAAAGAACACGTCACTATATATCCCTGTCAGATTAAAAAACTAATTTGAAAAGATTAATGTATTCCATTCCTGTTAGCCTGAATCAGATACCACTGTGCCTACAGCAGCACTGCCTCCTGATTATTGAATTTTTATGGCCTTGTAATTAATTGCAGATTCCCTGTTTTGTTCTATTTCTTTTTCTCTGACATTTTAATTTCAACAAAAAGCAGCGGTCTCCATGCAGCCTCTCTCAGGAGATCCTAATGGCCTATAAAACAAAATGACTTATAGATATGGCACCCACTTCAGTTGGCTAGCGATTGTTCGAAACCTTGCTGATCACGCGGAATTTAATTTTTCCCTTCCTCTACTGTACTTATTTCTTGTCTATTAAATTGCAGCTCCAGTGTCCTGACTAACAAATGGATGGTAACAAAGTGCTACCCTTCTGTAATACATTACTGTTGCCACATGCAAATTTTTTTCTTAAAAAATTGCAGTTCATTTTATCTAATTATAAATGAATAAGTGACTCTTGCACATGAATAGAATATTCAGTCCTTGACTCTGCATGTAAGAATTTTATGTTCTGGTAAATCATTTAGATTTATTATAGATTTAAAGAATCAAATGTGTTTTAGATTCATTTTGCATTTTCGGTTTCCTCCTTCTTCCCAAAATACTGGAATGTGCAAAAATGATTTATTTCTGTGCTGTAGAAAGGCATGTTAGCATGACTTGCCATTTCCCAGTGAAACTCCTGGAGTTACTGAAGGCTAGTAGGAGTGAATTATTGTTATTTATGTTACAGTAGTGCCTTGAGATCAGAACTCCATTTTTCTGGGCACTGTACCAACACATAATAAAAGATCATCTTTGCCCAAAAGAGTTTATAACCAAATGAAAGTCTCGTCAAAGGGAGGGCTGCATCTGGGTTCTATCTTGTAAGGGAGGAAAGAGTGGTAGGCATTGGCAGCGCCAGTGCATTGGGGGATGTCAGGTAAGGCTGTTGTGGTGCCAGGGATGCTCTAAGCCAGGACAGAGCTGACTGTGTGGGGAGCAGGGATGACAAGATGACAAAACCTGAGATTGTCATAATGCATCCTGCAGAGGTGTCACAGACTGGTGTAAGTGTCATTTCTGCTCTCTGCTCTGTCTGCACCTTCCCTGGATGAAGCTGGCTCAGTGGATCTTCGTGCTACACCCGTTGGGCTGGGCTGTCATTTCATTAGCACATTCCTTCACTGTGCTCCCAGGAGCTCCTGGGCAATGTCCCCTCTCAGTGGTGAAGTACTTGTCAAAGTGGTGGGGTGTGAGGTGGCTGTTGGAGTAGCAGGGCTGTCTGAGACCTGCTGATGAAGAGCTTTGCATGAACTGATTTCAAAGCAGCCAGCTGAAATGTTCGTAATCTGACCGCAGCAGCACTAAGCTTGGCATTGGATGTGAAATCTGCTTGCAAAACAGAGTGAATCAGCTTCCACGCTGCTAAAACAAGCCTGTTCTTAGATTAGCTGAAGTCCAGGTTTCCACAGACATACCTGTCTCATAACAATGGCTGAGGATTGTGACAGTGTGGTGACCGCAGTGGGTGCTCAGCTGTGCGTACCCCCCTCCAGGGAAAGGGCTCCTGTCTCCATGCTAAGCTTGTAGCCTTCTTCCCAGGCTTGGAAATTAGACATAAAGGCATGTGTGGGTGAATGGAGTGACAAGAAGTTACTGATCCAATTCAGCATGTATTTTCTTTTAAGTACAAACTTATCTAAATGGTTAGCACTTGGGGGGATAGTCAATACTGACTGTAAATTCCTACTGTTCCCACACTAGAAAGTGCTACAATAATAAAAAATATGGTTTTGCTGGATTGGAGTCCTGCTTGCTGCTGCTTTCACCTCCCTAACTGAAATGCATGCAGTAATCTTTTCATATCTATTGCAAAATTCTGGAGAGAATTCGTGACAGGGATGGAAATTGTGTATTTCTAAGAGGAGCTATATCTATTTTCCATCATCTCTTCTCTTTCATGTGTATGTGTAATTCAAGCAGACAAAAAAAGCCCTTGCCAACACACTCTTCTCAAATTTAAGAAAGAATAGTTTAGGCAAAACAGTCGTTTTAAATGTTAGCATGACCTTTGCTCCTCTGCTGTGTTGCCTTTTCATGAGATATCAGTGCAAAAGCCATTCTGTGTGTTCATTGTGCTGAAAAAGGACTGCCTCTTCCATCCATCTCTGTTCCTAACCAAACCTACCTGGACTGCCACCCTTTACCTGGAGTGTCCCATCCAGTTTGTTTGGGCATCTGAATGGTGGCAGAAGCCTTGCCTGTCCCATCCTGCAAATTCCTGATTGGGGTGTCAAAAAAATGTGCAATGGTTTTGACATGTATTAGAAAGACATGTTCAAGAGGTCACCTGACATCTGCGAGCACCTGGAGAAAAAGGTACATTTTAAATTTTATCATTTAACTTAAATTAACACCTAGAATAAAGAAATGCTTTCTTGTTTGGGATGGAGGGTAAGCTAGTTTCATGGGCCATGGCTTGAATGGGCTCTAGCTAAGAAACTCTGGATAATGCATTTTTACCAGTGAATATCTCCTGTCTGCTGTCAGTTACTTTCCCTGTTTCAATTTGGAAAGGACATTCCAGGCTGCATTCATGAATGGGCCTCTTTTTAAAAAAAATATTATATTCAGGAATTAAAATTCAATCTGGTTATCTAATTCAGATGCATTTAGGATTTTTTTCTTAATTTTCTAATGCAAAAAAAATCTGAAATACTATTTGTGAACGTATAGATGTTCTTTTACTGTAGTAAATAAAAAAGTCACTGTCAGAAATCAGCTTACTCAGACCTGGATATCAAGCTCAATTCAGTAGTTTAAATGAGGTACTCCTGTATTTATGTACAGCCTTCCAAAGTATAGAAATAGTGTGATTACATTTGCTTCTGGCTGTTTATATTTTAAGAAATGCTTTATCTTCTTTTGTCATTTTATCAAACGTTAGTTCTGCTTTTGGTACTAGGAATGTGTGTAGAGAAAAAAAGGGTACAGGAATAGACTGGTGGATTGGGAACTCTGACTGTGGCCGCATGTGATGTTGCCATAAGGATTTAAGCAGGTATATGCTGCAAAACTGGACACATGAAAAATATTTCTGGATCTATAAAGCTTTCATCCACAGTGCACTAAAACATCATTTATTTATTTGTGCAGTTTGCAACCAAAGTTTTAGCACCCTGTCCTGGTTTTAACCAGACCATACCAGAACTGGTATCTAAAGAATCACATCACACGGAAGAAAGAATAACCAACAATTATATTTGTGACTGGAGAAGCAGGAGACCTAGATTCTAGCTTTGATTCCTCTAAAACAGTCTCTTTTGAAAAAGGGGTTTTCCAGACGAAGGCAATTCTGAGTTTTTTGGTTTATCCTTCTCTGATTCTTTGCTTTGAGAAGAAGTTTCATATGTCTGTATGGCAGAAAAAACAAGAAGAATCCTTGTTACAAAGGGCTGCAGTGTTCTTTGATTTGGTTCTTTTTTCACCAGGATGATTTCTCCTTTTCTAACTTGTAAGGAGAAAAGTGCTCTAAACCCTGTCATTTTCATGTGGGATTTGGTGTATTTTTCAGTTTCAAATAGTTAAGCCCATCTCTTTTGAAAGTAAGAAATCCCAGTGCTCTTTCTGCATTGAAGGTGCTATTAAGTTCAAGTGTGACAAAGACAAGGTTAAAAAATGGAAGCAGAGAGAGCACTTAGGGGAGAATGAGCATAACTATTGACTTAATTGTTGATATCTAAGCTGAAATGTCTCCTTTAAACTCAGTGCTTTTGGATTAGCTTTTTCTGACAACATCTGTGTTCTGATGGTTTTGTCAGTCTTAACTCTCCTACAAGAAAACAGTAACCCTACCTAAAAACTGTGGGTTTTCCCAGAACATGAAACAGAAACCATAGGGGGTTATTCACTAAAAGACTAGGTTGTATAAAAAGGGAGATGTTGTTATGAGGACAGAGGGATCTGACTTTCTAACATTGGTCTTACTATTCTAAAAATAATTGAAGTTTATATTACAAAGACTGGGAAAAAAAAATGTATTCTTCCAAATGCTGTAACTGAAGGGTGTTAATTCTAATCAGTTGACATAAGAAGAGTGAATTGTTAATTGTTGGTAATAAATAAGTATATTATGTAAGTTTTTTTTGTGCAGGAGTTAGTTATGCATAGTGGACATGAGCTGTGGTGTTAGAAATGGTATTTCAATTTACACATGCTCGAGTCTAGAGATAGTTCAAGCTTGAGCAAGTGTTTCTTTCCTTAGAGCAGATCATGCTGTAACTTCAATCTGTGCAAGATTAGAATAGCTTTCAGTCCCTGGCTCTTATCTTGGTGTAAGTGAAAGGCATATTTGGTCCCACTTGCAAGAGTTGTTCTTTGTTTTCAGCTCACTTGACCTGTCTTTGCATCGTGTTTTCTGCACATGTAGAGTTAAAACTGGGTTTAGTTTATAGTGGGGGTTATTTAATTTGAAAAAGTCTGGATTTGCCTAATTTGAACATGTTACCATAACAGTTTTATATAAAGCCTTTCATCTGACTGATTTTATTTCTCTGTAAATTGTGGATGGTATTATTTTTCCTAGTGTAAAGGGTATGTAAGTAAATTTAAAAAGATAAATGAGCCTTTGCTCTCCAATATATTTTCTGTACAATCCTATCTCTTATTTATACATTCAGAAAATATACAAAATGGTGATGTTTTAGCTTGCAGAGCCTTCAGAGTATATAAATAATATGTATTATTGCATATAAATTATATTGGAGTGCAGATACTCATTCATCTTTTGAAATTTATCTACATAGTTTAGTGCTCCCATCCACAAATGCTTGAAACCAATCTGGCACCTGCAGGAAGCGATTCATTTCTGAGCCCAAAAAATGGTACTAAGGGAAATGTCACTCAGGACTTGACTGTAACATAGACTCTGTTTACTGCCACACCCACAAATACAAATTTCTCTAACCAAAGGGAGGGAAGTTTTGTCCTCTAATTATTGTGATATAGCTATGTTCCAGATTGTCTGGTCCAGAGCTGTTGACTTCTGTGAACACCTTTGCAGCTAAAGCCACATAAATTATGCCCTCTACAACAAGGTCCTTAGAAACAAGTTGCTTTCTTGGTACCTTTTAATTCTTCTTTTGCTAGTTCTCAATAATTAGTTATATTATTTGTATCACTAGTTCCTGCACACTAACTAGAGTCCTTAGGCAAGGTTTACTTCAGAAGCCACATGAGGTTAAAAATTACCTGCGCATCTAAAATAAAACATGTTAATGTTCCTCTTTTATAAACGGAACCAAGAAGATCGAAGCACTGCAAGATAGGTAGAGAGAGTGAATAAGGAGAAAGGTGTTGGATAGTGTCTTTTACAAACAATTAGAGAAGGAGGAGACCTGAATCTGGAGATAAGTTTTTGTGAAAAGTAAGAAGTTGAGGCTTGTGGGAGGAGCCAGGCACAACTGCATGGGCATTTCAGCAGTCTGCTTGTTACTTGGGTACAGGCAGACTGATATGCCTTTTCCTTAACTCTCTGCCCTTGCTACCCACCTTTCATCCATCAGAATGCCTTTAGGCAGAATATGCAAAAATCTTTCATGCTTCCTGGTGGCTGCTGGTGTGCAAATTTGTGAACAGTCCTTTGGCAGATTCTGCCACTTTCATTTTGCTCAGGTTTGTTGAGGTGCTCTCCCAATAGGAGCTGGAAACCTGCAAAAGGCATGCAATACATCCTGCTGACTTGTGGCTGCTTTGCCAAGGCATAGAAAGATTGGATGTGACTGCTGCAAGCAGGAGTGTGTGGCCCTTTGGTAGGAAACGTGATGTTGGACAGCCTGCCAGGAGAGGCAGGCGGGGGTCTCTGAAGTGGTGATGGTGGGGAGTTCCTGGTACCCACAAGCCTCAGAGAAGACCAAATCTGGGTTTATCAGAATAGGTGGAACACAGATATAAGAAGATCCCTGCAGGTGACAAAAGGGAAGTTTGGTGTGGAAACTGGGAAAATTCAGAGCTAGACAGAGTAGTGTGTTTGTGCATCATTGTCTCCACTTAAGCACTCACAGGTCTATGCAACCATCGCAGGCTGCCTAGGAATTAGGTTCTGCACCCACTCAGGTTCTTATGTTAGACCCACATGAAATGTTATTGCGTCTCAGAGCTTCTCAAACTAATTGTGGCTTCAGTTTGTGGTGTAGGTATTTTTATTTAGTGAGCTGGGAGAAGTTTAAAGTGATTGAGATTGAGACTCCTATGGGAATCCCATGATATAGCATCTTCAGGCAGTCTAATACTCTTAAAATTTGCCCTATAGAATATAAATTATGTGGGACAGAACTTCCAGTTTTAGCATTTTTCAACCTGTAGATGATATTGCTTCTAAATTTTTTATTTTCACCATCAAATTCTAATGACACCCTTTATCCACACCTATGACCTGCTACCTGCCCAAGGCAGAATGAAAAAATTGCTCAGGAAACACATCTCTCTGAGTAAACCCTGTGGACTGTGTATGTACTACCTTATTTTTAAATACTATAAATGCAGATGTAAGAGTGTTTTATCGATTCTTAATCCCTCCCCAGCACACTGCTCTATTAATAACAAATGCAACAATATGTTACAAATACTCAGAGCACCAATGTGTTAGCATAAAACCAGCAATAAATTCCCATCCTTCGTATAAAGTGAAAATCCTTAACAGTGTGCTCTGCAATTTGCTCACACTAAGAGCAATCAAGAGCCAGACATAATGTAAAGGTGCTGCTGTGAGTAGCCAAAACATACAACATAATTTCATTTTGTGTTCAGAGAAACTGGTCTTTAAAAAGGTCCCTAAAGTAATTCTGCTTGGCTGGGAGTAACCGAAAAGAACCTGCTACCGTTTAGCGCTGCACCTTGGATGTAATGGTGTGTTTCAGAGTAGGAACGAATAGTTATGACTATGTTAATAGGTTTATTCTTTTTCCATCTTATGCTAAGATATGGAATTTATCCTCTAGCCACATAAAGAAATTTCTATTAAATGAAAGGAGATGGATGGAGTTGCACCAAACATTAAAGTTTCTCATTTTAAATAAGGATGACATGGTTAAGTTTAAGAACATAATTTCTGTAAGTGGCTGATCTTAGACGGTTGAAAGTGGGAACAATGAAATTCAGTGTAATGTAATGATACAATGGCAAACAGATTTGGAGGGTTTGCGTTCCTTTGTCTATCTGGCACATAATGTCATTTGTTACCCAGTTGAAAATGCTCAGCTATCTACACCTTGCTTTTGGCTGAGAACTTCTGTATGCTCGTGTACCACTGTCACTTACACTGCACTACAGCAGTTCCATTTCCGTGTGTACAGTGAATTAATCCAGAGTGGGAGCAGTATAACAACTGAGTCAGCCAAATGCAACTACTACTCTATACAGTGTTTTTCTCACTGTTTTTCTCAGTATCTGATTTTCTGGGATGCCCATTGGTTGTCTGGTTGGTGTGCTGTGACTGTAGCCTCTTACTGTGGTCCCCCTCGCGTTTCTGAAGGACTTCTTTCTGAAGTACCACGCTTTCCAGAGACGCATGTTAACTTTAAATCGGTGACTGCATCACAGAGTGGGTCAGGTTGGAAGGAAGGAACAACAGTGGGTGGATCTGGTCCCACCTCCTTGCTTAAGCAGGGTCATCCTAGAGCCCACACCACAGGAATGTGTCCAGATAGTTCTTGAATATCTCCAGTGATGGAGACTCCACACCTGCTCTGGGCAATGTGCTCCAGTGTGCAATCACCTACACACATAGTAAAGACATTCTTCCTCGCCTTCAGGTGGAACTTTTGTGCATCAGTTTCTGCCTGTTGCTTCTTGTCCTACTGCTTGGCACCACTGAGAAGAAAACTCCATCCTCTTGACACTCTCCCTTTAGCTATTTATATACATTAGTAAGATCCCCTCTCAACTGGTCAATTGGTTGGTGGCAATGCACTCCTTCTGGTTTTGTTTGTATGTGACAGGATCCTGCCAGTATGCTCAAGAGATGGCCATTACAAGACTGAAGAGTATTGTTATGTGTAAATTCCTGGACATATTGTTTAATTTCTCTGGAATATGTAGTATGGGGATGATGACAGTGTTAGAATTTGATGGCCTAATATCTGGTGTGTTTAGTTTTTGTTACTCTGAATTTTTCCCTCTCTGTGGTGCATGTGTGCATTCTCTGTCCAGATGCAATGTCATCATGACAAAACTTTGGAGCCTTTGCTGTTCTTTAGAAATAGATTAAACTCCTTTTTCATTCTTTAGGTTAATTTCCTTTTAACAGGAAGCACAAAGCTGTTGTTTATTAGAGGTTGTGTAAATAGATGGTAACATTACACCTTCATACCCAGGCCTACTGTTGTTATGTTGCCATGGTACCTAAAAACACTCAAGAGATGCCCAGCCTTATTCTGCTGTTACTGGTCATGGCACTGACACTGATAGAGCAGTTTTAATATGAAACTGGAAACAGACCCCTTTCTGTGGTCCTCTGAGCAGTATTCAGATAGAAAGAGAAGAGAAGCAATTTGCTGCATTTTGTGAGTTTACTAAACAAGTGGAACAGATAGACTTGAGAGCTGTGGTTGAACCAAATGAGTCAAAGAAGGGCTTTATTACTACTTTGCAGGCAATAGCACTCTGTGTCCTTAAAGTTACATGAGTGGAAAACTCATTCCCATGGGCTAGAAATGTTCTCTAAACTATAGTGTGTACCTGAATTGCTGTTGTATAAAAATCCTACAATAGGTTTACAGGAGCTAAAGATCCCCTGTGTCAGGAATGAAACCCAAGAGGAAATATATAAGTACAAATAATTCCAGTTGTAAGCATACTATTTAAATGGAAATCCAGGTTTGGTTTTATTTTGTGTCTGGCCACCATTATTACTATTGCAGTTTCTGCAGCTCGAACAGTAGACTTTTAATACAACATGCATTAGCTGTTAGTGGAAGACTCTTAAAGTGCTATAAAATTTTATCTTCTTTTTGAATAAGTATTTTAATGTAGAAGTAGATAGATTCATAATACTGTTAAGCCAATTTCTTTAGGACGAGTGTTAGTGAAAGCAGCCTTTGATTCAAATGATTTCTGATAATATGTGAATGAGAGAGTCATCTTCTCAAACAGAAACTATTACATGGTAATCTTTGCAAGATACTGTAGCAAAGGCACAGATATAACCAGACAGCATTGTAGAAGCATTTCTGGACATACTTCATGTACACCAGCAATGTTTGGTACTGTATCAGGCCAAGATGTTTGTTAAAATCTTTGTTTTGACAGCTAATGCCCCTCTTCTCATAAGCCAGCATCCCTAGCTAATCTAACTTTTCAAAAAAGACTCATAAATTTGAGTCCATAGAAGCCAGGTGGCAATACCATAAAGCACTATCTTTTATTGCAAGCAAGATAAGACTGATGAAATGAGTCTGTTTCATTGTTAACTTTCTAGAAATTGCATGACTTTAGACCAATAAAAAGTGTGAAAATGGATCTCTATTCAAAAGGCACCTGTTAGAAAAGAAAAGATGAATCTGAAATTTTGCAAAACTCACCAGTACCACAATAGCTTTTGTTGGGTCATTGGGGTTTGTTTGGTTGGTTTTTTAATGTGATATCTACTATTTAATATGGATGATAGCCAAGGTTCTGTCTCATATTCCTACTTCAAAATATCAATCATTTGTAGATTTGAGAACAGTTAGAGAAATGGAATACAGGTGTGAAATTACTAAAGGCAGTTATTCACATTTCTGAAATATTGGCTTACCTGTAAGTAATTTCAGAATATGTGAATGCAACTGCAAGTTTTTGCAGTGGAGGTAAAAATGTTTTAGGTAGTAGCTAAAAATGCAGTTTATCTTCCTTTTGCCTTCCCAGAGCTTCCTGGAATTTAGGTTGTTGGGGTTTTTTTTTGTTGTTGTTGTTGGTTTTTTTTTTTTTTGTTTGTTTGTCATTGGTTTTTTTTTCATTTAGTTGGGGGTTTTGGTGGTTTTTAGTTTTGGGTTTGGTTTTTTGGGGGGTGGTGGTAGTGGTGGGTTTTTTGGTTTTGTTTGTGGATTCTTGGTTTTTTGTTAGTTTTGTTTGTGAAAAGTATGGTTGTTTTGACTTAAAATTCTGTGTGATTATCTAACTTGTTGGATTGTGTTGACAGTGTGCCACTCTCCTGGGAAGGCTGGGATGCAAATTTTCTGTTGACTTACTTCAGCACAGTTGAGAATAGCAGTCTTGCATACAAAGGTCCGTCACATACACAACCCCAGCAGGAAAAAAGAGCATCATATGCCACCGTGGTGTGATCATCTTTATGCTCCAGCTGGTCCAACTGGCATTGGCAGTTCTGTCCTCTAACTGAATGGGGATGGAACTTGCTCTCCGTATTTCTTAATTCTTCACCCTGACTGGTATGAATGAGATAGGCTGCCTTTTCAGTACTGAAAAGACCTTGTTTAGCAAGATTTTATTGAAAAGTCATTGTGTAATTATTAGAGAAATGTGAGAGAATGTTGGATCACTTGGATATTGTCAGAGGCAGGAGACATTTCAATCTCCATGTCCCACTCATAGGACTATACCACACTGTCAACATTAGTAAGTTTGTCTCATCCTTTTTCTCTTTATTTCCTGGATCAGGCGTAAGTTTTTGTCATCTGTCTCTGGTAACTTGTCTTTTGTACTTCATGATAGGTAGAGGAAATATTTCTTTTACCTCCTGATATTTCAAACAATGGAGAAGAAAGCGAATCTCTGTCACACTGACTACAGTCTGTCACCCCTCAGTTTATTATGTACCTCTTTTCAGTTCAGTAGTCTCTGATTCTGTATCTGGGCAGATGCAGCATTCATTTTACTCTTCCAAATGAGGTGAAATAGTCTTTGCAGTTTAGTCAAGGGATCTATAGCAAGTGACCTGGATTATCAGTCTTTAATTTGCTCTTCTCAACATGTTAGTGTGTGTTGCTGATAGTCGCTGATGGCTCTGACAGGCTGCATCTATTGCTATTCAGCCTGATTTTGGCATCCTGGAAAAGCAATACAAGATGTATATTTACCTTGCTCTTTCTGTTTCAAGTATCTCTGCAAAGCATGCACTGCTATAACATTTAGACTATCAGATAAACTGCTTGTTGCAATTTTTAAGCCCTTTGGGTGTGTAAAAGAAATAGCAAGAAAAGAAATTGAAGGCTAGCAATAATATGTGACAATAGTTAGGATGACTTCACACTATAAATACTTTCTTCTTTTAAGGAACCATAAATTGCATCAAGATAACTGTATAGTCTCCTAACTGTCTTTTGCACAGTTCAGATTGAATGCCAAGGAAAGAAAAGCAGCACAGGGTTAAAGCTGAAATACTCTTTTTAAAAAATCATCCTTCCCAAATTTGCCTGAGTCTATATTCTATTAATTTAACTATCCTAAAATGTTTTGTGATATGCGCCATGCTTCTAAACTGTGTAAAGGGAGATGCTCCCCCAGGCTTTCATGGAAATCATGTTTATAGTACATGCCCCTGTTTTCTTCTCATTCCCTTAAGCAGAAAGGCCCTCACTGGTACATTTTCATTGGCAAAAATGTATACATCATTTAAGTCATTACAGGTCGACTGCTCATTTGTTACAATAAACTACATCATCCTCGCTAGGAGGCCAAAGAGAGCCTGTAGCCATGAATATACATCTTCCTGGGGTAACTCAATTCAAAGCAGCAGCATGCCACAGTAAAGTATTACTTAATTTATACTGCTAATGTTTAACATTGATTCTGTGTGGGAAAATAAAGCCCAACACATTTTGAGAACCTACATCATTAAGGTTTAATAATTTAGACCTAGTTAATGTGATAATGAATTTACTGACAACTAAAGTGTGGTTTCAGTACTTACATTTCTAGAAATACTGACTCTGAAACTAGGTTTTGCTAGGCAGAAAATGTATATTATAGGATTGCTTCTGCAATTTACCCGTCCTCACTCTCTTAAACCAAAGCAAAAAATTTATCTTTAGGTATGTTTACTAACCAGTGGAAAGCAATGCTTCTTTCATTCTGTACATCCAGTAAGCTATGCGCTACTAATGGGGTTTAATAGGTTTTAAAAACTTCTTAATTGATGTCAGCTAATTAATGTTTTTAAAATGTAACAAAAATAAACTGTTATTGTGGTCCCAAGTGCAACACTTTGCTGTGAGCTCCAGACCTGCAAACAGGGAAAAGCAAACTCTCTCTGTTGCACATTTACATCTCCCCACTGCCCAGTCCCAATCAGGGCTGCTGCCACTGCTCTTAGGTTGGCCTGTATCACTACTGAAACTGTTTGACAGAATGATTTCCAAAGCTACAGTAGGGGGACAGGGTATTTATTTTTTAAATCTGGCTTAGTGCAGTCCCCCTACCTCTCCCTCTGACCTTCCTATGTCACTGTACAGACTGCAGCCATCTTCTACTGCCCCTGTGGGTGCCTTATATCAATCAGACTTCCTTTCAAATGGCTGAAATAATGGGTGTCCTCCGTGCGTCCGAATGTGTCAAGGCTTCCGCGATATAACTCGAAGCAGGAGTCAGGGGCACTCAGCACCTTGTGGGAGGTACTTACTCAGCAGCTTGCTGGATTTGGCCTTGTTGCAGGTTGTTTCTGAATATCCTTTGCATAGTCACCTTGATTTTTTTATACAACACTGCTATAGGGAAGACAAAGGGAAGGTGGGTGTTCTGTAGCAGGGTTTTCCCTAACCTCTTTTCTCTCCATTTTGCTAGAAGTGACAGCAGTGAGTGTGTTTGGTTGGTGTTTGTATTGGAGGGGTCTGTATGTTATTGCTCTTTCAAGCTTCAGTAAGTCTTGGATCTGTGACAGTCCATCACTTGAAGTTTATTGCTGAAAAGCCATTATTATGTATTACCATGATCGGATGGCTATTGCCTGATGGTGTATTGGATCAGATTAGCGAGAGCATGAATCCTCACGCTGGGTGTCACAGGGACACCTGTAGTTTTGGGTGCTGGTCAGAAATTTCAGTGTCCATCCTCAAAGAATTTCCAGGGGCTCAAAGTAGTGTTATGTCTTCTGATGTGCTGCAGATGAGAAATCACGTTAATGAGGTATTTGAACATTCCAGTTTTGTCCAGGAGAGGGCAGTTCACATTTGTCCTCGACAGACAATTATTTTGTTCCTTAAGAATACTGGTATTATTAGCAGTATGATTGATCTGGATGTGATACCATTCACCATCCCGCTCTGGGCTTGGCCATGCAAACAATTTTTTACCCAACAAGCAGTGCACCTGTCCAAGCCATGGGCTGCTGGCTTCTCCAGGAGAAAGCTGTGGGAGACAGTGTCAAAGGCTTTACTTAAGTCTTCAGCCTTTCTCTCATCTTCCAAGTGGGTCACTCTGTCATAGGAGGAGATCAGGTTAGTCAGGCACCACCTGCCTTTCATAAACCCAAGCTGGCTGGGCTTGCTAGCCTGGTGTCCTGCATGTGCTCTGTGGTGGCACTCCAGATCCTCTGCTCCATGACCTTCCCCTCGTGTGAAGGTCCGGCTGACAGACCTGTAAGTATCCTGGATCCTCCTTCCAGTCCTTATAGATGGACGGTACATTTGTTAAATTCAGTCAACTATGATGTCCTCAGTTAACCAGAACTGCTGAAAAACGATTGAAAGTGCCTGAAACATTCCTTTTTGTGTCTCACCAGTTTTATTTTGTTTTTTTTGTTTGGTTGTTTCTTTTTTTTTTGTTTTGTTTGTTTGTTTTCTAAAACATTACCTGTAACTGTATTGGAGGAACACTATCTGTCCTTTCTTTGTTAGAAATGCCAATATGGGAAGCAAGTTTTCAATGCTGCTAGATGCCCATCAATTAATTTAGTATATCTGAAATTATTTTCTAGACTCTAATATATCATCAGATAGTACAGTAATTTCCATTTAAGTGCTGTGGATCAGTGCTGTCTTAGTACACAGTACAAAGGCCGATTTTCTAACCAAATCTGATGTGCTTTTCTTTGCTGTTCAGGCTGTGCAAAATGTCATTGTGCAGTGTTGCCCTGATCATGTAGGTTTCCTCTCCAATGTCATGCTCTCTGCAACCTCTTTCTATTCTGTAAAAGTTCCTTTCTTCTGATTTATTGAAATTGCCTTCCTTCTCCCATGCCATTAGGAGTTTTTATTTCTGGGTGAATCTAAACTTTTGTAGAGCTTTTATTTCTTATTTTTGTCTCCCCCAATTTCTCTTCCTTTTGCAGTGCTGTTCCTTAAGATTAGTCTGTGCCTGGTATCAACATAATGTGAGGCCCTTATGAATAGTACTGCTTGGCCAAAGCACTCATTTACTTGCTAGGAGCTAGTGATGCAAGTAAGCTTTTTTTTCATGCAACCTTGCAAAGTAGCCATGTTTTTTAATTTCCATCCCAAATTTTATTAAGGCCAATTAAGTATTTGCTTTATCTCTCTTTCATTTCCAAACACAAAGTCAGCAAATTTGGAGTGTCCGTTGTCCATAAGAAGCCTTTTTTAATTCACACATCCAAAAGACAAAATGACTTTGGAGCCGTCTAGAAGCTGTGGTGAATAAGTATTGCTGAATTTCCTTGGAGTGGTTAAAAATATTACTCCTTGCCCCAAGTCTGTAAGACCTGATTATGCAATTGAGATTGCCATGTGTCTAGCCCTCAGCTGCAGTCACTCATGATCTGGTTGTTTCTGTATAACACTGGGTGATGAATATTGGTGTAAAAGAATAACACAATGTTTGCTTTTCCTATTTGTATGCTTATTCTCTGTAGGATGGTGCCACTTATTTGATACTTATAACACTGAGTTATGTAGTTTGCTTTCGAAGTTGAAGACAAAATTTATGTCTCTTCTTTTATCACTGTATATTGGAGTTTACACCTTTGAAAGCAGGGCAATTCACCTTTGGAAGCAGAGTAGTGTGGAAGAATGGGGCTGTCAGATTCCTTGGTGGCTCTCTGAGACTGCTCCAGATGTTGCTGATGTGTGGCTAAATGAATTTTACCTTTTTTCCCTGAATTTGCTTCCTGACACTGCTGACAGCTGTTTTGTGACTAGTTAAAAAGTGAGCCTGAGACATCTTGCTAGAACAGATCAAGTATCATTACCGTGTACAGTATTTCAAAAGGAGAAAAATTATACATTTATTTCAGCTAATTTTATATATGAGATGAATGTGCTTTTCATAATGTTACACAATGTAACCATAATAACACAGCCAAGATGGTAAATTCATTTTAATTCCACAGAATTCATAATTGGTGACATCACCAGTGGGAGCAATTGATCTCTGCTTTCCATTTGTTCTTGACTGTTTCCACTTCAGTGAATTAAAAGAATGGGGCTGTTGGGACCCCACCCTCTGCATGTTCATGCAGCATATTATGCAAGAGCAATAGCCTTCAGAAAATTGCTCATAATAGACAATGCATGCATTAAATAAAAAAGGCAATAGTCCCCAGCCTGACTCAATATTTTAATCCTTTTCAGGTTTTTATTATACCTGATGTCTTTTTGCTCTGTGGTAGAGCTAAGGAACAGGTGTAATTCAGTGTAGTTAAATTGCATTATTTGAAATTAATGAGTTCTGTGTTTATTCTTGTAAATTAATACAGTTTCTAATAAATCAGAAGAGAACGTGCACTTCTCTGTGTTGGCCTGCGTATTACCTCAGTGGGAATAATTAACATCTTGTGACAGAGAAGTCATATGTCAAATCTGAGAACTTATTACCAGCCTAGTGAAAATGATGTTGCTAGTGACCTATATTGTGACCTTATTGATGTAGTTAAGTTCACTCATTCAAGATGTTCAAATCAAGTCTTGTCACTTGACAGTCCTCTCTGTTCTTCAGGAAAGGAATAATAGTAATGTATCTAAAATGAAAATTAAAAATCAGAGGTAGCTAATGGGGTAGACATGAACGTGTAGTATCTTTTGAAGTGTGTATAGTTATTACCCTTCCACTTTCCCCCCATTTTTAAAAAAAGAGTAACCAAACAATTTGTGTTGTTTAGGTTTTTCTGCTATAATTTAGACTAGGTTAAACCATTTTTATCTGAAGGGCAAAAAAAAAAGATCACAGTTAAGGTGCATGTTACCAGTAATTCTCAGTGGGTAGCACAAGTTTGTTGTGCCCAATTAATTCCTCTTCAATAAGTGTCATGAAGTTGTTTTCAAGTCTCAAGCATTCAGCTGATTATCATGCCAAAGAAAATCACAAAAATTCAGTGTGTGCTTTGGGTTGAAGAAAAATGAGAAGAAAGTATTTTCTTGTGACTTCTTGATTGTTTCTCTAGTTTCATAAGGATTGAAAATACTGCTGAATTAGGAGAAGTATTTAAATATTTTTGATAGTAGTAAAAGCTGTAGAAGTCTGTTGATTAAAATAACTTTTGGTCATCCTGGTTGAATTTTGCCCTTTGCTAATGCTTATGTTGATCCTTGTTTTGGATGCTGCAGGGCACTGGTGATAGGAGATGGACTCTTTCCTCTTTAGAAGTGAGGTTAATTAGAAAATACTCTTAAGAGTTTCCTCATACAAGAGGAGGCTGTGCTCAAGTACAGGTGAATAGGTTTCTGGTTAGATAGTGCACATTTTGTTGAAGTGATCCAAACCTGAAAGAAATGGGAAGTTTTAGGTTCCTGTGAAATAAGACAAAGGTTTTAATGGGAAAAAAAAGCTCAAAAATGTCTTCGGTGGTAATCAGCAGAGTAGTTAGTCATGCTCAGTAAATTCTCATGTGTATAACTCACATCTCTAGGTGGAGACAAAAGTGCCTCTGCTTGAAGTTGCTCATCTACTGAGAGTCTCCTCTTGCACAGAGCCATTTCTGAAATGCCACCAAATTCATATGCACAGTACTGTCTGTTTTCAAGTTACAGACATTTAGCCTTCCTTTTTTAGGTACTGCTGACTTTTAAAAAGATATTTAACTGTATGGGAAGCCTAAGGGGGTGACCTGATTGTGCTTGGTGTGTCATGCCTGCCAGAGTTTGCACGTGGTTTCATACAGGAGTTGCGAGGTGAGGACAGTGTTGGTTTCATGTGTTTGTGTACCGACTGAAGTAATCGTTGCTTTTAGTAGCAGCGTTGTAACATACTTAAATACTTATCACAGTACATAGGAATGGAAAAGCACTGTTAATAATTTGAACTTCACTGTTTACTTTAAGTGTTGGTGCCCCCAAGGCTGGAAAGGTGCAGTTGTTTGTATTCACTCAACTGCCATGACCAACTGTGTCTACTATGGTTGATGGAAAACTGAGCAAGAAGAGGCCACAGTGAAAGAGCCTGAGCACTAAATAATGGAAGATATTTTCATAAGGACTTTATGAGTTATGTTCCTGTGATCTCTGCTAATTTTTTAGTTGGAGATAAAGTACTAATTACAGTTTCCTTTTTTCATCCTCACTTTGATGCATTGAGTTTTCTTAAAGCTGGGCTCACATTAATGTGCTTGCTGAGTTTTCTAAAGTTTTCCTTCTGAGAAATACTTCATTTCGCAGTGATGCACATTAAAAAAACATTTTATTGGTGCTGCATTTCTGCCTGCAAAAATTTTTTCCAGTATTTCTTTGTGCAATTTAATGACAGCAGGCCATATTCCAATTTTAGTTATACAAGCTGAAATCTAGAGTAGTGCTACTGAAACCTGTAAATCTTCATTACCAGTTATACAGCTGATAGCTGGGTACTTTTGGTGTAATATATTGGTATTGGTATTTGTATTATCATAATTTCTTAAGCATCTGCAATCTGTCTCTCCTTCTGTTCTTGTGGATGGAAGCAAGTGTATTTTCATTTTTTTCTGACTTCTCTTTCAAAAGCCTTTTTTAAAGTGGCATTGGTACACTCATTACCATGGACATCCATTGACTTCTCTGTCTTTGAAGGATTAATTAATTTCTTCATGTAAAACAAATGAAGTCTGTTGGGTATCATTAGCTGGGCCCTACAAGCACCATGCTGCAATTAGATCATGAGCAAATATCCTAAAGCAGGTGGATTGTGGCCTGGATTCTTAGAAGTGGAAGTCTGCCAGCTTTCATACTTCAGGTCTCTTTCCAGCCATTTTTGAGTTGCAGAAATAATTGGAAAGACTCTTTAGAGAACCCTTTACTTTTCAGAGAACCATCTCTTAAAGACACCACTACAAGTATCTTTTAAAGAATCTTGGTCTCACAGTTGTCTTTTGACTGGTGTTCTGACATTCAGACCATGCACCCTTTGTTGTTCTCCAGGTCCTGCTCAGGAAAAGAGACATTTTTTGTTGGGAAAGCATATAACACCATGGGCTAAGTTTCTCTGGAAATCAGAAATAAGTGTTCCTGCTGTTGGACTTGATTAGATTTTATCTGACAATGGTGAATTTTTCCTTTTTTTTTTTTTTTTTTTAACATCTACATGCTTTTTGCAAACCATCAGATTTATGATGGTTCTTGCTTTGCTTAACCCAGCCCTAGAATGATTCAAGATCCCATGCAGAAGTCCCACTGACATTAAGGATGTCTTTCAGTGGCCCCATATTCTCTTGAACCAGGTCCCAAGGCTTTTACTCAAAGTCACTAACTGAGCATAAAACAGAACTCAGAACTTGTGACTCCTAGTTGTCCTCTACTCTTTTTTTTTTTTTTACTGGAACTCCACTGTTAGGCATAATTCCTCTTCACTTCATAACAACTCATCACCACTAGTTTTCTAATTTAAGTCCCTGGAAAATAATGTGGAAGGAGAAATCCCTGCCCCTTTTTTTTTCCTTCCTTCCCCGTTCTTATAGACTTCACAGTATTACATCTGCTTTTCAATACGTGAAAATGAAGTGTCTGACAATTTCATAAAAGTTTTTGTTCAATCATTGCTTTTTCTTGGTTCTGCAGCTAATGTGTTTTGTGCAAATCCTACCTACCTTCTAGGCTGAGAAAAAACTCCTTTTAGTCACTTTAAGAATGAAGAACTAGCATTTCCTGGCCGAAAAAGACAACTTCTGCAGTTTCAATTAAAGGAATTACTGGGATTAGGAAGACAAAGGCCCACTTCTGAAATCAGCTTTAGCAGCATTTATGAGGATCAAGTGATCACTTCAAGTTTCTCATTTTTTTCTAACTGGCTGCTTCTCATGCTCTGAAAACATTGTGCTGTGTTTGTACTGAGAGTGGAAAAATATGTTCTGGCTATAGATGACTGATGGAATGAACTTGATTGACCATATAGCTGGGGAAACGTATATGTCTTACTTTTTGCAGCTGCATACAATGGTGTTCTCTGAACTTGTATGAGTTTTAAATTAACTTCTGTTATTTTTAAAGGTAGTTTGATACAGGGAATGACTTTGATTTCAGAGCCAAGGCAGCTCTTCCAGTACCTGCATCTCTTACTATAACAGCTAGCTTTACTTAGATTAGCAGAGTCAGCATCATTCCAATAGATACTAAGTTAAAGTAGCAAGTCTGTCTGGTTAGCACATGAGACAGGGAAAATTGATTTCTTGTGCTACAAACTGATTCCTGTAAGACCAGCTTATATCTTTACTGTGTTAGGAAACTCTAATGCTGACCTGCATCTTGCATGTGCTTGCTTCTTCAGCACTGTGCAACCTAATCCTCCCAGAAAGAGGTTGGATATATAGGATTTAAAAATCATGGCAGATAGGTCTGTTAAGGCTTGCAGCTGTGACGAGACTGAGCATGCTTAAGAAATAATAATAAAAAAAAACCCCAAAACCAAAAAATCCCACAGCAACAAAAAATCCCAACACATCATTTTTGTCACACAGGCTGGTAGTCACCACCTGGAAATTTTATTGAGCAAGGATTCTGGCTGACCCGTTTTTTGCTCATCATTTTGCTGCAGTTTAAGGTGTTTCCATGTCTGTCCGCCACAATTCCCTTTTCAAAGGTTCCTGCTTCTACAGCAGTTTTGGCAGGCTGTAATGCGTACCTGAGTGTTATCTGTTCCATTAGACAATGGATACTGCTAAATTCAAATACTGTGTTTGGGCTCAGGTAGCAAGAAGGAGTTGACTGAGATGTGGGCATCTGCTCCCCGCTGGTGACGGGCTGGGCGGGCAGGAGCCTGTGACCCTGGAGCAGCCAATGCCAGGCTGAGTGCAGCTGGAGCCGGGCATGAGCACAGCTTTACATGGCATTGGGCACTGTAAGATCACAAGGCAGCAGCCAGGGACCCCCAGACCTGCTCAGAGGAGAAGTTATAGTAGCCTCAGATATCTGTTGTCTAGCCATTAGTGTGACACGCACTGCTGTTGTTCCCTGATGTATTCCTAATTCACATCTCTGGTTTAACATTGACCAGGATACCACAAATTCTGTCACTGCCTTCCTTTCAGGGAAGATTGTAAATTTATAGTAGGAAAGCAAATATGTGTTTTCTTATACATATTAGAAAAGTTACTGATGCAAACAAGGCTTTAATGTAAGGTCTTAAGAGAGCATTTTAAGAGGGGAAGGCAGATTTGTAAGCTAGGACATGCTAAAGATTTCTAAAAAGGGGTCACGTGCACGCTCCCTGTGCACATATTTATATGCATGTCAAACTGGAGTTGTCCTCAGTCTTGTATTAATGCTCCTGTGTGTGGTTAAAAAAATACAAGGGTAAAAATACCTTTTTTTAAAATAGTGATTCGCAACCCCAAGACCTCTTAAACTGCAGGTTGATGGATCTTAATTTAGTTACACTAACATGGCTCTCCCAGAGAAACGTGTTGTGTAATGCTTTAATCATTAATTACCATCATCCATCATGCAGCCTTCCTTTTAATGTCCATTAGCATCATATGCCACTCACAAATGCTTGTAAGTGTATAAATATGCTGGTAATCCAGCTGAGTAGGTTTACATTAACTGTAAATTATCTTTTTGACCAGTTGGTTGGCCTTCCTGGCTGATGGAGTCATCTTATTTGTAGCATTAGCAAGGAGTCTGGGAAATGAAATACATAGAAAATATGTGCAGGTTTGTCTTAAAAGCTAGGAGCAGCTGCTGCTTGAGGACACATTGTGAAGTGTTAGCTTGGTTGTGCCAGCATGTGTCAACATCTTTTGAGACAAAAACCTACCGTCTGTGATCCACATGGCAACAGTCTTGTAGAGATTGCCTAACACCAGTTTGACTTAGTTTAAGCCAGTCCATTCAACACTGCAAAACTGTTTTTTAAAAAATCAAAACAAATGTAAGTGCAGACAAACTGTTTGGAAAAACACCCCAAAACAACAAAACACAAAAAACCTGAAATGAAAATAGATAAATACAAAGAAGCATAAGGGGCCCTTTCCCACAGCAGTTTGTGAAAGTCAAACAAGCATGTGCCCATGCCCATTCTTTTGTTATTTTCCTTGTATAAGTGTTATATGGGCATATTCTGTCTCCCAGAGCATAATGTGGCTTTAGGAACAACATTATGTTCTGTATTGCTGCATTAATGATTCTTATGAAACATGCAAATAAAAACTAACACTTGACTATGTGTCATTAGTGAGCAGTTGAGAGAAACATGACACACAAATACAGAAGTATAAATTTTTGTTGTGTATATGAAACATTTAGTGTGAAAGGTTGATCACTTCCTACTGACAATCAACTCCTATTGAATTAGCACAAAAGTGATTTTTGTCACACAGTTCAAAACTGGACAGCCTCAAGAAATAACTTTCCACTAAGTACAGTAGTGCTTTCATGTAGTCATGCAAGATGCATTTGCTGGTTGGCACTGAATTTGACAGCTCACCAGGCAGCAGGAACTTTTCAACACAGTTCTCACCCTCCAATCTTTGTTGGTTAGATGGAGCACGTTTGCTTGCTCCAGGTTCTACTGTGGGATGCAGCTAACCACCAAAGGCTAGATCCTGATTTCTCATGTGAATGCACAAGGCTTTTTATTAGAAGTGAACTTACAGTGCAATTTAAATTATTTTATTGGCCATGAATGTACCAGGAAAATGGTTTAGTTCTTTGTTTCCTTTAAAAGTACTCAGTTTTGGTGATTGCCTGCTGGCATGAGGCTAGATTTTCACCCATCTACAGCGCAGCAGCAATTTTCACTTGACAGAATCTCTAGAAGACAAACTGACATGTTGTCACCAACACTCACAAATATTTGAGCAGTTTGATGTTTTGCTTACATGCTGAGCATCAGGTTTTACATAAAACTCCACTAACTAGAGGTCTGTGTCTCTCAGCTAGTGTCAAATCCTGGCCATGCTGAAGCTGATCACAGGACTTAGAGAGAAGAGCTGTGTGAGAATATCAGCTCCATTGAATAAGGTTTGTGAATTTATCAGAAATTCAAAAGTTGCATCAGCTAGGTTATAATTTCTAAGCAAGGCTCTTTGGGTTTGTAGACCCCTTTCTTTTTAACCTAGATAACAAGACCAGCAGGGTCATTCATATTTGACTTCTGAGGCACCCGTATCATGGCCTGCTTGAAAGGATGTTTTTCTCAGATCAACTCATCAGAGATCTGAATCTGACTCCACCGTTATTTCAGTGCTCTCTGGGCGTGGGTTTTTTTTTTTTTTTTTTTTCTTCTGCGTCTAATGGTGAGGCTGAGTGCTGGGGAAGGTGGAGAGCTACTCTTTCACCAGGCGCAGAGAGGAGGTTGTGCAAACTTTTTCTGCCAGACCAGAAAACTTGTATCTCCTCATTCATTGATCTGGCAACTGTTAGTATCATTAGATTCACTGCCGGGGGTGGGAGCACGCACAGGTTGCCTTTTTTTTTTTTTTTTTTTTTCCCCCTATAGTGCAGGGCAACACCTCCTTTCTTTGCAGAAGACTGCAGTTTGTTGGAGGTAGAAATGCTAATTTGCTGTTTTCAGCCTAAGCGGGACACAGGAAGAAATTCTCTTCCTGAGCAGCTTTGTTTGTTCTGGGATTTCTGCCACCTGTCATTCTATGTCCCCGCTGTTGTAGATCCCCTGTCTGTCATACCCTCATTGTATTCAGAGCACAGAATCTAGAGCAGTAGTATGGCTTAGTGAAACTGCAGTACGGCCATAGCAAAAGTAATTTTTTTCTTAAAGGGTCCTGTGCGGTTTGTTGAATTGGTGACTTCCAGGCTGCCACCCCTGATGGTATAAACCCACTCCTCCTTGTATGTGGTAGTTATGCTACACTGAGCCTGGTAAGGGAATTTTTTTTCCTTGCTATGGACTATGGAGACTTCCAATTCAACCAAATGCACAATGCCAAGGAGTCCGACCACAGTCCCTGGAGCCATGTTAATTACTCATTTAATTCAGGGGTAGAAAGGTCCAACAATGAATTACGATGGTATCCAAATTCTAGTTTTCCAGTTGAAAGTGTAAGTGGGACCATGGGACTGTGTCAACAATTACCTTAAGAAAGGAAAAAAACCTGGAGTGTTCAACAGATGTCCTGACTATCCCCTTCTGGGAGAGAGCAATCCTTCCGCTTCTCTTTAGCAGACTCTGACTATTTGCTCATGCTTCTCTGGGGGCTTATTTAGTGGTTCTGGAAATATTTTAAAAGACATTTAAAAGGAGTTGACAAATGTTTGACCTGTTTCAGTGTCTGTGAACTGAGTTAAATTATGATGGTGTCCTTTACGTGCAACTCAGAGGCCTGGAGTTGAAAGCTGGGGAAGACTGTAGGAATGTTAAACCCATTTCAGTGACAGTATCCGACATATGGTTTATCTGGTTGCACCATAGGAGTGAGGAAATAGTGGAGTTATGCGAAGGCTTTGGGTACGACCAAACCTTTCCAATAAATATGCTGTAGCTGCAACTGGGTTCCTGCTGTTTCAAATGTCATCTTCCCAGCCACCTGAATCTCTCTGCTTGCAGTTTCCAGAAGGGAGGAGAAGCACTATCTCTACATATAGGGAGGAAATAATGATGCTACTGCATCAGGTACTCTTTCATCTGTAATACTACCTGGCTTATTAAAAGTGTGTATATAAAAAATACCTCAACCAAAATTGGTTACTGATTAGGCTGAGGTGTTTGATGTGCCTTGTCCTTGGCATTCTTGGTTGGAAATCTCTCTTTCTGGTTTTGGTGGTTTTTTTCTTTTTGTGTTTTTTTTTTTTTTTTTTGTGTGTGTTTGGTGGTTTTTTTTGTTTTTTTTTTTTTTTTTTTTTTTTTGTGGCACCATACGTACCTAGTGCCAAACTGTCTTGTCTTCTCTTACCTGGCAGGTTTGTTTATCTGCCTATCTGCCTCTTGACCTGTTCATCTCACTGCTTCTAGACCATCTTTGGGTCTGTGTTATGCTGCTCTTTAAATGATTTTGTTCTTCCCTCCTCAGCTATTCTGGCAGGCGCCATATATGTACCTCTGTGTCTGAAACCTCTGTCCTTTCTTCAGTGTATTGTCTGCTCTGTTTAGACTTATCTCTTGATTTCTCTAGCCAAGAAGGTTCCTGAGCCTGGGTCTCCTGTTTCCTTTCTATTTTCACACTTAACTTCTCTTCAGGTGTAGCTACCACTCACTGATGAACTCAGGGGCATCATGAATAGCAGGGAAGCAGGTCTTACCTGAATTGGTGGATTTCCAGGAGAATGTCAGCAGTTTGCACAGTGGGTCACCATTCTGTCCAGCTGAGGTTTCTTACCTATTTAAATGTAACTTATTGGAGGAAAAAACCCATCTAGTATATAGTTAAATTAAGCCTATCTTTGCCTGCTTTGCCTTTATTCTCCTTATTTTATAAATTTGTTCTCTGTAAGTGAAAAAATGAATATTGTGTCAGACAAAGCCTGAGAGAGGCTGCAGTTGCTCCTTATAGGATCCCAAGTTAAGCTTGTTCAAATATGACTACCTGCAGTTAATGTCATAAAATTATACTTAAAGTTCTAAGTCTCCTGATTTTTTGGAAGATTTGAGCAGCTGCAACTCCAGGTGCAGGAGATGTGTTATGAAATCATCTCAGCAAATCAGGGCACTTTTATTTAAGCCTCTAAATAAGAACTGGGGTTTTTATATTTTACACTTTCAGATTCAGAAGGTTTCCTGCTGTATGTAGGTTTCAATCTGTGTTAAGACCAGGAAAAAAGTCACCTCACCATCCTCTGCCTTCCTCAGAACAAAACCATAGAATAATGTCTGCCATGTCTGAACTGTCCTAGTGTGTTGTTTCACCTCTCTTTCCTCCCAACAAGGAGAACTGTGACTGAAAAAAGTGACGTGCTGCAAGATCAACTTCTGCACTAGGCTGCTAATTAATCAGTGTCTAAGTTTCACATTGTTTAGGAGAGAATCAAGAGATTATTATTTTAGACTGACCTAAACTGTGAACTTTTCAGATATTCCCTCAAAATTAAAAGTTCCCTTTCCCTCTTGAAGCATTGAGCAGTAGCTTTTCTGAGATGTGCACCTTTCCTCCCTACTACTTGAAGCACAGATTTCTAATGTGAAAAATATTTTTGTCTTTTTTTTCCCCCCACTGCTTCAGCTGTAACAACATTGGATGTTTGCTTGGCTTGGGTGGGAAGGTGGAAAATTCTTCCAAAATTTAGAAACAGAGAGCTTTCTGATGTGTGCAGTAATCTTAAGGCAGTAAATTCTTTTTATTTGATTTTAAATGCATAATTTAGTACACAATATAAAAATGTATCCAAGGGGGAAATGAATTTTTTTTAATAACATGCTTCCCAAGGCGAGTGGCAAAACGTGTGTGTTGATGGGAAAGGGAGGGGATAAATTTATATCCTAAAGGCATGACTTGTGGTTTTGAATAAAATTGAGATTGGTGCTGCTGTTGGCTTAGTTTCTCTTAGGCAGAGATGGGTTATGCTGTTCACTGGGAATTTAAACACAGGCACATTGGGTTCACTTAAAAGACTTTGATGCAGGGCTTTACTCCACAGTTGACACTACAGAAGTTATTGACTTCTCTGCAGCCCAGAAACAAAATTTGTAGACTGGAGATATCTTTTCTCTTGTCAAGAAAATTCTGTGGTCCTGCTTTACCACCCTTGTGCACATGAGGCACCCCTCTAGCAGCAGTGAGATTGACAATTTGAGGTCATATAAGGGTGAGAGTTATTTTGTTTTCAGTCTGTTGCTACACAGTGTTTCTTAGACCTGATTCATATGGCAGTGATAATCACTTTCCTTTAACATTCAACAGACTTATTAAGAAAAAGGAAAGTAAGTAATACTTTAAAACTGTGCTTGTACATCTTTGGAGTATGATTTGTTTGTATTCTATCTGGCTGCCTGCAAGAGCTTGAAAGAGCATGTTGATTTTCTCACACTTTGGGTCAATTAAAACATGTGATTACAAGTGTTTGCTTCGATTTTTATAGATAATTTTTTAAACTCATGATGCAAACTGAGATAATCACATTGATTTCAATTTAAGATTTCTTTATGCTCATTTAATCAGAATCAGCAAATGGAGTCTTAATTTGAGAACAAGTTTGTAATACATTTGACCTGCATGTCTTCCATTCATAATGGATTAAAAAGAAGTCCACAAAATAGCCTTGATTTCCTGAACTTAAAAGAAAAATCTGAAATCTAGACCTGTCTAGAAAGTGTATGTTCTTCCTTCTAGTGTCATTCCTCTTTTCTTGCTTTTCTGATTGTTTCTATGCCATGTAGTTAATTAGTCTTTTAATGATAGAAATATAATTTTAAAATGTATTCTTTGTATACATAAAACAAAAAAGAACTTCAGTTACTTGTGTATGTAAGAGAGAGAAAAAAATCCTGAAGTTGGTTTCCACAGTGCAGTGCACCTTAAATCCAGAGCAGCTTGCGGTTCTGGAATGGTTGGCAAGCCAACACATCTCCGTGCGCTGTCTCCAGCATGCACTGGAGTCAGGGAAAATTGCAGCCTGTGTGTATTTGCTCAGAACAGAATTGTATAATGGTGTGGCTCTTTCTAAATGAGTTTAATACAGCTGCTTCTGGCATTATTGGTCCTGTTTCAGAATGCAAGATGTAAAATATAATGAGCAAATGATGGAGATAAGGGCTGCGTCCAGAGAAATGGGGTTGGAGAGCTAGTGCTACACCATGCCTGCTGTAAAGGTGATTTCCCCAGTGGTTAAAACCCACAGAGAGACACAAGAAGAATAAGCTGTGACTCATGCTGCCTTCTAGCCACTCTAGCCTCCTAAATGGGTCTCATAGGAGGCCACTGCAACTAGCTCAAGGTGTGGCATTGCCTGAGGGACTCCAGCATGCTTTGGGGACATCTTCAGCCAGGTGAGGTGCTGGGCAGGTGCAGCTGCCTCCTGCCCTCCAGCTGCCTTTGGCTGGTGTCAAACCCAGCCCACCAACCCACATGGGATGTGCGGCCAGCCGGCCCTTCCTTAATTTCCTGCACTCTGCGGCATGAGTGCCTGTTCTTCTTAGTGTGAGTGAATTAATCCATGGACTGATGTTCTGTAATGCTGGAGCTAACTATTGGTCCACCTGTGAAACATGGGTAAGGTTTTAATTCCTCCCCTTCTGCATTATTGGACTTTCTTATGGGTTTTGCAGTATTGCTGCAGTGGTATTACAGACCAAATGCCAGGTGTGTACTTTCAAACAGTTGTGCCTGGATAGCCTGATATTGCAAATACCAACTTATATGAATTACGTGAATAAGGATTAAGTTGTCTCCTGTTTTCATTGGTTTGTGAAATGGCTCTTTTCCGAGCTGTTTTTCTCTTTAAAACAACATCTAAAATGTGGTTTGGGCCTAATCCTGTCTGTGTAGAGCTCTCTGAGCTTTCAAAGTCAGCCATAGCAGGTGAGAGGGAAGCAGAGCCTTGTAAAACCAGGTGTCTGAATTATTTTATTTGTGACACATTGAATGTACCTTTGCTGTTTTGTTCTGTGATGTCAGTTGATTGGTTTACGGTGAGCTGTAATGAAATCTTGCAGCCTAAATGCTCTAAACTGTGCATCAGATGATGTGCTTCAGTCAAGTGACACCATCAGTCCTCTTCTGCCCCTGGAGCCTTGAGGCAGTCTTGTCAGATGCTGCCATGTAAATGCTCCTCACTGATGCCCAGCAGAGGGTGATGGTGGACAGTAGGTTGTAAATCTCTGTTGTAGCACCTCACACAATTATCTGCAGCAATTCCTCAGGTTTTCATCATTTTAATCCACCCTTTAGAGCTATTACTTAAATGATATAGACATGGGTGATATAATTAGAATGTGCTGTATCTGCCATTAATTTATAACATATGATAGGCTTATAGATGTCATAAAAATGTATCTTGAGAATGCTGTGAACTCTGTTTAACCCTGATGTTTCAGAAAAGTTTAATTTTTATGGCTGAATTGTTTCATCACTGCAACAAGGTCTTTCTTTCTCCTAGAAAATATGCTTAAAATGAAGATTCAATTTTCTCTTCAAGCTTGATATTCTGGAATTGTTGTATGCCAAGAAGTACCGTGTTGCTACTTCAAGCATTAATGTGGCTATCCTGATCTGGATATGAATTGCATTAGATCCAGGGATCCTTTAAGTTTAGGGACAGGAAATTAATTGATAAGATGAAAGTTAAATGTATGCCTCTTGACCACACCCATGTTTTCCATAAGGTTGTCACTGAAAGCTGTAGGGTATGTGAAATATTGTCCATTTGTGTATTTGTCTCCCTCTTGTGGCTAAACAAATTTTTAGGCCTTGTGTTTTGAAATAGCTGGTTTTATTCTTTAGCTGAGATTACAGAAGTGATTTTTCTATACCTACTTGTTTCTCATGGGTATTTTTCTCATATGCTTTCAACTGATGTGTGCACCAAGCTGCTACAGTAGTGGTCATCTTATTTACTGCCTAGAATTTGACATTCTCTAAAAATAAAATATTGAGGCAAGAGTTGCTGGTTTTCCAAAGAGAACTGTATTTAATTTTAGAATATTCCATGGACCTGCTTTCATCTGGCGATCCAAAATGCCAGCTAGTAAGCTGGAAGAATAAACTAGGTATTTGTGTATGTGCTTTGTGAGGAGGGAAGTGCTGAATTTTGTAAGTGTCAAGAGTTAGGTAGATTGAACTGTTGGGCAAGGATGACTGCATTAGCATGGCTCTTAAATAGTGTAAAGTAAGTTGGAAGTAAAACAAGTAGGAGTCGGCCATCTCTGCTCCTGCAGACTGTGTATAGATTTCTTTGAGCTTCCAGAAAAAAGATTTTGTGACACGTTTCTAAATTAAAAGGCCAGTAAAGCTGTCAGGTCCTTGAGAATGGAGTCCCCTAACCTGAGTGAAAAAAAAAAAAATTCTTTTAAAAGAACTTTTCATGTGGTTTTTGGTGAAATTGGGTAGAGAGGATGTGATTGCATATCAAACAAAACAATTGTATCTTAAAAATGCTATGATGTCTTGCACAACAATCCCTAGCCAAAAGACATCTAGGGTTTTAATATGTAGCACTTTAATTTAGTCATTCACAGGAAGTTAGTTTTCTCTTAGGTGCTGTAACTCTACCTTGCAGGTGCTCATCATCAATTCTGCGATACAAGTGTCCTGCTTTGTGCCTTGCTTTGCACCATAATTGCTGGTGGCAAGTCTTTGCTTGAACTTCTAGCATAGACCATGTTATTTGTATGTGAAGGGCTAGAGGTGAATTGGAGAAATGTTGTCTCTTTCAGGCCATTTGCAGCCAATGGTTTTGAGAGACCAAATCCAAAACTCCAGATTTTCTGCAGTCAAAGACAGAAACAATTCAAAACCATGTGGGTGTTTCCTGTGATGACTGGTAGAGCCAGGTGAAAGGTCGCTTTTTTCCTTTTTTTTTTTTTTTTTGTGCCAATACTGAAAGGACTTTTCTACACTGTAAAAGCAGTTCTTAGCTTCTACACCTTGAAATTAATATGTTTGTCCTGAAAAAAGAAAAGGTGTCTCAGTGTGCCTGAGGAGGTTGTCAGCTCAGTGCTAAGCTGCAGCCATCAGAGGTGTGGGCACATCTTACTGAGCCTCCTCTCCAGTATGGTGTTACATACCTAAGCTCTGCCCAGCTGGCTGTGATGCCTGTGTTTTCATTAGTTGTGCAGTCAGGTACTTGAATGCATTGAGATTACACTTAGATCCTAGGCTTTGGAGAGAAAGTTGGATCCAGTTCCAGCTGCAGCTGGCTCTTGTGCAAATGAAGAACTGTACCAACTGAACACCTCCCTGCCTTGCACTGGTAAATTCCTGGCAATGAAGTTCCCATTGCATTTAGTGAAATAGCTCATATCTCTGCAGTTACCATGCTCTGCTGCTGGAGCAGACTACTCTGGGTTTACCCTTCACTCCACAGTTCCTTTTAAATTGTGTTATTACTCAAGATCTACAAGAGGAGACAAGACATTTAACAAAAAAATCTGGTTTTATTTGTCCTCCTATCAAATTCCCCTAAATCAGACTGTGGTGGAAGCACCCCGACCTTTTATAGTACTTGCTCTGTGAAACTGGGAGGAGGCAAACTTGAGCTCTAAATCTTCCCAGTGCCACCCTTGATGACAGAGAGAACAGGGTGCCAAAGTCTATTATGTGCTGAAAGGCCCCTAAGTGTTATTGTAAAGGGCTTCTGCAAACCCACCATACATTTTCATCTGAAGATTTTTAGGCTTGCACTGCATGGGGAAAAAAAACTGGCGGAGTATTTGTAGTGTGTATCTGCCATATTTTATAGTAAAGAGTTCTTTCTGAGCAGCTCTCTTTTTTAATTATATCTTAAAATGGTATTAAATGTTGGCTCTCTTCATGCCAATTGCTGTTTGATTGTAGTCACTGCAAGAGCTCTTGCTTGTTGGTACATCAATTTTCTTTTCATCGATGCTTTGCTTTTATGTTTGGACGGGAATTTGAAAGCATATAGGCTGAAGCAGAAAATATTGCTGAGGCACACAGAATGATAAATTTCCCTTCTGATACAGGAGAGTCTAAGGAGGAATATATGTTTTGTTCCTTTTAAAAAGTTTTCCTTGCTAGATGATGTTTTGAAGCAGGAGGGGGGGAACAAATTTTTACTTTTATGTGGTGAGGAGAGGAGGGTGTATGTGTGGGTTTGTTTTTTCTGCCTCTTAAAGTCTATCTTAAAGTGGATATTTTATTACCTGCTTCTCCTGACTTACGTATATTGGTAATTGAAGGAGAGTGCTGAACTGCTGGCCTAGTGCATTATTTGTGTTTTCTGAGTCTCCGGGATCTTGAAGGAGGTGATTATCCCAACAGCTGCCTCTTGGGAAATGCAAGGGGAGAGGGGAAATTGCCTAGTTGGGTAGATGGGCTCACCTCTGAAAGGTCATGAAGAGAACAAAATGCTGATGTATTGATACCTTGTGGACCCTTTCTTCCTAGCTTGACACAAAAGGGAGCTTTAAATTGAAAGAAGACTGTGCCACTGCAGAAAATAGTTCACGTGTATTTCTGATCTTCTTGCCATCCAGCCAACATTCGCTTCTATAAATCACTTCTTCCTTTTTATTTTTTTTTAATATAACTCCTTTTCATTCTTTCTACAGATGTGCAAGAGGGAATGTCATTTACTGTAAGCTCAGTTTATCTTGCTTAGCCTTTAAGGATGTTAATTTTGCAATGTTAACTGTGAATATTGTACTAGGATCATTCTTATTGGTCAGCTTTTTCCAGCTTGACTAACATAGATATCACAAAAGCTGCAGTGCAGCCCTGTAACACAGGGATGATAGCTTCTAATGGGGATTATACAAGAGCTAATACATTTCTTGGTATATGTGCTGTTTCTGAGAGTCTCCTTCACAGCATATTCAGTAATTTGCAGTCCAGTATCTGCTTGTTTTTCGGCTTGAATTATGAGTTCACAATATGCCTTCAATCACAGAAACATCTTGGATTTTTATTTTAAAGGTGTATAATTTAGAGGGTTTTACTTCTTTTTGAGTCTGGACAGTTGCGTTTGTACTGAATTTAAGCAGGCTTGGTATGTGCTCTATAATAAAGTCTGCATCAGGATTTAGATCTTTTACTTGAAGGAGTCAAATCTTTATTATTTTAGTCAACTGTTTTAATTTACACTCATGTTTTACCCTTTCCTGTCCCACTCAGGTGTGTGCCATGGAGAGTAGCCTATAAGTTGATTTTGTTCAAATGCTTTGTTCTCTGGCCCCCTCCTGTGTGTTTGATGGCACACTACTGCACTTTCAGGAGGAGGTATGACCCCACTTCAGACTCTTCCACAGCCTGGTAGGCAGAACAGTCTCCTCAGAGTAAGGTGTGGGTTTGAACCCTGGGCTCTGACTTCTCTGGTGAGTGCTTTAGCTACAGGGCTGTTGTATAAGTAGCTCTTTCAGGTGTTTGTGCTCAGGGTGGAAGGAAAGTGATGCCCAAGAGCTTTAGAGGTGAGATGATTTCTCCTCTGCCCGGACCCCTGCTTCACTTAAAATATGCATCTGGGCTTCGAACTAGAGTGTAGTTGCAGGCCATTATCAGATTCAGGATGGGCATGAGTGTTTCACCTTGTGCTTTTGTTCTTATCCTTGAGACTTTGCTTCTCAAAGTCAAATGACAGTCACCTCAAAACTGAGGCTCAAATATCTGATTACAAAAATACAAGGGAAGGAAGGTGAAGGGAGGAAGACATGTGCCTTTTAAAAGGACATGATATTCCTGTTTATTCAGAGAGGGGCATGCATGTAGTCAAGATGTAGAGAAAAGAGTTTCCATATTATCAAGGGGCAGCCTCTAAAACACAACTTTCAGGAATAATTACAAAGTTCAGTGTCAGCTGTAGGGAAAACTTATTTTGACAAGCCACGCATTTAAACCAATATAGACTAAACTTTTTCTTACTCATGTATATTGTATAATTGAAGACATTTTAGAAAGGGGGAGCAGGGATGTGTGAAGTATGGTGGACCATAAAGCATCTTGGGATTTCAGTAATTTATGATGAAAACAAATGTGATTGATGGAGTTCCATGTCAGCTGTAAGAAAGACCCTGAAGGACCTACTGTAATTTGCTTGGAGACAGCCAGCTACAATGCACCTTGATCACATCTTGATAGCATGTGGCCAGGAGTGAAGAAAACAGAAAGCTTTTTTCCCCCTTTTTTAAATCGCCCCCATTTATTCACAAATTTGTGCCTGGAACACCTTTCATGTAAATAATTTCAGTATTTATTTCAGTTCAGGTTGATTAAAAAGTTTACTGATTTAAAGGGCATGCTTAACATTTAGCTGCAAAAATATGAGAAGCATGTTAAGTGCTGGTTGCTTGTTTCCCTTACCCCTCAGGAACACTATAGGGATCTTGATGCTTTTTAGTGAAGTCAGTGTTTAGTGGGGACTACTTCCAGCAGAGAATGTTCTCTGGACTCTCAACTGAGCAACTGTGTAAGATAAGTTGCTCTGTACGTCTAATTCTAATAGAATCAATGAGGCTGTATGTTTTACAGTAGTGTAGGATTTGTCCAGTCTGCTATGTGCAGTCACTTCTGCCCATCTTACATAAAAGCAGATGAAACATTTCCCAGAGTCCAGTAGAGTGCTGTGAAACAGTACAGTGGGAAAGATGCTTTGAGGAAAAAATAATCTTATTTTGTCCTTTAAATGCCTCCAAATTAAAAGAATGCATTTCTACCCATTGTAAATGAAACCCAAAATCCTCTTGACTACTACTATGTTATCTGTGACAGGTTTTGAATTAGTTTTAAACTATAAAGCTTTCAAGATTTCATCTCTGGTTTCTTGATACAGTCTGCTTGTCACTGAGAATTAGTGCTGCTTACACAGTGTAATTTGCATTGTAACATTTTTGCAAGTAAATTTAATTGTGAGAAGCGGAAAGGTTTAAAAGAATTTGTGGGCTTATGGTAGAACAGAGAAATCTAAAAAGTATTTGATTAGGATTTACAAGGGCTTCAGTATGAAATATCTCCTTTGTATTGATATTTTTCAGGTTTTAAATACTTCTCTAAAATAACTATGTTGCAGCTGATGTGTATAATATTGGACTTGGTGCAAGTCTGCATTGGCAAGAGGTTTTTTCTTTTATCTGTTGGCACTTTTTAGTGTTTGCACTAATGTGTGAATTTTTGTGGTAAACCGCTGAAGAATTTTGGGAAGAAAAAACACTTTGTCAGGTAATGAGTTATTTTCCATTTCTGAAATAAAAAATATGTTTGAAAACCGTCATCCTTCTTCTCTCAGCTGTGAACCTCCACACAATACTGGGGTGAAGTGAAAGCAGCATCAGTGCTTGGGCCTTCTGCAGCCAGGTGCCACTGACACTGCAGGAGCCGCAGCAATGCCTGCAGACTGCACTGATCCCTGCACTCAGCGTGTGACTTCTCTCACAGGACCAGGATGCTGTCCCAGCTTCTGCAGTCTGTCCTACCTGTACCACAGAGTACATGAGCTGTGTGAGGAAAAGGGGCTCCTTTATCTTAATAGTTTCCTTTGTGTGTTGTTATTATGGCATTACAATCTGTTTACAATTATAAAGTGTCATTTTTCCTCTATAAGACCCCACTTTATATAGTGTGTAGGGGTGAACGTGCAATATGGTATAATTCAATTTGTAGAAGTAGCTGTAAAACTGGTGTGTCCTGTCTCCAAGTGCTGATATAGAAACCTAAATAATGGTCTCCTGTGCCTTGCTCTGGGTTTTGGATTTTTTCTTGTTGTGTAAAGGTGTTAGCTATAAATCAGTAAGAACTATGGAAGCCAAAAGTGCTCTACTGATTTACAGATAACTGCTTCCCCAAGCAAACTGGAAAGTAAATAGGTCTCCCAGCCTAAATCCTCACCTCCCAGCAAATTCTGACACTCGTGATAAGCACTTTCCACATGCTGCAACTCTGTTACTAACTCTACCGCCAATACTGCTTTTCTTGTATACAATTAGTATATATACATATGCAACTAATATACAGTTTGTGTACCAAAATCATACATGGGAATATAAATGGGAAAAATCATTCATGTCACTATAAAATAATTTGCTTAATAGTTGAGTATCTATATTGACATACAGTTCATACAAGAGTTTATTGTATTTCAGGGTGAGGAGCAAACATTCCAAAAGCTTTCTAACTGTTTCTAACTCTTTGTTACTTTTAAAATTCTTGTTGATTTGGGATTTAAATCTTTCTGAAAATCTGTTGAACTTACTCTAAATTTTGAATGTGATATATTAAGTTTTCAGAGTTTGGTTTAAAAGATTTGAGGGTAAAATGAGTGATGGAGAAGGAACCCTGCCATAGATTTGGTGTTTGACCTTTGACATTTCTGCACTCAAGTATTGTAAAATGTGACATGGAACATTGTCCATAGGTGTCCAATGGCACTGACAAAATGTGACAAAGCTGAAGTATCCATATCTGTGTACTAGTTTTTTTATATACTTACCCATTTTTTTTTATTTGCTGTAACTTCCTTCCTTCCTTCCTTCCTTCCTTCTGAATTATATTCTTTCTGAAGTCATATATGCACTTGGTTTTGATTTTCTTTGGGTTATTTTGTGGTTTCAGATGACTTTGTTTTTATTTGTTACTTTGTATTAGCTTTTACTCATTATAAATAACAAATAGCATGTCAGTTCTCATTCCATCCCAAAATGTCTTGCCTCTAGAAAGTATTTTACTACAAAGATACTATGCAAACTAGGAAAGATAATTTTGTAATGATGGTGGAGTGTAATTGCTGGAGATGAAAACTGGTATTTAAGGCACACCAACATACCAACTGATGTGGCTCTAAATGAGTGACTTGGAGCATAAGGCAATACATTTTCAGGAAAGTATGGGGGACTGTGATTAGCGATGGGCTTTTAATTAGTGGATGTTCCAGACAAGCCTGTTATTATTGTGTGTCTAGCTAGATACAGTTTCAGACCGTTCCTGATGCGTCACACCTTTCTTAAGAAGAAATTTAAAAGATTATGTGTCTTTTGATATTACTCTTTCTAAAGATCTGCCTGGATTGGGGCTTTGCTCAAGTGGAAAGTTTCAAGTACTCTTTTTGGGGTGCCCTTGTAGATAAGCAAGAAGGCAGGATGCAGACTTGTGAAATGTGGGTTTGTGTAGCCAGATGAGCCTGGCTACCAAGTTTGCAGCTTATCCATACAAAAAGTGCCTGCAAGGTGCTGGGAACCTATGTCAGGATTACTTAACACAGAGAACGACCATAATGAATACTCAAAACCCAAAAATCCCAAGAATGGGATCAAGTCAAATGTAGTGATATTTAGAAATTGTACACAGTCTAAAATTGTGTAAAGTATCAAAGCTTGCCTCCTGTTTCTGGGTTGATAGGTCTTCATTGCAGTCCCTGCCATCCATCAATCTTTTTGTCTTTCCTAAAAAGTAAATTTGCACTTAAACCACCCATGAGTAGTGGTAAACTTACAGTTCAGCCCATGGCTCTGTCACTGTGACTATGGCACTGTGCCCTCATTCATTGACCACAGCTGGCCAATTGCGTCCTGCTGGGGTGCTGCAGTCCCTTTAGCTGGCTGTGATTTAAGTTTCCTAAATATCAAAGTAAAAATACTAACGTAATAATCTCAGAGTATAAAATATATTACTTTCACAGTAGAAGATCTAGCCCTTCTTAGTGTATGTTTCATGTCTGTGCCTGTGTCTAGTCACAACAATTGTATGTTTTATAGAGCGAATTATTTATCCACAAATTGTGTTTTCAATATAAATATTTCTGTTTCCTATTCAGCTCCACTGTTGTTTGTGGTCTACTGTTCTTTGTGATGCCACTTGGCCAAAGATGTTTTGTTCACTATATAACTTCATGTGGAACAGATGAATGGACCACATCTATGACAAGTCAGTTGGTGTTTTTGTGGGAGCACTAATGTAAAGAGATGCTTTGTACAATAATTGGAAGTAGGAGTAACAGATGTGAGGCCGTGTCTCCAGCACGAATGGTATTTAGCTTCCTGCTAAGTTAATAGTCTGTCTGTCTAAGGGTCTTGAGCCATTCCTTTTTGTCCTATTGTTTCTCCCTTCTCTATCATTTCTCTTCCTCTCATTTAGTCACCGAGTTAATTTAAGGATTAGCTATCAAAGTTATTAGTGTTTCTCTTCCAGGGTCCCTTCTGTTAGCATCTCCCATGCCCTACAAATGTAATCTGATGTTGCTTCTTGGTGTGTACTTCCATGCACTCTCGCCCTGTGTGACTTTTCATCCTTTCGATACTTGACGCATCTACAGCATTTGCTTTACCAGGGAAATCCACCTTCCACGCTCCCTAGTACCCTCAGAGGAAAGGGGATAGTGGTCATGCTTGTGTGTCCTTGTAACATTGACTCCACCATTCTATTAAATTCTTCCAGGTGCTGAAGATAGATCTTATATTGGCAGGATTTAGCTCTCTTACCAGTGTCTCTTTCAATAATTCTTTTTTCAAAGTTTAATTGCAATTGCTGTAGGTGGGTACAACATGCGTATAGTTCGGCTTCTGCTCTCTTCTCTGCTGCTTCTTGGTTTCATCCTACAACTCCCTCCTGGCTCTTACTTCCACCTCTTTCCTAGGTCACACTTCCTTGTCTCTCCCTCTGGATTTCATTTGTATTACAGAGCTTCCAAAGAAAGGAGAAATAACTGCTTAGTGAGGTTAATAATACCATAAGAAGGACAAATATCCTGGTTGTGTAGGAGGAGGGAGGGGTTTAAAGTTGGCCTCCTATAGGAAAGGCAGCTGGTATAAGAAGATGCTATATATCTGTTGTATGCCTGTTCAATCCTGTGTGATGCTGTAGACTTCAGCTTGTACTTAAGCCCAGCTCTGCTCCTTTTCTTTTTAAATGTCTTATTGTCAGGGCCAGAACAATTTTCTTAGACCAAACAGCAGTTACCAGCTCTGCAATCCTCTTAAACCCCTGTTTAGCTTTTCATAGACAGCATCTCCATAAGATTTCTGCAGTTCTGGCATTGAATCAATACTTTTTATGAGTGCTCCCATTCCAGATGGATCCACTGAAGGCAAATGCTTCTTGAGATTTAAGATTATTACTTTGAATATCAGGTGCTACTTGTACCTGAACAGAAAGGATTGCTCTTTGTTTTCTCATTTACATATAGTTCAATCTGGGGTAGGTTAGTTTATCTCACATTAAAACTATTCAGTAGAATCAATGTGCAGATTCCAAACATCTGTGTCCCTGACAACAGCACACTGGTGTATCTTTCCTTAGATTGATGGTGTCCTGAGGGCAGGAGAAAATGATGTTTATGATATAAACTAAACAACAGCCTTTGAAGTGAATGTTCAGAAAGTACTGCAGGAAAAAGAAGAGGGAAGAAGCCCCAAGTGTAGTATATTAAAAGAATCTGGGGTTTTCAGAAAGCACAGTTGCTACTTTGTCCCTTCACTCATCAATAATTACAGTATTTTCTTCTCCGCAAGATTAAGCGCCCCCCAGTAAAAGAACAGAGTAACATCACAAATGTAAGCCCACCCTTTTCCTTGCTTTCTGGCTGCCTGCTATGTCAGCGAAGTCAGAGCAATGGTGTATTAAGAAACACATTGGTAATCCTGAGATCGGGGTCCCATTTTGCATAGCAAGTTTTAGCAGGTCCTAATCTGGAATATAAAATATGTTAACCTTTGAAATGCCTTGTAAGTCATTACACAAAAATGCAACATTCTTGTGATGGAAGATGGTGTATTTTGCCTCATGCTGACTTGCAAGTGACTGCTTCACCTGTTAGGTATGCTACAACGAACTCTTCTTTTTTTCCCCTCTTTTTTTTCCCCAAAATATATGTATTTGTATGGTGAAGTTTGATACACAACAGATCTGGGCTAAATGCACTTGAGCTATGCCTTATGTGTACTGGTATGTGAGTGCAGTACATGGGTCTTGAGACATAAGAATAAAGCATCTCCCTTCTCTGATTTTAGATGACTTTTATTTTGAAGAAAAGAGATGCATTTTGCATCAATATTTGATTTTTCACAGTGATGTGTCACTATAATTTTCTTTAACAACAACGTAAAGATGCAGATTTCTGTCTTGGTGGGTTGCTCTATGTGCAGAGTTGCTTCCTAATGTTAGCCTGTCTTTAATCCGCCAGCCCTGACGGGGAAACATCACATTCCTTTTATCTGTCAGAATGAAATCCTCTTCTCTGAAGAGCTCCTGGTTTTCAATTTTAGAAGAAAAGATAAAAGCAAAAACAAAGTGGGGGTAGTAATTCAGACCTTTTCTGGCTAGGTTTATCGATTACCCAGTCAAATATTAGATAAGATAATTTGACTTTTGTCATTGAGGTGGCATTGCCAAAGCCATTGGTATCAAAATAATTTCTTTTAAGTGCCAGAACTATAGTGGATGAAAGAATTCCCCCCAATGATATTCTGCCTCTGGTTGTTCTGGACTCTAATTTTCATTTCAGATGTATCACTATGCTAGCAAACTGTGTGACAGCACACTTGCATTCCTCAGGAATGGTGTGCATCACTTGTTTTGAAAGGGAAACACACTTCAGTGCTTTCAAGTATATTATAAACATCAGAAAACTGGAATATTTAATTTCATTCCTCCAGTATTTCTGGAAAGGTAAATAGAAAAAGAAAAAATTATAGTGTTCTGTTTTATTTTATGCTAAATTACTATAATTCTATACTAAATTAGGTCCATGGATACAAACTCCAAGCATTGCGTAGTTTGAACATTCTTCCACGTATCCTTGCAAAGATTCTTCTTCACTTTGGAAATACAGTGTCAACGTCTGAAAAGGGTGTCTATAAGTAACTAGATTTGGAAATCACTTCAGCTGGTTATTGCACTTGCTCTATTTGAGGTGATATACCTCTTTCAGCTAGCAAAATTTCTCCCCTACCCGTCCCTGTTCAATACTGTTGTTGGTCTTTGTTTTGCTGAAGTGTGGAGGTATACACTCAGTGAGTTTGTCATACTTTGTATTTTTATCATCTGCTCAGCTTACCATACAAAATTAAAGATCTTACACAATCAGCATGTGCTCTCATAAAAAAAACCTTAGGGTGAAGTGATGCTCTAGAGACTGTGGGGTTTGGATGTTTATAATTGGAACCAGAGTCAGCTCCTTGACTTTCTATAACTTGGAGTGATTCCATGTCAGAAACAGTTAGTATGGACTTTATGTAGAGATCAAGCATGTGTGCAGGCCCTCTAATGAAAAATTCTTCATAGATTCATACAAGTAGAAGCCAAATTTGACTGTGACTTGTGCAGTCATGTAAATAAAAACCAAAGATGTGGCTAACATTCTGGAGGGCAACATAGCATGCTTTATTTTGAAGCTGTGAAATCCAGCCTCGCATCTGACATTTGTTACTGCTGGGATGAGAACACTCTGTTCAGGACACATGTGCAGCCACAGCTCAGGAATACCACATGCATGGTGGGGGTTAGATCCCGTTGGGTTTTAAACTCCACTTACGGAAGAGTGAGCATCCTTCACTCCTTCTAGTATTTTCAGAAGCTAAGTCCGCTCAGCATCTCACTACTTCAGGCCTTGCGTTCCCCTCTGGTGTTCAAAAATGTGAGAGGGATGGAGATTTCAGGTAGTCAATGTCTCATTCACAAGCCCCCCCTTTCATTTCCCAGTCTTATTTCTATTTTACATTGATTCTGCATTAAAAAAACCTTAACAGACCTCAAAAATAGAAGCAGCAGCCTTTTTCTACATGTGTTGCTCCATTCCCAGCACAGAGTTTGCATAGTAGAACTGCACTTACAAATATTACAAAACTAAGTTCCTTTTAGGCTGAAGTGGAATTGAGAGGATTTTGGTACCTGCTTTTCCTGAATATGACTATCTTGGATTGAATTTTGTAAGATTTCTTCTTTGGAATTGCATGCCACACTCAATCATTAAACTCTATTGGGTCCAAATAAAATTTTAAAACAGTTAACATGGAAATAATTGTACTGGGCAACAGAAATCTGTCATTTACTTTACTATGATTAGACAATATTTTTCAGTTTGTATATCTTCTTTTCTGTCAGTTTGGATATAACTTCTGCAGTCAAAATACATACATTCGAAATCATACATTGATATTTTTCCTTATGTTGCTGATTTGTAATTCCTCGAGTTAGTGTACCCTTAGCAATGCAGGCTTCTTTTATACCTGTTTGGAAACCTGCCTTTTGCAAAGTGGATCATGTTGAACTTCTCTAGGAATTCATACCAGAGACATGCTAACTGTGCTCCATTTACCCCTTAGTAATCTATAGTTTTAAAGCATCCTGAAGTCTTTGCACTCACTAATAAACTTATGCCTCATGGCACGTGATATAAATTGAGAATTATAAAGTCATTCTGCAGAGCTGTTCCTCTTATGTTCTTGATGTGTTTTATCCCATAGAAATCCCACTTTGGTCTTTGCAGTGGAGTCTCTCTTCAATGCTAGTTCATCTCACTCCAAATTACACTTCATTCTTGTAAGGTTTAGTCAGATCCTTTAACATCACTTACGTCACTAGGTAAATTTTAGGAATCACATTATGTTATTAGGATGAGAGGCCTGAAAGACATTCAGCTGGTAGCAGGGTACCAAATAGCACTGGTAATGGCAAACAGTGCAGTAGCATTATATATAAGTTTATTTGTAGTTCTGGGTATGTTCTGGAGCCTCCAGATCTTTTCACAGATTTTTGTAGGGTATTCCCTTCACAATAAAAGCTTCTTGCATTGTCATGCTTAAATCAAAAGCATTTGACTGAAAATTTAGTGTTGTCTAATAACTGAACAATTAAACTCCTTTTGGGCATTAGGATGATGTCTCTTTTATATAGAGTGTGTTGAAAGATGTGTTGATCATTCTTCTCTTACTCAATTGCCTTTATCTTCAAAATCTTTAGTTTGCTTTTTCAGAGCTTTAAAACTGGTAGAATAAAGTCCCTATCCTAATCAGACTAGATAATTATGCTTGCAGAGACCTATTCAGGATTAGCTGTCTGTACATGACTGAGTCTGCACTGAAGCAGGGATGAATCTGCACATAATGGTTCACCTAAACAAAAGCATAGTATTACTTGGCAATGTTTAATTCAAATGTAGCAATCTATGGCACATCAAAGTTTGATTTAGAGTAAGAGTTATTGTTGAGACCTTTTGAAGGTTGCTAATACCAAAGAACTTTGAATTTGAAAAGTTTCAGAATTAATTCCAGGATCTGTCTTGAGAGGAGAAGACAGCAGGAGTCATCCAGGGATAATCATAACTAGGTTCATCACATGCTTTGAGTGCTTGGATAGGTGAATTTGAGAGGAAAATGTGCTTCTCACACAGTCTCTGAAGTGTGCCCAAGTGCAGCAAGTGTACAGCAGCTAAGAAGACCTACTTATATTACAGTTGTGCAGTTCCTGTGGCATTGAAGCCTGAGGCAGGGTCTGGCCAGGGTTTAGTAGAGATAAAGGAAAATAAAAAATTGCATGCTTAGGCTGAAAACCACGAAAAGCCATAAGGAAACTTACACCTATATGTCTTGTCTTTTAAGCCCTTTGGTGGAAGATTTTAGCCTTGGCAGAGGTTAAATATCTGGGAAGCCTAAGTCAAAGGAAGCTCACAAAGCAGAGAACCTATCCCATTATGCACAGCTGAGTAGGAAGCCAGGTATGCGAAAGTCTGCCTGGCCACTGTGGGGATTAAAAAGACAACTTGTGTGTTGGTTGCAAAGAAAATACCCTAGGGTCCACCAGTACGTGTGACCTTGTCCAAGGTTCACTATAAATTTTCCTGCCATAAATATTTTTAGGGTGATTTATACATGCAAATAACTCTGAGGCATGTCCCAACTCCCTAGGCCGTAGCTGAACAGTTGAGTACAGAGATGATGTTTTGTCCCATTTGCAGCGCTGGCTGGGGAGTGCTGTACTGCATTTGTTCCAGAGGCAAGCCAGCTGTACTCAGGGAGCTCTGTGGTTCATTATCAGCAGTGGCAGTGCGTTTGGACTCCCTGCAATATCAGGTGTTTTCAGGTTTGATTTGGGTGGTTTGTTGGGGTTTTTGTTTGGTTTTGGGGGGTGGGGGGTTGATCATTCAAAGCACAAATTCTAAGTGGCTGAAAATTAGGTTTTGCCTTCGCATCAATGGGAGCATTATACCAGGGCAAAATGTCATTTTTTCCAAGGCAGAGCTAGAACTAGAAAGCCCATCTCAGTCCCAATATCTTGTTATGTTTGTATGGTTCTCTTTTCTTATGCATTCTATCCCTTTCTAAACCTGTGTTACCGAAACGTAAGCAAGGGTGTGAATAAATTTAGTCTTCCCAGCTTTGACAGACAGTTAGCAAACAATAGCTGGAGACTCTGGGGTCCAGTGTTTGCTGCTTAGGACTTCTTGAGCACCTTTGAATTTGCTGTCCCTCCTCAAGCATGCCCATTCATCCCAGCCATATTCATACATAATTTCCTGTCACGTGTTCGCTTGCACTTCTCTATCCAGTCTGTCAGGACTTTCATCTTTTTTTAAATTGTCTTCTGGTACTGGCTTAACACAACAATGAAGAGATTTTAAGGGCAATGTGATTTGCAGCTGTGTTTCTGTAAAATCTCTAGAGTGGCTCCTAAAAACCAGTCAAAAAGCAAGTCCATTTTTTTCACATCAGTAGTCACTTTAAAGAGGATCAACTCCCATGGAATTATTTCAGTGGGAAGTTGGCCCCACACTAATGTGTGTGGGTGCCTTATCTGTTTAGGGAAATGAGCATTTTCCCTCAGGATGCTATGAGACCAGCATTCAGCAGTCAAGTATGGGTAGAGCTTGGAATAATTTGTCTCTGGCTGACCTGCCATGCAAGAGGTTGTCAGGGAGAAAAACTTCTGTAGCACAAATTATGCACTTTTCAGCATCAAAGATTGCTCTGACCAACTGAAAGTGACCTTCATAAAAATGGCAGAATAATTCTCTGTAAAAAAAATTAGCCTAGATGTTTAATTCAAAATAGATTATAATTCCAGCAATATTTTATTATTTTAAAATATTGTCTAAGTATATTGAAGAGATGTTTATTCACTGACATCCATGCTGTCTGTTCATGGGAATTTTTTTCCCCTATATTTGGTAAGGTTTCTGTAAGAAACATAAACAGAAACTATGTGAAAAGTAAAAACTAATGGCTAGTCAAAATACTTTTTTGCCTATAGGCTTCACTGTTTGTGGGAAGAGCATCCATTTTTACACAGTCTCGTTGACATCATATTTGCAAGGCCATGGGTGCTGAAAAAGCACCTCATCTGTACAAATACAGCACCCTGTCTTGCAGCTCCTTGCAAAACACCCACTGAAAAGACCTGCCCGTTGCATATGTGGGTCAGACTTCAGGCAACATCAAGCCTAGGATAATACAACATTATCTTTATCTGAGGCTTTTCCACACTGGTGCTCTTTTATTACAGCAATTTCCCTCACAGCTTGGCCAGCTGAAGATGGTTAGTAATATCTGTGCTATTCTATTCCAGTGGAGACTTCTTTAGATAGTAGACACCCTAGAGATTTGATTCATTAATTTAATCAAAAATTATAACTTATTTCTTTGTTTATATGTTTTAATAAAAACATCTTTTCATAGTTGTATTTCTTGTTATAGAAATCCCTTATGAAAAGCCTTAAGTGGTTGCTTTATGCCTTTTTGCTCCAGGTGCAAGGCTGTATATTTTAATAGGAAACTTCAAGACCATTTTTCTGGCCTGTTTTTCTGTACTTCCAACACTTCATCTGTGCTGCACACGCTGCTGACCCACTTGAAGGTTTCAATAGTGATCTCTCATCAATCACTAAAAGAAACAAGATTACCAGGTCTAAAATTCAGAGTAAATCTTGTCAAAAACATTTAATTTTATCTTGCAATCTCTGTATTTTAGAGTACTGTTTGGAAACAATGTGTTGGAAAGAATGCAGGGCAGTTTCTGAAAAGTAGCTACTATAAAATATATTGGAATCATATATTGGTTCAGGGTGCTGAATGAGTAGTGGAGGTGAAATAGGAAAGGAATGTCAGTATTTTAAGTGTGTGCTTGTTAAGATGGTGCAGGTGTCTGTGCCTGCAATGTGTTCAAGCCTCTATCTTGTTGCGTATCATCCTGTGAGGCTTTGTCCCCCACTAATACTGTCAGCGATGGGTGCAGTGCTGTGGTTATGGCTGCCTCATCTCCTAACTCCTCCCTTCCTTCATCTCTCTCCAGACCTATCTGCATCTAGAATAGATGCTAGACTAGATCTTTAGTATAGATCTGCATCTATCCCTCACAAATATTTCAAAGGTGACTAAAATGGTTCACCAGTCTCTGTTTTCTTACAGAAACTTTCTATGTCTGAATAAACTGCTGCATAATAAAAATAATTTCAACCAATAACAGCTGCAGTCCAGGGATCAAAATTTGTGTTGTGAACTCCAGCATAATTTCCCAATTTCTTCAGACTGAGTAAATATTGCTGTAATTGCTTTACAGAAGAAGCTGAAATAGAGGTAATTGAAGCTATTTGCTTGGGGTTATCATGAAAAGAGCTTGTGAGCATGGGGAGAAATTTACCATATCGCCCTTTCCTTAAGTGTATATTGTTACTGCAAAGTTGCAAATTAAGGAAATTCCCACCTGGCCTGTGTGACTGAGACTTAAACCTAATTCTCTTAGTCTCTTGAACAAGCAGATGTTATAGAAGATTAAACGTGGATGGAAAGTCTTGATGCTGGCTATTGAAATTATTTGATGATACTTAATCAGTTTCAGTGGCAGGATGTAAGTGGGCCCTTCACACTGAAAATGATCCAAGTCAGCCTGGAAAGCATCCCCTTATCACAAGGATGTTACCTTCTGGCTGGGGCTCTCCTTCTGAGCCTGTTTCTGTCAGGTGACAACCTTTGCTAGCCATGAACTCATTGTGCTTTCTCCTCCCCATCTGCATCTCAGCTGTGCCTGTCCCTTGCATCTTCCCCTTCGATCCAGTTCTTTCACACTCTCTGCCTTTCTGTTTGTTTCCTCCCCCTGAGTGTTCCCTCCTCCTAACTGCACGTTCACACAGCCAAAGAAAACCATAAATCTATTGTGATATTTGAGGTCAATATATACTTAATGTTGGAGAAACTTCCAAAAGTGCCCCTTTCTGTCTCCTTTTTCATCTTTATAATAAGTAGCTGGTAGAATCTGTTGCAATGGTCATAATAGATAATATCTTCTATTATCCATTGTTTCAAAGAAAAAATTGGGTTGTTAACCTATGAAAAGTAACATTACAGTTGCCTCAGTCTTTTCTAGATATATCATTAAAGTGAGTTCTAATGAATTGATGTATTTCAAGTAATTTCAAGTAGCTGGAAAAACGGTATTTATTTGAAAATCGTGAAGGTTTTATTTATTTTCCTGTGCATTCCCTGAAAGTTCCAGTTTTTGAACACCAGCTTCAATTACTTTGTAATGCCTGTAGCCTTGAATAGAAGTTGAAATCAGTGATACTAAAATTTAAATGTAATGTGTTCTTAATCAGCATCTAAAAATGTGTGGTACTTCATGTGAAACCCCAACTCAGTCCCTGAAGAGAAGCCTCTCCACTTTTTTTGCAAGTGGATTCCAATTTCAATGTTTCACTGAGGAAGTGAAATATATATGATTGCTTTACCTCTGATTATTTGTAAACAGACTCAGGATGCAAAAATGTATATAGGAAGAATCCTACATTTAATTATTTGAAGCCATTTGATCTTTAGCTTTTGGGTCTGTGCCAAATTAATATTTCTTCTCCTACTCTGTATATGTAAGACATAACATTACAACCTAAAGTTTAGCTGCTTTGTTCCTTTTTACTTCATAACCTTTATAGGGCTTTGCAAATTAAATTTGGTGATTAAAACAGACAAATTTCTTGAACACAAATTATGGCCTATCTTAGAATGCGTGATCTGTTTCATAGCCATTACTGTGACTAAGTGGGTTGTGTGGCAGGAGACTCAAGTCTTTAGCTTAATAAATCATTGCCCACTTGGTCAGTTTTAAGCTTGAAAGAACAAAAGCATAATATAATTTCTGGTTCAACAGAAGGATTATCAAGAATGATTTGTGAGTTGTGTGCAAGCCCCTAACCTTCTGGGAAAGAAGGGATTCTAAGACTCTCTTATCTTCCTATGAATAAATAAAACAACCTTGCCAATTAAAAATCCTTTATTGATAACTTGCAGATTTATTTTCTGCTATATCTAGAACATGGGTACCACAAGACAAAGCTGAATACCATTGTGTAGATCTCCCAAAGGGAGGCAGGCAATGTGTCAAAGAGCCTGTGCTTGCTTTGCAAATGGGAGGTTTTGGAAAGTGTGCACACCTTCCCCATCTGGATGGCCCTGCCATAGACTGTGAAACTGTCTTAGTAAGAAAGCAAATAAACAACTTAGCTGAATGTCTCTTAGAGCTTCTCTAAGTGATCTAGAGTTTCAAAAATGCAAAATGTTTATGCACAATTGAATGGGAATTTCTTTAGAAGTTAAATTAGAATCTTGAATGCATACAGGGGAATGAGGATGGTTTAATCATAGATGAATGAAGTTTAACTTATTTGAATGTCACTCTGTGTCTCTGCTTCTAATTGTACCATATGGTGTCACCTAATAGGAGCCAAGTGCAGATGCCAGTTACATCACAGTATGATATATTATAAAGCAATCAAATTTGAAGTGAAGATTTATGATGGAGCTCTTCTTTGTTAAAATCAAGCAAACAAAAAAGCCATCTGATCTATTATGGTCACTGAATAGGCCTCTGTCTTAAAGCTCCTGTTCCAAAGATGTTCCTTGGTGTGCATCCTCCATCCCTAGAAAGCCTCATATGGGGTTAAGAGCTGAGGGAAGTGTTCCAGAGGTTAGGCCTACCTTTGTGCTGTGGCCAAAATTCTTTGCTCAGGAAGAACAGAGTGGCCATGTCCTGCATGAGCTGAGGGGCTGTACCCTGCTGGTGTGCTGCTGATGGAGCTGGAATGCCTGATATCCCAATGCTTCTGGTGAGTCAATTTAGGAGCCCCACTTTGAGATTATAATTTTCTCTTCTCTACCCACATATCTATTGCTACATATTAAGGAGGTGGAAAAGACCATTTACTAATTCAATTTTAAAACCTATGTAACCCCATGTAGAGAGTCTTGTTTTGGGCACTAGGTTTGAACATGTGACTGTGAATATTTTTGAGGAGATACTTAATGGCAAAAGGTGAAAGGGAATAGGGGAATCATTTGCCTGCTTTCATGTCTGCATAGTACTACGTGGTTCTAGAAAACTTAGACAAACTTGAGAATTAAATTGAGTGTCAGTATGCTTCCTTATCCTGCCTGTGTACACATCATCATTATAAATTAATGACTCGATCAGTAAGGTAATGTTTTTTACTATTTTTCCTACATTGTCTTCTCATTATTTACATCCAGAATTCACAGTTGAATTTCAGTCACAATAATTCCTCAGAAGCTGCAAAACTGTCATTTTTCTCCTGCTTTGTTATAGGACAGGTGGTGAAATTCACATTGGTTTTGTTTTACTTTTTTTTTCTTTTTTTTTAAGTGAGGAAAAATCAGTATAGCTCTCTATTTATTTCATTTTTAATATCTCCAAATGACTACCAAAACCTTTAGAAGTACCATAAATAATGATAAAATGTTGGTACTTGTTCCTGTGTTCAGTTCATCAATGTATAGTTGATATTAATTTTCTTGAGATGGTACAAAACTCAAAATAACATGGTGATACTCTTGCTTTAAGAATAGCTACTAGCAAAAAATTTCCAGTAAGTTTGAATTCTAGTGATCTATTCAGCCAATTGAAAATTATTCTTTAGAAGAGCTAATCTGATACTATTTGAAACACTTTGTCATTCAATATCAGCGCAATATCCTGCTGGAACACCAGGAGGACATCAGCATTCATCTGCAAACAGGATTCAAACAGTAATTTCTGCCGTTGCCAGTTAGGGAAGCTTTAAAATAAGTCACCAGGAATAATCTGCAGGTGAAGAAATTGGAACACATGTGCTTTCTGACTGTAATTTGACCTGTGTGCAAGCATGTAAATCTCCTATTATTCCCAAACTGAATAATCCTTGGATAAAACCAAAGCCATGAAGCGGAAATAATAGTCAGAAGTATGTAGCACTGACAGTACACAGAGCTCACTCTTCTTCTCTGGCTTTTGTTGCATGGCTTGCTGAGCGAGGGCTGAAATAAAACAGTTCCATGAGAGTGTGTGAATCTTCAAGTACAACAGAATGATCTGTCCAGTCTGAAAATACAGGGAAAGATGAAACGGGAAGAAGATTAGGGTGGATGTACAGGGTCTGAGACAACGCAGCAACAATGCTTCTCTCCTTCTGAGGAGAAGTGTATGGGTTTGATCAGATGGGTTAAGCTCTGAACTGAAGGATTCCTAGCTCCTCCTCACGTCTGCCTTTGGAGACCAGGATATTCACAAAGTATTTTGTTACAAAAGTAAAGCAGTGCCCTGGCAAACTCATGCCATACGTGACATGAAACAGATCCTCCCAAGTGGAACACAGCATACATTTTCCCTTCAGATTTACCCCCAAAGAATTTTCATTGTTCCTAATAATTTAATCCAGGTTCTCTCCTCTCTCTGCATGTTATTTACAGAAGTAGTTCAATGTACAAATTCATTTGTCCTTTCTTTTGCTGTTAAAAATTTTCAGGAAAATGATTGGAGAAAGTTAAGCATAATTATTGTTCAGATTTTTGTCTGCCTTGTGAGACTACCCTGCCTGGAAAAATTCTCATGATGATTTTTCTGATAACTCTCTCCTATGGAGCGAGTTTGCTGTTGTACTTTGTTGCCTGGCCTATACAGGCTCCTTGTAGACAGTGGAGAGATGGAAATTTTTCCAGAGGAGAAAATCAAAGCATCTTTATGGCACACCTCTTGTAAATTGCCCTCTCCAGAGACTGGTCTCTTCCATTTATTATTGATGGAATATAAAACTTGTGTTGAAGCAGCAGTGCTGTATCCCAGGGAGATTTTTGCATAGCCATTTTTTGGTTTACTCTCTTAAAAGTTGACTTAGCTGCATCTTGCCAGGACTAGCTGGGGTTATTTCTGGGGATGACTGCGAGTAGTCCAAAAAACCACTTGGAGTTCTGTCAGGTAGGGTTGCCTGTTGGAAATTTCTTATTAGGCTGTAAGGTGATGAGTGTTTGAAAAAGTCCCTGTGGCCTACTGCAGTGAGGAACCCCTGGAACAGCTGTATCTCGTGAGAAGTGGTTGAGCCACAGTTAGAAGTGTTAGGTCTGTATTTCTGCGGGGCCATATCGTACTTATGGATGAAAGGAGGCTTGCTACCTGAAGAAGGTCCTCGTTAAAGGACATATGCTTGACAGTTGAGTTGTACCTAATAATCCTGCTGAAGGCACTAGCTCAACAAGAGGAAAAGCTTCAGGATGTGGCCTAAGATAAGAAGAGGGCATTGTTAATGTGGATATTTTTAACAAGAAGGGAGCTGCCTGTTTCATGATAGTACATTCTGATTAAATTACTCATATCTGATTTTTGAGGAAACTGGAGGACATGTCTGAGTATCACTGCAATCATCCTACCTCCTAAGCTATAATGATTCCACAGTGGGCAGAACCATGGTTTGTGGTTACCTCAGCAGATTCCTGGCCTTGCAGTTGAAATGGGTTTGGGCAACTTGGGATCATGTGGGCCCCTGCCTGCCTGTGCAGCCTCCTGTGGAAGTTGCATTTTTAAGCTGCCTGGATGCTGTGCCTGCTGTATCCAGCTAGAAAAACAAAGTCCTTGTGCCTATGACACCTGTATAACGAGCATTGCTCTGAGTGACTGGCTTCTCCCTTCCAGTTCATTTCAAGCATCTCTGGTAAAGTAATTTTCCTCTCATCACCCTGATGCTGTCACACCCACACCCTAATTGCAGCGCCTTCCCATCAACTACCATGTCACCCTTATTACCACAGCAGTCCTCCATCTAGATTCTCAATACTTTCCACCCAGCCCATTCCCCATGCACTGCTCTGTCCTCTCTCTCCCTCTAAATCTCCTGTGTATGCATAACTTAAAGATTTCTGCTCTTCTGTCACCAAAACTGAAGCAACCTCATATACTGTTTTAAGATACAGGCAACAAATTCTTCAAGAGAAGGAGATAATTTGTATAGTTTGGGAAAATCCACGAGTTTTGGGTTAGTCAGGGAAGTTTTACTAACAAGAATAAATGTGTCAGTGGAATCTCATTGAGTATCTCCTCTCAAAACTCAAATTTTCTGCTACGTGTATACTTGCTGAGTTTCTGCTGTTTGCAACCGCCAGGTATTAAAATCAAGTTTGGTTTTCTAAAGGGCATTTGTTTCCAGATTTAAAGCAGCATTTTAAAATCCATTGATAGAAACTTTGTTCTTGGGAAAAGAGAACGTGACAATGATGATGAAAGTACCTTTCTTTCTGATACATCAACAATGGATTTTTTTTTCTTGGCATATTCTACTTTAGATTGTTCCTATTTCAGCTATTTCTCTTCCAGATGATTTTAGTTTCAAAATTACACACCAGTCCTTTTTCTACACATCACACAACTGGAACATTTAAATGAACTGTGGCACGCTTGTCATTAGAACTGAAAGTGTGCTGAGTTCCATGTCTCTGCATTACCATAAATTGTTTGAGACCTCTTTGCAAGACTTGTTAAAATTGTTTTGAGGGATGTTTTCCACTGTTTGGTCTGGTTTTGGTCAGTATCTCAGTCATGGATAAGTATATTTTATTTTCTGTACACAGATGTTTTATCTGTCATATATAATGCCAATCAGATTAGGTAATTCCAGGTGATTTTGTCAGTTTGTTCTATATAAGCCTTTGCAGGCAACCGTATGGATGAAGTGCAGAAAATTCATTTGTCTTCTGTTCATTGTCATACTTGGCTGTCACAGAAAATCATTTCTCACAATACCATATGTGCTAGACCCATTATCCTGCTCTATGCTATATCACATATATTTTATGTCAACTCATGCTTGGTTTTCCCATTTTAGATTAAGAGGAGTGACTGCATAACATGTTCTGATGGAGTTTATCAAATTCACATCTCCTGCCACACTATGAAACAAAGAAATTTAAAAAAACACTATTAGTGTGCAGTCTGAGGTTGGGAATTATTATTTAAAACAGTTATTCTAACAGTAGTTTGTTAATTTTTGGAGGAAAAGGAAATCTGTAAAGGATGAAACAAGTTCTTTTGCTCTTATGTAGGCCTGGCCTAATTCTTTGGAAAATATGTTAGGAAGAGAGAGAACACCTGCAGTTTGCATTGACTTGAACTGCACATAGGCTAGATGTTTAAGGGCAGGACTTGACAAACTACCTGTAGAAATGACAGTAAGTTTATCTTAGGTGTTAGCTTTCACAGTCTGTCACAATTTTTAAAGTGACATTCAGCCAGCTCAGGTTCCTGCACAGGCGTTAATCTCCCTGGGTGACGTTTCTGTGAGCAGGGTTTCTGTGATCGTGTGATCCACTGAGAGTCACAGAACCAGGCCCTAAGAGAGAAATGTTTTCAGCTTCCAGTAAAAGGATAACCTCGTGTCTCTTCATTGTTGGGGTATTTTTTTGACCTTCAAATCATGTGTTAAAAGACTCACTTGGCTCCTGAGTACTGCTTAGGGCACAGATATCCAGAGTTCCTACTTGAATTTTGCTATTGCAACAGCGATTAAGGATCATTAAGATGGGGGAAGGAATCTTAGCCTCAGTATGGTTTCCATTAATGATTTTTGACATTTGCACTGAATGGACTACATGTCTTTGAAAGATGAGCTTGTTTTGCTTTAGCATAGTCCTATGATGCCACCTAAGCAGCAGAGCAGAGTTCAAGCGCCCTGTCAGCCTGCAGGCTTGCAGAGGTGATCTGGGTGTCCTTGAGTATCTTAGGAAACTATATTTTTCTGTTCTTTCCCCAAACTTGAAGCATTTCTGTTTAGGATGATAATTTCTTTTTGCTCCAGAGCATAGACTTCTGACTGCTGAGGTTAATGTCAATCAGGACTGATTGTTTAAAGCTGGCAATAAATCCAAGAATTTATCCAAATGCAAGGAGCCTCTCTGCATGGTCTGGTCAGTCCTAGCAAATTGATTAACTTTTCAAACCTATTTTGCAAGAAGGAAGATCAGCTTTTTCTCCTTCCCTCCTCCTTCAAAAACAATGTTCTTTACAGCATGAAAAGCTCTCATGTATAATGGAGACCCTAGGTGCATGCCATTAGTGCTGGGTGGACTTATGGCAGGGAGAAGAAAAGATATTGAGGTCTTGTAGACAGAACAGATTAATTTATCTATTTATTGATTATTTGTTTCTTTTTTTATAGAGGAAGCAATCTAACAATTTATTTTACAGGACCCACCAGCCCTACTGGTAAATGAGTTTTATTACCCAGTGTGGGAACATAGGTGTCATTTTAGCAAACTGACCAGGGCACATCTCTAGTAAAACAGCAAATGGTACGGATTACAGGAGACCTTGTGACTGGTATTGCTTAGCAACTACACGTGTTTAGATCACAGGCCTGGTGAGGTAATTCATGCTGGGGATGAATAGGTAGCATCTGACCACATAACACACACCATGTTCAAAACAACTAACCCTTTCACTGCCTTCTGGCAGCACCCTTACCTTTCTCTATTCCTGTCTTTATAAAGCACTGTTAAGGATGGGAAATGTCACCTTTTCAGAATTTGAAGAATGTTGTCCTTCTACAAAAGCTTGTTGGAATTTTTGTTGTCTGGCTAAAATTACACAGGACATGTCACAATCAAGAGTCAATGCTGCTGTAGGAATTTTTACTTTTTCCTTTTATATAGCACTCACTACATTACTACTGCTACATAACAAATAGTCAGACCTACCCATGTTAGCCATATGTCACAAAGATGGTACCCTTGGAGTAGAAAGGCATGTTTGTGGTGTTTTCTCATGATGCATTTTTTCCTGAGGTTTGAAAATGTTATGGATATGTCAGTACATTCTTATCTAAAGTTGAAAAACTGTGTTACTTTAGATTATGTAGAAGTCCTAAAGGACTTGACAAAGACTTTGTTCAGTGGTTTGTTGAAGGCTGCTGTAAGGCTATAACCACACCATTATAGCCTTACACAGAGCTCACCCAGAGCTGACCATTATGTATGTTTGCAGTGACTTCTGGAAGAGGATATTGCCCAAACACTGTGTGAATCTGCTTTTGTCCCAGGATGGAGATGTTTGTGGTTTGTTCTTAAAAAAATAAATAATATGAAATATACCAAATCCCCTCACCAGTTTGTGTTCTTTTAAAAGCTTCCTGTATTTTCCTTGTTCTTGGCAGAGAAGTAAAAATACATTTTTACAAACAAAATTGCAACCATTCATCCCTAAGAAAAGTGTGATGTTACATAGTACATCATCTCTATTAATATGCTTGATATAAGTGTTTAGGAAGTGTGATGGGCATCCTTGATGTCCTCTGTTTGGGAGCATTCTGAAGCACCTTGAGGCTGAGGTACTTAACTGTGAAGGTTATGACTTTCTCAAGCACTGATTTCCCTTGCAAATCAGGAACACTCCTAATTAATAAATGGGTCTTTCAGAGCAGACAAACAAATTGTATGTTGTGGTCTGGCAGGGATTTTGAATTTGAATACCCTTCCCTTCCCCTCTACCCCTTTGCTAGGAAATTGTTGAAAAGTGATTTTAATTGCCTAAAATTTTATTGTCAAGCCCAGTTTTCACAGCTGGCACTGCCCTCATGCAGAAAATTACACAAACACGGTTCTGAGATGGCAAACAGATAATTTCTTTATCTCTCACAAGTAAAAAAGACAGTATTGGGAAAGATTCTGCTCAGGTCATGCTTTGTAAAGGGGATCTTATTTAAATTGTAAGAAGAAAATTATAAACCAAATATAATAATGAAAAGTTGGGAAAATCACATGTTACACCTGAAATTTGTAGCTTTGTTTGGAATTTGAAACTATCAGCTAAAATATTTCTGATTACATAAAGTGCATGAAGTGTTAGCTAAACTAACAGCTCACATTGACACATATGTGAGCAAACTGCTGAAATGAGAACTCGGGGGTCTGCTCACTGTCCAGAGACAGGGACAGACTGCATGTTTTGACTCAGAAAGAAGTGTCATTGTCTTCAGTACACTTAATTAATGTTCTTGGTCTATGATGATCACATTTAAAACCTCACTTATGAAAAAAACAATGTGTGTGTGAGTTTGTGTGAGAAGTATTTGCAGTTGGGCTCATCTTCAACTGTTGAAAAAGCAGTATCTTGCTCTTCAAATACTGTCCATCTTTTCAGGATCTTACTGTCTTCCCATCCAACCTGTGACACCACTGAGGAAATAAAGATAGAGAGGAGGGAGATAATTTTTCCAATGTCCTTATAGGAAGTGTGCTGGGATTGGAGCCCATCTTCTCTGAGTCTTGCTTCTTTTTCTTGATCAAAGGACTGCTCTACCTCTCCGTAGAAATCCAATGCGTATTTCAGCTGACCCTCTGTTCTGCAGGGCACCCTTTGTTTCAGATCTAAATTTAACTCTGTTTCATACACAGCTTGGCTTTTCATGCTGCTGTTATAATAAATTATAGATCTGAAGGGCTGATTCACCCAACAGTAAAATCTGTTATTGTTACAGCCTGGGAACATGATACTGTTTTAGAAACTGAGATTTGGTTTTTTTTTTTTTAATTCAGGAGAACCTTAAACCTTTTCCTTTGTGATAACTCCCAGCACTTGAACAGCTCTGTACAACTGCTGAAGCAAATGAATACTACCAAGCTGGTTTGTATCTAGACATTGTGGAGTCAGGGTTGTCTGAAATGTAAATGCAGATGGACCCCAAGGTATTTTCCTTATTAGCATGATTTTAAAATGTTTTTTCAATTGATATTTTATGGCCAAGAAGGTGAAGTTTTTAAGGGAAGAGGAAAAGCTCACCCAAATCAATCTATGTAGGACTCTGTTGATTGTCTAGGAGCAACTTGAACAAGTAAAAAGTTGAATGAATTCTCTCCTTGCCTGTAAAAGCATCTCTGCATCCCCTGGAGGGGATGAAGGGTTTGTGGCTGCACAGCACAACCAAAGTCCCTTTCCTTCTTTAAGCCAGACACAACTCATGGATAGGATCTAGAGGAACAGAGCCTCCATTTATAGCCCTCACAGTTCACATCCTCCATGTGGATACAGAGCTTGTGTGCTGAACCTCAGCTGTGCTGCCTGACTCAGCCCCTAGCCTCCATTGGCATGTAAACTGCACCTAAATCTGAAATGTGGCTTGTTCAAGGGTTGTTAGTTTGTTGGCCTTCAAATGTCATCTGTGAGAGCTTGTTCTTAGGAGGAGTAAATAGCATCTGTTCTCCTCCTTTTCATCAAGGGCAGTCCCATAGCCTTTTGCAAGGAACTTCCAGCTGTCCTTCAGAGTTCAACAGCATTGTCCTTGTCAATAGATATTTTGGGGAGGAGTTAGAAGGTTATAGATTTTCCCATAATATGGACTTGTTTATCTTGCTAATGGAAGAATATTGCTGCAGTTTACTCAGAGGTCTGCATGAAAATATTGAAATGAAAGTCCTGAATGCTTGGGATGAAATCAGCATGAAGCAATGACTTCAGGACTGTTGGCTGCTTTACTGTTGCATTGAGTTGCTTGGTGAGTCTCTGTTTATTTCTGTTTCTCGTTTGTATTTATTCTGTTACTGGTTCTTATTTACCATCTTTTGTCACAGGAAACTGTGCATGTGCATTCAAATAACAGTGTAATACAAAAAGTGTCTCTAAGAAATACATATTTTTAGATGCTACATATAAGCAATACATTAAAGATGCAGGCATCAACCCAGTCTAGGTCTTTCCAAATAATCCAGTGTTTGGATTGGTGTGGGGTGGCTGGGAGCATTGTGTGTTTTTAAGTAAAAAAACCCCATTCAATTGCAAATCTGACAGAAAGCACTGTGCTGAAGACTAGTACTAGTCATATCAGTCTCTTGACTGATGGATAGGTTCCTCATTTGGAGGCCTTTTCTCTAGCTGTCTTTCATAACATGACAGTAACAACACATTTTAACTTGAATTAATTTAAAAACTAATTAAAAATATTAATTTAAATTAATCTTTTCCAGAACACCTTGAAAAATCAGTTGATCTGTGGAAAGGGAGCCAGCCAGAGACAGCACTGAAACTATGCTTTTGATCTGAATACCCACCTAATGCAAAGGTCAGACACAGACTGCATCTGGCTGCCATCTTTTGAATGAACAATTTCAGTCCTGTTCCATGTCCCCATACACTCCTGCAGGGAAAATACAGAGTTATGTTTACATCTAAAATTCTTATCTTCTTCAAATACGAATCCTAGGTAACACATTCTGCTAACTGCACCTAATACGTAACAACAGTGTCAGAAAATGGAAGGAAGGATGAGAACAGTTCATTCAGTGTGGGATTTTGTTTGTTTGATAAATGGCAGCTTGTCCAGGTGCTGTGTTAGCAATAATTTTCAATTTGATTGAATAATGGGGAAAGGAATACATTGCTCCATTCACTCAAAGTCAATTAGCAGTCGGAGGAGGCTAGCTTCTGCTCCATAAAACATGCAGGTGTTGCTCATATTCTGACTACTATAAATTGTACAAGTGAGGTTGGGGTTTCAGGAATTGAGTGACATGATGGAGCAGGAAAAACAATCAGAATAAATCTGTGGGAGGATCCTTTCCTTTTTTTCTGACTGAGGGACACATTAAGTGTCTACCTATAAAAATGTCAACTGAGATCAAAGCTTCCAAATGGCATCTCCAGTGGCAGACTGGTTTAAAGGGAAGTGTATAAGGAAATAGTAGAGGCATGGAAAGGATGAAGGCTTCTGAGGCTCATTGGGGAAGATGAAATGACAGGAGGACAAGGCTGTTCTACCAAGTGGTCTAAGTGACAAACTGTTTAGATTGTTAAAAACCCATTTGGCTCTCACCCAGACCTGAAAACACAATAAAATCCATTGATGTTAATCTTGTCAAATGACCAAAAATGCTGCTTGATGTTGAGATTGCTGACCCATTCTGGGCATTGCTTTAATAAAACCCACCCAGACTCTCAGATTAAATGCTTAAGTGCACATTCACTGGGCTACCACCAACAGGCTCTCTCACAAGTCTAGTTCCACGTGTAGGACCTAAAACCCAGGCTGATGGATTAGAACAGAGCACGTACTCTTCTAGGATAAGTTAGGAAAGGCTAGAGCTCTTAGCCCTTCCCCATTTCTAAGAAGTGAGATTATAATTCCAAGCCTCAAATGTTCAAGGATGTAAGTTTTAAATGCAAGTTACCAAGGTCAGGGTCTGGGAAGATATATTCTAAACTGCAAAGAGGGATGGGAAGTCAGAAGACAGAGGCTCCTCTGAACTCCCTGTTGGCAAGCGTCATTTGCTCCCTGTCGAGGATACTGACTTTAGGCACCCATTTTTGGTTGCCTTATTCTCTCTGCATTCCATGAGCAGGCACTATAACAAATATTAGAATGCAAGCATCCTTCACAGGCAAATCTGGCTTGCTGAGTACTTCAGAACTCATTTTCCCTTCCAACATAAACAGAGGGAGCTTTACTCCTTTCAGCTGTGATTTTTACCTCATAATATCCTTAGTGCAGTAGAAAACAGGTGACCTGGTTGTAAATTAAGGTCAGAATTGCAGTGTGTGTATACACATGGTTTCTACCATCAGATAAATACACAGATAAACATGTGGTAGCTATTTTAATCAATCATACCCTGGGAGCTTTGCCCACTGTGTTCCCAAGAACAGGGTGCAAGAGGCATCACTCTAAAGAAATTCCACACATTGCAGCAAGTGACCCCTTTCCAAAACCAAGGCTGAGAAAAACTGTAATTTCCTTATTAGAATCACATGTCATCACCTTGCCAGCTACATTCTTGAATGCTCCTCAGCTCTTTTTTTTTGCACTGGCTTCCCACAAACACTGCGCATAAAACCAGGGTGACTCACAGCATCCTTCTATGTCAAACAATTCTCCGAAAAGGCTGTGCTGGAGTCATTTGATGCCGTGTTTGCTAGTGCCCTGGAGGCCTCCAGGCAATCCCCAAGTCAGCTGAGTTCATGTTACCAGAGATAAGTAGTTGGCACTCAGACTGCATGCCTGCACAACTTTGAATTTTTTTAGTCATAAAGTCATTTTCCAATTTATTTGGAAACTGCCTATTGCTCACCAAATATAGGAAACGGGCCACATTGCAGTCAATATTCTCCAAGTGCCCTATGGTCAGGTCTGATTGGTGACTCATTCAGAAGCTCCTTTTGGCTTTGGTTCTTCTAGCTGAGCTATTTGCAGCAAACGGTGTTTGTGTTTGGCAGATAACCATATTACAGAAGTGAGTAAACACTAATTATTTACAGGATAGACAGTTGCCCAGAGGAGCAATGATCACCAGATTTCCTCATTTTCCCATTTTCTTCTTCTGTCTCCTCAAAATTTGAATTTTTCCCTCCCTGCACTTTTCAAGGCATGATCTGATCAAGTGGCTTTTTCCTTGGGCCCCAAGGACTGCGTGCTATGCCTCAGCATGAGGAAGCAGAACAAGATCCTCCAAGTGAATGTACTTGTCAGTTCCCTCCAGGATGGGAGATGAAGTTATGCTATCCAGGACATGCCCATACAAGGGGGCTGGAGTGCACAAATGAAATGGTACAGAAATACACTGGTGACCACTGTATGTGCTGGCACAGCCACCAGATGGGAAAGACCCGTGGTGCACTTGCATATATTTGGCTTGGAATACATATAATACATAGGATTTAATGATCAGTCTGTACTCTTCCTTGAATCCAAACAGACACAGGCAAAGTTTAAAACTTTTCTCTCTTAAGCAAAGAGGATTTTTACTTTTCTGGAATCACAGCCTTCCACCTGTTGAGCTCAAATTTCTGAGTCTAAAATGCTCTTCAAAGTCCCACCTTCAGTTCTGAGAGGCACTCCTAAGAATTGTCTCTCTGTATGACCACCCTAACTACCAGTGAAATTTTAATAGGCTGCTGCACAAAATGTGAATTCTAAGCTTATAAAGCTTCTCTTGTTATCAGTAAAAAAAAAATTAGAGATGAAAGATTCATGGTTTCACTGCAGCTTTTACACAGAATGAATTTAAGCATTAACTTTGCAGCTTTGGTTTGATTTGAACATTAGTGAATGCTCGCTCAGTTGCCAATAACAAGAGAGAGTTCATCTGGATAGCTTAACTTCATCTCCCATCTTGTCCTAGGGATGGAATAGGAACTCACAGCAGGAACACCTCTTCAAGCTTGGAATCTGCTCAGTACTGGGACAGCTCAGGACATAGTAACACTGGAAAAGGGAAAAAAATTTGTAGGCAGACTGCTCTGCTGGAATAGCTACTGCCTGCCTGAAAGCCCAGACATTGTTTTGGAGCTACTTTAGGTTACTGACTGTAATGCCAGTAAAGACAGCCCAAGAGTTGGTGAAATCCTCCATCAAGTTCGGTTTCCACATTCCTTATGGTGATACCAAGTGAGAATTCAAAGAGAAAGTAGATTGAGCTGTTATTATACTGGTGCAAGATAGGAGTGTTATCTTTCTAGCGCACCCAAAATAATCCGTATGTTTGAAAATGAGTTACTGTGTATGTCCACGCTCAAGGCCAACCCTGAGAGTGCATGAGATGGAGTGAAAAAGCCATCATGCATCTCCCCTTCCCATTAAGGTGTCCGAGTTCTGTTCTGAGCCAGAACAGTTTGCATAAGAACATAAGTCCAAATTATGGAAGTTATTTTGATAATGATGTCGTGTCTAGGCAGGCTTTGAGAATGCCCATGTCAGATATGTAAGGACTCTGGAGAACTTTTGCATCTGTTAAAACTAGAAATTTTGAGTCTACTGTCCTTGTGCTCATCAAAATGAGGCCACTATAATAGGCTAGCAGTATTTCACAAGAAGCAAAATTGTTTTATAAGCATGAACACAATTCTTTGGTGTCCTTTTGTCTATAAATAGCCATATTTTGCATCCTGCTTTTCACCCTTTAAAAAAACCAAACAGACAAACCACAAACAACAGCCTCCTCCCTCCCCCCAACCGGCCAAGCCCCAAAGCATCAATGGAGCACAAAGAAGCTCATCTGTGCCAGCTAACAAGCTAGTTTGGTGTAGCATAAGGTGCAGGAAAGGAATGAATGTGACTTTTTGTGACTGATTAAGAGGGGCAAGGAAGGAGCATGGGGAACAATGAATGCATGCTGTGTGGAGTGTGCATAGTCCTGGAAAGTAAGAGAGTGAAATGCTGCTGAAATATTGATAGGGTGGATAGGATCTGGAATGATTGACGGCATGTGTGTGTGTCTTGGCAAGTTTAATTGGATTTGTTGGGGTAGAGGGTGGAAGAATGTGGTGCATTTCCTTTTATGGATTTCTTTCTTTCAGTCACTTCTTTTCTTTCCTATAGAATTGACATTCAATGCATATACTTTTCATTGTCTGCATAGAAAACCTGGTCTTTATTCCCCTAAATTTTAAGGTTGAGGGAGCTGCGTAGTGGAGATGAAAAGAGATGTAAAACAGCTTTCATTGCTTTTTATTTACTACTTGTCTTCACCCTTCAATGAGCAGTCATGCCTAGTGAGACTGGTGACTTGGAGGGGAAAGAAAATAAAGAGTATGTAATTGAATGGTGGCTAAATGAATTTCAGTATTATGATGCCCATCATAACAGGAATTCTTCCATTAGGACTTGTGTATATGCTCTGATGAGTATTACTGTGTTTTTCTTTTTGGCTTATCATCAGTAACCAGATTCCTATCATCCTGCCACAAGATGGGAAATTGGGGCTCCATGCACAAAGGTCTTAGTGAGTTATGAAGTCTGGATCCCTCAAAATGCTGTGCCCCAGTGCCCATTCAGCCTCCCAAATTCTGCTGAAACAAGTAGGTGTCTGTGGAGAGCCACCTCAGTTGCTTTGATCGTCAAAGCCTGGATTTCCAAGAAATTTCCAGATACAGTGTATATAGATTTTTCTCTGCAAGGCTGTCTTTTAGCCTTCTTTTCTCCCTCATGTCTTTCTGCAGCACGAGCACGCTGTGCTTTTACGCAGAACTGTCAAACCATCTGTTCTGTCCCCAGTTGTAACTTCCCATTCTGGTATAAGTCAGTAGTTCCTCTGATGTCAAAACTAGAAAGCAAAAAACCTATCTTGATTGCTGATATCTGTGAAGTTGGGGGTTTTATGGGTTTTGGTTTGCTTTATGTTGTTTATGGGGCTTTTTCAGTTTTGGTGTGGTTTTTTTTTTTTTTGTCTTGAGTTTTGGTGTTGCAGGTCAGAGAGCTGATGCTGAGGATGACAGCTTCCAAGGTGTTTCCAGGTGAGAACATCAATTGCTGCTGCAGGGCTCAATGGAGAGAAGCCTGGTGTGAGTAGTGAATCCAGGGGGCTTCCCTTGTGTGGTGAAGATGAACAACTACTGATAAAGGACACTGCATCAAAAGGTAAAAATCAAAAGGTAAAAGTTTTCACTTGTTCCTATCCTGAGTTCAGAATGACTCATTAGCCAAAGACTTGGTAATCCTTTGCAAACTTGTGATCTTTCCAAGCCTTTGGGCATATACTTCAGGAGTTTTGTTTCTTCCCTTCTTTCTGTTTCACTCTGCCCCATGAGCAAGCTTAACAGTCTGTGAAAACCAATGGGTTGGTAGTTGTAAGGAGGGAGGACTTAATGACATGTTCAGTCATCTCTGAAGAGATGAAGCCAAACATGTGTCTGGTAGCAGGATATTTTTGGAGCTGTTTGTCTATTTTCAAATAACAAGTTTAATGTAATAATGTCATTACACAGCTCTAAATTCAAGGATGTGTTTTCACTGGAACACAATAGAAGCTAAGCTATCAGTCAGATAGCTCATTTTCTTTGCAGTAACAGCCAGTTTCACTGGCAGAAGTATTTCTGAATTTTGTGCTTTTAGTTACTTAAGGCTGCTTTTGGTGTGAGATAAATGTGTCTTCCTGAGAATGATTAAAGACTTCTGGGGAAAAAAGAGGCAAAGTATAGGAGAACAGTCTGCTTGTTTGTTTGATCTGATTTGTTTTTATTAGTGTGTAAGCTAAGTTCAATTTCTGAGTAAAATTGTTGATGCATGAAACCATGCATCATTTTTCTGCTCTGGATGTTGTACTTCCTTTCTTATGAAAAACCTGAATTTCAGGGAAAAACCCAAACAGCGGAGATATCATTCATGAAGAGTCAACCAATGTCTTTATTGCTTCACTAATCAACAAACATCTATCTCTGCTTGCTGCAAATTTGCTCCCATTGCACCAAATGTTAACTCTTTAATCTTAGCACCCTCTGCTGTGGACAGCTATAACAACATCATACTGAATTATTCTTGGTTTATGCCTTGTGTACTTCTTTTGTACCAAAGGGTTTACAAATTTAATGAAACTTGTATCAATGGAGCTGCATGAATATAATATGAAAAATGTATTCTTTTTCTTGTGTATTCTTTGAATACAAACAAAAGGTTCTAAATTGTTGTAGATTACAGAAACCAAACCATAATCTTAACCTTTCCAAAAGAGAAGTGTAGGCAGGCACTTGCTTCAATCTGGAGATCAGCTTCAGGTTGGTGAATCCACAAGAAAAAGCCTATATTTCCCAAATGCACTGATCATATCACTTCTGATGATATCACTTCTAAAATGTCAAAATAGACAAGAAGTGAAGAGTGAGTGTAACATATCTGGGGTGCATGGGCACGGTATCACCAGCTGGACAAAAGAGGTGACTGTCCCACTCTGCACTGATGCAGCCTCATCTTGAGTCCTGGGGGTATCACAATATTATAAAAAGCATTATTAAACTATTAGTAAGTGTCCAAAGGAGGGCCACAGGATGGTGAAGTGTCTGGAGGTGAAGCTGACTGCAAAGTGGCTGAGATCACTGGGTCTGTTCAGCCTGGAGAAGAGGAGACTGAGACCTCACTGCAGTTACAGCTTCCTCTGAGGGGAAGAGGAGGGACAGGCACTGATCTCTCTACTCTGGTGACTGGATTTGAGGGAATGGCCTGAAGCTGAGGCAGGGGGGGTTTAGGTTTGATATTAGTAAAAGGCTCTTCACCAGAGGGTGGTTGGGCACTGGAACAGCTCCCCAGGGCAGTGGTCACAGCACTAGCCTGACAGAGCTCAAGCAGTGTTTGGACAATGCTCTCGGGCACATGCTGTGACTCTTGGAGTGTTCTGTGCGGGGCCAGGAGTTGGACTCAATTATCCTAATGGGTCTCTTCCAACTCAATGTATTCTACGTTCCTATGATATCAGCCTAATTTACAATAAAAATATTGCAGGGATTATACTTTAAAATCTAACTTTGTTATTGTATCTTTCCAGTAACCAGTTCAATTTTATTCTTAATCTCAGTGACAGGGGAGGATTATGTTTAATTTTAGCAGAGCTACAGTCTGAAAACGGAAGGAAGAAACTAGAGGTAAATTAAGAATGACAAATTCTTTTGCATTTGATTACAGATGGAAAATCTCTTTTTCCTCCTTAATGAAGTGAATTACACCCTAGATTCTCAGTTGGAAACACTGTTTCTAGTGAACCTTTCTTCCTTCTTCTCCTTCATCTCACATTTTGAACCTTCCTCCAGCTCTTGTGAGGCTTGTAGGCCAACTTGATGGCTTTCCCAGAAGGGTGCTTTTGAAAAATGCAGTAATTTCAGAATAGACATAAGAAGTCCTCTGTACTTTCAGTGTTTTCCTTTACATGATTAAGTATTTGATATCAACCCTCCCTTCATATTTTCTGTTTTCTAGAAAGCAGCATGTGTAACAGCAGTAAGAGTAAGAATCTGTCTTACCCTTCTCACTCCTCCAACTCCATCTGGTGATCACTCATATGAGAGCCCTAACATCAGAGCTGCCTCTGAGCATTATTGAAGATGTGGAACAGTGAAATCTTTTTTGTCAAGCCTCCAAGAGCAAATAGCAGCAGAGATGAGATTTTGAATATGTTGGTAATACTCTCTATTGATCTCAAAACACTTTACAAACATTACCTAATTAAGCTTTAAAACAACAAAGAAAGTTTGCATTAATGACACCCATTTAGCAAATGAAGAAGTGGAGGTAAACAAAGGGTGAAATGACCAGAGTCAAGTGAATGTGAAGGTCACAGGAAGGTCTCCTGTTTTCTATTTGTTCTGCTTTTATGTGATCTCATTGAGAAAATTTTTGCAGTGGAGCTTGCAGCCATTTTAGTTTGAAACATTTGGATATTTTATCACAATCTTGAGCTTTTCTTACAAGAATCAAGGTAATATAAAAGCTCATAAAAGTAATGAGCATTGTTAGGCTCTCAGGTAAATCTTTGATTTTCAAGAGGCAATTTCTTATAGCAGAATGAGGCCAGCAGTGTTTGTGGGCTGTTCTATGTTGTGAGCCTTTTTTTCTCATTTGTGTTTTTCTAGTGGCACTAGATTGACAGAAAAGTGCCTTCAGCTTCAAAATGGGAGCCCCTTCATGTGGGCTTGACACTGATGTCATTCATCTATCCCACCCTTCCTATGGGAGGACTAAGGCCTTCTCAAGGGACTGCTCTGCTCTGGGGATCCCAGCCAGTCTGTGAGCCTCAGGGCTGTTACAGAATGGAATGGTTTAGAGGCAGTGGAGCAACCCTGGATTAAAATCAGTGTTAAAAAGTGGAGGATCAGGCACACAGTAAGTGAATCATGCAGACCAGTGCTGGTCCAAACAGAGCATGATAGCTTAGAACAGGTTCCTTGGAGATATTAGGTTGTCCTTGGAAAGGGAGGTCTCAAAGCCAAGTCTTATACTTTCTTAATGGGTTTCATTAGGAAGAAATAAAAGGAACTGGAAAAAAAGACATGTTGCTTAAAAGGGAACAGCGTCGGCACAGTCTAAAATTTGTTCCATTTTTCAATAAAAGAAGCCAATGCTGCCTTGAAATTCATGTCCCTTCAAAGTTCAAGGAGGCCTGTATTGTTGGCCTGCTCAGTCAGAACGCTCCAGCCACTTATTGTATGTGGAATGCACTCCAGGGACTGACTGAAAAAATATGATTCAGTGAAAGCTTGTACCCAAAACACATCATTGGCCTCTGATCTCTGAACATTTAAATATTTCAAGCTTACAAGCGGACGCTGTCACGAGGACAGACCCTGATCCCTAGCTGATTCTAGAACATCTGTTGAGGCATTTACCAAGTTAATAGATTAGCTATGAGAATCAGGCAGGTGTTTTTCACCAAAGCCAGAAAACATCAAAATCAGATTGCCCTCCAAGTCTTTCAGCACAGGCAATCGAGTTAGAATGACTCATAGAGTCTAACAGATAATAAAACACACATAACATTTGCTTTAAGGTACAGGTGGGGATATTTTGTACTGCACTTAGGAGAAAGAAAAACTAACTCTATTTGGGAATAGAGTAATTGAATACAGATGGGAGGAGGCAAATGAAAGAATTTAGCAAATATCTCAGTGGAATAGCTAATGGGAACGAGACAGAATAGGAAATTAAAAATTATTCGAAGCAGATGGACCATTCTTTGAGTTTTTTAAAATTTATTAGGGCTGCGAAAAAAATGTGTCTGTTTATTTTCCACGGCCATGAAATTAATGACTTGGTGAGTTGTGCTTGTGCAATTTTATGACTGCCATGTCATTTGTCATAATTTGGGTTCTGTTTGATATGGATTTATGAATATTTCCTCCCCCCAGCATGATTTATGGGTGTTGGTCATATGTGAATTAGACTGTCACCTTTAGTATGAAAAAGTACAAATGACAGATTATAAAAAAAAATGCTCAAGTCCTTAGTGCTGGAAAGCAGAGTTCACAATTCCCTGCTCTGCTTCTTCACTGGAAGTTTTTGTTTGGAACTACAATTAAATGTTTGGACTTGAGTCAAGCATATGGAAACATTGAGAGGGCTTGAATAGATCTGAACTCATCTGAACTTCACCTGTGAAACTCAGCTTGAGTCATCCTTTCCTTGTATTATGCATTGGAAAAAGAAAAGAATCTGTATGCTACTTGCTGTAGGAACAACTGATTTACTGTACCAGAGCAGCAAGTTGGCCTTGAAAATTTGCTGTCCTGCTTCCAGTAGTGGCTAGCTCTGGGTGAAGCTTCCATGAAAAGTGGAAATAATCTTACACAGTATGTTCAGTTATGCAGCACTGCATAGCTGAAAGAGTGAAGTTAAAGGACATATGAAACAGGCTGGATTCCTGTAATAATAATAGTATTCTAGGTTTAGATCCAAAGCACTAACTTTTATACTAGCTGTTATCACTTCCATGAAAACTACTACTCTTTGCTGTTTGTTTTGCAATGTGTAGCAGCAGCATGCACCAATTTAGGACAGAAGGAGAAGCACAGTTGCTCCTGGATTTGAGCCACCTGACTTCAAGCATAAAACTGTGGCACCTAAGTTAGTACCTAATCACCCAAGGCTCCCCCATTGATGCTGGAAAGTGATATGCAACTCCAGAGGCTAATTCAGCCCATGTGTCTTCATCCATTGACTATGCAGGCAGAGAAAAACAGTACCCCTTCCTCATTTAGCTCCCCACTTTGGTCTAGAAATTCATGTGGGAGGAATTACAGCCCAGCATGGGATACAGCTTTAAAAACAAGAAACAATACACCTTACGTGTCAACAATGCATTGCCAAGTATCTTGCGTTCCGAGCTAGCAAACGTTTCCTTTACGGGAGACACAACTGGTTCCTTCCAAAGTTCTTAGACAACTGTATGCTAAAGGCACTTTACTGAGGGCCAGACAGCATTGCTTTTCCAGTGGGAGCTGATAATTCTGACTGAATATCTCTGCACTTGTGGAGAAAGGATGGTTACTTTACAGGGAGCCACCAGGCAGTCTTGGCATGTCTTGCTAGCACCTATTACCTCTAAGGCTAATTGAGTTCCTCTTTTTTTGTCTTGTTTTTTTTTAATAGTTAGTCAAGCAAGAACCTGTATTAGCAGGTCATGTCTGCTGTTGTGATGGTCGCTGACATGCTTCACCATGGTGATATGCAGCTGCACAGAACAGGACTGCCATGCAAAAATAAACATGGATCACTTGTATTCAAATTAAAGAGTAAAGTCCAGTAATCTTAGAATCATAGAATCATTCAGGTTGGAAAATTTAAGATCATTGAGTCCACCACTGGTACTTTGCTGACTCATCAAGAAACATGCACAACTTTTGGAGAAAGCTTGGCTCATCAATTGTGGTACATTGATGTATCAGAAATATTCTATTTGCTTTCGCTGATGAAACTTGTATTCATCTAGCACATCTAATTAACCTATTTCCAAGCTCCAAAGCTACTTTCACAGTGTTAAAGTTGCTATTCTTTAAGTTGTCATGCAATTGCAAAGTGCAAATTTTTCAGAAGACAGAAAACTGAAAAATTTCAGTTTGAGTCAAGTAAAATATTTTGCCTAAATGAAAATAAAATGCACTGCTTACCTATGTTTAATAAGTTTTTTCCTTACTTGAAAAATGCTTCTGAACAAGCTCCTTTTGAATATTTTTTCAGAAATAGTTTTTTAAAATTACCAGAAGTCAATAGTTTTAGTTGTTTTCCAATATTTCTGGGGTTTTTTTTCCTTATATGGAAATGAGGAAAATGAAGAAAATTTGCAGAACCTTTTGTTTCAACAAGTCTGCATTTATGCCCCCCCCCCCCTTTTTTTTTTTTTTTTTTTTTTTTTAGTCAAAGCATTGAGTCTAGATTATTTCTCTTAGTTACTTTTCTATTTTTTCACTTACTGGATGGATTGTTTTGTGAATTTTGCATTATGTTTCACCATACTTTGAAGTCAGTGAACTAAATACAAAATAGTTTTCTGTAAAAACAGTTATCCTAGATTTGGGGTGGAGAAAGGAGAATATGAGCTGTTGGATAACAGTAGTATTCTGACTGAGCTTAGATTGGAGCTGTTTTGTCAGTATCTGGCACTTAAAAGGCCAACCTGCTCCTGCCCTGTTACCATAAAGAAATCTGCCAGGAAGGCAGGTGTCTAACTATACAGGCAATCAGATTACAGAGCAAAGTAATCATGATTTCTGATTTTCAGCATAGGTTGCCACATTAGCACATGTACTTTGGAAGAGAGGGAGAAGTAATCAGAGCAAGATAAGGACAAGGGTGGAGATCATTTAAACCAGTACAGTTATAATAGGGTAGTAAATTTTATGTAGCTTTTATTAAACCATTTTTTTTTCTTTTGTACTAAAAACAGGGTAAAGCTATCTGAAAATGAGAAAATTCCTGAGTTTGCTTTCATTTGTTTTAAAGAGTTACTGAAATGTAGCAGTGTGTTTCTTGGGAGGCACCATTTGCACACACATGTCTGCAACTCTGAGCGAGTCACAGCTGCAGAGTTTCTTTAAGGCATGCATGCTTGGCTTTGACATGCTGAGATTTATGGTGAGATTTAAGTTCTTGTACCAATGGTGACGTTTCCTGAATAGTTTTCATCCAGATGGTCTCCGAGAGGATAAGGTTTAACAAGATTTATTCACTGAGAGGGGGCAATGTGAATTAAAATTACAAGGGGTACTGTATATACACTAATTCTTTGCCATTCACTGCCTCGTGAAATGTAGAAAATCCTTGCTCTTCATTCCCCCCAAACGAAGTCAAATGGAGTTGCTTCTTTCAACATACTGTTCTACTCTGAGCAGATTAGGGCTCTGGCAAACAAGTGCTATTAATTTTGGTGGGGTGGAGGAAGGGGTTACTGCCCTTAATGTCTACCCTGCCACTTTGCCTCAGACTTCCACCTTCCTAGTGGAGGCAGCAGATGTAAGCAAGTGCCAGTTTATCAACTGTTACAGTTTGCAGACCATTGGCAGTTAAAATTAATGTGCTGGCTCAGAGCTCTGTGGATGAGGGTTGCACCATATCGCTTTCTGATGGCTCTGTTTCAGCTTCTGGTGGGGGACTGCTGCAGACAGCTGGGAGAGGTAACCTCTTGAGCCATTATCGCTAAATCCAGCACAACCTCTCTGAGTGAGCTCCAAGCCTTCAGAGCCGTTAGGGCTACCCACACTGTTTGGGGTCCTGAGGCTGTGTCTCCAATGGGTTACTTAAAATCACTGGAGCACCAACAGTTGGTGCAGGTATCTAGGCATGCTAATTCAGATTATGATTGCTGAAACTAGATTTTCTGGAAAATTATACATATTAAAACCAGAAGTATTGATGTAATTTCATACTAAAACATTGTCAGTTTTTATAAGGCTGTTGACTCACAGTGAAACAGTTAAGCACATGCTTAACTGCTGCAAGGTAAGTATTTTCATCAAAGAAAACTAGCAGATATTGATGCTGTACTTAAAGCTAAACAGTTTGTAAGCATTTTTTTTGACAGAGTCACTTTTATTGTTTTCCAGCTTTTTCTATTTAAAATGTTCTACTTAAAAAAGAAAAAAGAAGCTTGTTGAGGTGTTAGAGTTCAGTATCTTATCCACTTGCCATTTTCCTGACTTGCAGGCTGAGTTTTGTCCCCATATCTAGAAATATTGGAAGTATCTTAACTGTTAACAATTTAGCTTCTTTAGCAGGATCAAGACATTTCAGTTTAAATATCATAATATTGAACCAAAACTCAAGTGACAGAAGGCAAGTTCATCCTAGAGGAGCATTTATAGGAAAATAGAATGTCCTGCTTGATAAGAAGAAAAACAAATTGACAGCATATTGCCTTTACCACTTTGAGCATGTTCAAGGTTGGTGGTTTTTTTTAATTATTTTGCTTTCCTCTTTCATATTATTTGCAGAAATACTTTTCATTCATTGCCTGTTGCCAGTTGAGCTCTAACATAAGATCTTCACAATCAGTGATTGGTCTTGAGTCCTTCAATGTCTGAGTTGTCAATTTGTGAATCTTTTGTTTTTGAAGGGTAACTACTCAGTGTTTCATGAAGCTGTCTTCATATGAAGTGCACTTCATATTGTTTCAATTTCAGAAGTTGCAAGTACAGGTACTGAAAAATCACTAATTGCTTTTGTAATAATGGGCTGGTGAACAACACATTTTTAAAACAATGGAAAATAAGGGAGAAGACTTTGTGATTGTTCTTTATGTATAAGAATGGACATGAGTAAAATGTAAGAGTTAGTAATTATAATGAAATAGTATTGTAGGAAGTTAAAAATGTGCCTCTTGCCATAGAGTTTGCGTTAATACTGTTTGAGAGAAGTAGCATCAATGCACTGTAATAGACTTTTATTAATAGGCCAGAACAGTCATCAGTCTCTGGGTTGGTGTGATAGCTGAATACAGTGAACATGAGCATCTTGACAAGCAAGTAGCAAAATCTATCAATCACTTTCAGCATGAAGATGCTGTGATAATTAGGTTTACACTGGTAATAAAATATGGATAAATAAGGTGTTCAAAGCCATGGAAAATGTAGGGTCCATAGTGAATATCCTATAAAATATAAAAGAGAGCATCACCATAAATTCATCCAGCTGTGTAGACTGAGATCATTATTCTCTTGACCCATCTTGCTATTTTTAGAATAAAATTAATGCATTTTTCAATCAGCACTGTTCAATGGTAAAATCACTCCAAGGCTTAAAGCCTATGTTGGATTATTTTCTTGCTGTGCACATGTGCAAGGATGTTCAGTGTCCTTCTTGTTGATGGTGCTGATGCCCTCAGCACAGAAGTGTGGTGGCTTGTTTTAGTTTGTGCTAGTCACTTTTTCTTTCCATTATTGGACAGCTAAAGATTGGGGGTGTGCTCTGCTTCTATTTATGCTGCTTTGTGTGAATGGTTGGCTCCATTTATTTCAATGGAATTACTCTAAATTCATGGTTTGAGGAAAATCAAACTTCCTGGTCTAGTGGCTTCTGGTACTAATAAGTCTCCTAGACTGAGAAATTATGTTTCATATGACTTCTGGGTTTAAAAAGGCCCTGATTTTTTTCCCTTCTAGGGTATTGTCACAGGCAGGACAAGCCTTTTCTAGTGGCAATTTATTGCATTTACATCAAGTTTCAATCTTTGTAATTGCAGGTTAATCTATACTTTAGCATAAGGAATAATGTGGCCTAGCCGAGTCACTAACCTGCCCCACCCTAGATGGCGCCTGATTTTTCTTTTATTATTGTTTTAAGAAAATTAGTAAATTCAGTTCATGAAAAAGTGGTAGTTTGTCAGCCCACTGAACTGATGTCTTTGTGCTTGACTGTGGCACAGCCCTGCTCAGGCAGCCGCAGAGAAGGCTTCTCCTCCCAATGTGCCTCCACCCTGGCCTGTAGTGGGGGAGAGGTAACTTTGCTGCCTATGCTTCATTTAATTCTTGGCGCTGTCTGCTGAGAGTGGCAACAGAGTTGCCATTTGTGGCATGCAGGTTTATTGCTGGGAATTGAGCCAGAGCCACCAATCCATTTTGCCCAGACAGTGAACAGCCATGGTAAATACTTCTTGCTCGTTACTAACCTAAACTGGATTTGAACTGAAGACATGGAGGTGACAGACTGTCTTCCATTCCTTAATCCCCTTAACATTTCAGTCTGCCTCATAAAATTTTCTGAAACCAAATGTAAACCTTGTGTATAAAATGAAATCCAGAGGAGAAAAGAAAATCCAGAGTGAAGACTGAGACTGTTTTCTTCTTCAGCAAGCTTCTTTGCTAGTAATGACCCTGGAAAATTGTTCCCTGATTATTCTCTTGAGAGATTACTCTAATTTCTTGCTGCTGTAGATGGCCATATGATCAATTGTCATCAGTTACTGCCTGATGATGGGTCATTACTTACCGGTGCATACTTGGGGGAAAAACACATGCGACTTCCATTAGGAGGCAGAGTGCACCTACATCAAATATGAAGTATACACTAAGTTCTTATTAATAACATTTCAAGACTGTCCTCCTAAAATTCCTAGCACAGAAACTGCCTTCATAGTGGAAGAACTGAAACTATGAAAGATTTTCAGCTTACAGCCAGGCAAATGAGTATTCCCCTAAGAAAAATATCTGATTTTCAGCTGAGCATTTCAATAACAGATCAGTTTTACTGAGAAAGAAAATTAAAGCTCATACTCAGTGCTCTTTGCTTCAGGATTTCCTAACTTAATTAATTAATTTAATTTAATTAAGGTGCAGCCAGTATAAATATTTCCTTCTTGTTCCATTTCAAAGTTAAGAATGCATGTATGGAAAATGCTGTATCTTCTGGGTGCTGTATTGGCCAGGAAGTTTGAATATCTTCAAGAATACAGAGATGATTTCAATTAAATTTTAAAATGCGCTACTTTCACATTTTCTAAACTTCCTAGTAGAAATCAAAATCAAACAGACCTTCAGCTGAGTAACTACTGAGAACTGAACAGTGTAAAGCAAGCACAGTGCTACTGTACTGAGTGGCCTTTTGAATGGATTCTGCAAGGGCAACCTCTTTCCTCTAAGGGTGAAGACAGGTTCTATATAGATCACAGGGATTTTCATTTAGGCTTTCAAAGTGAAATCTAGTAGATAAAGAGGAAGAAAGTTAAAAAAAGGTGAAATTGGAAGAAACAGTTGGTTTTGGTCCCAGTAAACAAAGAGCATTGAAATATGGAGAGAAAGGTTTGGCTGAGATTTGGCCTCATCTAGTCATGTTGCTGCGTGCACCCATCTGGCACTGAATGACACTGGGTCTGGTGCATGGTCTTGTAAATTAATAGACATGCAAGTAAATGTTTTGTGAGTAGGACTGGTTTTCATGTTTCCCCCCACTTCCCCAAAGTCCCATGTCTGTGTGGAAAACCTCTTAAGAAGAAGGCATAAAGGAAGCAAAGAAAAAAAAGAAGGCTCATCCTCTGACTCGTGCTTATTAGTATCTTATGTGCAAACTGCCACTAAAGGCACTGGTGAGTAATCACAAGCACAGATTTTTATCCATGAAGAAAGACTATGTAAAAATGTGCAAGTTACTGGAATAACTTTATTATAAAGTTATTTGAAATGTCTAGCAGACCACTTAGTTTTAGCCACCTCAAAGTCAGTTTTGAAATTATTTAGGCATGGAAGGGTGTGGTCAGGTCAGCCCTCAAATCCTCATGGATGCAGGTGATACTGTGCTTCAGTGAGGAGAGAAGGCTGCAATTCAGAAGGTTTAAATTGACTAGCTTGGGTTGACTTCAGTTGCTGAGCTGTGACAGTCTGAGTCCTTACCCAAGAACCCTGCTGGTGCCTGCACTGCTCTCAGGATTTCAGCTAGCTGGTTTAAGCTACCTGGTGTATGTCCCCACCTCTGGATTACAGGGGAGTTATTGCAGTGAATCAAAACTGCAAACACTTTGCTTGAAGCGTTTACCAGCTCTGGACTTTCTCATCATGTATTGGCCTTGGATGGTTACTTGTAATATGCTGTTTAATACTGGAATGTACATTCCGGGGAAGAATCTCTTTGGGAAATATCATGGTCTCTACACTTTCCAGCTTCCATGTCCTGTGCTCACTCATCCATATTTATTATTTTCCTTGTGTTTAGATGGGGAACTTTACAAAGGAAGTTTGAGCCACAATCCCATTGAAATATAGGGAGGGCTCAGTACCATCTTACATTATATTATAAAACTGTAGGTAAAAATTTGCTGACAGTTCATTTTGAAGTCATCTAGGGCTATGTAGATGCCAGGTGGAATTACCAAGGGTTCCTAAGGTGGTCAAAGGCCTGATGTCCACTGCAAGACAAGTAGGATTTAGGATCTTATCTGTATCCTCCAGTCACCATGTTATTTCTTCAGACACTGAAGTGTGTTTTTAAATCTGTCCCCAAGCTTACCCACTCCATTGCCCAGTGGTAACTGAAGCAACACTGCAGTTGCCATTGCACATTCCTCTCTGGCACCATCTAGTGATTCCAGAGCTACTCTTCCAAAGACCGCTCCTTCCCACTGCAAAACAAGATGTGCTCTCTTTTAGCAATAGCTTAAAATTCAGATCAGTGCAGATGTCGCTCTCATGAAAAGAACTCACCTTAGAGCAATGGCTGCAAAGCCTTCTGGGAGAAAGCTTTGTAGTATGGCTCTTGTACTAACAGTTTAGATTTGTAATTCAAGGTGCAAAACTGCCAAAGCACATAAAAAATAAAGTGAAGATCTTGTTATAGATATTTTGTTACATTAAGAATCAGGAACGGGTATGTGTGTGTCTGTTTTAAGACTGTCATAGTCTTTGAGCATCTTTTCTAGTCCTAATAAAATGGCTGAGAATGAAATGAGCATACTTAAATTATAGAATGATTCAGGGCATCATGTTGTTAATAATGTAGAGAAATGAGATATAAAAGCTTTTACTCAAGCATACCCTAAAGCAAATTTAAGTAGAGCACACAGCTATGATGCTGATTGTTTTCACAGGTGTTGGCACCATATGAATTAAATGAAGAAAAAAATGGTGAAACATTTATGACTCATTAGAATTATGTGGTTTTTTATCCTGTCCTAACAACTGAAAAAAGGTGTAATTTACATTTGCAGCCAAATGGCGTGAAGTAACATTATACTTTACCGACATGAAAAGAAGAGACTTCCAGATGACTACTATTCTGAACTTCTCTAGTTCTCAAATCCTGGATTTTCAGTTTCTCATGTGGACTTTTGAGAGCTAATTTTATTGCCCCATTAAAATAAAAAAAAAAGTCAAAAAGGAATATGCTAACTTAAAATCTATAGAACATGCAATTCCAAGGAACTAAGGGCCATTTGCTGGAAGCAACACCTTTACAGTCAGAATATTTTTCCTTTTCAACAATACACTTGATAGATCCAATGAGACCCATATCCATGTTGTTTGGTTTGGTTTGTTTTTTTGTTTTTTTTTTTTTTTAATAAACTCTGTATCCTCCTTTTGCTTAATTTTTTTTAATCAGAATTGTTTTGTTGTAGATCTTTTGTAGTTTGTCGTACATCTTAAATATTTACATGAAGGAGGTATCCTGACAGGCTGATCTATAGCAGGAAAGCAACAAATAAACAAATCCATGTCTTCAGTATTTTAGATCCTAGTTTCCTGAGTTCCTAAGTGTTTATTTTTCCTATTGTAAAAACCTGCATTGAAATACATTCAAAATGGAGTTCACATGGCAGCTTTCAGGCAACATCTAATGTTTTAACAAAGCCATAATAGTAACCCCAGCTTCCCATACACTGTGTAGTTGGCTGAAAAAGAAAGCAGCTGATTTATCAGAGCCTCCATGCTGTACATGAGTCTTCAGAAAAAGAACATGTCGTACTTTGCAACTGAGACGTTTTGCAAACACCTAATAAACCAGAAAAAGAAAGTTTTATTGGGCTTTATGAGCACATTTTTCTCCTCTCACCAGAGCACCAAACCCAGTTTGTAATCCTACTTTCATTTATTTCATTCTCCCTTGAAATTTCTCATAGCACAAACTCGCTCAGTTTTGGCTGCCTAATTTACATCTCATGGCCTACAGTATCTCTTTAGGTGGTGAACTATTAAAAATACATTAGCCTGGTGTGGATGATAATGGGCCAAATGCTGCTGGTTTTGAAGGCAATCTGGGAAGCCTCATGCTCTCTCTCATTCTTGATAGCTGTGCAAGCAAGTTTTGTTTGTTTTTTCTGTCCTTGGACTTTCGAAGTTCTAGCAGCAGATGTAGGTGAGATTATTGTTCCTCTCAAAGTCTGAATTAAGGAAAGCACTTTTCTTCCCTTCCAAGCTTGCTCTAATCTTTAATGTTACCCTTATTTCTGTTCTGCCAGAACTGTGTCCTATTAGCATCCAAAAATGTTACACATAACTTTGGCTTGCTTACAGAAGATGATCCAACCACTAACATTTGCCTTCTGTAGCTGAATGCTGAAAGAAAAAATAATCCACATTTGAAATGTGAGACTTTGCTGCTGTCAGTTTCTGGAGTTGATTATTAGGACTGTGATTTTTATCTACTCACTTGTACAGTAATTAAAAGCAATTCCCTCATCAGTTATCATCCTGCAAAGCCAGCTTTTAAGCAGTGTTTGATGTACAGTTTATTAACCTAAGCCCATGTTGAGGGAAAGGTGACATAGTTTAAAAAGTAAGAATGAACACATCTGCTCTGAAACAAAGAGCTGAATGTAAAATAGATGCTTGCTGTTAAACCAGCAAAAATGGCAATGTGATTTTAATTGGCAAAGTAGGAGTAATTACCTGGCTTGGGCTAGGTGTATGTCTCCATTCTGTCCACTCCCATCTGTGTCCTTTTTACATGGATTATTTTCTGTGTGGATATATCCTGTCATGATGGGGTATGTGATTAAAGAATTAAGAAAGAAATCAGGGAGTCAATAACATGCATGCTGAAGAGGAAGAGCTATTCAGCTCCCTGACAACCTTTGCCACACCTTCTAGTAGGTATTGATGAGCACATATGATTATCAGTGTCAGCTCTAATTCAAAGATATTTGATATTAACTGGATACTGTGCCTCTAGTTGCCAGTGTTGTAACTTAGGGCAACTTTATCCCAGGAACAAAATGTAAAATAATAGGCAAAAAAAGTGCACATTATCTTTATCTGTGATAATTTTTCTCAGGGTGCTGGAGACAAAATATTAGGCAGACTATTACTTTGTACTAGGTGAATAAGGCAGACTGAGAGTGAGCTCAACTCTAGATCTATCCCATTGGACTTCTCTTGACTGCTGAAAGTGATTGATATGGAATCTTGTGAGAATACTCAATTATTAGAAAGAAAAGGCATTGAGAGAAGAAAATTGAAAGTGGGGCACAAGTCCCTAAAGCATTATATGCACCTGAAGCACCAGTGTGGGGGTGCCTGAGAGAGGGGAGCAGAAACAGCTCTGGGAGTAAAGACGCAGAGTGCAGTGTTTACTGGTGGAATTCTACTGTATCCAGGAAGGGGAAACAATGAGGTGAAAACCTACTACTGACTCTGCTCCTTCAACTACTTTTATTCAAGGCAGTCTTACAAAACAGCGTGGTGTGTGACAGGCAAGAAAACGATGTGCAATTCATGGTCAGCCTAGAGAAATCAGGAAGTGCCACAGACTGTTGTGCCCACCCTTAGGAAGTGAATGAAGAACAGCATGGTTTTGTTTTAAATGGAGCTGAACAATAATCCCAAGACATTTAAGAGCTGACATCATGCAGTGGATACATATTTCACACCTGGGGTTAGAGACATGCCTAGAGATGAGCCAGGAAATGTATCTATGGGCCAGGCATGAATACCCAGTTGAAAGCATACGTGGAGCAGTGCAAGCTGTGCAAAGAATACAGTGATTGACAAGAAAAGCCTTATGGAATTCCAGCCCAGAACTAGGAGAAGGTCAGAACAAACTTGTTAATTTTTAATGAAAGAAACTTTATGGCACAGTAGATTAATAACCCAGTTTTTGAAAGATGCACAGACAAGAACAACAGTCAGAAAACTGATGGAACAGATTTTGAAATGTGCAATAACTCACTGGCTGTGACTGAGTGAGAGGCTCCTGATACTCTTCATTTAAGCATTTGAAAAATGTGGTACCTTTAAATACTTCTTCATAAGATTTATGTTTCTGAAAATAGGTAACACGATAGGACTATGGCATCAGCCTTGACAGCAGCCAGGAAACTGGCAGTGTTTGATAGATAATAAGGGTGTTTGGCCTGGTTATTTTGAACTTCTTAGATGCTAAATGTTCCCATGGTTTAAAGAGTGACATGTACTCAGACTCTGGCCTTGCAGTCTAGGTAAGTTTGTCTACTAAAGCCTGAGGCAAAATCAATCAATATCTTTTCTTTACAGTTTTTAGCAAACTAAGCAAGTGCAAAGCACTGAAACCCCAGAGGTTACTATATGCAGAAAGGTGTGTACAAAATTAGCCATTAGGTTATTATGAAAAGTAACAAAAAATGTTACTGGGTGCAGAATGTGAAATGAGTAGAACAAGCAGGAAAAACGAAACTCCAGATACCATGCTGTGACTTGAACTGAAGATAGCACAGGTGATCATAGTTAATAAGCTAATGTAAGCAAGACTAAAAGTATGTGAATTGTGTGGTCAACACAGAGAATCAATATGGCCAGTCCTTTTGAAGGCCCTCAATAGTAGTAGAAAACAGGGAAGTTGCACAGCACACAGAGAAGTTGGTGGCTTCGTTCTTGGCATTTGGTGTTGTTTCAGCTATTGCAGATGTCTGCCTGGCATCTGTTCACTACCATGGCGGAGTGTCAGTCTGCTTTAGGTCCTGCGTCATCTCTGCTATTCCTGTGCAGATATCCTGGATGCTTTACAGCCTTCTCAAATGGCACTGGGCACCTGTGCCTTGGACAGGAATCCTGGCCTTTGCTTTGTGAAGCAGTGCATTCCTGAAGAGCCACAACAATGTGGTCATGTTCACAGCCAAGCATGGCAGCAGTGGGCAAGCTGAACAAATCTTTGAACAGGTATGTCTGTGCAATAATTGTCTTCAGCTTGGGTCTTTTAAGGCTGGCTGTGGGCTGAGCCCTACAGCTTCCTGCCTTGGCTAAGAATGAATCACTTGTGGGGTGCTGCATTTCCCAGAGCAGATGGGAGCTGTCGAGTTCAGAGTCAGAAATTATGGAAAGGGATGCAACGTGTAACAGCTCCCTTTGGGCAGGAGAGATTGGAGGGGGGATAGGTAGGTCTCTTCAGCCAAGGAGAGGATATCACAGATAAGTATGCTTAAGGAAGATGCTTTAACAGGCAGTCAGGTGTCTATGTAAAATACCTAAGAGGAGAAAGCAATTAAAAGAACTATAGTTGATTAAAAAAAGTTGAAGAAAATGCTGTCAGCCTGAGAATAATCTTAATCACCAAGGTGCTCTTGAAGTTTATCAGACCACCTGGAGGTGCAATATCCTAGACAGGCACTGAGTTCTCAGAAATATCCTTCATCTAATCTTTCTTTTTATTATTTTTCCCTACCCTAGGACGATTGAAGTGTTTTGGTTTGGTTTGGTTGGAAGACTGTACTAGCTTGCCAGAGGGAATTCAGAGGAAACCAGAATACTTTCCCAAAGAGAAGGTAAGGCCCAGCCACACCTTGCAACATCAAATATTTAATCATGTACCTGCCTGTATAACAGCAGCAATATTCAGTGTTTCTGTAACATCATTCATGCAAGAATTTCAAAGCACTTCATAAGCACTAATTAATCAAACTTCACAAACCCTCAGCAAGCAGCAACGTTGCCCACCAATGAAGGGTAATCAGCTCTAATATGGAACATGATGGCAGTTTGATATCTCATAACATGATGCAACAGGTCAAGGCAAGTAGAACAGGAGCAATTGAGGGCACTTGGAAAGCACCGACCCTTTAACATCTTTGCAGATACAGTGCTTCACTGGATAGGCTTTGTGGAAATATTTGGTAAAAAGTAATTCATGTATTGCACACAAAAGAACAATTTCAAATATATTTTTAAATTATTCATAGATCTCCTAATACTAAAGGCAAATATCTGTGCTTTGTAGGGGCAATGCATCAGAATGCTTTCCACTCATTTTGGGACCTTTGTTTCCATTCCTCTAACCAGTGGCACCTGGAGTCCTAGAGATCAACTACATCAGCCACTCTGATGTAGTTCTTGATTGCCAGGCACTGCCACCAGAGGCTCCCCAGGGGAAGAAGGAAGCTGTGTCCGAGACTGCAGGCTATACCTTCAGTTCCTCTATGTTTTGAGGGACTGTACAGCACATTTCATATTTTACCCCCCAAGGATGGGTCTCTCAAAGCTGTGATCCCCAGCTACAAAACCTGCTCTAGTGCAGAAGCCACAGGGCTTAAATTAGTGCCTTCTCTTGGCCCAGCCAAAGCTGTCAATGTTCCAGTTCACTACAATAAGAGAAAGATTGGGCTGGCTCAGTTTCTTTATATTTCTGCCAATCTGATCTTGAGGGGCGTACAAATTCAGAATACGTTACTAATACTCGGAGTATGTATCTTCCAATTAAGCATATGTTGAACAACCTTCAGCTTTTCCTGTCTGTAAGCAAAACATCACTGTATTTTAGGTCTACTGTCCCATCACTTCTTATCTCTTTTGGAAGCAAATGGGACATAGGTTTTCTTTTTTGGTTGTTTTTTTTATTTACATCATGCAATAAAATTATATTGTACTTGTATAAAGTAATGTTCAAACCATTAAGTAGAGTAATGAAATACTGGAAGTTAAAACAATAAGCTTAGATGATTTAAACCTTGCTACATTTTAAATGTGCAATATGTTTGCAAGAATGAAATTGGTCTTTGGGGCTGAATTAATAGTACAGATATCCAGCCCATTTTGGAAAGAACAAGTAATACTTAGGAACATAATTTAAGCCAGTCTTGTAATTAGCTGGTCATTTCATATTGTGAGAGTTCTGGTCTTGTTGTTTGGCTTTATAAATGACTCATATAGTCACCTTTTAATTATGCATGATATGTTTAAAAAACACAACAAACCCCACCAAACTGTTTGGATGAGAATCTTTCCTTTGGTGGGAGTGTGAAAAGTAAATATTTTAGATGGATTATGTAGTATACTCCCCATTAATATGCCTTCGCAAACTTTTTAAAAAACTCAAGATCTGGGAGCTCCTTTAACAATATGTTCAGGTTGCCATAATTCTCCCTGACTTCACTTCCTAATCATGAAGCAACAAAGTATTTTCAGTCAAAACTCATCTCACTATACATCTAATTGATAAATAAGGAGTCCTACTGTAAATGCAAAAACGTGGCTTTGTTTGTGGGTATGCTAGAAACTGTTTAATTGAAAGCCCTATTAGAGAAATTCAGTAAAATCTTTGCAGGACTAAATTGAGATCCTGGGAGAACTGTACATTTCCTTGGGACTTGCTTTCTGTCTGTAGAACACGGCATAAAGAACTTTTTGCCTATCACACAGGGTCAATGACATACTGTGCTGATGCTGAGATGGAAATCAGAACTCTCTTAAGGCTGTTCTCAGTCACCTTCTTAACACCCTTAAGCAATCATTTTGGTTCCCTGGAGCTGGGGAGAGGGAGCCTTTCCTAGTCACAGTTCCCTTATAGGTTCACTTGCAGCAGGTTAGTAAGTGATAAGCTGCAGAGGAAGGCATTATAAAGCTGTCGTGTGGGGGCTTTTATTTTTGTCTTCCAAATCAAGCATTCTGCCAACAGAGAACAAGGTTCAGGTGCTTCATTAAGGTGACATCTTGTACATCTCAGTCTTGCTGATGGATAGCAGCTACTGCAGGAAGTCATGATCTGACCCCAAATTTGACTTCTATGCAATAAAGTAAGGATTCTTTAGTAGGCTGAATGATATCATTATTATCAGCACGTTTGCAAATGCAACACCTCAGTGAAATAATTTGTAGGGAGATTCTAGATTGTGAATCATGATTCTGTGTGGTGAAGTTTTGGCTGAAGAAGCTGCCATTTAAAAGATTTTGTGAAGGCATAGATTTCAGTCCTCTAACTATCCCCTTTTTCCAGCCTAAAATTTAAGAAATTATTCTTTCGTGTATTTACCTTTTTTTAATCTCTTGACCTTATAACTTGATTGAAATGTACACTGTTTATGGATTTGATACAAGAAAAAGACATTGTGTCTATCCACATACATATACTAGAAATTAAAAGTTGAGGGGTGAGAAATGAAAAATTCATAACCTTGGATGTTGAGAAAGTCAGACCTGCTGTCTCCCCTTGAAGTCACCTAGGTGAAGCATTTTGACATAATGGAAGCATCAATGAACTGCTCTTGATTAAAAGTTTGACAGGTTGACACTATCCCCCTGAACAGGAAGACCAGGGTTGAAAGAAAATTTTAATACAAACAGAATTTCATTAATACCACAGTTTGCTATAATGGGGGTCTTTTTTCCCCCCACTGTTATTTTTGCTTAGATGGTGTCATTACCTTTTAAAGGGGAAAGACACTGCGGTTAAGCTTTGTCTCAGAAATTATATCATACTAATGGAACAGGAGCTTTCAAGTAAAATATGAAACAAACTGTCTGGAATTGTTCTGATTCTCTGGGCACAAACAAAACCAGTTTTAATAGAGTGGTTCCTTTAAGCGCAGGCTCTAGTCATTGAGCCAATCTTTGTTTTGTAGAAAGGATACAGAAATTCATTAAACAATATAAAATAATCAATATAAACGGAATATCAGAATGGCTTTACATCTCCCAAGATCCAAAAATATAGCCTCACTTCACTTTATTTACCTTTTGAGAGCTTTTTTTTCTCTAATGTGGTAACTGTTAGACTCTGTCTGCTCTGCTCAGTGTTAGGGCTGTCATGATGAAAGTGCATAAACAATATAAATAATAGTTTTTGGCACATGAAAGGAACTCTGAGTGGATTGTTCTTTTGGAATTTAACCATCACTGTTTTTGTTTGACTTTCAGGGATTTTTTATTATTATTTTTACTTTTCACCCAAAAATTCTTATAATCTTAAATTGATTATTTGAAAAAACATCATTCTTTTAACATATACATTACAATTTAATATTTATAGCTTGATGCCAGGCAATCCTTATACAATTTAGTAAATATTTATTAAATCAGACTTGTTTTTAAAGACTTATAGTTTTGTAACCACTCTCTAGCACTAATACTCTTTGAAGCAGAATGTCAGGCTGCACAAGTCAGCCTCTATATTGTATTTCCAGTCCTTGTCTGCAGTGATCCTTCTTGACTTCTTTTCACTGTTGAATAGTTAAATAGTTTAAGCTCTTTCATATCCTTGATATTATCAGGTTATATAACCTCCCACTCCATTCCCATTCATCATCTCTGCAATGTAATATTTGCACATGGATTTTTTACATCTTATTTGAGATTTGCAGAGACCCTTAAAGCAATTGATTAAACCTACAATATCTCTCTTTGTGATGCATTTTTAATTTCTCATTTAGAGGCAACTTAATTGAATTACTGTGAGCTTAGAGTCAGTATTTTCCCGATACCATTTAATTGTAAGCGTTGAGTTTTTAGATGCAGAGCTTGAGGCATATTTACCACCTTAATTGCAGACTCATTCTAACTCTTTTTTTGAAGATGATGAGTGTTGAAGTACTGACTCACAGTGGAAAGCAGGCAGTGTGCATCTTCTCAGTTTGGAAACCTAAAACTAAGACATCTAAATCAGTGAACTCAATACAATGATATAAACAGTTATCCAGTCACCAACAGAGTCAGTAATAGAACTTGGGCATCTGCTTCACATTTTTTTTGTTCTCCAACCATGCCATTTCTCTCTCCTTAAAGCATCAGTGACAAATTAACTAAAAATGGACATGTGAGGAGTATGGGGAAGAGTATGTTGAAAACAAAGCAATTCAGAGGATTTTATCCTTTCTGTCCAAGTCAATGGCAGGTGTTCTATGTCCTATTACGGCCTTGATAGCATGTTATGTTGCATTATTTCAGCATACTTGCTCTCAGACTGGATGACTAAATGTCAGTTCAGATAGCAGTTATCCAATCCAAATGATCCACAGTTGGATGGCAGCAGGTGAAAAGGAGAGTGTCCATTTCAGAAGCCTACCCTGCCAGTCCATACATGGAAGGCTGCAGATACTCCAGATTTTTTGTTAGCAGAAAGGAACAGATGTAAACTAGGAAATATTTTCATGGGATTTTACAGTTCTTTCATGGTTGTCTACATATGATGGAGAAGAGAGTTCTTCAGAATAAATATTAACAGTTCTGATTATCTTTCCATTTATTGACACAAAATTGGCAATAGACAATGCGTTATAAGAAAAAAAATCACTGTATTAAGAACCATTTCTTTGCTACAACACTCTTTAAATCAGCCTCTTGACATATTCCCCAGCAAGTTAAACTGATCATGATTGGCTCTGAGTGAAATGGAAATGAGAAAATTCCAATAAGCATGTGAATCTACAAACTGATTTTCAACCCATTCTAAACACAGGTTGGCTGAAGGCATTACTTGTATAGGCCAGTAAGTGAAAAGCTGAAGTGCATCTGAATGTAAAAGCCAAAATCAATTTGATTTTAAATGATTTCCAGCTGATTTTAAAAAGTAATGGTGCGGAACTTATGTATAAGGTTAAAAGGCATCAATTTTGTTCCTTACAGACTAAAGCAAGCTTATTTTTTCTCCTTTATTCAATTTGTTATTTCTTTTTATCCCACTACTGTTTTCAAGGTCCTGTATTTCACTTTATCAGGTTTAGCTGAAATTATCAGACCAACAATGCAAAGCACTTATACACAAAATCAAACACCAGATGGGACTCCGTGAATATTATATTATTCATGGCCAATGAATTAGAGATGCCTTAAAAAAGAAGAAATCTAGTCTGCTGTGACATGTCCTCAGCTTTTATTCTAGCTGCAGGCTTCTTTTGCCTGTATGCATTGAGTATCCCAATGGACTCAAAATCAAAATCCCCTTTGGAAATAGCAAGAGCTCTTCATGTTGAATTCAGTAGGCTGCTGGTCAGAATGTGATTGCCATTCATTTAGTGAGCAAAATGATCATGTGATACAGGAACCATAATGAGTCTGAAGAAATCTGGACTCAATTTTTGTCCTTGTTTTGCCTAGTCTTGGCAATCTTGGGCAAAACATTTTTTCTCTCTCAGCCTTTGTTTCCTAAACTATAATGTGAGAAAAAGAAGTCTTTTATTTTTCATCTTTTGTTATCTGGCAATCGAGACTGTACTGGTTTTGTCTAGAGAATTTATTTTTACTGCATGTGGAGCAGCAGCAACCTCTGCTTATTCCATTGGAAAACCAGGGTTTAGCCTCTTACAGTACTTGGAATGTTGTGATGCAAATTAACTTGGAATTTCAGAAATACTTTGGTCAGTAACAAGGAAATGTAAGATACTATAGCTCCTCAGATTGGATGGACAGACAGTGGCCAGGAAATTAAAATTGTTTTATATTATTGCTGTTTGCACTTTGGAAAAATGCTCCTCAATACAGCTATAGTAAGGACCCAGAACAGGGGTCAAATGCAAGTTTAGATTATGCAGAGAGTTATTATGGAGCTTGGAAGAATTTAAAGGAATTTAAACTGGGACAAAATAGAGCTTGTTGAAATCTTCACACACATATCCATGATTAGGAATGGTGACAAATGTGTCTGGGCTATTAATTATAAAATCCTATAGCCGGAGTGATTTTAAGAAACTATAATCTATTTTTCTGGGAGTATTTTAAACGAAGACTAAACAAGCTGTTTTCTGAACCTCCTTTCCATCACCATGAACTGAAGTAGAATTCTCCTCAGAAATTAGAAATGTGTAAGTGTCACGAGGTAATTTGCATCCTCTCTTTCAGTCTCTCTGCATTCCAATCCTTATGGCTTCCTACACTATGATTTAGTTTTCTGTTTGTATTTATAAGGGGATTTTATTGCTAATGTTTTTGCACAACGTAATTAAAAATCAGCTTTCTTACTGGATGCAAGGACTCTGAAGTCAGTTCCCCATGTTTTATAGACTCCTTGAAAAGCAATATGGTAAATCCCACATATGAAAAGAGATTAAGAACAAGACCTTCAGAAAGCAAAAATTTAAATTTAGACTCTTGTTTACATTTTTTTTTAAGTGAAAGTGTTTTCAGCACTTGGAACCAAATTATGTATCTGAAGGTCTGAAATCTCAGTCAGTGCCCTTTTCACTTCTATTTAATGATTCTTTGTAGTACAAAATGTCAGTTTTCCAATCTAGATATTTACTGATTGCATAATTTTTACTACCATTTTAAATTAATCCTTATTTTTAAAGCTTCTGTCCCTGCAATATTAAAAATTTAGTGACATAAGTGGACTACTAAAATGGCCATTTAGCTAATCCAGCTTCTTTACAGTAATAAGATTGTATCAGTTCCTGCATAATTTCCTTTCTGAGAAGATTCAAACTATTTTGAAGAAATATTTGTCAAGCTGAATATTCTTAAGAATTTGGTGCAGAATCTTTTGTTGGTTTGAATATTTTAAAGATTTTCTGCACTTGTGTGTTTGTGTGCCAAAATACTGCTATTCAGTTGGTGAGGAGTTATAGGTGTACCTACACAGATTCCCAACTGCAAAAATTTCTGGGACAGTACTTGATGTGATATGAATCTATAGCAGGTTAACATCTTGCAAATTATATCTTGCCCTCAACTCAAAAGGACCCTACATACAGGATTTAGAGCAGGTAAAAGCAGTGAGCCAATTTCTGGAAAGATTTCCAGATGAGAAGAGGTTAAGTAAAATGAGCTTAGAAATAGAGGTATGAAGGCTGCATAATTCCTCATGATACAATCTTAAATTTTATGAAAAAGCAATAAGGAATGCTTCATCTCTATTTCTTGAAATTGTTAATAGTGCTTAAACCAATGGAAGTGGTTTTCCACATAAAAATATTAATAAACTATGGAACTCTAAAATATGCCAGAAAAGCCAAAGTATAATTAGATTAAGAAAAGATTAAGATTAAGTTATCTAGACTTGAGAAAGGTACTCTTATCCTTACAATTAAAATACAAAATTCTTGCTATTGAAAAGAACGTCTTGATACATTCTCAGCTCAGGAAGTCTGGAAGAGCTGAATTGAAGGATACACACCATAGAAAGGAGCTCTCTGTATTATGCAATGCTGAAGAATTGCTTTTCCAGAACTTTTGGGGTTGTGTTTTTATTCTACCATGAAATTTGATGGAAGATAGGGAAATCCTGCAGCGGCGTTATGCCCTCACAATTGTTCCACTAATTTAAACCTGTCACACAGCCACTCTGTATCCACATCAAATACAGTTTCTTTGATTTCAAATACGCTGACAATGCACCCTCTCACTCAGGTACATAGCAACCTTGTTCCTGTCCACATTTCACACCCCAGATGCCTTGTGTGTTCTATAACATAAATGTGGAGGGCATAGCAAGTGCTAAAAGAAATGGATCCAATCACATGGCCAAAATTTTGAGGTTGTCTCCCAGTAGCATATGCATGCACCTACATGCAACTGTGAAATAGGGCAAGAATGCCTAACCTGAGGCCTACACTCACTCTAAAAATACCAGAGTTTAGCCCTGAACTGTTTTCATCTTAATCAGGGATTGAAATCCACAGTAAGACCTAACATCCCAGAATCTGAGTCATCCATCTTCTGTTGAGAAGCGTGTTGGGACCAGTGATGATTTTTTTTCCCCCCAAGAGCTAATCTGGCACATAAAGGATGAGAACATTAGACATTTGCTTCTTTTTATTGCAAAGTAGTTGCTGTTTCTTGACAGGACAAAAGTTGAGTCCCTCTCAGGAGGATTACACTAGCAGTGTCCTTTGCTTATTGCTATCTGGGATTGTCTCAACAATGCAAAGAGAGCCTGCTGTTATCCATTACTTTCTTTTCTCATAGAGCTGCTCTGGATTAGCCAGGCAGATCTCTGGCTGCTTAGCATTTTGCACGCTACCGACAGAAAGAGTCAGTCCCTACAAGCCACTCACCTTGACAGAGACAGCTGCACAATTTTTCCAAGTAGTGCTTTTATTAGAGTTTGACTGTTACTGTAAGTGCTGAGTGAGCCCATGGCTAGAACTCCCCATGGATTCACAGTGTGTTGCACATTTCAAGAAAGGAGGAGAACTTGGGGTTTTTATTATAATTTGTGCATGAACCAACATTGTCAGAGTCTAGACATGCTTGATGAACCACCAGACTTCCATTGTGCTAGGAAGCTGTGAATGGAGCTGCTGCATGGCAGAGCATGGTGAATGAAGCCATTAAACACTTTTTATTTTTTTCTCTCTCTTCTTGGGTCCTCTAAATGTAAAAACCTCAGCCTTTTCAGGCTGACTCCCCCTCCCCCAGTCCACACACAACCATTCCACTTAGCCCAGTCACTCTATGATAATATTTCTTTATACTATCAACAGCAGCAGCAAGAATACATGAAAAGTAGAGCGTGTGTCATCAGGGAGGCAGAGTTCACCCACAAAAAGGTGATCAGCAACCACCATGTCTTCTTCACCTTTAAGTGCCCTTTTACTATATGCAAGCACCTGTAGAGGCTAAAATCACCCGAAAGTGATTGCCTCCTGAGTTTGGGCCTTTGAAAGGTGGGTGAGGGGAAAACTTTGGGTGCATAAATAAGCTGAAAAAATCCTCACTGTCAAATAAAATGTTCCTCTGCTTTATCACCATTATTTTTAGTGAGATTTTGCATTATGGTACCTTGAGTTTTAAATTAAATGTCAAATATAATTTGGCATTACAAAGAATGAATTATGTGACTGCCCTTAGAGAAAATCAGAAGGCTTAGCTCTCTGAGTTAAATTGGTATCTGCCTTATGCTGAGCTGATGTGGGCTAATTGATTAGGATCTGACAGGATACCATATTGCAAATTCAGCACAATATCTTCCATTAAAAAAAAATAGACCTAAGGCACCTTTAGGGAAAAGCAAAAGATCTCCTGTAAAACAGAATGGGGAGAGGAAAAGAGTATCTTCAAGGACTCTCTTTTGCTCTGATGGGTTAGATTCCCCAGAAGCCCACACTTCTTAAGGGTACAATATGGATGTTAATATGCCCCAGGTCACTTTGGAAGTAGGTTTGCAATCAAATTTCAGGTTCTTCTGGCCTAATTTTAAAGAGCAGCAAAATATTTTCTCAGTTAGCTGACTAAATCTATCTCCATAAGAACTAAGATGACAAAGTGCCACTTTAGATCATTAAAGGAAGGCAATACATTTTAATCAGTTATTACATGAGGAAGGACAAGCCAAGTGCTATAGCAGTGGGTCATTTTATAAATTCAGTGCTTGTGGCCCTCTCCCTTTCAAAATGCATGATGTTATTTCCTGGAAACATCAGTCTTAAAAAACTATTGTCAAGTAAACAAGCCTTGTGTTTCTCACAGCCTTCATGTCTGTGTAGTCTGGGTTTAATTTTCTGTTAAGTACGGGTAGTGTGGGGGGGGGAAGACTAAGTCTGAAGTTCTAATGTAGTCAGGCTGGAATCTGTCACTCAGCTTATTGCATGTTGATGACTCAGTGCAGTTTCAGCTGTAAGCAGACCATGATTTATGGACACCAAGTGAACTCCTGCGGCAAAAACCAGCCATGAGATCAGAGCAGCAATAGGGCCCTTTTTTGGCAGGAGACAGCGCCTGCATTTTTCTCATTCATGCCAAACTGCTTTGCACGGCAATTAGCTCTGTCCTCATTTAGTCTCCAGTCCCAAAGGGTAATGAAAGTCATATATCATCTTCAAGGCTGCTAATTATCCAGCTCAGTTACAGGTAGGCTTTGTAACTGTGAGAAGGGTCTGTCTGCTTGATATTTATTGCTCTTCTAATAAGCAAGCAAAGGAGAAGGTGGGGGGGGGGATCTTGAAAGCTTGCCCATACCCCTTGCCTCAGATCCTTGACATACCTTCAGCAAATGTGCAAGTCAAAGGGGAAATGTCTTCATTCCACATATCCATTTTTCATGGTGTAACTAAACATTCAGCAAGAACTGAGCAAGTGTTTGAAACATGAGAGAACATACATTTGGAGTGAGCTTGTCTCTAGTTGTTTGCCTGTGGAAAGACAATCCTCTGCATAAACAGACATGAAAACAGGAAGGGCAATAGGGAGGAATGAGGAACTTCTTTCTCCTCTTCCACTCCTTTCTCTCTCAGCCTTTCAGCCCACACCACAGCAGCATCTTGGGATAATGATGGGGTTAGAGAACTGTGTTTGTTTTACTGAAGATACACTAGAGGAACTTGATATTTCAACCCTCTCACCATCAACCCTGAAATGCAGTCAAATTCAAATCTCTGTTTAAGAGTTCAGGCCCTGTCTGACATTCTGTAAGAGGCTCAACCAGATGCTTGACAATTTCAGTTGTTCTGGAAGTTGGTATTAATAGAGCCAGGTCTTGCAACTAGGAGCCATCTTTTACTGTAGTCAATATATTAGCTAAATCAGCAGCTCAAGTAGCTGAGTCCTTACTGGGTTAAGAAATGAACTTCAAATTGTATTAAATCCTTTTAACTTTTGAAAAGTTTTGATTTGCTTTTGACTTATTTGCTTTGTTTGTATTTTTACATCTTTATTTCATACTTGTTTTCATCAGTAAGCCTGAAAACTGCAAGGTCTGAGACTAAGCAGCCTGTTGCTGCATGAATTTGGAGGTATCTCCAAATCCTGTCAGCCACTGAAGGAGTTGCCAGATGTCCTCTCTAAATGCCCAGTGAAGTCTCATGCTTCATATGAGAAGTTTACAGAAAAGCTTCCTCCAATATTTCACATCAGCTGGGTGTCTTTTTGGCACTGGTGGCAGTGGCTGCTGAGGAAAAAGCTACTGTGCATATGCAGGACAACAATTTTGCAAGCTCCATCCCAGGGCTCAGCAGTGCCTACTTTGTGCAGTTGACCTGTTGAGCATGCATGAAGTGAAATCTGATCTCTCTGCTATTATCAAGACTCCCATTTACTATAGGTTTCATTGTCTCAAAAATCCTTATGACAACCTTGTTGTGTAGAAAGGCAATTGTCAAAGCAAGCACCTCAAAAGGGGGAGCTGGGGCAGAAGCAGTGGGCAAATCTCAGTGTCCTGGGATGACTTTATGATGATGAATTCTATCCTCATTCATCTGTTTAGCCCAGAAATACATTTTGCACCTTTAAAACTAGAACTGAGAGTGAAAGGGGGGAAGAAGAAGTGGTGGAATGTCTGAGGTGGCTGTATCCAAAAACAGTCATAAGAGCTTCAGCTTTCCCTCTCACAGACTGTGTTGTCTGCAGCACAGACAGTAGGACAGAGCTCTCCTTTGCTTTCTGTTAGGTTTTTAACCCCAGACTGTGGCTTTTCTTTTTCTTGGAACTGATCGCTCCTGCTCTGGACTGAAAATCCAGAAAAACATCAGGAGCTCACACCTGTGGCCCACCAGGGCCCAGGATGCTGTATTCCAGCACAGGAGAGACTGGTAAGAGACTTGAGTGAGCCAAGCTACACCCCATGAGCACTTTCTCAATTTGCTATCTCTTCAGAACAGCAAGAGGCTTTGTTGTTTCATATTATTAATTTTTTATGCTCATGAATGTTTTTCTTGTTAAATAAAAAGGTTTTTTCCACTTTTCTCCAAGAAAATCTTTTCCCGAACTAGCTGAGGAAGGGGCCACTTGAATCTGCTTTCTAGAGGAACCCCTTTGGAAGTTTCCTCCCAAATTTGCCCTAAACCAGAACAAATACACTCAGCAAATAAAGAGCTTTGGCCAGCACTGACCAGCGGCTGCAGGTAGAATGAGCAGAACGAGCAGAGATGCTGCTCAGCATTTGTGCACCATGAGAGCAGCATGTGACTGTACTGGTAGAAGGCAGAGAAGATAAGGACCTACTGTCACAGAGGAGACACTGCTGCAGAGTGCACTGCTGCAAGGTAAGCAGCTCTTCGGGTGGGAGCTGAACTGCAGCACAGTGGGAGATCTGCCCTTTCAAGGCTTTGATCTGTGGTGTGGCATTGGGAGGGGCCCAGCACTGCTCCGGTGCCTCTGGGTGTCTCTGCTGGATTCATCCAGGCCTGACTTTCATTTCTGTCAGCAGCAGGAAAGCACTTACAGGGTGGAGATTTGAAAGAAGGAGAGGAAGTTCCTTAATCTTTTTTACATCTCCTCTGTATCTTTGCTGATGTAAAAAATGGAGGATCAACTTTCATGATCAAATGTGATTTCATTTTTCACTGCGTTGAGAATGGCAGAACGTTTTGTGTGGTTCTCATCTTGGCCTGGAGGAAACACTAGAAAACTGGATGAGATCCAAGCAGTTCAGATACCAGGACTCAGAAGAGCATTTGCAAAGGAGTGGGTGCTCATCTGTCATGCATTGGCAGGTTCCCTTGAACTCAGTAGTACTCATCTGATTTATACCAGTCACAGAGGTGCCCTGCAAACTTTGAGTTATTTGTCTACGCTGTCTTTGCCAAGTTTCCAAACCTGTTGACTTGAACTTTCAGTAGTTGCTTTCCAAGTGCTCTCACCCCACCCTTCCTGGCATTAGGTATCCACGTAGCTCTGTGTGATGGCTGTGGGAACTGCTGTTGTATATCCTACTGCAAAACAGAGCACTGGTGTCTGTATCCTGCTGTCTTGCAGAGTCAGGGCTTGAGGCACTGTGCCACCGATGCTGAGGTGAAGGGCAGTGAGTTGCATAGAAGTGGTCCAGGATCAGAGGGGTGGTCTATCTTATCTGGGATCTTGGCACTGACAATGGCTAGTGCTAGCTGCTGTGGAGAAACTGCCTCTTTTTCTCCTCTGATTTAATTCTTCTGATATGAAGTGGCCCTTTTTTCTCAACACTAGGAATATCTGTTTCTAAAAAAGAATTTAACTTTGCGCTGTTCATTTTGTAGTCCCCAAACTTGTTTTTTTACAGAACTTGAATTTTTTCTGCTGTCTTTTTGTGTGCTTAGCAGACGGTGGGGGAATGGGCAAAAATTGTTAAAGGCTTCCTCCAGGTTCTGCTGAAGCCACTAGTGTATTGTCTTTTCCATTCTACCATTTGGTTTAGCACTTTCTCCTAATCCACTTTTTCATGTAATGATAATTAGTATGACACCAATATTCAGTATAGTTTTGGTTGTAGTATCTTCTGAGATGAGGATGAAAGTAATGAAAAATGAATGTTCAAGCCTCACACTTCCCTGTTCATAACACTTCTCTTACAGCTTCATTTCAATTGGTTTAATTTACATTTCTTCTCCAATCTCTTGTAACAAACACTTGTCTGATGTATCTCTTTCCATTTGTATTACCAAATGACCATCATATCATAAAGGTAAGTATGCCAAATGCTTACTATTTATCAATAATTTGATTTGTTGTTGTGCAGCAAATAACACGGGAATCTGCTGTTTCCTTTCTTCACCAAAAAGGGGTGATACTTGGGTGTAGTTTTATATCAACCATGGCTAATCTATTTCTAAACACCAAAAAGGTGCTGAAAGGGTGTCTGTTGCTGGTCCTTGTGTTGTGTCAGCAGCAGCACTCATCCAGCTGTACAGCTGCACTGGGGACCGGATCTGGCTGACTGCTGAGGATGCATCTCCACGTCCTGACACAAAGCATGGAGGACAGACAGGTGAGGTGGGGGAAAGGAAGATTTGTCCCTTGTAGTAGTATTTCAGAGTTCCACTAGATGAAGCTGACCATGAAATTACTGTAGCTGCATCTCTACTCTTTCCATTTAGACCCTAGATTGTTAAATGATTCCTTCAGCAAGTGAAAAGAAAAAAAGAAACATGTAGCCATGCTTAATATGCTTAGAAATGAGCAGGATAAAAAGACCAAACCCATTGAAACAATTAAAGTATTTTCTGTAAATACTTGTGTGTTTTACTTTTCTGATAAACCAGAACGGTGCTGCTGTAAATGGAAACTGAAAGACTATTCTTGGCAGTTGTGTGGATTTGTCACATACAGGGATTTTCTGCAAAGCTAAGCTGAAGGAGTATTTCTTAGGAGGAGTTTAATTTGAAAATAGTCTGTTAGGGGAGCCTGAGAAAGATATAGCAATCAAAAATCTTTGATCACGTTATATCTCAAAACTCTCATCCTTGCTGCATGGACCATGCGCAAGATTCAACTTCCAAGCACCTAACCACAGCCTAAAAAGAAATCTGCTGTAAGATAATTTTGCTGTTACCTTTCAGATGAAGGAGGGGGAGAGGAAGAGATTGGAGAAAACTCTATTTGTGGCAATTAAACTGTGGATTTTCAAAATTGTTCTTGAGTGTGAGCTAACTGCCATGGGAACCTTGCTCTGCATGTTTCTTGTGGCAAACTCTTGTGGAGAGCCTCCGTGTTGAACATCTTGGGCTGCAAGAGAACTCCAGACAGCTCCTGGGGACGTTGTTTTGGGAGGGGTGACCCTGGATGACTCCCCTCCCAGCTGCTCTTGCACAGGGGTGTTTTTCCACCTTCTTAGCTGTGCTGTCCCAGAGGCCACTGGCATTGCTGCTAATGGGCAGCAGTGGGTCTGTACTGGAGCCAGCTGGCATTGGCTCTGTCAGACCCAGGGGAAGCTCCTGGCAGCTTCTCACAGAAGCCACCCCTGTAACCTCCTCCACTGGAAAAACCTTGCCATGCAACCCCAATACATCCTCAATCAGCTCTGCATAAAAAAATCACTTAGAGGATTCAGATATTCAGTTTGGTTTTTCTAATAAAATGTCTCTGTGTATAAAATTGACAGGAGGGAATAGCCATGGTGTGTGTTTTGTCATCCTTTAAATTTTATATTCATGGGTGAATGACTAAAGAATGGGCTGTACAAATCACTAATCAATAAGTGTGGTAGGGGAAACATGCAAAAGAGCTTTGAAGTGTGAGGTACAGGAAATGAGATTATTACTTCTTATGATGGAGGTTTTGTTTTCTACCATGCATTTCTATGCTCAACAGTTAATGCATTGCTTCTCTTCCTTTTGTAACAGGCAATCATTCAAAATTTGACCACCTGCAACTGGGAAGACATCAATCAGATCTCATTTGGTAAATGCTAAGCTCATAGTCAGGGCTACCAAATCTTTGGCATATGTATGTGAAGAAGGGTTAGGAAGAAACATTTTATCCAATCTCTTATGTATGCTGCTTTCCACATGCTCTTGTATTATGGTCATCTCTCTAATATCATGTACATGTCTATTTTATGAAAGAGCAAGCAAAAATGCACTATGGACGTAGAACAAAAGAGGCCAAAGTTTTCAGTGTTATTTAGTTCTTGAACATTTGTTCTTTGCCCCATAAAGAAGTCTTGATGAGCCTACAGGAGAACCCATCTCTTGTCCTGAACTCCGGCCTTTCTATAGAGTGTCCTTTTAGGACAGAGGGCTCTGATTGATTATGGTCTGCATCTTGAATATGTACATAAGTATTCTTGGAAAATTTATAAAAAAGAATTTGATACTGGTTTGAAATTTTATGTAATATCTTCGTAGGTAGCACTAAACAAAAGTAGCTTGGTGGCAGTACTACTGCAGAAACGTACAAATGAACCCTTTTATGGGAAGCGACCAAGGCCTTTGTGAGCTCTCATGAGAATTCAATAAGAAATACACAGTAGCTGGCTAGAGTAAGCTAATTAATGGTTTTATTCTATGCTGATTTTTTACTACTGAGTTTTTAAGGGAATAATGGAAGGCTCTTTCTCAGTGTCTCATTAGTTGTTACCTTACATGGTTCTCTTCCTTAATCTGAGGATTGCCATCCTTGGGCTTCTCCACTGCAACTCAGAGAGTCCTGGGGCCCCTGTGCCATTTCTGCTTTGGAGACACTGGCAGAAAAAAGGTGGTGAGTAAAGAATAAATGTGTTCTTGTGTTTAAGAAAGCTTCCTGAATATGGAAGATTTTCTTCCTAGTAAGTAGGGAGTTATTTCATAATTGCTGTTCTGTTTTGCTCTAACTGTTTGAGGTTATTTCTATCAAGTCATAGTGATTTTGTACCTGGTAACACCACAAAAGTGTGGCCATGCATAATTCTTACCTAATTGTGTTTCTAGGCTATATCTCATTACAATTAATTAACATGCTTTTTGGGCAAGAAGGAAAATGTTTTATTTAATAATACAGTAAACAAACTAACAACATACCAATGTTTAGTGAACTGTCAGGGGAAGTGGTTGTTTTCAGATTCAAAAATTATCACACTTAGTAATTATTTTCAGAAGCAATCCTTTTATTCCTATCTTGCTTCATATAGCTGGAGTCATATTTATATGGTTTTCAGTCTTCAAACCAAGGCAACCATCCTGTTGCTCTCATTCAAAGTGAAAGGGATTTTCTTTTAAGCCCATTGCAGTATTTGCTCATTCTAGGCTATTTAAATATCATTGCTAAGCAAGTAAGAGAATCCCTCTTCCTCTAGTTGGCTCTGCAAGCAGTGCCATACTATTTTATCCTAGTTTTGGCATGGCTGCAAGGAGCAGAGTTTGGTGTATCCAGAGTCCCAATGTCTCTGCAGTACAGTGACTAGCACTTCATTTGGGGCAGGGCTCAGTTGTGGCTTGTGCTAGATCCCTGTCCAAGAAGAGAGCAAGAATTGTATGAGCTCTTTATTTTCGTGGCTTCTTGAATGCACTCCTACCTCTCTGATTTCTGCTTCCCCAGCTTCGGATGCCTCATATATATCTGTGTCCCAGCTGAGAGTCATTGGCAGAGGAAAGCAATCAGAGCTCGCCTTTCAGTTTTCCACAGAGTTCCCAGGGGTCTATATGCCTTGAAGGCAGAAAACCTTTTGTGCTTATTGCCAATACAGATATTTTCATCCTATTTATGGATACATCAGCACTGAAAGTGCTGAGACACACAAGCTGGTGCAGCATGAGAAAGTCTGGAACAAAGACTGGTGGGAAGGACAGTGGATGTATCCATGCTTGTTTTCTAGAACTCTGCTTAGTCTAAGGAACAGCATGTATGCAAACACAGTCAAATGGCCTCTGGATCTGAGCTCTTTTCTCTGCACATCATCTCATAGACTAACTATTCAATCTGCATCCTGGAGTCAGACTCTCAAGTTCTCAGTGAGAGAAAATTCTCATTGGAGTCTGGCAGAAGGAACATATCATTTTGTTCAAAAACACTGAATATGCAGTAGCAGCTGTGAGTTGTCAAATCCAGCATAGGATTATACTCCACATCATATGCTTCAGCACTTTATACAGACTATGTTTAAATTAATTTTTAATTAGCTCATTATACAGATAGAAGATCTGCTCATCTCAAGTTTTACAACCACAACTTTGCCTGCAGGTCTCTCTATCAGACAGTTGGATGATGGCAGCACCCAACTTCAGCTGGAAGTGCTCAAACCCCGCAGCAATGAGACTAATATTAAAAACCCTGATAGTATCAGGCACCACACTCCATTATATCATGACTGCATTTCCATCTTCATGCTTAGTCTTCTTAAAAAAGCTTGTGGAGACCAGGGGCTCATGACAGCTGGAAAACCTACATGCCACAGAGAGCCAAAGATATCTGACTGTGCATAATGGTGCTACCCATAAGCTTGGCATAGGTTTTGATGATGAAGTGCAAGGTAAGCCCACCCAAAGTGATTCATATGAATTGTTGGTCTGGAGATCTCAAACCACAGATCTCCCTCTTCTTGCTGGAGAAGATTTTCTAGACATGCCTGATGAAATGTGATGGTGCCAGTTGCCTGTATTAGTATTGCCTGCTTTGGAAATACCTTTTCTCCTTTGTTCCAAATCTGTTCCCTGTCATGAGATACACTGCAGATGTATGTAGCTTGAAGCATGAATAGAAGTGGCTGACAAAGTTCTAACTTTACAGACCTGGAATTAGGGTACTTCTAAAGCCATTTGTTTAGGTTTGTACAGTAAATATGTTGCACAGCAAAGGACAGGCCCCAGACCACTTGAGATCCAGGTATTGTGCTTAACCAGAGATCATCCTTATCTCCCTGATTTCTGTTTGGTAACAGTTCCTTCATTAAAAGTTTTTAGTTGCATTAACACATGCTACTTAGAGCTTTCAAACTATCCCAGTGTAAAAAGCTGACCACAGTTATTGTGAGATTATTCCAAGAATTTGTTTTGTCTTTTGTTTTTTTTTCTTTCCATTTGCTATCATAAATGCCCTCAGAGAAGTAATTTCCATGAGATCAGGAGCTGGACATTTTATATGCTTCAGTATGACTTTTTAAGGATAGCCATGTTGCAGGAGACTGGCTTCACACTCATCAGAGGCAAAGGCTGTCAGCTTGACACAAACTGTAAACTTGACTGAAAACTTCTTGTGGAAGTGTATGATTTGTTCTTTATGCTACAGCAAATCTTTATGGAGGGATATTCAATCTCAATTTAGTTTCTATGAAATCCTGTTCTTGGCCCATGTACTACACTCCAGTGACAAGAGGTGATCCAGCTGCAAAGACTCCTTAAACTATTGTCCAACGATTCACACCTCTGGAATTTCATAAGAAATTGAATCAACTGAATGCATGGGGGGTTAGACAATGAACAGATCTGAATGAGTGGCGAAACCAATGACTCATCTAAGTTTCTAATTTCATTCCTGTACAGATTGTTTATCTAGGAAGAACAGGGCAGGGAATGTGTGAGGATATATGTGCTGTTTCTTTAGAGCTGTAGTAGAAAGTTAATTCCTAAACAGAATCTCTGTTCTGAAGCAGAGATGGAGAACAACTGATTTGCTATAGGGCTATCATGAATTTATTTATTTTTATGACATTTCTTGTCTTTTATGTGTAACAAAAGATAGTGACTTTCTTCAAAGCCCATCTGTTTGAGATCCTTCATTGTTATTGATTTCCATTCAACTCCTTCCAGTTTCTCTATGAGTTAATGGCATTCAAGGGCCAAAGCCTAGTGATATATTTGTTGTAGTTTTATCAATGCTGTACAAAGCCTCATCTCTTCTCTAGTTCCTGATTGTGGTAAGCCCAAGGACGGAAAACCAAGTAGCACTGAAGAATTTCAATATCCTGTTTCACTGCAAGCTCACATTAAATTTGTTATTCTCTTTGAAGTCAGCAGAAAAGCCCTGACTGACATCAACTGAGTATCTGGTTCTGTGTTTCTGACAACATTACTGCTTGTCTGGTGTAGCAGTCCCTGTGGCCACTGACAGTGAAAAGTAGCTGAGGTGGTTTCTCAGAGGCTGGGAATACTAAGGGCCCAGATAATTCACCCTCCAACCAGCCTGGCATCCCCCTCACCTCTTCTTTTCAACTTGTGCTGTTAGTGGCACTGCCACTGTGTCATGGGTCTGTGCTGAATTGTTAGTAAGGATACAAATGAGGACATGGAAGTAACTGTTGGGTATGAAAGTAAGCACATATTTTGCTTGCCCAAGAGTGGTAATGTTCTCAATGAACTTGGCTATTTCTCTGAATTTAGATGTTGCAGGGGGATTTTCTGTAAGAGACAGGCATCCTGCCTCCAAAAATATCTTGTGCCTCATCTCTCAAAACCCTTCGTAATGTACCTTGCCAGTTATATGTTGCTGAGCAGGAAGGTTGAGAGGATTATTTCAACTGTGGCAATCACTTTACACCTTGAACCATGAGATCAGATTACTTTTGGCATTTAATTTTGAAATATTTCCCCCAGATGTACAGTACCTTTGCATGTTTCCTGGATGAAATTCATTTTGTTCTTTCCTGCTCTTATTTTTAAGCTTTTTCAGAGCTTCTGTGTTATTTTTCTGTCTTCGCTTGTATTTGCAACACTTCCTAACTTAGCATCTTCTGCAAATTTAATTACTATATCAACTTTTTATGTCACCTGATTAGTGGTTTTAAAATATTACTGAATATCACTTCAGTTTAACACAGTCTCTGCAAATTTCCCAAGGGGCAGTTGCCTCAAATCATTTGTTCTTGGGGGTTTGTTCATGGCTAGTGTATGTGACACTGTGGATGTACATGAGACTACTCAACAGAAATTGCTGATGCCAATTAATGCTTTCTTTGCTCTGAAAGACTTGATCTACAGACATCTCAAAGGTGTGAAACAGCATAATTAGGGCATAGGGACATGGTTGTGCAATAGCACATATGAGTTTTCTACAGGAAATATCTAGCAAAAGTGAATTTAAAGCTGTCCCAAACATGCTTCATGTCATAGGTGAAAAAATAAGGACTACCATAGGGAAAGAAGACTCAGGTAGTCCAAGCAAGCCTGATAGTTCTTTTAAGGATCAGGATTAGTGAAAGCAGTGGTAAAGAAAGATGTCCAAGGACAGTGCTTTGCAGTGCCCTAAAATGGTGTGTTGAATTTGATTTTTAAGTGGAAACCAGGGAGCTAAGAAAGAAAAGCATGAAAAGAGAAAAAATACTTGAGATGGCCATTTCAAAAAAATGGAGTAAGAAAGTTTTGGGACAAAAAAAAAAGAGATGTGTTGATGTAGCTGAGGCAGCAGGTGTCTAATATACGAACTCTGAGCAGTAGAATAAAGAAAAGGCTGAATTTTTAGCTTTTAGACCCAGTTTTATGTTACCATCTAAACAAATGTAGTTGAATATTTCAGGTGAATTTCCATTAAATGATTTACTAATGTCTGATGTATCATACATAGTTTAACTTTTTTTTTTTTTTAATTCATCTGTACAGCAGTTTAGTAAGAGTGTAACAAGTTCCCTATGTAACGTCTTAGTGCTTTACACAATCTCATGGTTCTTGGAGATTATTTTTTCCTGTGCCTGTTTGACTTTGGTGGAGATTCCTTACTGGGCTGGCGCATCTCTTTAAATTCCTTCTTCTTCTTTACCTTTTGTGATTGCCTATATTATTAGTACAGGACAAAGAACATAATGAGATGCTTTGTTTTACTGTGTTTCTTTTTACACAAGTCTCTAACAGTTCAAGACGAATTTTTTATTTAGTGATTTTATAGTGTTATTTAATCACTATATCTCCACTATAGTGCATCATATTTTGCAATTACTGCCAATTCCATTTTAGATATTTTATTTGGTCTAATTTTGAACCAGGTGCTAGGTGCTGAGCAAAAGCAAAGAAAGCATGGGCTTTTTCACAGTGAATTTGCAGGTTATTTATGGTTGTTCTGCTGTTCTGGTGTTTGGAACTGATAACATTGCATTTTAAGCATCGTTAGCACTCTAAAACAGTCTTCACCACACTGGAGATTTTAATGAATATGCTTTTGCAGAATGAAACTGGAGAGGTTAGTTGTGTTTCCTGATTGTGTTTTTTTAACCAAAACCCTAATTTATAAGACCACAGAAAAGTGATGGTCAGATAGTATTTAAACCAGAAATTGTGCTATTTTACAAGAGCTTGTCATGATGCCCAAAGTTCTTTGTGGGGTGTAGGCAGGATTTACTTAATCAAACTTCAGCAATCTAGTATGCATGTGTGAGTATATGAGGTCCAGGCTCCTCACATACTGAATTAAGAGAGGTAGGTACCCACCTCTTCATTGTCCTCTGGAAGTTCCCCTTTCACATAAAGCCTGCTGGCTGAGGGACCTCTAGGAATAGGTATCACTCTCCCATTGTGCAGCCACACTGCTGTCCTCAAGCAGGAATTTGCACAGGCAGTCTCAGTTGTGAACAGTTATGTGGGTTGTTTTAGGAGTTGTATCACTAAATCTAGGACAATTGTCCACCCTTGAAATCACAGCTATGCTTAGGGATCAGTGCCATTGTGAGAGGGCTGCAGGCAAAGGTGATCAGCTGGTCATTTACAGAGAAGACAGTCTGGGTTGAAGGGGGTCAGATCAGGAGCTCGTCTGTAAATGAAAGCCCTGCCCTCACTAGGCTACACTAGGCAGTGAAAAAAAAGGCAGAGTGCACTTCTCTGGTAACCTCACTTATTAGGCAATTTTAATACAGCTGTAATGAGCTCCCTTCAAGCCAGACCTTGGATAAGGCCTTAGAAATGCTCAGCTGCCATGTGGCTTGTAACAAATATCACAAAGTATTGATTTATTCCATAACCACTCCCTGCCATGTGTTATGTAAATAATGATGTTTGATAGAGTGTGTGGTTCTTCGTGCTGTAATGCAGAGGTCTTGGGAAGGTCTTGAGTCAGAAGATGAAAGGCCTACTGTCTCCAGTTGTCCTCAGGATGTGTGCATGACACTGCAGCTGCATACACATGCGCCAAGCCCTTCCCTTTTGAGTGCATTTAATAATCATGATTTTACTATTATGATTTTACTATTATATATCTGGATCTACTCTGGCTGGGCATAATCTTCTAATTACATAGCTTTGAATTTTCTCAAATTGTCTCTGTAACACTGTTACTTATTCTCTACTGGTAAAACTGAATTCACAGTGCTTTCACTGCATATGCTTATATCTCTACAGATTTAAGTTAGAAAAAAACATGCAGTCTGAAAACACCACTAATTGTACCTCAGCTTGTATGTTGCAGAGCAGCCTCATTCTGTTTTCCCACAGCCAAGGGAAGGCCTCAAGGCCAAAATGTCACCTCAGATTTCTTTTGATCTCAACTTATATTTTATTAACCCTTTTAACTTCACTGAGGGTGTGCAAGGAAACATGTATATTCCCTTTCATATAAACCCAGTATTGTCCTTACATCTTGCGTGCAAATGTATGGACAGTTTTTCATACAAAGGATTATTTAGATGTAATCTATATGCCTTGTGAGTTCCAGATAAGAAGGGGCAGGCAGCATTTATTCTGCAATGTTTATGATTTATTTGCCTTTTATTTTCTCTCTTTAACTCCATCCAAAATATTTCTGAGTCTTAGTGAAATATAATACTAGAAGCCTTTAATGGCACCTTTTCATCTCACAATTGCAGAGTGCTTTTCAGGGCTTAATTAAATTTTACAGCATGCCTTTCAGGTGAATGTAATTTGAATGCATCCATTCCCGCTTGTGAGGAAACTGAGGCAGGGAGCGGTGATTAGCTCAAGGCTGTGAGCCAAATAAAATATTAGAGTAAGAATTATGGCCCAAGAGATTAGGAGATTTGATAATTTCAGAAAAATTTGGTTCTTAAAAATTTCATCAGACAGACAACACGGATGATGGCTGCCTGAATGGCAGAGGAGCCAAATAGCTTCCAGACTCTTACTTTCCTTAGCCTTTGTGATGACTAGTGCTTTATGCCTCAGTCCAGTTTTGGCCTCACCAGTCTTTGGACACACCAGATGCTTGTTCAGTCCTCCAGTATGATCAGGAGAAAAGGAGTGAGTGACTACACTTTACCTCTGCCATCTTCTCAGCAAATGGTTCAGGCCTTTCACCCCTTTCCACTGAGAGGACTCTTAGAGTGGGACTTGAATGCATCCACCCACTCCTACAGCCATGGTGTTCTATGAGATAAGCTCTGCAATGTTAGTTGGAAAAGGCCTGAAGCTCCTTACCTGGTGGTCATGGGTGAACTTTTCATCCATGTTCCCCCTGGAAAGTATAGAAAGCAGCCTGTCGTCTTCTGTGGGTAAGCAGGTAGAAGGGGAGAAAGCTGCTGAGACAGGAGCGCTCATTCATTCTGCACATGTATCTTCTGAAGATTCTCTACAGGTTTGGTCATCAGCAGTTACTACCCAAACATGGTTGCTGGTGATGCTGTAGGATAGGCCATAAAGCATCACATGGGAATGGGTTAGGATAGTGGAAGATACTATTTCTGGGTCCTCAGTGTTCATAGGTCAGAAATCACACTTGATTTGGCCAGAGACTGACTGCAAGGATCTCCATGAGTGTCGCTCCCTCACTGTGTGCTACTATCTGCAGAGGGGATGGCATTATCCAGCCTGTCTGGCAGGCCTGGAACTCACATATGCTGCAATTTAAAAAGCAGGGTGTTGATGCTTCTTTGAAGGTGTGTGAAGGAAGACTGAAATCAAGCACGTGAGAGATCCCACAGATACAGTACGCAGGCTGAGAGCACCCTTTCCTTTGTACCTGCTATCAAATGAGAAAAGGTCATCTGGCTGTGAGACAGGCTCAAAACAAACAGGTCGATGCTTTTAATGAGCTAAAGAATCAGTCTTTGGGAAATTCATTCTCTCAGTAGAGAAGCCAAAGATTGAATGATGTCCCTCTGTCACCAGACACCAGTCTCAGATCCAGAGGAAAGCGAGGACACTTGTAGTGCTTTGCTGCCTGGCTCTGCTACAGCCTCAGGCTGCAGTGGGCAAGCACTGCCACATCTGGGCTTTCCAAAGCCTGGGCAGGGCAGAGCAACCACAATGCCTGACTCCAGATCCTCCACATAGCGTATGGAATGTGGTACACAGTATGTTTCCAGTGTGCTGTGACAGTCAGTCAGTAGCCACTAAGCAGGTATAATGAAGGCAAAGAGGTTTTCTGTTTCCATTGTTGTCAGCCCAGTGTCTTAAAAGTACTTACCTGGGAGTGAAATGGCTCCTCTTGGTTCTGCACAGGCCAATCTTCCATTGCTGTATTATGAAAAAAGACACTGCATGGTTTGTGTTTTTATGAGACTAGTATGATCAGAGTACAAATGAGGTCAGGCAACTCTTGAACAGGTTTTGCTGCTTACTGTTGATCATCTTTCTAATAACTTTCTTTTCTCCTTCATGTTGATCTCTTCTAATAGTGAAGTCAGCTGTGGCCACGAGCACAGGACATACTTTGACAGCAGCAGGACATACTCTGACATACTCACTGACACTGGAATATATCGTTTCAGTAGCATCATCTGGGTCAATAGCTGGCTCTTCTATAACTCTGTTGAAGGTTGAAGGCCTTGCGCGTTGTTCTTCTTTCCATCTTCTTTCCACTACATGAACATTGCACAGGGATCTTAAAGTGTGTGTAGGAAAAGGGACCTTGGGGACAGACTTTACTTTGGGGTTAGAAATACAGCTTTTTTTAATTTACAAGTGCTTGGTTGTGCATAAATCTGTTTCACTACCCAAACTTCACATCAAAGTATTTGTGTTATACTTGATGAGAGCAAGAGTGCATGTTTGTCATTGCATAAGTGAAACAGAAATTTCTTTGGGAGCAGGGAGACAGAGACCTGAACACAACACACTATAGAGGATGTGCTGCTAATTTAGTGGCAGAAAGTTTTGGGGATTTTACATTACTGACATTCCTCCAGATGAAATCTTCTGTAAAAAATGCCATTTTGAACCTATTTGTGATTGAGGCTATTGCACAAGGGTTCTTAGGCTCCTTTGAAACCTCTCTGTGGGGTTGAGTTAGTGACTTAGGAGAATCCAGGCCACCAGGATGGAGTGCAGAAAGTGCCCAGAAGCCTAATTTGCCTCTCACAGAGCACAAACACTCCCATTGACCCCACTGCTTGAATGCCTCTGCTGTCAGAAGAGAGCCATGGCAAGAATTCAGTCATGTATATCAGGAGGAATTTCTGCTGATCCCACACTGGGGAGAGCAAGAGAAATTCTCTGAGTGGAGAGAGCGTCCTCAAGATCAGGATGCATTCCTGTCCTTTGGTGAGAATGATTCCGGGGGTTGTAAAAAGTGTTTAGTTTTCAGGAAGATCAGCCACACTTTTCATTTGTCTTTGGAAGATTATTTTTGCTCTGTAAAGGGTTCTAAAAAATGGCAAACCAGTACAGACACATACAAAAAAAGAGAAAACACAAGGTTATGGAAAGAAGCTGAGATTCTATCTATTTTATTGAATGATCCTGGAATACAGTAACAAGGGGACAGTCGTGTGCTTAATCATCTCACTCTTACAAGTGGAAACGATGCTTGACAACAGAATGTACTGATATAAATGTGAGAGTAGGGGAAAGGAAAAAACCTAAGGAACAAAATAAGCATAATATGTAAACAATATTCTGCTAGGAGTATTTGTAGTGACAGATGCTTTGGTCGATAGGGCAAAAAATATATTTCTTTCTCCTAAAGGGAAATAGGTGGAAGTCCATCAAATAAACTTTGTCCTGGCATATTTTATTTTTGCATGGAGGAAAAGGAAAAGATCGTTTTTGATGTCAGATTTTTTTTTCTGCTGTTTTTTCCCCTCTCTGCCATACTAGAAAAAAAAAAAAAAGATCAGGGAAGATAAGCCAGGCAAAGGAAAAAAAAAGGCAGTGGGGAGGGGGGAAAAAAAGGTTACTCTGAGTATCAGAGAGGGGGCTAATTGTCAAGGTTATATCTCCACAGATGATTGATGTGAGGCTGGGTTTTTCTGTCAGCCTGTCAAAAAGCAGGAATGTTTAATGTTCTCATTATTGGTTACGCTGTTGTGTATATTTCTCTGTCAGCACTACGGACCCATCTGAACTGCCAAGGCACTTCAAAGCCCTGCAGGTCATTTATCATCCTCCTGACGCTGCGAATGTTCAGCCTCAGCTGAGTGCCAGGGATTTGTTATGACTTGAGAGCCAGCTGACAGACAGGTCTGCTGCAAAAAGGATTCCTTTTTGTCACACTGCGAAAACATCAATGTTCCTATAATGGCCTACAACTGTCAAAGGGGACTGCCACCTGACAGTTGTGTGGTCTCACTAATTTGCAGCCCGGTGACTTGTTTCCTTGAGTTTAGATTCAGTTACGGTGTCACATGCAAACAGGTCACCATCTGTCGTCCTGTGCCAGGGGGCACATGGTAGGGGGTGGAGAGGGAGAGAGAGTGAGAGAGAAGGAGGAAACGATGAAGTGGCAAACTGGGGGTGGGGGAGAGGCAAGGGGAAAATAAAAACGGCCATGCAAATCAAAGCTGCATCTTTATTTTAGATTGCTGTTTTGTGAGTGTTTCTAGCCGACCACAATGTGAATCTCTGAAAGTTGTGCTGAAAATTGAGGCAGGGAAAGAAAGGACCTTGCAAAGAGCCAGAGCTGGGAGGGGTGGGGGCTGGGGGAAAGGGGGGGGGGGGGGGGGGGGAGAGAGAGAGAGAGAAATATCAGGGCTTTGTTTCCTTTCCCAGGCCATGACATGATTAATCGTTTTCTTCTGATCTAATTTTGGAACATGAAAAACAGCACATTTGTCTTGAAGAAAAATGATGTGCCGTACTGCGCAGATGGAAATTTCGAGCAATGAAAAAGATTAAAGTGAAATTCCACTCCTTAGACCTAATCATGAGTTGTAGATTATTCTGTCGTTCTAACCAGATGGTAGGCTTGATTCCACAACCCCCTTCTTATATTAATGAATACTAGACTGTTATATTTGACTTAGGTAAGTGAAATGTCTATCAAGCCTAATGGACTGCCAGCCAGCATAACACATGTTGTACCACTGAGGGTCCTTGCTGCATTTTTCATGTTTTATACTAATGTAGAACATTTTGTTTCCTACTGTTTTCCATCATTGTCACTGTTTGCTAAATATTTTCACATGTAGGGGAAAAAAAAGTAAAAAACTTGTGTCCAGAGCTAATTTCCTCACGTTGGTCACAGCTATAATTCTACAAGTAAAACAGTCACCCGAAGCAATGCATACAAGAACTCAATAGTAACTTGATTAAGTTCCCAGTCAACAAGACTGCACTAGGCTGTATGTTAACAAACCTAATTATAGGCAGCATGGTGATAAATTGTGCAGGGTGCATGTAGCACATCTCTGAGGTCATGTCTAGAAAAGAAGTTTTACCCCAGGGGACAGGGATGGGGTGTCATTTCTAAATAAAGTAAATGCAGGTTCACCGATGTTTCCCATTGGGTTGCCTTCCGTTTTCTGACAAATGTTGTTCTAGCAAGGGTGTCCCAAGAGATCCTTGTGAGAACGGAAGAGTGGAGGAGGAGACGGATGAGAGGCTGGGGGATTCTCTTTAACCTTTCCAAGTGTGCAGTCCAGTGACTGCCACACAGCTTCTGCCATGCTTGGACTTGTCAGAGCCATGGGTCCTGCTGATCGTATGTTGGGATGGGTGCCACCACTTGTGATTACAAACCACGTCACCATTTTCAGCGTTTAGCTGAACAAAATGGTGCTTGCCACGTATGCTGGATGTGAGAGAGGGATGGAATCTCTTCCTTGTAAGTGAAGTTAAAAATCTCTGGTTTCTTCCATTGAAAAAACACAGGCCTTTGTGCCTGAGTGGCACCCTGGTTCCGTTGGGGAGCATGCTCCCAGGTAGAGGAAGCGTGCATGCACAGTGCTAATTTTAAACATTGAAAGAATCAACAGGATGCACGGATCAAGTTACTCTCTGCCTAGGAGAGAACAAATCCAGAAACTTGAGTAAGCAGTCAAGAGTTGTCCAAATCAGGACTTACTGAAGTATGATGGATACAATAAAGTTATGAAAGTTCATTTAGGCTGAACAAAGAAAAGCAAAGCACCAAAGTACACCTCCTAACTGAGAAACTAGGAAATCTACATGTGAAGTCTTTTTGATAATGGAATTAATTTAAAGCTTACATCATTGCTTTAGGGATTTTATTCTCACTATTTTCAAACTGTTTCTTCAGAATCCTGAACTCTGACAGATATGCCTTTCTCAGTGAAGTTAGCATTGATTTTAACTGTTGAATAAGGAGTCTTAGACTGTGCTATAGAATAAATCCCAAATGGTCCTCCAGTATGACTGCCCTGCACTTGGGACCCTCATTGTTGATGATTTTCCATTTTTCTCACAGAAATAACATTTTTTGAAAGAATGAAGTGAGGAAGGCCTAAGCAGAATGCTTATTGTATCTTGCCCACACTAAAAGCAAACAAACTGGAAGTCTGGAAATAGTATGTCTTAAAAAGCTTTTCATTGTAATTAATTTTGATTAGCTTTTTTTATTGGTACAGATTGGCTCTATCTGAGAACATAAACTAAAATACCAATATGCTTTCACCACATTTCTTTTACGGTTGGATTTAGATTCTGTCTTAGCCCTCCCTAAAGCTTGCTCTCAGGGGATAAAAAAATTTCATTCATGAGAATTCCTATGCAAAATATTGCATGGCAGATTTTTTCCAATTAATTTAGAATGAAACTCCCACTTAGTCCTTTATACTGCTCTCAGTAAATGCAGGGTAAGTTACCCCTTTAAAATTATCTGTACAGATTACCAGCCTCTGTAGTTCCTAACCTCTGGGGAAAACTGGCTTTTTGCAGTGCTGCTTCTCTTCTGTGCAGGGCATGTGGAGCTGACTTGGCAGTGAAGGGAAAGTAATTTGTCCCTGACAAGGGCCAGTTGCAGACTATTTCTTCACTGGAAGAAAGTGACAATCAAGCAGGAAATTGTGACTGCAGTTCCTTATTTGAACTGATCCTTCTTAGGAGCTAGTAGACATATCTTAACTTAGCCTTTAGCTTGTTTTCCTCAGTCTCAGCCTTGCTTTCCGTGAAATGTCAAGGACCTCGAATTCCTGCAGTGTTTACAGTTTGACCTGTGGAATTTGTGGCCTGCTTAGAGTGTCGCAGATTTACAATTATATTGTGAAGGTAACACAAGAGAGGCAGGCAGTCCTCTTCCCATTAGCATTTCCCAGAAATGGCTGCAGTTTTGGGAGAGGACTTTGACCTAGTGAGGAAGAGAGTAGCACATCTGGAAGGGAGAGCAAACTGCCTGTTGCTGTTGAATCCTTACTAAGCCAACTTGTTTCTAAGTGCGGGGACAGATGGATGGATGGAAGGCTGTGTTATAGCTATAGGGAAGCCTCAGAAAGCATTTGTCTTCCTGGAGGAGTGTATTACAGCCTTTCTGGTCTGCAGTGGGTTATCACCCTGCTGTAGCTTTGATTGATGGCAGCAGGAAATAAAGGTCCACTCCTTGTGCTCAGGAACACTGCCTAGGAGGGCAGGACCCTGACCAGCTGGAACGGCTCTGTGGGTTTGGAAGCAGTAGGTAATACAGCAGGGTCAGCAAGATGTTTGCCAGTGTCAGTGCCTCCAAACCCTGTGTAAGTGCTCAGAGCTAGGGTGCTTGTACCCATGGATGAATCAATTTGCCCACAGAGGGCTGACAGCTCTGACACAGCCTGATGTCAGCTTTCTGCAAACATGAATCTATGGGTCTTAGCATTTTGGGTGGATGTATTTTCCTTGTGTGGCAGATGCCTTTCTAATATTCTAGGCCAACCAAAGGCAGATTTGCACACTATCTGTACATACCCTACCCTTCATTGCCTGTTGCCTGTTTTACTTCAGAGAAAATTACTCTATTCATCTTTCTGATGTGAGGTTCAGATCATCAGATGCCATAGCCGTTCCCCCTGGGCAAAGTGTCTCCCTCTGGTGGGCCTGGAGGCAAGGGAGGAAGGAGCAAATTCTTTCTCATCTGAACTGCAAAGCCATCTCTTAGAACAGTTGTCGTGTGAGAGGTGACAAGTCTCTTTTCTTTCCCTCTACTGTTTATTTCTATTTTATGCATATTCCCAACTTCCTGTTCTCCATGCATTCTGCTTGTTTTTGTACCCTGTAACTTTCGTCAGTTTCTTTTCTTTCGCATGTGCTCAAGACACAGCACAAGTTGATACAATCTAATACAAACTTCCCTGTTTGCTCTATCATAAAATGTAGTGCCTTGTGTGTTCATTCTCCTCCTGTCATCAAGTGCCAGCTTCAGCAGGACTTAGTACTCCAGGTTCTTCCTGCTGTCATTTTCACTTCTCCCCAAGGACTAAACATTTAAAACCCAAGAAATGCTAACTGAGATCCTAAGTAACACTTGAACCATGCTGATCTTGGGTAAACAATTCCCAGAGTGTTACCATTCCTGATGTTGAAAGAGCAGATCAGCGAAAGAAAAGAATGTGCATACAAATTCTCAATAATTGGGCAGCCATCAAATTTCTAAATATTGAAAGATTCTCTTAAAAGACATTAACTTTATGTTTAAAATGACACACCGACAGAGGAGCCTACCATTCATTCATTCAAGACTTTCACTCATTTAAGATTTTTAATAGGAGTTAAGGGTTTAAGGCTAAATTTAGAAAGCAGAATACTGGGTACTTTTTTTTTCCTATTTCTTATGTAAATATTTATATATTTAAAATTTGCTTTATTAAACTGATTTTTGCAGTCTACACAGCAGACAAGTAAGAGGAATGATTGCCCATCACCCTTTGTGCAAAACGTTTTTTGCCCAACCACATGCCTATATGGGAGGTCGTATCAGGTGCTGAACAAAAACCTGATCTTTGTTGGCCAAATTCCAGCTTTTCAGCATAAGAGCGGGTATATATTTTTACTGAAAGGTAAAGCAGCAATATTTCTTGCCTAAACAAGGCTTTAGACTCCCATCTCTTCCCAAAGTACAGCTTGGGTTGTATGAGGCCTTCACTGGCTTCAGGAGCTTGGTGAGGCTCACCTGAGGCCTTGTCCCACAACCTTTGCCTCCATGCCTACTCAGCCTTGGGCTGTCTTCTAAGCCAAGTTATAGGTGTTCCAGGCCATCCATTCATGTTTGTGGCTTCCTGACTGGCTTTTTGGGGTGAACTCCAGAAGTGCCCTGCAAGGTAACTTTGTCTTCTGTCTGTATCCTGGGTGTACCTTAGAGCTGTGTCACAAACCCATTTTCAGCCTTCTTTCTTGATTGTGCTTCCTGGAAGGATGCTGCCATTGACTCTTTATCTCACTCGGTCTGGGACTGTCAATGGACTCTATTACAATCACCAGCCTGGTCCTGTTCAGGCAATGTGGGGCTTCATTCAAGTTACCTTCATTTCCCAGGTTCTCCTCTCCTTGGAGAAGCCCTGCTCTTTCTGCTCCCTGATGAGTGCCCCCATTTATAATTCATGTGTGCACTGCAGCAGGAGAGCTCCCAGGCAGCCTGCCTTTAGCCAAGGTCTGGCCCTTCCACGGCCCTGTTCCATGTTCCTTGCTCAAGAAAAGCAGAGTCTGCTTGCACATCTCACTGCCACACATAGTACCATGAACAGTGGGTTTTCAAGGGGCTGGAGAAGAATTCTGTTCCTGATTCTTCTTGGTTTTGAAAGCAGTTCCTGCTTCAACATGAAATCTTTTTCTTTTCAGTAGTCACAGAACTCTCTAACTTGCTGTGTGACTTTGTGCAGATTCAAAATGGCTTCCTGTCCCCATTTGTTAGTGGAAGGGTTAGAGTTTCCCTGGTGCATTGCCAAATTCATATAGAAATTCAAATGTTCTTCTTGATGAGATGCTGTGTTCTGTAATGCTTAAGGAAAGCATAATATCCTTGAGGATATATATAAATACACTGGTATATGAAGAAAAACCCCACAGGATTTTTAAATGAAAGAGTTGAACATCTAGCCTGTATCTCAGTTTCTGTTGTTGTTTTCTAGAAAAATACACTCACAGTAAATTCATACCAAATTTCTCAGTAAATCTGATAGGGAGTACTTGAAAGGCTTCAGCATTATTGCAGGCTAGCTAACATAAACTGACAATAGTAGATGACTGTGGTGAAATACTCATGTTTCCTTAGCCCTGCTTCTTTTTCTGGGATGTTGGTTCTGAGAGCTTCTATAAGCCAATGGTGTTACCACATTGTTAAAGTTAATCTCCAGATTGGTGTAAAATTAACTGCAGAATTCTATTTTTGTGGAGAAGAGTTGACACTGGAAATAAGTAAATCTTCCCTACCTCTGTCCTATGACATGAATGTTTATAAACTCTAACCCAGGCTGGTGTAAGGGCAGGGAAATAGAAGTCAAAACGGTGATTTAAATGATCAATGATAGAATTTAAATACTAAATTCTTATTAATCTAAATGTGAATTAGTTAGCTAAATCCCCATATCCTTTCAAAAATATGCCAGTGTTTTACTACTCATTTTGTCACTTTTGTATATAGTGACAGATTTTGTAAAACTGCTTCCATAAATGAACAAAACCCCAAATGTGTATCACTAAAACCTTAGAAGACAAACTGATTAGATTTCCTGCGGTGGAATTACATTATCAAACAAAACACAGGTTTTGAAATGCAACACCCCAAAAGAAATACAGTTGGCTGAAAATTCCCATAATGAGAAATCCATGAGCCTAAATATTTGGTGTTCCTGATTTGCTCACTTCCTCAGGTTAATGTTTCTTCAACATGTTTCCAGTTCTTTTTTATTTTTTTTTTCAGCTGAATTGGTTGTTGTACTTTCAAAGGTGACGATTTGCAAATGATGATTTCCAGCCTACTGTAGTCTATGTATGGCAGAATGTCCATCAAGTTGCCTCTAGGTGACATTAGTAGTGCAGTCATTCAAAATGCAGCCTGACAGCATTTCAATCAATTCACTTTTCAACACTAGACATCAAATATACATTGCAAACCCAGCACCTGCTCTACTTGTAGTATGACATCAAATAGGTTAGCCTCGGGTCCTAAGACAGAGGCTGTCTCTTGAGCTGCTACATTAAGGAGTGACTTTGGCAATGATACTCTTGGAGATTAACACTCCACCAAAACTGGCTCTCGATCTACAATACCGTATAATCCCTTTACTCCTTGTGTTTGTCTCTCAACACAGTCCACAGGAGCTTTGTGTGTGCTAGATGAGTCAGCCACAGAGCCTAGCTCTTAACCTCATCCTGTAGACCTTCATATTTACAGCAAAGGTGGGAGCAGAATGGCAGCTATGCATTCATAAAAACTCGTCCCAGGTCTGAGCTCCTTGAGGTTAACTTCCTCCCTTTTGCAACTACTGCATTGCAGTACCCCTTGAGGTGGCAAATTTGGCAACTCTTCATGAGGTTTTGGTGGTTGTATCAAGACCCATGCTTTTAAAAGAGCAAGGGAAGCATTTAGGATAATATCCAGCTCTTGTCATATTGCCCTTGAGATGAAGAGGCCTGGCTACAGCCATCCCAGGACTTTGTCTTTTCCTTGGAATCAAAAACAGGTAAGTTAGTGGTGTCCTTGAAAGTACTCAGTACTCTTCTGTACTTTGGGCTGAGGTAAGGTCTATTCCTTGACCTAAAACACCCTATACTGTGTGTACTGAATCTTATGGGTAAGATCAATAATTTCCTTTAAATGAGAGGGCAACTAGCTATTGTCAAACACCATGGAGGTGCCTAACAAAGTAGGCAGGAGGTGAGTGTGCCCAGGATTTCAAGTCCAGAGAAATAAAAAAGGCATGCCAGCACTCGTAAACCTTATAAGAACAGTGTGAATCCCCCTCCTTTTGTTCTGTTTGCTAATCAGGCTTTGGTGCTGATGGCATGACTCAGATAAAACAGTACTGTAAAGGCATAGGCAAGGGCATGGGCATGCAGGCCACTGTGTGACTCAGGCACAACTGGGGCCTTCTGAGGTGGCCCTAGGATACAGGAGTGGGGATCCAGGTGTGATAGGTTTAGAGAGAGAAAGTTTTGATGCGGCCTATTTACCACATGCGTCACCACCATCCCTACTAGTGCTGTAGAAGATGTGATCTTTTGTACCTAGAAGGACAACACCTGGTCCACCCCTGACTGAATTCCAGGTACTAGGCAGGATGGTGCTGATCACATAATCACCTCAATCCTAGAGCCAGGGATTGCAGGTTTGTGTTTCTTATGCAGGACAGCATCTCCCTCTCAGTGTGCACAGGGAAAGGTGACCAGCTGGCCTCACCATTAGCTCTGAGCTCATAGCAGGCGGGAGATTTGTGTCCCCTTGCCCTGCAGGAACTGCCAGCAATCACATTCCCGGAGCTCCACAGAGGACACTGCCCTGCTCATTGTTGCCACTCTTGCTGAGGGATGCTCCACAGCAGGAATGTGAATGTAGCAGAAGATATGCATCCCAAGTGGCACAAAAGAGGTAATGTAGTACCCAATAACCTTCACAGATGAAGCAAACAGCTGAGTTGAAAAAAACTGTCTTAAGTATTTGAAAGGTAGGAAATTGTATGGGGGTGGCAGAGATTATTCAGAGCTACTAATTCAGTATGGAGGGATGATTTTCTTGTTGAGGAGTTACTGAATCTCTTCCCAGTGGAAATGTTTGGCTCTGGAGATAGACTGGATACTGGTAAACCCCAGGTTAGGGCAAGGTCCTCCCTGCAGGCCTGCTCATTCTGCTGCTTGGGACATTCAGCTGGCTGGTGCAGTTCTATCCTGCAAGCTCACAGATGGTAAAAGGAATCAAGCCAGACTGAATGCTTGCTGGGGACACAGATGTGCTCTGAAGATTGCTTTGGTATTATATGAAACAACTGCTTTTTATTAAGTGATGAACTAATAATAAATAATTATAAATTATATTAGTGTATTACATTGTTGACATAACACAACACAAATATTTCTTAGGAGAGTGAATAAACATATAAAGCTATATTACTTTATAAATGAATTCATTAGTATTTATTACAATTACAATCAATTATTAAGCATTAGGGTGACTTGCTTGGAGACTGGAATTTTTTTTTGCTATTATCAATAATTTTAATTACCAACTTTAAGTACTGGTTATTTCCCTCACACATCCCAGGGCACTAATTTTTATACAGCTTCTAAAAATGCACAGTGTTTTTGGTTTGGGTAGCTTTGTAGTACATCACAAATTGCTGAAAATAGTTTCCTAGTTGTTAAGTTGAAATAGAAGCTCTGAGTGTCCCTCAATCAGTTATGACCTAGCTTGGGAGAGCTGGTTTATATTGTGCAATAAGAAATTTATTTCTCCAAAGTTTTATGCATCAGATCCAAAACACCAAGAGGCCAAGTTTGCCCATGTAACCAATTTTTAGGTCCTTCATGCCATCAAACAAATTATTGTATACTCAAAAGCTTACACACAATTTGTCTAACAACACATAGCATCTAGAAGAGGTTGCCCAGAGAAATTGTGGATGTCCCACCCCTGGAAGTGTTTAAGACCAGGCTGGATGGGGCTCTGAGCAGCTTGGTCTAGTGGAAGGTGTCCCTGTCCACAGCAGAAGATTTAGAACTGGAATACCTCAAGGGTTGCTTTTAAACCAAACCATTGTATTTGTTGCCTCAAGGGCATCTGTAGATTGTAATGGTCTCACTGTTGGACCCATAATTATTTCTGATGCTTGACTTGGTTGGCCCTACTACACTCTTCTAGATGTCCAACTAGACTTATTACAAAGTATTCAGACAGTCTATTTTCAGGTATCTTAATTTGTTAAACAGATACATAATGTGAATGTATTTTTTGAGTTGTTATCACAGGTCTTCATATCCTCACATCTGCTCCTTAGTTCTTTTCCCTTGAGCCTCCTCTAGCACTTCTACACTCTGATCTCTCAGGTTGTTGGTTCTGACTCCTTTGCCACCTGGCTGATGTGTTGTGCTTCAGACACACAAACTCTAACACAGATGTAAACATTTTCACTTCTCAACTGCCACACTTAATTTTGTGCATCGTATCTCAGTAGATGTGGGGATGCCTGGGCAGCTGTACCCCTGGCCCCAACCTTCCTTACCCTCTTCTATGGTACTGCAGCATCCCCTGAACTCCAGTTATCCTTACAGCTTTCCGCAGGTCCTCTGCTGATGGGAGTAGTGGGAGTAGGGTGTTGCCCTCCCTTCAGTGCTCAGGCAATCAGCCTGTGCCCTGTAGCCACAGTGAATGAAGGTGTTAACGAGGACACCTGAATTGATTTGGTGCTGACACTCAGCTGTTGAACCAATCATCAGACTATAAAAGCAGTGAGGTGGATTAACAAAGTATTTTGCATAGTACTTGGGAGCAAAGGCATTGTCTGTGCGAGGTAGGGTTGCTTTATAGTACCTTGTACAATGTTTTATGCTAGATCAATTCAGAGTTATTCTAGCTTTACTAGAAGTAGTTACATTTTTACACATTTTTAATTATTTCAGTGCTACTGAATGAATAGATTTTGGATGTTCTAAATGGGTTTTGCTGTCTGGAGGGAGTCAGGGGAGGGATGTCATGACTGAGGTTTTTTAAGGTTGCTCATTTTTTTTCCTTGTATTTTCAACACAGAGAAATTAATTAATTCCTCATGGAAGGTGCTCTGTGGACAACTCCTTTTCATCTTCACAAGTCCTGGAGAAGCAACAGTGGATTCCCCTGCCTTACTTCAGCCCTAGGCTGGTCCTCTGCACATGTCTCTCACATAAGGAGCTCTGTTTGATGGCTCTCCTTCTTTTCTGTTGAGAACATCCAAGGTGAGTGTTTGCTTCACAGGGGTGTTCCCCCCCATTCAGAGTGGTTAGTCATTGAATAGGTATGACCAGGTTAGCAGATACAGATCTACAAATGTTGATCTGGTATGATACCTTATATTATCAATAAGTGTGCAATTTTACTAATGGTACCTGAACAATCATTTTAAGTTGAAGTGTTTTGTAACCAGCAATATAACAGGTTGCCTGGAATTTGCTGTATAAGATTGTATATGATAGATATGCCTTGATTCAGCAGAAATATAGCTTTATAAAATCAGTTTTTGTCATGCTTTTAGTCCTGATGAAGTTACAGTAGTATTTTCCCTCTAGCAGAACTTGACTGAGATATTTTGCCTTCCATTATAACAATTAAATTTCTTTTACACATTTTAACCAGTAATTTGTTGCAAAGCACTTTGATATGCTCTGCTCAGATGGAAGACATTATAGAAGGATTTTATTTCTGTCAAAATGGAGTGAATGCTTAAAACATAAATAATAATTCGAATTTAGAAATAACTTGGCTTTAGCTGTCTTTACACTGTTGTTGCTCAACGCAGCACTGTTTGAAAGACTTGGTCACAATCTGGAACCCTGCTGTGCTAGAAGATGTATTGACACTGGACAAAAAGGTAGCCCTGCTATGAAGTGCTTTCAGTTTTCCCACAAACGCTTATGCAATTAAGTTGGAGGCTCCATTTGTTTGCTTGTTTTAGTGCTTGCTTTGGCTTTTTTGTTTTCCTCTTTCATGAATGATAATGAAAATTTATATTGAATGCACATGTTTTAACTGCCTAGAATACACCTAGGCAACACATGAAGGCTGTTTCCACTGGAGTTAAGGAAAACCCTTCTCTTTATTTCTTTTGTCTACAAATTTCTTTGAGTATCTTACTTCATGTTTTTAACATATGTACAAAAAATATGTAAAGCTAAATGAGGTTGAGTGCCACTGATGAGTGGCTAGAAGTATATTTCAAAAGAGATATGGTCATCCTCAGCCTCCTCTAAGCAGCCCTTTTCTGACCTTTAAAACCAGAACTACAGAATGTGGCATTTTCAGATAATGAAAAAAGCTATGGCTGTTTCACTGCTACTGCTTGTGTGTGTGAATAATTGTTCTGTAACATTGGAGGCAAAATTAGAAAACCAAAGTCATTGGTGATAAGAAAGCAACAAAAGCCACAAACCTGCCACTGGGGAAATTTATAGCAGGGAACTGACACAGAAGGGTGCAGCATATTCATGATGCTAGGGTCAATCTCATTCACTTTGTCTTGGCCCAAGCTATGTTTCCACCTGTTGCTTTCTATGCCTGTGAATTCCCCCAAAACTGCCCAAAGTATGAAACTAATCTGTTTTGGTCTGCAAGCAGTATTTCAATCTTTTAGGCTTGGAGATACTTGTTCTGCTTATTAATTTTGTGCTTTAGGTGAATACAGATGGTGAGGTAGGGCAAGAAGATTTATGTTGAGATTTATTGAGGGAGCCTATTTTTCCCCTCCTGGCTGACATCAATAGGGTTGTGTGGTCTATTCTCTTGGTCACAAAGTGCACCCTGAGAAAGTATGGAGAGGGCCCTGATTGCAGTCCTGCCTTCGAACAGGTCACAATTCCATTGTTCTGGAACAATAGAGGTTTTATAAACAAAGTCTTGACTAGAAAGATTGTGAGTTATGATACTACAGAGAGCCTTGCTGAAAGCAAAACAAGGCAAAAAAGAAACAGGGTAAGGCATAGAAAAATGCTTATAAACAATAAGTTAAATCTCAGGTCTTGAGCAATATATTGATGTTGGAGAAACTGTGCTACCTTACAGAATGCTGAGGCTGGTCTGTTAGTGTTTACACCACACAGTGTACATGCTGCATAATTACAGTGAAAATAAATGCACAGACATGCAAGTACTTAAAAATCTGGTTACTGCTGGCTTCAAAGTGATGGTTTGCATGCTTCAAGTTAGGCATAAACTTAGGCTTCCTGTTGGGGACCTGGAAGAAGCTGTGGATGATTCCCTCTCCCTGCATTGTCTATCACAGTCATCTCACGGTCCCTTCAGTTACTATTTCCAATGGCCACCTGTTGCCTTTCATCATAAATTGAGCATTACCCCAGCAAACTGTCCCCTTGGCAAGGCCCACTGCCTACTCATGTGGCAGTATTTTTGCAATACTGGCACTTACTCTTTTGAAGCATGACTGTCTTTTCATTTCACAACATGCAGTACCTGGTGTAACAGGTGCCCTGTGGGTGTAGAGCAATGTGAGTAGTGGGTGGAACAAGTGAAGGATGCTCTGAGAAATCCAGAGCAAGAAAGGAAGCCTCTTGAATTCAAGCAGCTCATGTGTTGAAGATATTCAGACTTGTATATATGTGAAATTAAAATTAATCCAACTATTAATTTATCTTTGTGCGCAGACATTTACATGGTCTTTTTATCTAGGTATTATTCAGTAGAGAGGAAATTAGCATTTCAATCCATCCAACCCAAACCAAGAAACTTTCCCTCTTTGGTACTAGCTTAGAAACATTATTTTTTTCTTCTCTTCTCTCTCAGAACTGTAGGTATCTGAAAAAATAAGCTCATATTACTTTGTTTTATGAGCTGCTAAAGTTTCTAATTTTGGTTGCTAGTGCCCAGAGGATGAGTAATCAGTTAATAAGCTAACCAGCCTTATGTTGTAGTGCATCAGTTTGATGAGGTTAATGTTAAAAATCTGGCATAAGTATTTGCAACCTTCCTGTGTTAGTAGAATGTAATGCTTTTCTATGTGAAGATCAACGAAACAAGCTGAGAGGAGAGAGGGAGGGAGGTCATGTCAGAAGGGATTGAAACTCCCTGTGTACTGGACTTCCTCCTCTATAGCTATGGCAAGTGATTATTACCAAAGAAAGGGTTCAACATGTATTCCAGTAAAGCAGGTGGTCAGAATGTCAGGCAATAACAATTTAGGAACTGCTGCTTTTCTGCTCTCTTTTTAAATGCATCTATAAAGAACATCCAAGAAGGCTGTGTGGAACTTTTCATCAGCATTATAATGAACTTGCTCTCATTTGTTAATAAGGGGATAATGGAAGATTAAAAGTATCCTCCTGCTATTTTCTTTTGCTTTTTAACTAAATTTTTAGTATAAGATGTCTGCTTACTCAAAGTGTGAAGCAAGTATTTAGATAAAAGGCAGGTAACTGGGACAGGACTGAAAATTAATTACACAGGAAAACACTGCAGTTCAAGTTTCTAGTAGGTGAAGCCCAGAGTCTCTTGGAATTTCATTAGTTCCAGTGAGCATGTTTTTACCACAAAACTAGATGCCAGAGTTTCTGCACCAGGCCTGTTTGAGAGGTGGGGAATGGAGGCTGTCCAGGTTTATCAAGCTGAATTTTGCATTCTGCAGCCCTAATCAGTCTGAAGCTAATTAGCAGCCTCTACACAAGAAGGCCACAAGTCATTAATCATAGGAGATGAGAGCAGTCAGCCCCCCATCCTTGACATTTCAAGAAAAGTTTTCTCTTGCACTTGTTTTTTTGTGATGGGGCTTCAAAAGTCGCAAGACTGCTTTTCGTGGTCAATAGTGTGTGAAGTAGAAGCCATGTCTTGATGTGACAGACAAGGGACCACTGTTCAAAGACCTATTGGACTCTTTTTTTTATTTCTTTTTTCCTCCTTCTCCCTTTCTAAATGCTGTCCTCTAATAGAATGGAGTCAACTGATGACTTTATTTGCTTTGAGTTGAAGCATAGTTCAGCTGGGAATAAAAAAGTTTTAACAAGTATGATTTTTGTTAGAGCAAAACTCAGGTTTTTTATAAAGCTGCTTAGTTCTTTTTAAAAGTTACAATCCTTTCTTATGCGCAGCTAATGAGGAATGAAAGTCCTTTCACATGCCTAATGCAGTTTAGTACAGTGTGTCTTGAAATCCAATGCTAACAGCTGCAGGCTAAGCGCTAGGAAACCCTTGCAGGAAAAAAAAACATTTCTTGAGGCTGTTGATCAAACTTCTTACAAAGAACTTGGAGAAGTAAATTTTAATAATAGGTTTGTTGTATTTAATGATGCTGAGAATTAGACAGTGTGTTATATTTTATTCTCTGGGCAAATGATGTGTAATTCTATCTGTATATCTCCCACAATAAGGGATGGGTGGTGTCTGTATGCCCGTCTAGCAAGTCTTACTGCATGGATGCCCATAGCATGTCCTTGCACCTGTTGATAGCATCACTGTTTCAGGCTCAAATGCTTACTACAATATTATGGCCATTTCAGAGCTTCTGGCCAGGATAGCAAGAAGAGGAGGTGTTTTTATAAGTAACAAATACAGTTCATACAGTGTTCTTTTGTTAATCATTGAATTTTCACTATGAGCAAAACTGTTTGTTGAAGGATAAGTTTTAGAAATATTTCTTGAAGACCTAAAGGTCTCCCCCAAGGCCTCTTTTTTTATCCTATTGAGTTATGTGGACTTTGTTGATTTACTTAAGCAATTGGAGTAACACTCAAAGCAGGTAATGGGCTTTGGTCTGTACAGCTCTCCAGGAGCTCCTGGTTCTACCAGGCACTATACCAAACTTAACATCCATCCATCCCTGTACCTGGAGTTGCCCACTGCAGACTGGGAGTGGTCCTGCTCTATTTCAGTAAGAATGATGTCTTCAAGGTGCTTCTTGTGCATAATCTCTGCATCTGGGGAGGTCATGAGATGATCACTTTAGGTGACAACAGGGAGATTAACCCAGTCATGAGTCTGTGATTGAAAATTTAGCTCTGGATAAGACTTCAGTGTGAGAAGGCCTGTGTTTTGATGCCTGAGTGGTGCACCTTTTATGTGTTGTTTTCTTCTGGGACCAAGGTTGTGAAGCCCTGCTAACCACCTTTTCATTACATTTTTATTTTCTATCCCCTCCTTTAAACATGCATATTCCCATGCTCACTCCTTGCTTTCCAGTTCTCTGTTTCTGAAATGTGAGCCCATGTGATATTCCAGTTCACACCTGGCTTTCTGTGCTGGCCTGAGTGGGCCTGGCAATTGGGCATCCCTAACAGAAAAAGGCACCAGGCAGAAACTTGAGCAAAAAAATGTTATGAGCACTGAAAGAGCCATTAAATTCCTCCTGTCATATCAGTGAAACTATACATACTTTGAAAAATTCCCCTAATATATCTTTAAACCATAGACCATAGCACTGGTTGTGGTCTAGAGTACCAGCTCTTACCTCAATAAGAGGCCATTTTCTTTCTTTTTGTCTCTACTACTGGGGGTGGGTGGGGGATGGGGATGGGAATATGATATGCATGTACATACAAATAAATTTGTAGGAAATCACATTAAGGATTTGACTAAGCCCACACAAGCAGAGAGTTAAGACTGATATTCTGTCATTACCTCAGCTCATTACATCTTGGGGTTTTGTTACTCATGTAGTCTGTAAGATCACCCGCTCTCTGGAGAATCCTATACTACCTGGAAACAAAGGGAAGTGTTGTGTTGTAGCTTTACCTCTGAAATTTCCTTGCTTTGCCAGTTTTCCTCAGTGTTACCATAAAGCAGTTCTTGGTGACTTATATGTATTAATGGCATTAATTAAACTATCAGCACAGCTGAATGGGAGAAAATGCGTCTTCTGAACTTGTTTCTTGAATAGGAGTAAATGCCTCATTAATCTTAAGCATCAACCCAAGAACACTGTGTTTGTTAGATAGAATAATAAATGACTTTACAGGAAATACACAATAGCAGATGCTGGAATGCATCCATTCATTAGTCACTGTGCATAAATATCCCCTTATTTCCATGAAGAGACATTTAATGGAGGGCCAGTCTGACAAACATGTGCAAGTTTTCACTCACTCATCGAGAAAATGGAAGGAGAAAATGTCATACAGATTTGCCTGCTGAACACAAAGTATCACATACCTTATGTGTGCTTTTTCTGCTCCTTGCCCATCTTTCATCAGATTGAAGTGTGTGTTAAAAAAAGGCAAAGCTGTTGGACAGGTTTTGGAAGCCCATAAGGCATTACAGTTATTTCTACTTCTTGGTTGCAAAGTCTGGGTCACTGCTGTGTCACTTGGAGGCAATCACCAACTTTACTCAAAGCCCAGTTGAGTGTCTGGTGAAGTCAGAGGAAGGCTATTTGCTTCAGAACCTTAAAAGAAAATATTGTTGGGTTTGTTTTTAATCATTGCTCCCAAGATACTAGGAAACAAGCAAACAAGCCTATTTCAGTGAATAATAGTGAATGTAGAAAAAAAAAGTTGCTTCCCTCCCACAACCTCTGCTGTCTGTTAGCTTTTGTAAGCTTATATGTAATTCCTAGTCTTGTAAAGTAACCAAGCCAATGAAGCCCCTCTCCAAACAGGAGCATCTACAATGTTTCAAAAGAAAGTGAAGTCTGTATATTAATGTTTTGCTTTCTTCTCCACATAACTGGTCAGTACTACTGTTTTTCTCAGATTGTTGATTCAATGCACAAGCCTATTAGATGTGTTATGGGAATACCTAAATAATTTTCTTGGTGCGTGCAATTGTTCCTCAATGCATGCCATAGTGAAATGGTCACATTATAGCATAATTGTTCTTAGAACGCAGTGACAGTGTTTGAATGTCATGATGTGTTTGAAGTCTGTCAGGTTTCTAAGCCTAAACTGACCAGAACTAGGAAATCTGGATTTATGAAACAAATTCTTAAACTGGTGATTGCAGTGTGTACCAAAGGTATCAATGTCCTATTCCAGCAGCCATCCCCATCAAGAAATCTTCCATCTAAGCATGCAGGTGCCTTGTGCCAATGGATTCTTCACGTGTCACAGTGTTTGTCTGCGTGTTATTATTCTGATTAGAATACTAATCAGGGTGCTTGGCTTTGGGCCTGCACAGACTTGGCCTCATAACATAGGGGAGGACAAAGTTTAATTTCTTATCCTGGAAGTTTCTGAATAAATATGGATTTGAAAAAGTTCTATGCATGATTTGGTGAATCTTCTCATCTGAATTTAGAGCTTGGCAATGCTTTATGGTATTGTTAAATCCAACACTTTGTACCAAAATTTCAAGCTGGGTATTGTGGTAACTTGGGTGGTTATTTTTCTACTGGCCTAAATTTGCAGTCTTTGCTCAGAAGTCCTACTTGCTTGAACAAACACTAGTTTGCTTAGAAAATTAGAGCCATAGATCAGCAGTGAGTTACTAACAAAGTTGAGGGAGGAAGAGTTTTGTTTCAAAGTAATATATAATGATAATAGCAGCCTAAATTTTCAGAAGTGACCATTGAGTTTTGAAATAGAAAGTACCAGCAAGCTTGCTGTTTCTTCATGTCTGTCATCTGACAAATAGCTCCACTTCAGCTTGTCACAAAAAATTACTGCTGGGCTAATAGTTCACCAATAATGGCAGAAAATATTACTGCTTTATGAAGTGTGATGCAAATATAAGTTTCTAAGCAATTTTTCACCATTAAAGGTCCCAAAAGAACAAAAGAATTTTCCCTTTTGTGATTGTAAGATTCCTTTTGAGGTACCTTACATTTTTCCTGAATCATACTCCTGGTGTGGTTTCATGTGGGTAGGTACACCAGCACCAGGATTTGCAAGTTCACATCCTTCAAAAATCTGTTCTATTGGTGTACTACAATTATATTTCTATCCTAGGAGCTGCTACATTCCTTTGATCAGCAAAAACGCTTTTCATATATACAACAACATTAAACTGAATTACCTTAACATTGATTAGACGGGTATGCAGGTAATAAAACATTACCCTTTTCTTCTAAGAGGTCAGTCATCCTACACAATGGTAGTGGGTTGTTTCCATGGTTGATCCTAAGAGGTCAAAAATACCTCAAGCCAGAGAACTCCTGTTGGAATAGAAAGGCAGAGTCATTCTTTACAACTGGAATGCCGGGTGGGAATCCTCTGGACTCCATCTGGAACAGCTTTGACCAAACAAAGGCCCCAAATCTGCTTGCAGTGCAGTCGGTGGGAATACTGCCACAGCATTCCTTGGGAGCAACATTAGGCTTCGATTATGGTCACAGCAAGAGAGTAGTGCATGCACAGCTGCCAAAAAATATTAACAAATAGTGCTAAAAAAGCTTGTGTCTGTTTTCATTTCTTTTTGCTTTTCTTTAAGGCAACTAGCAGAAAACATTTTCATCTTCCGGAATGAGAACTAAAATAAAGGTTTACTGCCCAAGCTTCATCTGCTTCCCAAGACAGGTCAGAAAATTCATGGCTTTCAAAATTCTCTAAGCCACTGTCCCCTCTTGCAAACACAGGATTGTGCAAGTGCCTCGACAGCTGCTGATGCTGTCCCCCAGGCCTCTGGGTGAAGCCCAGCTTTGCTGATTGCAGCCTGCCTTGCCCTTTCCCCCTCTGCACCACAGAGTCTACCCTGGGACTGCTTGAGCATTTCTTTTACAGCTCGATGTGCTGTTGGAGAGAACTCAGCAAAATAATGGTACAAGGTGTGGAGAGCAGGGGCCAGACTGTGGCCCAGAGTCTCTAAAGGGCCAAAGAGCACTAGCACCTTTTGGAAAGCCTTTTCCCACCACAGACATTCTCCTTATGAATTTGATGCATCTCCTCTGTATCCCATGTGTTAGCTCTGCCTGAACATTTTTTTATTAGTATTTCACAGCATGTGTGCTCAGAGCAACGTTCTGCTGTTGTAACCTTTAATGAACTAGCTTTGCAAATCAGAATAACCTTGACTTGGGAGAAGATAAGGCAGAATTGTTGGTGCTCAATTCTTTCTTGCCTGAAACAAACAAATATCTAGGCAGACTCTAGAACTTTGATTATTGAGAGGACTAGAAATTATACAAAATATTGTACAGTGGGAAGAATAAACTGCAGAAGAGTTTCCTTAAAACGCGCTGTGGACAGCTTATTTCCATTAGATTCAAGGAAAAATGGCATCAGTTATGTTGTAGAGCTTCCTCATTATGTTTTATTTATAGACGTTGAAGTCCTGTTCCTGAGGTCAAGAAGTTTTTGCATCCTAAGTACAGTAATGTTTAAAAATGCTTTTTCTAGAGGCTTCCATAAATATTCCTTTCCTGTGAAGCCTTTTACAAAGACTATAACAGATTTTCCTTCTCCATAAGAATGAATTTAAGACCATCAGAGATGTCTCTTTGTTTGTCAATTTTCTGGCTGTATAATCCAGTCTTTAATGTTGACCACAGCGTGAATGCTGAAGCCTTGAGTCTAGAGTGTTTTGTACTTTGTCCTGTGATGTTTCTTCCATAGGCTCCAAAGGGGAAAGACCTTTCCCAAAGTGAAAATTGTGAAAGTAGGGTGCTGCTAGTCTAAAGGCAAGTCAGGATAATCAGTGAGGTATGAGAAATAGAAGGCCAAAAGCCAAAATGAACGTTGCCTGGTTTTATGATTGATAATGTTTTGTGTAGATAATGGTGAAAACATAAGCATATAAATAGCTGCTGAAAAAAAAGAACTCCTTGTAACTAGGTTAAATGTCTTAGGTTTCTAATTCTATAAAGACTATTCAGAAGCATATAAAAATTAGTGAGTAATTCTAGACTGATCAGTTTCTTTGCATCATATTAGCCTAGGGAAGCAAATGTAAAACCAAATAGTTCTGACTTGCAGGGTTTTAGATCCACTTTGTTTGCAGTTGCAAAGTGTGGCACAAACTTGAGAGCAATTTAGAACAAAGCTGTAGCGTCCTTACATCTTAGATGATTCAGTCCAGCTATTTCAGAGTCATCAAGATTGTGTTGGATGTAGAAATCAGTGAATTTAATTTCATGTTTTTTGGAAATACCTTTCCAACTCCTCAAAGTGAAGAAGGGTACATATTTACTCACTCCCTCCTCCTCTGTGCTTACAGAAGCAAGTATTTGCTGTTTCTTAACTGATCTGTCAGTCGTCTTTAAGGCAAACATCAGGGTACTATGAAACATGGAAACCAAAAACATGCTTGGGGTAATGAAGGGAGAGAGAAGAGCCTCAGCTGAGCTATTTGGCCTGGGCTGGTTTGCCAGGGTGCTGTAGGATATCAGGACCATCTGTGGTACCTGAAGACCTCAAAGAGTACATAGGTGTACAATCCCTACATACTCAGCTTCAGATCAAGAAGGTGAGAGAGAATGTGGTAGGGGTGTATCTACATGCACTGAAGGAGGGCTCCTACCCTCTACCAGTGGCTCTTCAGTGACTCATTACATGCCTCAAAAGAAGTGGTATGACACTGTGCTTTTGATCTTTATGTACAAGGAAATATGCATTCACTTTGCATATTTGTTTTGCATAGGCAGTTGGCATGCAGAATTAGCTGTGGTGTGCTCTTGCAAAGAAGCACACAAAGAATTGCAGCTGTGCATGGCATGGTATCAGTGGCACACACTACGCACTTTGCATGCAGAGTGCTGACACTGTGATCTTGGTGTGCTGTGCTTTACATCTTGATCCCACCTCTGCTTTTAAGCCCATATCTATCAGTCTAGTTGTGCTGGCTGTCAAGCAGTGGGTGAGCCATGCTCTTGCTGTATCTGTCCAGCTTGTAGAGCTGAACCCTCCCACTTCTGCCCTAGCAGTTCAAGGGCTGACACTCTTCACACCCCTGATATGAAATTATGAAAGATGAGGCACTTTGCTTCCACATCTCCCCATCTGGCCCTCACGCAGCACACGAGCACAAATAAAGTCTGTGTCTGAGTCACATTGTGACTTAATTCAGCAAAGCACTCACTTGGGCTCCCTCTCAAGTATGTGGGTAATCTGCTGCTATTGAGCAACTTAAACACACCATCTTTAGGGGGCACTAAGCATGTGTTTGGATGCTGAAATGAGGTCTTGGGGGTTTTTTGAATAAATTCATGCCTAGCTGTAAGTACAAACAAATGTTAGTGTACATGGTTAACGATGCTCTAGCTGGAATTTCTCATCCTTGCATCTGTACATCAGAGTGTAATTTTAATTAGAGTTTCATTATCTTTTCATTTATTTTCTTCAGCAAGTAAATTTATACCTTGCTGTAAGTTTTCTTGGGAGTATAAATTAAAATAACATTATTAACATTATCTTTCCTAATTCATGTATCTACATTTATCTATCTGTGTTTTTTATTAGTCATAATGAAGCATGTTTGGAGAAATTGTGCAACTAATCTATGTACAGAAAAAGATAATGCTAAACAATTTCATTATAATAATGAGAGGCTGTTTGTGATTTACTGAATAGAAAAATAATATAAATTTGTGATTAGGGTTTTTATTATATTTTAAAAATTATTTTCAGGGACAGTTGCCCGCATAATAAGTATTTAAGTAAAAAAGAATTCTGAATTTGACCTTGGAAATGAAATTATTCAAAAATGATACTGAAAATCTTTTGTCCAAAATTCACATGTTAATGCAAGCTAATGCTAACCTAATTTATAATTATTTAATAATTCATTATGGAAATTAATCTCTTCTGGAAGATATTTGTGGGAAGAAGTTTGATATGAGCATTTTTAAAAACTCTAGGGAACTTGATTGTCTAAATTTTTCTATTGTAGTGAGTTATTTCTTAGACATAGTGCTATATCCTAAATAAATTAAAAATTTGTATTTCTGCTGACACATTTTGAGTCTGAATAAGTGCTTTAAAATAATTCATCAAAATATGAGACAAGTGGAAAAGTAGTATGAGCCTTACTGTGTACAGCAGAAGCCTCAAGCACAGGGAAACAAGAGACAATGAATTTAGGCAAAGTGACCAATAATTTGAATGATCAAATTTTTGTATGCTTTACTTCAAATGTCTTAAGAAGTCAGTTTATCTGTACTGGACAAGTATAAACTTCTTCTGCATCTTTTTTTGTTTTTCACCACTCTGTGAATTATTTCAAAGCTTTGCTTAGCCAGCATCCAGATCACAATGGGCAGTTCTTTTGTGATATTTCAGTTCTGTAGTTGTGAGTTACTTCACTCTGCATGCCTGAGTGAGCTGAGCCTCACTCTTTTGAAGCATCTAAAAGCTCATAAGACATTTTCTCCTTTTGTTCTTCAATTTTCTTAGGTTTTTTGGATGGCTGCTAATGTTGCTGTACGGAGAGTCTTCTGAGATGCACATCACTCAGAGAATGATAAACTATCTACTCCATCCTCTTTTAGGTTCCATATTATAAAAATATTCTCTTTGGTTCTGTTTTTTCCCCTCTTTCTCCTTTAAGTCTTCTTGTATCTCCGAAGTATCAAGCCTTGCTGCAGAGTTAGTAAGCATTTCCTACTTTACTTCCCATATGGCAAAGTGCCTTTCAGTGAGACATGATAGGCAGTCACAGATTGTCTCTGCAGAAGTCACATGATTCTTATTGTGGGTGTCTGATGGTGGACCAGGTACTGAGGGATTAGAGGTGTTATAAGATGCCAGGCACTAAAGCTAATTGTTACAATTGCTTTTCTGCAGAATGTTCTTGGACCAGAGGATATCATTGGGTTGAGTAATGGGGCTTGGAACAGTGAAAACCTTGTTAGGAGGGTTAGAACCAGCCCAGCAAAGTGCATAGCTGGTATTTACCAGGATTGTGTTTTCTGTTATGCATGACCAGAAAGTGATGGTAGCATGGGTGATGAACTCTGCCTTGTCATTTTAGAACTCTGTTAACAGAGTCCTTCTTTGGCTAAATTCCATGTTATATTCCTCCAGGCAGTCACAATGTTGACTATGAAATAAGTGTGTTGCAATGAGAACCTTAGACTTAACAAGCGCCTGTGTCTCCTAAAAGTGGCAAAGTATTATTTCTATTTCCCAGCTTGAAGGAGCCATTCAACTTCAAGTCTCTTCAGAATAGTGTAACATGGAGCAGAAACTGGCTAAACCAGGTTTACAGAATTTTTGCAAATGTTTTGAACGTTTTCCCTTTCTAAGCCACACAAGTCTTGCCTGAGGCACCATTCCTAAAATAAAATTCAGCTTCTGAAAGATTTATTGTGTGCTTTTGGAATTCAGCATAGTTGTCTTTTGCTCGTTCACATAATGAGGCAGTTGTGAAACTGACTCAGGGGTGAACTAAGCCCTCTTCAAAACGGGGACAAATGAGACTGTGTGGTCACATATGTAACTTTATCATAGAACTGAGTCTGTATGCAGTACAGAGTGGGCTAGGGAAGGGTTTTGAAGGGCTGCCTGCTTTATCCACTCCTCCTGTATTTGCCGGGGGGCCTGCTATAGTCTACAGGTACTCATGAAACAACTGATGCTATATATGGAGTCACAAAAGCAAGTGGAAGCAGGTCTGTGTGGTCCCTAATGATGACTGCCCTGTCCCCTGACACAGCTTGTTCTTGCCTGTAGTGACATTCTGATCTTTCTTATTTAATTGCCCCTGTGTTGGCTCTGGTTCGTAGTAGGGGGTGATTAGAGAACTGTGTTTCCCTGCTGTGTTAAACAGTCTTGTCTTAAGTGAAGTGTACCCAGTGCATTGCATTTAGTGTTGTGTGTGTCACAGAGGAAAAGACTGCAGCAGCATTTGAAGCCGTTTCAGTTGATTGGAGCTAAACGACCAGAACTTCCTGCTGCTACTGCCACTCCCAACTCCGTGCAATTTCAATGGACTGTTTTGCTGAAATCAGCCCCCCTCTGGGTTGTTTACTCATCAAAACTGGTTTTGCGATATAGGAGCCATCAAATGCATTTCCAAATGTGGAATAAGCTTCAAACTACATCCAGGAAAGGGTGTGTATTTGTGCACACAGACTAAGATGCTTTTTCAGTGGAGTCTTTCAATAAGCATTCTGAAAGTGTCAGTTTTTTCCAGAGCAGTGCTTGCTGTAAGATGGATTAGATTCAGGTGGCTTAAAGAAAGTAAAACTGTTCCTATGCTGCACCTAATTCTTTTCCTTTGTCTTCCTGTGCAAGCACAAATAACTAATGCTGGCAAACAGTAAATTGCAGTGAGCGGTGGAAGTGCTAAATGGTAGCAACACTTAAAACATTGCTGAAATTCAAAAGAGCAGCTGTTAGACATTTAAACCTATCATTCTCTTCTGAACATACATCAAATTTACTTCATAGCACTGTCATAAAAATGTATGAGAATGTAAATGCTTGAGTGACCCATTAATCTTTTGAGTAGTAAACATAAAATCTTCTTAACCCCAGTGATGATATACCCATACTTTATTTTGAATGAGGGCTTTATCATAGAAGTGAAGATGTTCTGTGTCTTTCTGTGATGTATAAGTAAGAGCAAATTAATATTAAAGTCTGATGTCTATGAAAAGTGTGCCATTATATTGATTGCAATATGAAGATATATGTAGTGAACAAAGCTACACTCAATTTCTGATGAGCACAGAAATCTAATAATAAATACACAAAGAGTATAAGCTCGTTACTCATTGACGGCAGTCACCAGTATGATGCTGTTATCATTATTATTTACTAACTATCTCAATAATGAGTGTTTGTTCTTACAGAATTGTCCATAAAACTTTCTTTTTTATGTGTATCAAATGATAAAAATGCCTTCTAAGCTGTCTTTGTGGTGAAAATACACCCTTACACATTGAAAGTGTTGGTTGGTTGTTTCCATGCGTAGGCCAGTCAGTTTGTGTCAACCAAGCAAATGGGCCATTTGCATCATGTTGAATTCTGCTTGAATATGGAGTAGGAAAAAAAAGCTTGGCTCCAAGTTGGGAGCACTACTATTTGATTTATTCCAATCCTTCTGTATTCCTTGCACTGTCTCTTGAAGCCACATTTGAAAACCATTCTGACTAGCCTTTAAAGGGAAAAGGTACTGCTCATGAACAACAAACTGCTTTTGTTGAAGAGCTAGATTTAGCCTTGATAGAAGTAGGAGAAATTTCATTCAACTTCTAAAGTTGTCCAGTTCAAAGCATTGTGCCCACAGGGTAAAAAACTGGGAGAGTTGGAAAACTTCTATTAAATAATCAATTTCATCTTCCCATCCAGCCAGGATTGTTTCCAGCAGTACACTGAGATTTCTTAAGCAATGGGACTTCGTGTGTGGGGAACTTAATTTATTCATAAGTCATTTCAATTTATTCATAAGTCATTTGAACAGTGTCCAAGTAAGCATGGGAAAACTTATGTCCATCAATTCCTAATGATATTTGGAGATGGAGGTGATTCCAACAGAGAACAAAAGAAAGAGGGAAGAATAAAAATGATAAACCAGTATGTTAACAGAGTCAGATGAGCTGTATTGGTTTAACTAGAGATGCAAACTAGCTACCAAGCTACATACTCCATGAGAGGCATAATAAATTATAAAAAAATAAATACTTTCTAATGAAAAGAAATTTGCTACTTGTGAAGGACACCAGATCATGTTAACTTTCAATTTGAGACAAAGTTTCTCTTGGTGAATGACAAACAACAAGGTGTAGGGGCCTTGATGATAAGCCAAAAATATGATCTTAATTTGAAAAGCTTACCTTAAACTGAAAGGTAGGTTGCAAAACTCAAGTCATGAGACAGAACCAATACACCAGAAAGTAGTCAGCCCAGACTTTCATGTGGTTTGCGACCCCCCTTCCAAAAACATCTTTAAAGTTAAATAGCTATATCATTGGCACGATTGATACATGTAATAGTCTGTCTTGTCATCTTTCTTTGATATTTGTTTATAAAATACCTTATTTATTGCTGCATAGGTTTGGAGGATAGGGTTGGATGAAGGAAAATTGTTGAGGAGAGGTGGTATTGTGGAGAGTGGGTTAGGTAGTAGACCACATACTCTTCAGCTCAACCAGAGGCATCAGAGGCCAGGCTTACAGTTTGTGCACTTGTACTTTTGTAGCACAAAGTCCTACAAAATCAGGTCCCAGCAAATTGGAATGACCTGGGGTGGATAAAGGGCTATTCAGTGAAGTGGTGAAAAAGTAAGTGAGAAAATTAGTTTCTCTGCTAGGTTCCTCAAATCTTCCCACACCCTGGACTTCCACTCCTATTTCACAGTCTGAGAGAAAAGGGAAAAAACTTCTTCCCATGCAATGCACTCTTCCTTTGCCACAGCTTGGAATGTTGTTGCTCCCAGCAACAAATTCAAAACAAATAATAGTGTTCTTTACCTGAGGGCAGCAGAATCAGTTTTGCTCTAATGAAACAAAAGTTCATCCTTCACTATTACACTCATTACTTTCATAAAATCAGAGTTAGGATAGTTCTGAGTTGATTCATGCATTTTCAAATGACTCCTCTTACTCTGTTTTGGTCCCGTGTGGTTAATTTGGGTGAGAAATTAGGAAAACGTGATTGTGTTGTGCTGAGTGTACACAAAGTCTATGGAATGTGGAAAAAATGACGTTGTAAGACAAGTTTAATAGAAACTGCTCATTTTGACTTTGTCTTCGTGAAACTGGTCAAGTGTATTTAATGGTATTGCAGTATTCATGGTGGATGTAACTACATTCCTGGGGAAATTCCCACAGATCTTTCACTTTTTGAATAAACTTGTATGACTCATAGCACCTGCAGGATATGGCTAGGAATGTTAGAACACCTGCCAGTGAGGTTAGGGACAGCTTGAACATACTTGATGAGGTACTGTGAGGTCTAAGCCAGAACTATAAATAAAATGTCATTGAGATTAAGACTGCAGTACATGAAGGAAATGCAAAAGACAGGGCCTTAAGACAGGACAGGTTCTAGAGGTAGCAGTGCTGATACAGGCATTGAAGAGCAGCAGTTCTACCTTCTATTTATCAATGTTTTACTTCCCATAAGAAAAGGTTTCTCACTGCTTGATGGTGCTATTGCAGTCCTTGAAAGCTCAAGTAAAAATATCACTCTACTGGAAAGACACTCATGAGTTCAACAGCATATTCATTAACCAAAAGCAAAGAACTGCAGATAACAAAATAGATCTGACCCAACAAGCCCTTGCTAAGATCATATTAAAAAATGACAAAGCTGTCTGAATTTTGATATCAATCTTTCACACACACTGTTATTGAGACTGAGGTTTCATAGCCAGTGTATTCATGAGCCTCCACCTGGGCATGTCAGAGCTTGCATGATCTGTGTAGACTTTTGTGATATGTGTTTATTGAAGGCATAAATATTCTACTGTTGCTTATTAAGAGGAGAACTCTAATTTAGAATGAGCAACAGTACTTAAAAATGTGTAACTCTTAAAAGAAATGCTTTCAGTAGACTACTGTGTCATACTGGGAAGAATTCCCTCTTAGTGTAGTGCAAGTAAGTGCAGGGACATATGCCTGGTGCTTCCTCCTGCAGCCAGGCTCATGTCACTGCACATTACTTCTTCAAGCAGTGTCTGAGCTCTGCTCTGAAACATGGCTCTGCGGCTCTTTCCCTCAGCCCACTTCACACTGGAAGAAGTTGCCTCCTCTTTCCATTGTGAAATGAGACAGTTCTCCCACACTAATGCACACGCGCTTGTGGGATCCGTTTAACACACACACACCCCCCTGTCAAAATGTCACTGCAGCTGTGCACAGAGTTATCCTCCCCTTGGATGCTTTCCCCAAAGTGCCACAGGCCAGGGACTCACTCATGGTATCTTGTCCCTTGCTGAAGCCACAGTCAGCGTTGTCAGGAGGTGCCCAGGGCAGTGCTCAGGGCTGGAGTGGTCACTCTGGGCATCCTGCCTTGTAACTCTGTGAGGGAATAAGGCACGGGAATAGGAAGAGCTTTTGATTTCCTTTAATTAAAATGGAGTTTGTATGAGCTCAGAAAAGACTAAACATCATTTACATAAAGATAATATCTAACATACCTTCTTGGACATTCAAGTCTCCATAAAAATGCAGATTTTCTCTCAGCTGTGCATTTTTGGTATAGTTCTGATTTTCTGTTTATTTTTTGGTTACCCCAAGCAAGCCACACCAATGCAGAAAAAAAACCCAGATGGTCTCTAATATTATAGAGATGAGCACAAAAGGAAACCTTTTTCTCACTCTTGCATACGTGTTTTTCATTCCCATATTGCAGGAAGGAACTGTCTTTTCTTGCCCATCTCTTTTACTAGCTAATATAGAAAGTTATTGAATGTATTGACTGTCATGAAGCTCTTGATAAGTACTACTCCATGGCATACTTAAAAACTGCTGTGACTCCCTGTTGAGTATTAATTCCTTTTTCTTTCTTTCAGACATTTTCATTTTGCTTGTGAGTTTTTTGCTTCTTTTCTAGTCACCTTGTAGAGTTACTCAAGACAATGAGCTAGTAGAATATTTTAATTCAATATAGGGAATGTTTCTTGAAATCAAAGAAGCCTGTAAACATGAGAATTTTGATCAGAAAATTGAACCTTAACTGTTACACCTGTCTAATCAGGAAATAAAGTACTTATTTAAACTTCTAATTCAAAATTCCTCTCAACTCAGTTCCTCTTTCTTATAATATCTTTTACTATGGAATACTTTGAAACAAACCGTTTAAGAACAGTAACTCTGCAGAAAGTAGAGTTGGAAAATGTGAATTATGAGTAAATTAGAGAAAATCACTATCTGCTGGTGTGCAATTTGCTAGAATACAAAAAAGAAGAGATGAAATGCATTGAATATGTTACTTGTTATGAATTATTTGTCCATTAAAAATTGATGCCCTGCTCTTCTCATGGATCTGAGCCATATAGTATTTATAATTTTCTCTTTTTGTGCAGTTTATTAATATTAATTTTTTTCAGTTTCTCCTTACTTGCAAATCCTTCTTTTACAGACTACAACATCTGCATCTAGGTGAAAATATTTATCACTTGAGAACCTAACATAAAGACATCTGAACAATGAGATTGGAGAACAATTGCTGATTTTGTCACTGATACTACAAAACTTAGAAATTCTAAATCTGAAATATGAATTGACAAGAAAATATATTGTAAGGCATACAAAATAATAAAACTTCTCATACCTACCAATTACCTGAAAAAGTAAGTTCCAGTTTATAATTAGGAACACATTTTTAAATTAGCCTTCACTGTTGTTTTTAAGCAATGTACAAGGCTACTGTGCCATGTGAAGATAACTATATCCATCTATACAATTCATATTTTCTCTGCAGGGGATAAATATTTTTGCATGGTCTGGAGAGATTAGGATATGTTTAGAAATCAATTCTATGGGTTTCTTCTCATAAAAACAAATCTCAAACCTAAAAAGGTGACTCTCACTCAAATGTATCTTTCACCTTTTAAAGGTTAAGGTTGAGCCTTTCAAAATCCCATTCTAAAATGAGAGGATATCATAGCTGATCATCAGTGAAAAACATGCTCATAGCTTGAAGCCAAAAGGTGTGGGGTTTTTCTGTTGGAAACCAAGAATGACACCAAGCATACACTTGAAAAGGGGTTAGCAGTATCTAGATTTTTCTAACCACATGGCCTTCCCTTGCAGAACCATTGCATCAGAATTACAGCTGGGTAAGTTGTTCCCAGATTCTTCTGACCAGATTTGTCTGATCAACCTGTTCCAAGGAAATTGGATCCTCTGGAGTGAGAACTTAAAAATTCTCTGCCCATATTAAGGCTAGTTTACTTAGTGAATTTAGCCACCTTTTATAAAAAGGATTTGATTCCTGTCCAGAAGATCCATACAAAGTCTATATCCTGCTGGTCCTGAACTTGTAAGTGAATCTAATTCCATAAATGAAAGTGAGTTTTGCCAGAAAGTCAGAATCGGGTTTAAAGGTGAAGGTACAGACAGAGCTTTTGGGACCATGGTGTGAGAACAATCAGGGATGCAAACTGTCAATTCAGATGGGGCAATGGGTAAAGTTTGTAGGTCTGAAAGCTTCTAGATGTGTAGGCACCAATTTCCATGGCAGTTGCCTGCTAAATTAAACTGATGTTATGCTAGTAACAAATCCTTGGTCATTTTCACTTCCTCTAGTGTGCTATGTGTGGCTATTAATGGAAAGCAGGTGTTGGAATCAGCCTGCAAAAAAGAGATGTTTGCAAATGTTGTTGCACTGACAGCAGTTCCAAGCCATGCCAACACTCATTGCTCTTGCTCTCTGAGTGCTTAGTCATTCTGTTCCTGTGCAGTCACTGAACAGCCTCACTGTGTACTAAATGCCTATTTAATTTGTTGTGTGCCTAGCATACTTAGAAATTCTGGAAAATCATTTGCGAGGTAGCATCTGAGCCGTCAGCTGACTCCACTGGGACATGACTCCTTAACTTTTTGATATACATACAGATAAAAGTCCTTCCATGAGCAATTGTTTCCAAGCATAAGGGTTTATGAGTGAATCATTCCTCACAGTAATGACAAAGCACAGTCCCTTGTGAGCTAGCTAACACTTATATGCTCACTATAGAAGATGCCATTTTTTCAGCTAAAACTTAATGGGGAATCTGGGGTACATGCAATGTAATTCCTCAGACTGGAATTTGCTCAGAACTTTTTCCAAGAGCGCAGTGGAATTGGCAGTCATCACATTTGTCAGGAAGTCAGCTGTGCAACATGGCATCCCTTTAACAGGTACTAGTTTAATAGCGGGCACATTTATTAGGGTTTATTAGTGATTCAGAAGGGGAAAATGCTTCTAAATTAATAGCTCTAATCACTTCTTGCTGCAGCCTGCCTTTCCATAGCATGTTCCCAATAAACATGTTGACCCAATTCTCTCAAGGTGTAACTTCTCAAACACAGCAACGGCTCAGAGAGAGCCATCAGTTGTGATTTGACCTGTATTTTTCAGTGGAGTGTCTCAGTGCACTGAGACTAGAAAGGAAAGGAATGAATACTAATATTTTGGTGTCATGGAGAAGCCTGCCTGTCCTGCTTCTTCCTTCAAGATGCAAATATTATGAAGAGATGTGGTGATAGGCAGCAGAATCTCTCTTACCTGCAGTCAAGCCACAGTTACAGATTTCCAGTTCTTGTGTTGATGACTTGTAAAGCTATTAGCTGAAAGCATTCATCTCTTCTGGAGGGAATGGCAGTGGAAGTGAGGGGATTTTTATTTGACTTCTATAGAGATATATACACTACTACACTTTGTTAGACCACACAAAATTTTAAGGCAATTAAACTCTTGGAAGTAATATTGAATCTCTATCAGAAGTAAATTTGTACTACTTCATTCTTGGAAGATTTCATCAACTTCTGCTAAACAGACATCTAGTCTTTATGACTGTGAAAAAGTCCATGATTTGACTACTTGTGCTGAGCTCAGAATAAAAACTATGTAATAGAGGGACTCTTATATTTTAAAGTGAATTTTGAGGATTTTAGTTTCGATATCATCTGCTGCATTTATGGTCACTGTATCCAGCTTTTCTAGGACTGTGTCTAAGGACATCTTAAAAATTATGACTTTGGCCAGGAAACAGGTCCTCAGTTAGTTTTCTTCTGCCTCAAGCAGAGCATTAGTAAAGAAAAATTTGGTTTAAAATCAATTCCAACAAAACGGATGCCAGTCAGTAGAGTGTGGAATAGTTTAGAAGTCCAGTCTAAAGCCCCATATACCATCTCTGGCAGAAAACTTCTTTTGCCCCTTCTCCTTCAAATCATAATATGACTGGAAAAGAACTTTTCTCTACCCACCTATATTGCACAGAACTAAATGAGGGTTTTAGAGACTAAAATGTTTGGAAGTGAAAATCTGGAATAAGTTGAAAAATATTGCACAATCATCAAATTAATGGGGTTCATAACTTGTGATCCAAGGAATCTGTTGCTCTCAGCCAAATCAGTGAATGAGTACAGGATTACTAGTTAGTGCAACATCTCAGCATTTGCAACCAAAAATTGACTTACCTGTCTCAAAATTGTTTCCCCTTTTTGCTCATCCTCACCATACTGGATGATCAATGACTTATTGTAATCATAGACCTGTATCATAAATCAGAAAATGGGTGTTGTCAATAACAGCCAGCAAAATGCATCTGTGTTGTCCTACAGTCCTGTACCCTTTGTCTCTTTATTTCTTTGTTGTAGACCTAAGCCTCATCATTCGTGTGCTGCTTAAAGATACAAGAGTAGCTCTTCTCTAAATGGTACAGAGAAATTAATTGGCTTGAAAAATAGATCTTCACTTTATTACTTGCATTCACAGAAGTGACAGGGGTGTCACCACCATCCACATTACTCTGTTATATCAGATAAATGGTAAATTGTAAGTGTATTTTCTATTTTAGACTTTTCCAGAAGAGTTGAATAGGATGATAAAAGAAACTTTTGAATAAAATATCCCAAAGCTGTGAGAGCAAAAAAACCTGTGTTCCTAGTTTGCCAAGTGAAAGGCAGAGAGATCTCTTCTGGCAAAATAAAAGCATTAAAATGTCTGGAATCAATTGAACTTCTCTATATTATATAGGCAATGAAGCAGCATACAGGAAATGTGCTGAATCACTTGCTGTCCCTTAATATACCACTATATAAAAGGTCTTAGCCCAGACTCAGTGGTGTCTTCATTTTAGAGGAAAGCAATTAGCTTAAAGGAAAACTGTAAAGCATGTCTTTCCTATTCCACATTTGTACATTACTATATATTCAGGCTGATAGAAAGGACCTGACTCAATTCATTTGCATTTAGGGGTTATACAGCATATTAATGCTGAGAACAATTGAGCAAATCAGTGCAAGGAGAAATGATAAACAGATTTGTCTTTTCTTACATGGTGATTATGTAGAAAGTTCTATTATGTGGCTTTTAAGATCACAGAGCCAATAAACCCTGCTGTGTTGCACCTCTACACTCTACACAAATTAGGTTTTTCTTCAATAAACCCGTGAAAATAACAATCACACCTGACTGATTTGCTATGAGCAATAGTATTCTTTCTCAGTATTTCACCTTTCTGCCTCAAAAACTGTGCTGGTTCCTGTGTTTTGCTCAGAGGAGTGCAAGAAAAATATAAGTGGAGGAGTAGAAAGAGCACCTTTGATTGTTATTCCCTCTTGCCTCAGCAGCTACACTGCAGTAATGCAGTGTAAGTGCTATGTATCTAATTGCAAATTGTTTGTGGGGACACATGATGCAAGCTGCAATACAGCTAACCTAGGGTCCACATTTCCAGATGAATTTTTGGGGGGTGGGGAGAAGTACCAGGGACTCTTATTCCAAACCACAACAGTAAGATGATCTTGACTGTTTATGTTATTGGGAATAGGCTTGAAATTACACCAAATAGGTTTGTAATTATAGGTGATTATTAACAATTTATTAATGATTCTGGATGGCTAACTGGAGATACCTTAAAGCAGAAACTGCTGAGTTTTTGTTCAGAAAGGAACACCTAAATTGACAGCTGATTTTTCAAAACTTAACTTAGGTCTTGCTGTACGAGTTTGAGATTAGCCTCTATGCATGCATTTGTGTGACTTTGAGGCAATTGTGTTGGAGACTGCTCATAACTATCCTGCCTTTTTTCTTTCTTGAAATCCACGCTACCAGTAAAAGAAAATGATTGAAACTCATACTGAAATTGTTTGTGCTCATGACGTAGGGAAATTAATTAATCTTTATAGCTTTCAAGCACCTCTTGTGATCTTGAGAAATGCATAAAAGTGCATAAACTTCTGTGTATTTTTCTTTTAAGCTCTTTAATATCTGTTTCAGAATTAAGCACTAATTTTAACAACTTCACCTTAATCATTCATCAGGAAATAGAAAATGAAAGCGCTCTCATTCCCAGAGTAAAGGGGCAGAGAAGGAGCACACACAACAGTGAACTTCATTTTAGTTTTTGCACCTAGAAAACTGTGAGTTTAATATATCACTTAGCAGAGGTTAATGCTAACTGTCATTGTAATGAGCTGATGAATCAATGATTAATATAGTCAGTGTTTGCAAATTAAATTCCATGGTAAAAAGCAAATAAACTGAAGGGCTTCATAAGTTGGTCAAATTCGATTTTCTCATCAGAAAATTAAAAAAAAAAAAACCAAACCAGAATAAGCTGGAAGTGGGCTTCTAACTATTTTTCAGTACTGTCCAAATTTTCTCCCTTTTTTTATTACAAGCAAAAAAAAAATAAGTGCAATACAATTTATCTCAACCTACTTCATATTTTTAAGCAAAACAGTATGTTCAAAAGAGTAAATAAAAATAAATTTTCTTTCATTGATATACCAATGAGATTCCACCTCTTAGTTAATTTATATGGTAGACAGGTTTATAACTGGTAAATTAGCATCATGTTTTACAACAATTATTTCAAAAAATCTTACAGAAATGTGCAGTAAATTTAAGTGCTTTCTAAAGCTGTCTTCAAAGGTTCTCATTCCTTATCAGATATTCAATAAATCCTGTGTTGCAATAGTGAGTGCTTACATCATGCCAGAGACTATTTTAATTGTTCAATTTGGATAGTAAATGCCAGGTGAACATTGATTTTTATTTTTTATGGTTTTATTCATTGCAGCTTTTAGCCTTTTTTTTTTACTGAAGGTATTTCATTCACTAGACAAACCTAGATTACTAATACTGACAAACTACATCTAAGCCTGATGGTTCTGGTTCTGTTCTTGAGAAAAATATAGTAAAATTTGTTGCTCAGTTACATAAACTACAACATCTATATCACTATTTTATGAATTATAATATTAGGTAGTTAGTCTGCATAATTTTGTAATCTTTATGAGTAAAATATAGGGAGGAATTAGTCATGCTAAGTCATGGTGGACACGGGAGAGAAAAATTTCCTGTAGCCCCTGATGCTTGATGAGAGTTCCCTGGTGCAGGGCTTTAAGACCCACCATACTTCTAATCCCAGCCTGCAAGAGTGTCCCTGAATCCTTAAAGTGCAGCAAGCAGAGACTTCAGTCAGGTATTCTAGGTGATCCCATAGCCTGAGCTTTCTGCCTAGAGCTTTGGTCACAGACATAATCCAGGTGGGCTTTCACATTTATTAAAAACATAAAGAAACACCAAACTAGTAGTGGGCTGTTTCAGAGGTTGTTGTCACAACTGGCAGCTAGTGGGTCTGGTATATTATATCTCTGTGAAAAGAAATCCTCATTTCTCCTTGCACTTCCCAGAGTTAAGAAGATCTATACGTCATCTTCTGGGGGCATGTTTGTCACAACTAGGTAAGAGAGATGTAGCACAGTGTATGCCTTTTCTTCCTCATTTTGACTTTTTTCTCTACTGCAAAGTAATTGGTTTGACTTCCTTGTATGCTAAAATAATCATTATCTCAGCTGTGCCACAGGCTGTGTGTGGGACCAGCAGGTTTTTCTTTTGTTGCTCTGTTGAAATTAAATGCAACAGTTTGCTTTGTTCAGAATATTTTCTGTATGGTTTTGCTTGTTTGTTTTCATCACTTCCTACTAGAAGTTTTGGGCTGTGGAGCCTAAGTAAGGGCATACAGCCTCATTGAGATTCTGGCAAGCACAGCAGGAGCCACAGCACAGCAACTAATTGTGCCTTCTCAATCAATACTAGTGTTACTCAAGGTTCCATTTAAACTGATGTTCTCTTTCTTTCCCTCTGAAAGGAATAAAAGGTTTCCTCTCACCTGGAAGTCCTCAGTCATCATACACATAGTGTTTGCATGCCCTAGAGATTGGGAGCGGTGGGATATAAAGGGGCTGCTTTCATGTACAGACTGAGGCTCCCGGGCACAGCTATCGGGAGCTCTGGTGATGGCAGGGATGAGCTTCTCCCTTTGAGTTATCTTAGAAACTTTCACTCAAGGGAAGAAAACACAAGTAGGGATATATCAAATACGATATTCTCTAAAAGGTCTGATCTAAGGACCAGTGGAATCAGTGTGAATCTTTCCAATAATTCATGTATGTTTTGACTTATACTATAAATGCTTTCAGCCGAGAATGTGACTCGGAAGCAGATCCTGCAGATGGTCCAGGGTCATCAAGACAATTTGCTTCAGTGAAAAATTATGTGAGGACCTAGAACACTTTGATGTCCTTCTCATGAACTTTTACTCCACAAAGACAAACCTTTTGCCTTATGAATGACAGGAGAAAAATATTACCCTGGAGAATAAGGATTGAGAAGATAGAATTTAAAAATATTTGTTTTCCTGTCATGAATTACTGTATTGTTCTGGCTGTGCATGATCCAGACTTTAGTGTGCAGCTGTAACTGAGAACCTTTCCCTGTCCATTCTCCTTAGTTAGTTATAAGGTTTTTTACAGTCTTAGAACTTATCAGTCTTGAGTGTGTACTTGGGCTACACTCTGTAATACAATTTACTCTTTCAGTTACTATATTTCTATATGAGAAACAGCAATGAATGAACATGAAACTGTCTATTAGGTGGGATCAAAAGCACTGTGCATCATCAGGAAATAAGGTAAGAATGAAATGAAAACATTTCTTAGGGGCAGATCAAATGGCTTACAGAGGTTTCACACACTAATCCACTCAACCAGCATTGTGCCTACTGGCATGTCTGCTGTGTAGTTTGATAGGTTGAAGTAACAAGAACACTGATATATGTTTCTGTCATTATTTAGGTTACTTATATTGTTTTACCTCAGGAAGAATTTTTAATCCCTCAGATTCTGAATACAATATAATAAAGCATAACTTAAGTTCTGCTGGGAAAATGCCTGCCCTGATACCTATAAAATCTCATACATTAATGTTCCCATATATTTCTAAGGCAAATATAAGCAAAATAATCTATTAGTATTCAAAGAGGGAAATGTAATTAGAAATAAAAATGTGAGATAACCACATCCACCTTCCCAGAAAGAGATTTACATTAAAGAACAAGATGAAAATGTTTGCTCTTAAAGATTTTTACTAGGTAATTTCTAGCAGGGCAAATGTCTCCTCCTCTTGTCTCACGCAGATGTCCCAAACCTAGCAAGGGCTATATTTATCTTCAGTTCTGAAATTCTGCATTTGTGTTGTCATTCAGAGTTCTTCTAAGATAAAATACATCATCATTTACTCTATTAGAAAATAAATGTATGGATGTATTATGGAATTTGCATTCCATTACCTTGGTTTGCATGCCATAAAACATTTATTACACCCTTGGGCTACAGTCTTAATAATGACTGGGTGAAATGCACTAATGTGGTCTTGGCCTTGCTATAGAACAGAAGATTAATGCTCTTTGATGTCACCCAGCTAATAGTTGTGCTCGCCAATTTGTCCCTTCAAAAGACATTACAGTCCCACAGACAATCCCTGTAAGACTAAAGCTAGCAAAAAATGTTCAAACTAAACCACAAGCTGAAGCGCAGTTAACCAAATAAGCATTACATTAGGTTTTCATCTCTAAAAATAAATGTATGCAAGCATCTTTCAGTAAAGAAAGATCTTCCACGTTTTATTTCATCCTCTCCTTTTCTGATTGTACCCTGCTGACATCAAGTTTAAAAAAAGCCATCAATATTTTCTTATGTTTTATGGCAGTTACAAAATAACATTTTAGTTAAGCTCCATAAAGGCATATATCAGTACTTTCTACAGTCCCAAGCCTCTCGGGCTCTTCTCATGTAATAAATTTCCCTGCCTATGATAAAACTATTGAATTTTTGCCTACCTGCTCCTCTTTAGAGAGAGGAAGAAGTTGTCCCTTTAACCTTAAGAGATAACAGTGAGATCTTTAAACTTTTTTTACACTATGCATTGCTGATGTTTGTGTAGCTTATAAAGAACCCCAAAGCACTTAATGCAATTAAACCAGCCTGTCATACCAGCAAAATCTGCAATCCTGTCAATCTTAATGAATTGAGCTGTGGATAAATATTTGGATGACAAACATTGGGGGAAAACTATAAGGAAGAGCCTTGTGCACCTCCCTGAGCCCCTGTCCCAGTAGTTGAGGGGATGTCTGTGCTGCTGCTGTATCCACCTTCTGATGATCCCAAATTGAGAAAGAGCTGGCCCAGTTCACAACTGATGTAAATCAGCACTGTTATTTTGAAAGCATTGCACTGACAATGACTTATACCAGCTGACTATTTTGACAAGACCGTATTATTTGTCACACTGTCTGTGTTCCAGCCTGGAGGTCTAGCACTATGCCCATCTGAATTTTCCAAGTAGTTTTAGCACAAGATTTTTCTCCTGCTGCAATTTCATATTTTGACTAAAATAGTTTTGGAATGTCCTTTCCAACTGAAAACTGTCTGCTGGTGTGTCCGACTGGAGATCACTGTGTTTCTGGGGTGAAGGAAGCCTGTATCTGTTTGAAGCAAAGCTGTTTGTAATCATGGAATGTAAAGCACTAGATATATAATCAGCATGTGCTGCACTAAAATCCTTTCAAAGATCTAGATGTTGACTGACAGGCTATCCAACAGCATGCTTATATAGCAAAAAAATTTTAAAAAGCAGAAACACTAAACCAGTGGTCATAAAGCAATCCTTTGCAAGCAGTTGTGATTAATATAGTAGATGAGCCAACGTGAACATCTTTTTCTTTTTTCCTTTCACATGGCAAGAGAAAGAACAGTCTGTGTTAAAAATCCCAGTGCACAGGATGTAGAGCAACACAGAGAGGAAACTAGGACTCTACAGTCAATTTTGATAAATAGACTACAAAAAAAGAGTGAGATATTGATGTTTGTTGAATAACAGATGGAAGTTGTCTCTTTATAAGGAAAGTAAAGCCCTGCCAACCTAACACTTGTCCTGAAAATGAGATGACAAGAAAATAATACAGATTGTAATTTTTTTCCCAGCACCTATTCTGAAACAAAAAGTTTTAATACTCCTCTAACTACACAGCAGGTCTTATGTTTCTGTTTGTGTACATCATACATATGGATGTATGACTATGGAATATCACTGGATATATGGAATCATTGGATATATGATTATGTAAAATCAAATGTTAGTAGTAGGAATATATATCAGTACATTTATTTCTATTATTTGTTTTAAAAAATGCCTTTACAAATCTCCAAAGACCTGTGGAGAACTTTAATCATTGTGTAAATAAGCATTTATGTTCTAAACTTATATATTTCGTGTTACAAAGGTACTATCTTCAAACCTCAAAGACTGAGGTAAAATATAGCTGGATGAGCCATATAGATTTGGAGACCTAATATGGGGAATAATACAATGTTTGGTTAAACAGTAGGGAAGTTTAATATCCAAATGCCAAGGATTTTTAGCTACATGTGTAGAACCACTTTCCTCTCTCCTTTCCAAAGTACCAAATCACCTGTAATAATCACAAGACATTTGGACTGCAGTCTTAGAAAAGCCTCCACCAGCACTCGTGCGCAGGTCTGTGCAGTACCATAACACATTTATTTCAAAGCCAATTTCAAGCAAATTGCAAGTGCCACTTCTTCTGCCTGGTTGGATTTGTGATTTAAGTATCTCATTTAAGTCCTAGTTAAACCTGCATCTCCTCCACTTGAGATCTGGTCAACTCAGGCTCTGGTGTCTTTGTGTTTGGATGCTGCTGAGCTGTCTCTATCTGCCTGCCAGATAACTGTTGTAAGGATAAGATATTCCACTTCCAGTTACAAAGTAGTCTTCGTGTTTTCATCCCATACAAACAGCATATCTCTCTTGGCAACTGTATTTATGATGGCTCCTGGCTGTGTTTCTATTTTCCCTTTGGCTGACATGCGGGTCAGAAATTCTGCTGGTGCGCACTTTGCCTCGCAGTGCTTGGTTGTAGAGCCGAAAACAGAGGCCAGGCCTGTTCTGCTCCTCTCTGCAAACCTTTCCTGGCTTGGCAGCCAGGTGTGAGCTGTTTGTGTGAGCTTGCCATATCACACTGTGATGCTTGCCATATCACACTGTGATGCTGTGGCTCAGAATCACCAAACATCTGCCCCATGAGAAGCTGATAATTGCTTTCATTCCAGAGCTTGGTGGGTAATGCACATTGTCATTGTCAACCTTGACTCCTCTCTCACCTTGCAGAGATACCTTTCATAAACAGTGAAATATCTCTGCAAGGCCAAGTTTTAACCATTAAAACACTACCAGTAACCCAGCTTAAGATCTTGAATCAAGAAGTGCCAGAACAGTCAGACAGAATTTTGCTTGGTAGCTCCTACCTCCTAAGGACTTCTGTATACTTCTCTAGAGGAGTTTTCACTAGGACCCGTTTCTCTAAATTAGAAAACAGAGCATCTAAAATGTTCTTACCTTCTTCCCCAACACCCAAACCTGTATGTTATGGTTAGTCCTTACAGGTATTTCCATTAGACTCCTGCTACTAAGTAAGTAAGAAAGTAAGTATTTACCTTAAAAAAAGTAAATACTTTTTTACCTCTTAAATTTTGCATTCACTGTATGGCCACAGATTCTTCGTCAAAACTATCACTGAATTTTGTTTTTCAGCTTTCTATTTTTTTTTCAGTTTTACACACAGAATTCTGGCAGAGTAAAAAGAAAAAAGGTAGAATTTTCCAAGATGTTCATATTGAGACATCTACAGCCTCTCTCCATCTCCCTCCATCGCCCTCTTCCCTCCATCTTTGGCTTTTTACAAAAAGGATCTAAATTTCAGAGTAAAACTCCAGTCAATACCAAGTACAGTTTGAATTGGCCCATGTTTCATGTTGATAACTTGTAACTCAAGGAATAACACAGCTGGTGACTCCCTCTAAAGTCTTAAAGTGACTTGTTCAGCATCATAAAAAAAATTAATTGGCAGAAGAAAGATAAGCTTCAGTTCCTAACAGTGGCGTTCAGTGGTGTTAGCCATAACTGGTTTTTTTCACATTTTAACTAGAATAAGAGATGAAGGAAGAATCTTGCCCCACACCAGGTTCATTGACTGCACTGACCTGGGCACAGCATCCAATCTGTGCTCTGAGTAGTTCAGTAGTTTTATGGTGTAAAGCAAGTAATACTTAAAGCATAACTTCTAGCTTATTTTCAAAGGATTTTAGATTATTAGATTTATGTAGAGATGTCTAGCATTTAAATTGTCAAGTGGTTGCTGAAGAAGGGCTATTGACCTCTCTCTGTATTAGTCGTTAGAAGGGAATTAGACACAAACTTCATTTAAGAGTTTCACAGACGGCTGCTGACAAGAGAAGAGATTGAGATCCAATATTAGGCTTAGTTTCCAAGATGTGAACTGCAGGAATAAGCTCCTCTGCCCCTGTGAAACAAGCCTCTTGGCCATGCCTTTATATCCCTGCTCCTTCCACGATTCAATCTCCTCTGTCTTCCATCTGCCATTCTGAGCCCACGGCAGCTGCAGAGAAATAATTTCTTATTATTTGTGCTTGGGTCAGAAGCAGGTGTCAGTGCTCATAGCCTGGGTAGCTCTCCTGGCACAGAAGGCATGAAGGGGGTGTGGGATAGAGGTTATACTTTGCTCAGTGATCGGAAACCAAACCAAGTGGCTGTTCTGGAAACATGCTCTTCATAATTCTGTTTTGCTTATGTTCCAGAGGTGAAAAACAGTATGTCCACTCTAATTGTAGGGTCTGATATGATGAACAAGGATGGCACAGTAAAGCTTTGAAAACTGAATTCTTACATCTCATGTATAGAGTTTGCTGCTATTTCTTAGCCAGCTTTGAAGTACCTGGTCTTAAAATCCTCTCACTTCCACTTTCCCACTATGGTGCCACCGGACCGTAGGATTTAAAATCTCTTCCTTTAGCTTGAGCAACTGCCATGATTTTGGTAAATAATTGTTCTAAAAAAAATCATATTTCATAAAAAATAACTTAATTTCACTTATATACTGCCATTTTTAACATCTAAAGTGTTGTAACTGTTAAATCAGTTAATCAAATTTTTTTAGATTACATTTATATTACAGGATTTATTGTATCCTAGAATAAGGACATGCTCTGCATGCGAAAACATCTGCCCAAGATTTATTTGTAGCTTGGAAACAGAAAATTCTGACAGAAGTACAGCTTACTCAATTTTTTCTGCTTTGGCTGTCTCAAGGAAAGTACTACAGCTCTTATGGCATCACTCAATATAGAAATAGTAGCCTGTTACCTATTCATAGCCAGTAATGATCCTCTGTGATCACTAACCTTGCTTTTCAGTGCAAGTGCTGACTTGGCCATGGCCCAGTATGTTAATGGTAGCACCACTGTTTAAACTGGGGGGAGGGGAAATCTGTTTGTCCAGTGCCTGTGTTTGACATGGACTTTAGTTTAGTGGCCATTGAGTTCAAGGAGCCTCCTGCATGTTGAAAAAGTCAAAAAGGGGTAAATAAAACCGTTTGCTACATGGCTGTCTTCTACTAATAAATTCCTAGATACTGGAATCACTGCTGGCAGGTCAGTGTGCATCTTGCTTGCAGACATGTAGTTGGCCCCCTTTTCCATGTGGTGGGTGACTTTATGTGTACTTTGCAGATCATAATGTAAAAATTTAACAAGCAGATTCTGAGAAAGTGTGAGTGTTTTTAGGAGAGATATATATCAAAGTTCTTGGTTTTTTTTTAATTCTTCCAAACAGAATTTGGAGATACTTGTCAGCTACCTTTTTTCTAAAGACAGATAGCAGGTACCCAGTGTGGTTGTTAGAAAAGCAATGGCTCATTAACTAAGTTTTCATCACTTTTCTATAGAAGGATTATAAGACATGGGTTACCTCTAGCAGGTGTTCAGGATATACATTCAAAAATCCATCTTTTGCAATGGGTAACAGCTGGTACAGCTGCCTTATATCACTCTTGTGGTATGCCTGACAGAAATCAAACTCAGGAATTGAAGAAGAGGGATTTTGCTACAAGGCACAAGTGCTTGCAGTTCATTTAATTATTTCAGGAAGCCATGTATACTTTGCTCATTTCAGACCAAAATGCATAATGGTTATATCTTTCAAATGCTTTTTGTACAATTAATTAAAGATGTTCTTGGCTTGCTGGGGTATCTGGTAGGAATTGTATGGTTGATCTTTGCTGAGGCAATTTTTTCCTTCCAATAAATCTTAAAGAATGTTACAGGATGATTTTTTTAGTGGGCCCTTTGTTATAGGAAACTCTACAGGATGGTGTTCTGCACAGCTCTTTTATTTGTTATGTATGCAAGAACATTTGAGACTTTAAGTGGGCTTACTAATGTGCAGGTGGCACCCAGCTGTCTTTCTCTCCTATCACACTGGAAGGTTTAAGCTCTTCATTCTTGTAGAACCAGATCTCTGGGGAGGCTAAAAGGCAGGTTGGACCAATCTCAGCTGAGATAAAGTGGAATTTGTGTGGATGGGGGGACATTCCTGATGATGATTGTTGACAGGGCAAAAGTTGTCTGTTCTGAAGTATATCCACATTTTTATTTTCATCTGGCAAAGCCGGTATGTTGTTCACAACTTCCTTGCCCAGGACATTGAAAGAAATTTAGAACACTGATACCTCAAACCGCCATCTATGATAGGCTGTGATCTCATGATAGGCCTTTCCTTCTATTCTAAAGTCTTACAGAAGAAAGCATCCAGGGAAACCTAAATGAAAAGTAAACCCATCACCTAAATGAAAATTAAATTATTTTAAATGTATAAGACCATCGTAAGCTTTGTTCATATTGCAGTGAGGAAGGCTGAAAACTGCTGGAAGCATGAATAATCATTGTTAAAGATATCTCAGTTCCCAAACTGACTCTTACTTGAGGTATGTAGTCATTTTTGAGCAAATAAGACTCGGACTTAACCTCTACTGTAGTCTCTGAAGAGCTAGTAATTCAGAAAAGCTAGTGTGCCCATATGCTTTTATTGGTGCAAGCATATATAGAGCCATAAGCAATGTGTTTATATATATTAAAAATCAAGAAAGGAATTGCTAGAGTTCAAGGAAAAGCATGACAGGACAAGAAGGCCTTTTCCTGCCTGGCATGTTCCTCTATTGCAAATAATCAGCTGATGATATGCGCAACAAAGAAAGAATCACTGCATGAAAAACTGCAGCCTCCCCCAGTTATTGCTTTCCTCACACTCCTGCCAGAACAAGGGAATAGAGAGCTTTCAATTTGATGTTGATGTTATTTCCTTGAATGGTTTTGTTAAAGTGCTGAACGTACAGCTTGTTTGCTAGCAACCTTTGGATTTATGAGTTGCCAGTCCTGGAGACGTTACTGTTTGTCATGCATTTTCCTCCTGATTTCCCTTCTTTATCCTCCTGCCTTCAAACCTTTTTAAAGTCTTTGCACTGCTGATACTCGCTCTGATGCTAACTGGTAGTAATGGAGGGCTGTGCAGCTGTGGCACTGCAGCTTCCCTGGATAATGCTGACCGCAGACTTAGCAGCATGTGCCAGCTCAGCACATCTTGATAACTCATAATCCCTAGCATAGGTTTTTATAGTTTGTCTGGTCTACTGTAAATCTCTAACTCACTGTCATCGACAGAGCTCTTGACCTGATTCATAGGCACCAGGAATTAAGCTCCTGTCACACTCTGTTAGAAGATGACACTATTTATGCTGTGATATTATACAAACAGAAATAGATGCTCTTGACTATATTGAAATTACTCAATATATTGAGCAGCATCAAAGGTCATGTGATTATTTTGAATCTTGTTAATTAAGCAAAGAAACTGAAAAGAAGGAAGAAAAAAAAGAAGAATCTAAAAAAAGAACAAAACCCAAACCTGTGTACCAACCAGGACATTAAAGTACCGGTGGGTTATCTGATCTTTTCTACTAACACATCTGAAATTTAGGATAATCTTGTGTGTAATAAGAAAAATATGTACATTACTAAAAAGAAATAGTTCTGTGTAGTTTTTTCCCCCCTCTGTCTCACTGTGAACATATAAGATAGTGCTGAGTCCTATTGCAGTTTACATTGGTTCTCAGCTATAGAAAGATTCTGTCCCTCTAAGGAAAAAGGACCTCAAAAGTGTTAAAAGAAAGAAATTCAGTCAAATCACTTTTGACATTTTGATGCAGCAGAAATTACATAAGTTGTGCTGTAAAAAGGAGCCCAGTCCAATTTTGTCAAGTTCCTCATTAAAGATCAATTTGTCTAACAATGAGAACCTTGGACAGGGTACCAAAATATCAGAATTTTATTCTAGATCAGATCCTGACTTTTCATGTGACTTTTGTAATAAGGCTTCAGTTCCTTGTGCTTTTGATTTTTACTGCATAATTTCTAAATTTGGCCCATTCTTAGTGCAAGGTCCCAGCAGACTGCTCAGTGCAGCTGGATTGTGGAATCTCTGATTGCAGGTGGAGGAGCAGAATGCTGTAATAAAGTGAACTTGATCTTTGGTGGCTCTAAATAAGACAGAATGATGAAATTGCTTTGAAAAAAAATGTTTTCAAATGCATCACTTAACTTTTATTTGGTCATTCCAAGCATTTTTCCTTTGCTACCTGAACAAATGTAGATGTTTTCAATGGAGAAAGTAAAGTGGTTTAGATTGTTATGCGTGATCTAATAGAAATTATCTTCATGGAATTTTTTTTGTATTTTTACTTACTAGATTTGCCAGCATGGAATAATTTGATAATTAGTAGAGTCCTTGATTTCATTAGGCTAACTAAATATTTCTTGGTATAAAAACATGATTCAATGAAAGAAGCCTTGTTTGAGTGAGTACAAGTTTCTTTTTGAAAACTTATACTGGTTACTATTTTGCATTTTTTCATAAATGGTGAGGAAACTGCTCTTCCAGCTGCATTTTTCTGAAAAAATATGTCTGACTGACCACTTAACACAAGAACATGTAAATGCTCAGAAATTTATTATTATTATTTCAGACATTTCCCAGTCCCCCTAACTCGATCAGCTTCGTGATCAGATTTCCAAATTGTGAAAATCTGATGAGAAACAATATGTGAAATTGCAAAGTAATCACAGAGGAACAGAATAATGCTGTATTTGTAAGAGAGGAGACTGCACAAAGACCTTGTTACACCACCTCTGCTGCAGGTAACTCTTGACTATATCAGTAGCTGTCATCTGAAAATTAGTTTGTAAAGTTAGTTACTCTGATTCACATGCAGAGGAGCTGGCAGAGAAGGGAGCAAATACTTCATGATACATCCATCCTCCTTCAGGCAAGTTCAGGGCAATTAGTAAGAACTGGAATGGGCCCACGCCAGCTCCTTGGGGTACTTCTTCCCTTTTGTTGGTGATAGAAGTGCACTGGCACACAGAATAGTGAGCGCTGTGTCTTCCCCTGTCTATTGTGTTGTCAGTCTGGGATTTCAGTTCCTACAGATGATGATTCAGCTTCTTTCAGTCATATTAAGTTCACTTGAGAAGGTTTATTTTGCCCCTTGAATTATAGAGGTACATATTGTCATAAAAATTACTTAGTTGAATTTTTGGCCCCATTTGACCTCATAGCCATATTTTTCCTCTAGTGGTGTCAAGAAATGTAGTGTTTTAATTTATCATAGATATGGCCTGATAATATCTAAAAAATCGAAACACTTAAGAGCATAATTCAGTATTCTAATTCAGTGACTTCTCTGTGGTGTGATACCTATGATCTATAGCACTTCTATCTACATCTGTAAGGCACATTGGTGCCAACTTATGGTGCTAAGGAGACACAGAAGGAAAGACAGCCCCTTCTCTGGTATGCATTTCTTCTAGCCTTGGGATCCAGCAAACCTCTCCTCTGTGTGAACTCTCTAGAGCTCTGACTGCACTGATCAGAAAAGAGAAGATCCAGCAGTTCCCCACTCCCAAGCCAAGCTGAATTTGCTACAGGTTGCCTATTCCAGTGCAGTCAGGGGTAAGATAACTGCTGCAAGGCTACCCTTGCCTGGATCCTGGAATAGCCATAGGTACTGTTTCATGGTAGCAAGATCCCTCAGATGGGGTGCCTCCAGCGCTGACAAATGCAGGATTTCTGACATACCTTCACAGATGGGTAAATCTCAGTTTCTCTTGAAATCTACTGATAAGGACTCTTCCTCCACTTGGGTCTTTTGAGTCCCTTGCAGGAATAGCCAACCCATTGGGACAGAGCGGACAAACATCTAGAGAGTTTGTAGCCTGTTGTACCCACAGTCCTAAACCATTTTAGCCATAGCACATGCAACTGTTAGATTGATAGATGCTGATTTCTTCAGTAGAAAAAATCCTATGTACTGCTTGTTAGCTCGATGCATGTCAGCTGGCTAAGTGCTAAAGCTCTGTCACTACTTTAGCAACATCATTGCATGTCTTTATTGTAGAAACAAATTAATGAAAATTATATAGATTAAAGTGGGATAATCAGGTCTAGTTGTCTTCTGTACTAGAGAAGGTATCCAACAATGATATTTTCCAAATTCTAGTGTGTTTTCTTGCGCTTTATTATTTGATATTTCAGCGCACTGTCACTTGAAATTAATTGCAACTAATTAAAAGTGATCCACTTAGGACAATTGGACAATAGTGCCCTGGAGATTGCTTCATTCCCAGAGGTTTTAGTGACTTTCTGCTGTACTGGTTCAAGTCTTCAGAAGGGTGCTATATATCATATTGTCATTTTACATTGTTATTTCTATAAAAGCAACAATTTAAAAGAGTCTCCAGTGAACCTTGAGCAGCTTTGCACTAAAAAGAAAAATGTTACTGTTCAAGATCTGTAAAATATAAAATATAGATTCAAAGAAATCACTTGACATGAATAGTAGTATTAAATTTGTGCCATTATTTGCATGTAATATATAATGTTGTAGTAAAAGGCTAACAAAGCATTTAGGCTGCTCCAGGGCTCATTGATTTTTCTGCACCTTCGTTCAAACTAGGTCAAAACCAATGCTGGTCTTATTTTATCCCACATATTTTTCTCATGTTTGAGACTTTTGTCCTAAAGTGATATAACACAGTTTAACCCCACAATATATTGTGGCCTACAACACCTATTTAAAGAAAGGCAATACTCTTGTTTTGGTTTAGATTACCCTAACCAAGCAGCTGGCTAATGTGACCTAAAATTCAGAATATACAGAGGCCCCATTTTTTAGTAACTTGGGTGAACTGAGGGCTTAATGGAATAAGGCTTGCTTTCATGTTAGGGTGAAGGCCAGTCATTTAAAGAATTATGAAAATGAACTTTGTAACCAGTGCAAACCTGTTAACACAGTTAAACAGCTCATTTGATATTCTGCCTCACCACTATAAACAGGAACATAGAGTCTACTAAAATTAGATTTTGTCCCAAGTCCCAAAGCAACAAATCTTCCTGCCTGTGCAACCCATACTTAGAATACCTTATTCTGTGAAGAAATAGAGATGCAAAATTGGCATCAGAATGGTTCTCAAAGAGGAAAAACATAAGCCAGGGGCTATTTTTAGACCATGATGAGGCTTTCAAACAAACTGTATTTCGTTGTGACATTTCACATAATTTCTCCACTGTGAAATGAGTTCTATCATAGAAACCAGCCCATTTGTTATAGTGTGTGATCCTTCCTCCCACTACAGTACATCTGGAACATCATCTCTTCTCAACATATTTTGTTTTTCTTAATTCATCTGATTTCTGAACAGGACCGTCAGTCAGCCTTTGAATAGGTTTGATTCAACACTGTGTTATTTCATTTCTACACAGTCATAATAGCACAAAAATCAATGAGTTGTACTGACATACAAATGGAGTAATGTATTGGCAGATCAGACCTATTGAATCTATTTTGCTCACAAGACCATCAAAATTGGTCTTCAAAAAAACTTCTGCCGTGAGATAAGCGGTAGTTTAGTTTTGTGCATAAAATCCATCCTGTGTTCTAGTACTTATCCTCATATTAATGGGAAAATGACTGCATTCTTCACTTTTTTATCAAGAAACTTTTGAGAAACGTTATGTTAAAAAATGTGTGTATTTATTTGTACAACTGTAATCTCTATCTCTTCTACAGACTGGAAACTGATGACCTATATTAATGGATAAACTACAGGACAGAAAAAACAGAGACAAAATGCTGGTTCCACTACATTCAGCTGAGCTTTATGTCCAACTTTGCTGGAATTAGGAATTTATTCTGGGAATCTCCTTTCTTTATTTATTCCAACTCAGCCACACTAACCAGCATACAAAAGTACACACTTCCTTGTAAGCATGGCCTTATTATCTTCTTCATTATGCTAACACAAATCTCTCAGCATTTCCCTGGTACTATCCCAATATCCTCTTGCTAGATGCAAAGTAAGATTAAGCAGACTTGCAGTGTGTTCTGTGCATGCTGAAATTCAGGTTTTGGCAGGCATTAAGAGAGAGGGTTCCAGAGAGAGTCAGTAGGAATGTTTTGTCCGTCAAGATGTTTGAATTGGACAATAAAAGCACTCCAGGCAGTTGTAAGTTATAACCACTAGAAGATACCAAAAAACCCCTGCAGTCTCAGAGATAACTGAATCCAAGACAATGCACTTTGGTTAGAAGATAACTCATGTCACTGCTGCTGCAGTTGGTTTTTAAAAAGTAATTTTTCTCTATTCAAGGCAGGGAAGAAAATCACTAAAACACAAAAATGTCTGGGTGAAACTTAAAGAGGCTTATGTGCATTAGCCTTTATTTTGTTGATAGATAATTTTTTTCTCAGGCTGCTGGTAACTGACCACAGAGTTAAAGGGAAAATGAGTATTTTCTCTGCTTCTCTCTCCCCCTGTCCTCCGTGTCCACTACTCCCCTCCCCCTTTCTTTCTTCCCCTCACCTCTTTCTCTCTCTGTAAGTTTTGAACCTGATTGAGGCTGTGGTCTGATGTTCACTGCAGAAATTGCTTTACTAGGTTAAGACAAAACTCCTGCTGGCTTAACCTCTTCCCTTGCAAAAGTTATCGGCCCAGAGCACTGCCAAGTTAAGTGGATTACTTCAAGGAATCTTCTATGGTAGGTTGGACTGCCTACCATGGACTTTGCAATGAAGTGGGTGAGGATCCCTCATCTGCCCCTCTCTGCTTGCTTTGCAGGATACTGTGGAGAGCAGCACAAAAGTAGCAGTCCAGCCATCTCTGCTGTGAATCCTTGACTGCATCTTCAGTAGATGCATTCAAGGAAAATGTAACAATTTCTAAGTGTAGTTTGTGCTAGATATTCCTTACTGAAGTCTCTTTGTGACATTGTTTTTCCATACCCATCCTGAAAGAACAGATCAGGATCTCCTTGGTTTTAACCCACTCTGTCTGGCTGTTTCTGATGGAAGAGGCAGTGGGGTGAAAAACTGACAGATTAAATCTCTCAGATTCATCTCCCATTTACTGAACTTAAGGGGTGTTTTGTTGACTAAAGATAGCATGGTTTGATCTGTATTAAAGAATTGTCTTATGGTGTTTCAGAACTGTTAAGACAGTCACTAAAATAATTTTACAAAATTACACATACTAGGTATTCCAGTGTAAAGACAGGCACACAGGGAGAGTGGATAGTTAGCACATATGAGACATTTCTGTAGCTTTTATTAATAAAAATAATAGCAAAATGGCATCACAAAGTCCTGTTCTTTTGACTTCTAAGTGTAAACTTTCTGGATTTGTATTCTGGCAAACCAGTAAACAGAAATCTGGTTTTTGCAAACATTTTAAGGGCTCTATTCCATGGTCTACAACACCTGGTGTATCTCAGCTCTTGGCATAATTTAAACAAACAGGCCATGTAACACATCTCTCTCTCAGTCAAATAAAGCAGACTTGGTGTGCTGCCAATTCTGCTCTCATTTATTTGCTAACCCTGGGTTTTATTTATTCCCTGAATCATCAAACACATTGCAGAGAGTGACAGGAGCAGACAATATTACATCTAATAGCTATATAATAATGTAAATAAAATCTGGTAAATCAGGTACGTTATTTGCCTGGTTTTAACTGCCCCACTTAATTTTGTGGACTTGAACCAAAAGTATAGTAAATGAAAAAGCTTTTTGCACTGAGCAAAGCTAGAAAGAATATACCCATTGGATACTGATGCCTGTTACTCAGATTAAGTGAAAAATACCTTTAATAAAAAAAATACACCTGGATGTAATACAAAATTTCCTGCAAAATTTGCCCATTATTGTCTATGGCAAAATCTCTTCTGACTTTTGTGACTCGAGGTCAGCCCAGTACTGCCTAGCTGTGGGATACAGTAAACAGTAGTAAACAGTAAGGGATGTGAGGATCTGTGAAATGCTGGAATGCCTTCCAGTATTGAGTAAGAGTTACTGAGATGATTTCTGCAACTAGAGGGAGAGAACAATCAAAGGGGAAAGCAGGGATGAAAACAATGTTTTGGAGTTAAGAAGTGTGAGGGAGATCACTCTCAGTTCCCATAGGGGCAAAAGGTTCATGGTCAACAGACCATTGTGTGGATTAGATCTGAAGAACAAGTGTGTAGGTGACAAAGCTTTGTATTTGCTTGAGCTTCTGTTTTAATGAGATTTGTCTAGCAAAGGTCTAGCTCAACTTTACATCAGATTGATTTCCTCTATAGAGTTGATTTGAATCACCACCAGGTGAAGGACAGGAGCTGGCAGGTCAGTTACATGTTGCTCCTAAAGATAACTATTGAAAAGAGGAGTTAAAATTTTTGCATCTGTAGTATGATGTTGAAATACATTTCTGAAAACTGATCCCAAGAAAGGTCTTCAAGAGCAGCATGCATATAATTAATGGAAATTGATGGCCTGAAAACTTTTGTGTACAGTTTCTGACTATAAAGCTCACCAAACACTCACTTTCTTCTTGTTATTAGTTGGCCATTCCTACTAGGTTAACATGAAAAGCGAAGACTGCAGTACTTTGGGCTGTGCCTTGACCACGTAATTGGAAAAGTAAATGGTTTCCCTATGATCAGAGTTGGAATTTGTGCCAAAATGACTGAGCTCCATTCAAAAACCACTTTTCATGAGTCATTTTGTGGCAATGCTTGTTAAGAAATGGCAAAATACCAGGAGTAAAATGATCAGCACACCTCAGGCTAATAATAACAAAATAACCTTTCCCTGCAGTGAAACTGGCTCCTCTCTAGAGTCTTCACACTTACATGAGCTTCCTATGCAAGAGTAAGTCAGAATCAGGCCATGATTCTTTTTTTCTTTTAAAAAATGAATTTTAAGATCCCAGTGTATCTGCTGCCCTAAAATGTAAAGAAGTGCTTACATTTTCAGTTTGTTAAGGAGTCCCAATGTCCTTTAGCATGTGTCTCTTAGAGAAAGAATGTCTGCAGTATTTTGCATTTGAAGAATGAATGGCAAGGCATAGTTACAGAGGCTGGAATTCAAGAATCATTGGCCTCACTACTAAAAGCCATGAATCACTGGCTTGACTGTTCCAGGTCCAGCTCTGGACACCCCTCTGTCTCCTAAATCCATCACAATATCTTAATTTGTACAGCAGCTACTCATGCATTGTGCAATACATTCTTTATTACTCTGTTCTACTCATGCATTGTGCTCAAAAGACAGAGATTTTTTTTCCCTGCTTTTCTAAAAAAGCAGCAGAGGTCTGTGAATCCTGTCAGATTTGAATCTAGTACATGCTAGAGAAAACAAGGATTTCTCATCTTCAGTGTAACAGTTTGTTCTCCAGAATTTTAATAGTCATACCAAGGAGGAGAGTATAACTCTTTATTTCTGAGGATTTCATTCCTTCCTCTATTATGTGGGCTGGGCACAGAACATGGCCCTGAGTATTCTTCATGTGATTTATTCTACATTGACAACCATTTAAGTGGAGGCAAAGTTAGACCCAAAAGGCACAAAGTGATGAAAGCTGGAACTGAAAAATAGCATGACAGTCAAAATTGCTGAGTTTCACACAGCCCCTGCTCTAACAGTGTTAGAAAACTCTTGGTCGAAAAGAATCCCTAAGAGCCCTCTGGAAACCCAATCCCACGACTCATATGATCTCCTTGAAGGCTTTTTTCTTTCCCTCTACAAAATGACATTGAATAAAGCCTGGTGACTATGCTACTTGCTGCAATTTGACAGCTTTTAGTCAAAATATTTTCTATTTACAACAGGACTTCTTTAACCAAAGTTGAACACGCTGGCATCTGCAAGTCAGACTGAGCTGGTTTTGGTTGGGTTGTAGGCTAGATCTTTCCACAGAGGTGGAATGCCTCCATGGCAGGGAATGGGAAGGGATATGGAGGAGATGCCCTACCTCAGGAACTTTGTGATGAATTAACGCTGGAGACTCAGGCAATGTTTCCCAAGGACTCCCATGAGCTGAGATGGCACTTAATGAATCAACACTTTTGTGTTTGCCTAGTTCACTAGATTGTTTGAAAGACTGACAAGCCTAAGCCACTGCATTACCTGCTGCAGGTGAAGCCAGGAGGAAGTAATTCTGGTCACTATTTATATTGTGGCTGTTCAAAAGTAAACAGGAACAGAGGACTACCCTGTCCTTCCCAGCAGTCACTCTGTGTTGATTCACAAAGGCCAGATGCTATCTGATCTTCCCACTGGGATTCAGTTAAGAATGCAGATCTCGAATACTCAAGTTCCCTCTGAGTATTACATAAAACTGAAAATTAACTGGGCTGCTAAAGGAGCATGCATCATAGATATAAATATTTTTTTATTATAAAGTTGTTGTTTTGACAATTGCTTTTGGGAATGTGCATGTAGGTTTAAAAGTGTTTTTAAGATAGATACGGTCAATCCATTGAAGCTAATCAGTCTTTTCAAGTTTGTGTGTTCAAGACCCTTTTAAAATCCAAACAGTACAAAAAAGTGTTTCCAGAGTTTTCCAGCTTCACTGTCAACAGCTAAGAAATGGATCAACATGCTTTCATAATCTTGTGTGTGTATGAAGATGCAATAATAAACTGTTTTTTTCCTCTGGCATAAGAAATGGCATTCAGAAGGAAGTTTAAAAAGGAGGAGAACAAAGGAGCACAGGTAGGCCTTTTCCAAGTGATTTTTCTAAAACAAAAAAAACCAAAATTAACTGACCTTATGCCAAAAGTTGTATAAGAGTACAAAAATCTGAGTTTTGTTCTACCTTCTTGTCTTTACTGAGCCTGAAACTAACTGTAAGTATCCCTATGCTTGCATGATTTATCTCTGACAATGTTGTAGGAGGCAGAAGACTTTGAAAGGAGACTTTAAAGTCAAGAGTACAATAATAAATTTTTTGTAGTTTTATGTCTTTTTATAATGCTGCTTTAACAAAGAATGTCTTTTCTTTGCTCTTCACTCTGGATTTCTCTCTTTCAACATGAGAAAATGAAAGGTAATAGATTGTATGCTGAAGTCCATGCTTCTGTCACTGTTCAGTTTGTGGATGAGAAATAAAAGGGGCTAACTTTTCTTGCTGATGAGCTACATGTATTTTGTCTATATAAAATTTTATATAAAGAGTATAAAAAAGTGTTTTCTCATTTCCTTAGATTAAATTTTGCAGATCTGGTACTGCTCCCCTTCCTACCATGCATAATAACCTTTGTCTCTCTAAATTATAAACTGTATAGTCAGCTGGGATGAAAATGAAGGTGTCACCTACAAAGTTAGGCTTTTCATCTGTCTGACCCAAACAGTGCCAATGTGGATTACTCATCAGGAAAAGCTGGTTTGATGGAAATATGTGGATCATAAAGCAGGCACCAATCTGTCACTGCAAAAATATATTATAAAATATACATGCCAAATGCTAAAAGGAAAAGAAGCTGTCAGTTCTTTGCTGTCTTCATAAGGTCTCTCTTGCCTTGGTAACTTTCTTGAACTAATGCTGCCACCCCAGTAAATACATATTTGAGGCATATTCCACTGAGGGGGATGGAGGCTGTCACTGTATTAATGATGTTCCAAACTGAGCTCTGTATATCTAGCTTATGCTAATTCATGTGGCTTCTTAGTGCTTTTTTGTTGTTTTATAATGATATAAATCTTTCATATATTCTAACTAATGCTTCAACCTGGATTCTTTACATTGACTTTTCAAAGTGTTCTGCATTTCAACTTATTTCAAGCTAGTTAATGAGCAAGTGATGATTTCTGGTTTACTACTTACTACAAACCTGAGACAAATTCAAATACTGGAGAGACATTTGGGACCTAAATGTCCAGCACTGCATATTCCACCAACATTTTCACCAGAACATCATGGCAGTAAAATGCTAACTTCATTGTATGTTACTTTGAATGGCCTTCAGAATACATTTACATACAGGAGAATGCAACCTTCTTTATCAGTTGGTGTTGGGTAGCCCACATCTTCTAGTTGCCTCTATCATTCTCAACTATTTAACAGCATCTCCTTGGTAATCAGTTGTGCATTTCTTCAGGTAATAATATTGGCTTGTAACTGGCCATGTTACTAGCATAAAAAATTTAATATCAAAGTTTTAAATCTATGAAGCAACAAACTGCTTAATAGATTGACTTAAGTTGCACTGAACTTAAACCAGGAATAAACACATATACATAAAAATTAGGATATTTTCTGTTCATATTTTTTTCTTCCATGGTTTTTGAGCAGGTTTTTAGCTTGTCTGCTTTCAAATAAATGCCTATAAAGTAGAGTTTATTTTGGATGATTGATTATTAGAATCATGTGCATAGAACTGAAATACAATATTTTAAGTCATTACTTCTTTCAAACATCAAAATAATCTTTATATCTTAACATGGTTTACCATTTTGAAACTAAACTGGTTATTGGTATAATTTCAATTTATATCTCTTTAAACTGATAGAATATTATTAGGATTAATTAAAAAACAAGCACATCTTCCTATTACAGCTTCAAAAATGAAATAAATGGATTAACAAGTTCTCTGTAATTATATTATTAGTTAATGGTATTTCAGATACAGTCTGATAAAAAATACTTAGGATGATGTGTTTTAAACTCACTATGTGAGTCTTACAGCTAAATACCTTCTACAAAATTTTCAAGGAATGTTTTTACATATATTAACTAAACTGGGAGGACCAAATACTAGAAATAAGAGGAATACATTTTTTTACTCTTAATTATCTGCTACTCTCATGGGACTATCCATATTCTTTTAGTAGTGATCCTTATCCATACTCCTGAAATGCAGGTAAGCAAGCTGATAGAGGTACCCTTGCTGTCTTTTGCCCACTGTATGGTTTTGTTCCTTCATTTCTTGCAGATTAAAGTGAGACAATCCATTCCTTTTTTTTCAGAACATAATTATTTTTGCTTGTGACATCTCTTCCCAGGTCTTGGTCTACACAGGAAAATTACCTGTCTCACAGCTCTGTCGAGACTCTTTTTTTATTCTACGTTCATTGCACCATAGCTGTGCTGGCAAAATTTCTACTTTAATATGTGCTTATACCACCAGGAAATTCTGTTGCCAGTTTTTCAGGCACTGCTTGAGAAACAGGTTTGTTTCTCTTGCTTACCTAAACCACATGCCTTAAAATACAGATTGCTTTCATCTTGGCTTTACTAGTAAACCTTTGAAGAGCAGACATGTCTGGGAGGTACCAGGACACAGTTCTGGAGGAGTAGCAGCTCAATGACACCATCCTCTCAGTGCGGTATGCAATAGCACAAAAATCCTGTAAGAAGGATGGGGGTTTTTGTTCCTCCTCATCAGTGATTCTTTTAGTCCTCTAACCACGATCACTGATAAGCACCACAGATATCTGCAGCTTGTCAAAGATTAAGTAATTTGTTAGGTAGAGCTTCAAGTATGGGAGCAGTGAGAGTAAAAAGGACAGTGGCAGAAAAGGGAAGGTCTTCACAACCTCAACATTAAAAACACACCATAGATGGAAAAAACTGCTTCTTAAGGATTCTTGGTAAGTAATGTGACAATCTAAGTCATAAAATCTTTAAAAGCTATTTAAAGGTCAGTGGATTCCAGTAAATTTGACATTAGTGCTTTGAGGTTTTGAAATTAATGCACTTATTGAAATATTTTATTACCCCTTTTTTTCTAGTCAATAGATAAGGTAGAATTTTGTGGTCTACTTCTTCAAGCTGCCATTATGTCCATCAAAAATATCAGAAACACATCTGGAAAATTATTTTGGCAAGTAAATGAAATGCTTTTATGGTTATTTTAGTGTTTTCCTAAAACCCCAGCACAATCCAGGAAGCATTCTGCCTTCTCTCTTAACCAGACTTACTGATTGCTACACATCAGCCACAGGCAGTCTCTAATATTGTTTTTGCTTTGCCCTAATAACCTTACTGAGATGCATCTTAGCCCCACATTGGCCTAAAAAAATGCAGGGGGCAGTGGTTTGCTTTTAAAAATTATTACCGCAACCATTTCCCTGGTGAAAAGATAAACACATATTAAATAACATGACATTAATAATTGTATTAAAGGGATGTTAAAAAAAATAGTTTCAGGAAAGAGAATAGACCATTAATGAATTACTATATTAGTGAAGTAGTTTGGGCAATAGTTGAGGATGTTTGTACTAAGTTGATAAATGCTGTGCAAGTAAATCACTTGCATCTATCTTCTTTTCTAGCCATAGTTCAGAGTCCTTTAGATCTCCAAAGGTTGTAGATAATTTTTGCACCCACTCAGTCAATGACTGGGCAATGCGGCATGGAGCCGCAGTCATTCATTCTGTCAGTCAGCAGCCCTTGATAATGTGCCTGTCAATATAATTCAGTGCCTGCTCAAGGAAAGTGACACTTTGAATAGTGGACACTTTTCAAAAGCATTCATACAGGGTCAGTTCCATGATAAATAAATATATTTTGTGTTTGGAACAAATAGGCAGTATGCAGGAGCTGGAGTCAGAGCAAAAATACACTACCAGTCTGCAGGATGTATTAAACTACAATGAAGAGTGAATATCATAAATGCATCTTTGGGTTTTTGATGCTGTATTAATGATGGGATAATAGATAATAAAGTCTTCAGGATCCTACTTGGCTTGATTGAGCCCTGATCCATGACCAGGGGGCCCTATGCACTGGTACGCTATGAATGAGATATTAGAATAATAGTATCAATAATTCTTTAAACCTTATTAAAAAAGGGTGAATATTTTCAATTGCTGAATGAAAAACACAGGCAGAACTCTTTAATTACCACTAACAGTGTGTTAAAGAAAGTATTTATATGGCATACGGTGTTTAGTTTCTATTAATACAGGCTGAGAATGTGAGGAAGAAATATGTGATAGTGACAGGATTTTTAATGGTACCTCACCTTAAATGCATTTTAAAATATGTAAATCAATAAAAAAAATTATTTGTAATAGCAGACTAAGAGTGCTGGTTAGCCTTACTGCTGAATGAAATGTATGCTACAAGCCCTATTACCATACATCGTGGGAGCTGTAGTTAGGATTAATCTGTCAAAAGGGATGGTTTAGTGTTGATGAATATGACATGTGACCATTAATGATGTTGATTTTATCTCCTGAGATTAGCATGATTTACTTCGGATGGATAATAATGTCATTTGCTTGATGCAGTAGATCTGTTTACGAGCTGATTAAATTGTAAGGCCTTGCTTCATTTCATGCTATTTGGTTTACAGCTTCATTACTGCAATCACAAAAGCTGTGGAAATGTCCCACATCCCATGTCACAATAAATCATTGTTTAAGATTGCAGCTATGTATTTTAGCATTTCAGTTTTGCATGGACCATGCATTCCTTAACAAATATGTGAGTGGGAATACATTAACAAGATATTCTGGAGCATACTGCTGCAAAAATGTAGAAAATAAGCCTGAATCTTTTAATTGAGATTAAGGAAGCACTTGAGTAATTAGCTGTAACAAATTACCTTATTATTTAGACAGTGAAGTAAACGTTTTTGTTGCAAGGATGATTATCGTAAATCTACAGAAAAGTGACAGTCAAACAACCATAAAGGAAACTTGTAAGCAAACTACATTTTCTGCCTATTACCTTTTATATTTAAATAAAATTTATCAGAGACATACTCCAAAAATAATGTATTTCTTGTTCAGAGATAGTATATGTTACAAGCTATACCATCTGTAATTACTGCACTGGGAAAAATATATGCATGTAAATCACAAAGGGGAAAAAAAAGAATCTGTTAATTATAATGGCAAATGCTAATGTTGCCATAGTTAAGGCTGTGTCAACGTTTTCATTATAAACCCAGTAATAAAGGAAAGAAGGAGAGAGGGAGGGTGGTAATCAGCCATCAGAGATTGCTGTGTGCTAAAATTTTGTATACAAAAAGGCACACTCACACTATGTAAATCAGATGTATTGGAGAGACCATGCTCACAGTCTCACTGAGTGGAGGACCACGGCCAAACTCTCAGCTTGGGAGCAAGGGTCACTTGGTTGCAATAATTTTTTCACATTTCACATTAAATGATATTGCTATTTTTATTGTACATATTTAAAAAAATGTTGCATTTATCAGCCAAATGGGACCTTTCAGAGCTTGTGGCTTACCACTAGCTGAATTTGGTAACCATAGTTGATTAAGTCTTGGTTCATGTGTGCAATTTTAATTAAAGCTTTTATATTTCTTTTCAAGAGCATGCTTAAATAATTAGCTTAAGTTGGGTATTTTATTGTAATAGAATGGAATTTCTTTTAGTTATTTTATTCCCCCTTTTTTTTAAATCCCCCCCAAGTTGGTTCTCAGTGGATTTCATGCACACATGTCAAGTTTGCTTACATGTGAATTCTGCTGGGTTATAATATGGTCAAATGTGATTGTGAACTTTATAGCAGATCTGTGAACCTTTTTCCCTTAGCAAAACTCCCCTCTCATCTCAAAGCATTTCAGCTGGCAGATGAAGAAGCAGGAACCCCAAGAGGAACTGTACTCACGTATATGTATACATATATACAGGCCTAGAGTACCCAAGGATTTCCAAATGTGTTGTAACAATGACCAAAGTTGAATTTTTTTACAAATGATTCATGACTCGCCTTTTCTGATTGGCCAATGTTATGTCATTTGAAAAGCCAGGCCTTCTTATTTGTTTTCAATGGTTGATGCATGAAGCATTTTGGAAAGGGGACTCTTTCAGGAGAGTTCACGCTTTGGATTTGGAGAGAGGTAACAACTCTAATGCTTGCAACTCAGTTCTGTTTGGTTCTGTTTGGGGACACATATACTGAACTGATTTAGTTTTCCAACACATTGTGGCTGCTGGGCATAGAACTTCTCCCCCCTGACTTTTTGCAGAACCAGTCCCTGTTGACATTTGTAAAATTAATGAAAATATTTCACATGTTGAAGTGTTGATTTTTCCAGCAACATTTAACTAATCAAATTAAAACAGTGATAAACATTTTCTCCTGTTTTCTAAATAGCTCTAGACCTGAGTTGATGAAAACATATCCTTGAAAACAGAGGGATGCATACATCTTTTGTTTTGTTTCCTTTTTTTTTTCACAAAAAAATAATTTAATTGCTGTGACAAAAAGAGGAAACCATGCTTTGAATCTTCATTGCTTCAGGAAAAATTTGGTAATATATTGCATCGTTACTTAAGTGGCTGAAATGTTTTTACTGCAGTTTCACACTTTTATATTTTATAACTTTGAAATTAAACTAAACAAAGGCTCCCTCTCTTGATGAGCTGCACCTTTTGAAAACAATTTGGTTTCTAGCCAAAATGGAAATGCAAGGGCAGAATTTTTCAGGGTAGACATTCTTTCACTGCTATTCCTGTTGAAACTAAAAGAAAAATGCCCTTGAAAATCCCAACTGCTGGCTTCACTGAAAATATATAATTTTACTACTGACCTGCCAGGGATGGTTAACTTAGTGTAATTTATGCACAGAAGAAAATCCCTTGCTAGTGCTACGAGGTGGAGAGGCTATCAGCCAGGTTGTGAGAATAGTTTTGTGGAAAAGGACACCTTTAACCTGCATAGCTGAAGTCATCTCCTTGAACTTTAGCAGCCGCTGTTTATATTACCTTGGGAAAAAGTATAAAGGACATGTAATTTCTTAATTCCCACACAAACTGTCCCCAGTCTGCCCTTTACCATTCCTTAAACTCTGTGATGTTTGGGGAATCTATTAAAAAAAAAAAAAGAATCCTGGTTGATGATTTGAGTTTGTTTTTCTGAAAATGGTGGCGACTTTGGAACGCATCTGTGTCTACCTTACTGATAAAGCTGCTACTGTGGTATGAGTGAAGAGACTATTTGATCTCTGTGACTGAACCCTGAATGAACAATTTATACATTCAGAAA